>JADKLZ010000003.1:5049208-5077516 GCA_021533235.1 Biomphalaria straminea | reverse complement strand
CAGCAGGAGATAGCTCAAGGCTGGACAGCATGGAGCAGCAGGAGATACCTCAAGACTGGACAGCATGGAGCAGCAGGAGATAGCTCAAGGCTGGACAGCATGGAGCAGCAGTAGATAGCTCAAGACAGGACAGCATGGAGCAGCAGGAGATAGCTCAAGACTCAAGACTGGACAGCATGGAGCAGCAGGAGATAGCTCAAGGCTGGACAGCATGGAGCAGCAGGAGACAGATCAAGACTGGACAGCATGGATCAGCAGGAGATAGCTCAAGACTGGACAGCATGGAGCAGCAGGAGACAGCTCAAGACTAGACAGACTAGACAGCAGGAGATAGCTCAAGACTGGACAGCATGGAGCAGCAGGAGATAGCTCAATTCTGGACAGCATGGAGCAGCAGGAGACAGCTCAAGACTAGACAGACTGGAGCAGCAGGAGATAGCTCAAGTCTGGACAGCATGGAGCAGCAGGAGACAGCTCAAGACTAGACAGACTAGACAGCAGGAGATAGCTCAGGACTAGACAGACTGGACGTGCTGGTACTAGCCTCGCCAAGAGCAAAAGAAACGAAGCTGCTTTAATCAAGAGAAAGAAAAGAAAACTGCCCTATCAGCTAGCCCTAAAACATATGCATTTAAATCCACGAACTATGGCAAACTCTGCCGCTCAAGAAACATCTTGATTAGTCACACCAGATTCTGCCCGGTCTCAAGACGAAACTAAAACCAGCAACTCATTTGGGCGCATCCATTGTCTTCCGAGACAGAAAGAGCCATATTAAACTATTACAAATAAGTTCATTAAGGCTTCACTTCGAGTGGAAAGAACAAGACGTCTAATTGGCGTGAACCAATAATTGAGACACTTAGCACAGACAACACAATATTATATATATGAACATTGACAAATCTGAACACCATGGTTTTCTTTTAAATTCCGAATATTATAAAACATAGATCTAGTTTACGCTAGAGCTGACACAGTTATTGATTTCGTATCTTACAGAGTTGACTCAGTTGTTGGTTTCGTATCTTACACAATAGAAGATGTTTTTGAAGTGTTTAACGTTATGTTCTGTACACTGCCTCAATCTATAGCATGCCTATGGAATGCAGTCAAACGTAGAGACCTATGCGCCTGCATGCATAATAAATGATGTCAACAGTGTTGGTGGTAGTGGTTCTCACATTCAGGGCCACTTAAAGGCCACTGCAACCGATGCGGTCGCAGTGAGCCCCGCGCTTTTATAGGCACCGCGCTTATTCTAGGTGTAATTATTAAATAGCAAAATATATACGAAAAATTCCTATAATTATCCTGAATTTATTAAAATCTCCAGAAAACTCATAAAAATCTCCTGAAATAATCTGGCGAACATTCACCTTATTTACCATTATAGTCACTGGCATATAAATGTGTCAAAGGTTACAAGGTTCGTTATGTAATGTAAATTTGATCGCAATTTTGTACTTTGAATAAAATTCAAAGTCAAATTTATTTTCTAATACAGAATCTTCAATTTTCACTTATTATGCTTATTCCCACCAAGACTAGGCCCCGCGCAATCAGTTTCGCATAGGGCCCCGCTATTGCTAGGACCGGCCCTGCTCACATTGTACAGAGTAAGGATACACCCTATCGCTAAAATAAAACGTATAAAAGGAAGCAGACGATGAATGAAACAGAAAATAGTACATATTACAGGTTATAGAAAATAATGTTTCTTTTACAGGGTAGTCCAATTGTTCAATGCTCTAAAACGTCTTCAGCTGTTCAGGATGTCGAAGTTGTCTTGACATGTCTCGGCTCTATCTATATTCGCTAAAGACAGTCACAGGTCCAAGGCGGCACAAAAAAATTGAAAACTGTAAGCCTTTAACCCCACACCCTACGGAAGAGAATCTGAGACAAATTCAGTTCACTTCTGGATTTCCTATGGGCAACACAAGGTATAGCTTAGCCCCTTCCTCCCTCTCTTTCTATATAATAGGTCCAAAGATATTTGATATCATTTTGAAAAAAAAAGAGAAAAAGAAAATTAGCCTAATCTTTTTTACAAAGGGGCCCTGTATCTCAAATAGCTTAGGGCGTTATCAAGTTTAAATCCGGCTCTGTTAAGATTACTTATTCAGTTGCGGTCTCCGAACGGTCCACTTATGGGTTATATGTCTGGTAAAAAGGCAGGTTTAAAGTTTTCAGCACGAATACCAGAAGCTTTGAAATCAGTGGCGTAGCTGGGGGGGGGAGAGAGAGGAAGAAATTAAAAATTCCCAAGGGTCCCCACTTGAGGGGGGAATATTTTTTTTTATTAAAAAATTAAATATGACGCATAATGCCCCTCAAAGAAGTCAAGCCCCTCCTGGCCCCCGAACGATACAAATTCCTAGCTACGTTTCTGTTTGAAATACATCAACAACCAGAGTCCAACTTTCCGTACAAAACTGAAAAAGAGATTTTTGAGGGGAGAAAGTGTTGCAGACAAGGTTGTATTGCTTGGTCGCGACTGACGTGTTTATTTTCAGTTACATAGTTGATGGTCATATGTAGTCAATAAACTGTCAATTAAGTTTGTTATTGTCGGTAATAGTTGTGGTAATGGATATAATCACTTACCTACCAATAAATACTTCCACTGGCACGCGTCTCAAATAGCCTCTGACAACCTGTCCAACTCCTGGTTTTCAGGTGTGGTTCAAATAATAATAATAATCTTTTTTTTATAGCTACTTTCATGCTTATAGCATGCTCAGAGCGCTTTGGTCCAATCTCATTTGGGGACCAGTGGGGGGGGGAGGGGGTATCTAGGAGTTGGTTTCCCGTGCTGCCTTTGGGCGCTCAGTAAACACAACTCTGCCCGAGTCGGGTGTCGAACCTCGAGCCCCCTTCTAGGTAGCCAAGCAAGCCAAACTCAAGCCGCACTTGGCCTCTCGACCACGCTTCCCATAATCATAATTAATAATAATTTAATGTATAGAGCGCTGTTAACAAACAAAAAGTAGTCTCAATGTGCTGTGATAACATTACAAACATAAACAAGAGACCTAAAAAGAAAAACTAAATTAAAAAAGTTTTAAACAGATATTGGGTCCGGGCCGTTGAGTAAACCAGACGGCTTCAGGTAGTAGGGCCTCGTCAGTCTTGGCTAGCTACCTGTCGAGGAAAAGGAAAACTATATGCCAATTATACGGGAAAGGCTTCGAAAGTAAAACAAAAAAAAAATATCAGGAGCGGCAATCTTTAGGCAGTTCGAGACTCACAGTGCAACACCCTGATCCCAAACTGTATCTCCACTTTTCCTTTGGATACATCAGCTGTTTTTTGTTTATTAATAATAATAAATAATCATTTACAAAAAAATAAAATACGGTCTAGTACACACTACTACCAAAGCAAAACAGTTCGCTTTCAAAAGATACAAAGTAGCAATTGCATCTTTGAAATGTCTAAAACATCTTGAAATTGGATTTTCAATACTTAGATTATGAGATCAGACTGAAGGACAGACAGACCGCACAAAAAAAAAATAAAAAATTGTGTCTTTCCTCATTTCGGGGGCTGCTAAAAAAAAAACAGCAACCTTCACCTTTAGTATACTATAGCATAACTTAACACTTAGCAAAGCTTATTTCCGGCATTAGCAAGGGTTACTGGTTTTAGGCTGTGCTATAAATAGAGCAGTGTTCTAACTTCTGCTTTATTCAGACCTAGCAGACCTGTTACAGTGACGTCCCATTGTTCCTTTCGTAAACATACAGGTGCGCATCGATTATTTTGCACAAACATTGATCAACCTTTTGAATTGACATCTTTAACTTCATATCGATCTTTCCTCTACAAATAAGTCACCATCTCCGAGATCGCCAGTTTAAAGCGACCATTGCAACGCCACTCAAAAACCTTGACTGACCGAACTTTCAGAAAGGTGGACGCGGCCTGACATGTCATCGTTAATTGAAACTGGCGTTAGAAGGCTGATTAAATGGACCCTGGTCAGCAGACGCATATCTGTCCACATAGTCAAGAGACCGCGGGAATTTTTCATTTCCTCATTCAGCTGTTTGCTATTTCTTGTGGAGGTTTTTTTTTTTTTGTTCTCTTTCTTCCCACACCCTATGTTCCCGTTCACATTTTTAATTCGCCTTGCACTGATTACAAACAAAACAAACACTCCACCAAGAAAATGGTTTAAAAAATACCCAGATATATTGAGCGGAGAATAAAAGCAATATAAGATTCACTTCAAACTCTAGTTTTTAACTGTTGCGAGCGTAATGTCAACTAAAGATTATAACTTCTTAGATTGTAGATATTGTTTTTTCTTAAATCTGTAAATAGCGATTCGTAACGTCGTGGCTTAGTAGCGTTGCTGGTTCAAATCAGGGTGAGGATTTTTGAATTTCGGAATTAATAGGGGCATTTGAGTCCACCCAACTCTAATTATAAATGTTTGCCTGACATGAGTTGAAGAAAACAATGGTTGTTTGTGTTTGTGCTGGCCACAAGCTATCCTCGTTGACCGTCGATTTTATAAGGCAAGGTATGAAAATATAAGTAGCAGTGTAGATTGTAGTTCTGAAAAAAAAAGAAATATCTTGCAGATTATATTTCTTTAAAAACTTGTTAGATGTAATTTCTCTAAAATTGTGCACAATTATATTTCTAAAATATATCATTTTATAATTCTCAAATATGATGTAAGATTATATATTCATAGATATCTTGTACGATTATATTTTTCTTAAAAGATTATACTTAATATCTTATAAGACTATATTTCTCAAGACATCTTGTAAGATTATATTTCTGAGATATCTTATAACACTATTTTTCTCATACATTTTGTAAGACTATAATTCTCAGATATCCTACAAAAATAATTTGTTCTCTTATATCTTGTAAGAGTACATTTTTCTTATATTTTTTTTAAAAGGAATAGGCCTACTACTTCAACTGAATAATCTATTAATCTACTGAAACACTAAAGTCACGTGAGATGGCCTGTCTGACGTCACCAGAGAGTCACTGACTACTCTTAAATCGAATTTAGCCATTCTACTGAAGAAACAGTTCAAAATTGTGCAGGAGGAAAGGATTTAAGGGGAAAGGTGTGAAAAAAAAAGAGAGAGAGAGAGAGAGAGAGAACGAAAGAGAGAGAGGGAGATTAAAAAGATAAGAAAAAGAATGATTCTAGAAATGTATTGCCCTGAAGGCTTTAAATGTTCAAGATGGAAGAATGGGAGAGTGGACATGTCGAGTTCTTGGTCGGAGGATCCCCTGTTTGTCAAAGCTATTGTTACCACTAATTGTATTAAACACCGGCTTTCCTTCTCAGCACACGTACACTCTCTTCATGGAGTCTTCCCCGAATCGCATTTTTCCCCTTTTTTCCCCCTCACTTCTGTATTCGTGTTTTGTTTGCGAGAAAATTTTCTGGTCTTGAAGAAAAGTATAGACCTAGATGAAACTGTACACAGTACACAGTAGTCCATAATATCCTAGTCGACAGACTTACACAAAAAAAAGGGGGAACCTGTTGCCCTGTTTGCAAGCAAGTCTCGCCGTGACTCCGTAAGTCGCACGGTGTTGACGGAAAGAATTAACCCGAAAGATTTTCTCAGCGATTATCGAGGACGAATCCGAATACGGCAAACAGTTCGGTTAAACTTTCTTGAGCGCGAAGCTGCTGACAGCATAATGCCGACAGATGGAGAAATGCCCAGGGCGGGCTTTTAGAAGATTTTGAGAAAGCAACGAAGAAAAGAAACGAAATAAAATTAAATAGTAGAAAAAATGGGGAGGAAACCATGTTTTAAGAAAAAGGAGGCGGGGGTTGTGGTGAATCCAATAAGTCGATGTTGTCTATGAAGCTTTAGGATTGTCAATTGGCTCACTAGTCAGTCGGACTATTAGTCAGCATATTTCTGACTAAAGTAACTTAAAGGCTAAAATAAATGGAAAAATGAATGCCGGAACTTCGAAGTAGAATCTTAGAATAATGCCCCTTTGATGTCAATTAGACTTCGCTAAAATGACGTCCGTCCACAAGTTATAATCTCATTTTCAAAAGAGGATGAAATGGAGGGAAATGATTGACAGTAAGTCTGGCTGAAGTTCTCCATGGGGAAACGATTACTACTACTACTACTGAAAAATAAAATTAAATTAAAAGAATAATAAAATAATTTAACAAAAAAATCTCTCAACATCAACATTTACTTAAATGTCATTGTTAGTAAATTGACGTCTTTTTTGTAACCATATCTTGGCTAGAGAGCAAACTTTTTTTTTTTGTAACCTCTGTAGGTCGCTGTTTTTTTTTTGTGATGTCTGTTCGTCCGTACGTCGGTCTGTCTGACATAGATTTAAAAAAAATTCAATTTTAAACAAGATGAAAAAGGCAGTTATGTTTTACGTATTGTTTAGTCTGACTACTGTGTATAACTGAAAGACCCACAGGGACGCCTATGATTTTGTGTAAACCCCATTTTCACAATCGCCTGCAAAGTGCTCAGAATAGATGCAAGTTGTTTCTTTTTTTTTAATCAAATATGCAAAGTGCTTTAAATACACACATTTATCATTATCAAAGTAGGCTATATAGTTTACTTACCTATGTCGTGGTGCTATTACTGTGTGAACTGATAGACTATTTGTCTTCTGTCTGCAAATACTTAGGACTATAATCTTATCCTATCAATTACTGACGTTTCTTCAAAAGAAAAGGTAATTACGTCTTAAACGTATCCGTGTGTTCATCTAGACAAAAACTCGGATTGGTTTTCCTGATTGCTTCGTGCAAACCGTTCCATGCTTTAGTGGCAGTAACGAAAAAAGAGAACTTACAATTCGTCTTAGCAGATGGAATAAAAAAATGCGCTTTATTTCTGTGTTTTTCTGGGTATTTTAATAGGTTGAGGCATATCATATAATTCATTGCTCGTCTGCTCGGGTATACACTTTTCATGGGCTGTCAGATAATACTTAACTTAACGACATTGTCATCGAACAGTACATGAGGTTTGTGGGACATGTCCTCCAACAGAAAGAATTACTCATACCAAGAGGTACAAAGACGTGCTGGCCAATACTTTGAAAACGAATCAGGAATGTCCTCGTATAACTTGATGCCACACTTTCACGGAGGACCTTAGAACAGTGGACACCAGGTGGGAAGAGGCTTCAGACATTGCCAATGACAGATCTTTGTGGAGAAAGCTTGCCGCCCAATGCTCCGAACGGTGTAGGAAGATCTAAATCTATGTAAAGTTTAAGTAAGAGCAGGGGGCGCGGTGACTGACGGTTAAGCGCTTGGCTTCCGAACCTGGGGTCCAGGGTTCGAATCTCGTTGAAGACTGGGATTTTGAAATTCGAGATTTTTTGGACGCTCCCGAGTCCATCCACCCTTAATGGGTACCTGACTTAACTTGGGAAAAGTAAAGGCGGTTGGTCGTTGTGCTGGCCACATGACACCCTGGTCTTTAACCGTTGTCCAAAGAAACATAAGACCTTAATATCATCTGCCCTATAGATCACAGGTCTGTACGGCGCTATTGTTCTAAGTTACCCACAGATTGCAACGTTGCAGCTCTCGATACAATTAATATAAATTACCTGACTGTTACATGATCATTCATTGTATTGCTTGATTCACAGGTTGTGATGTGGCAGTTCAGTAATGAGGCCTTCTTTAATGAACAATCTCCATTGTATACGTACTGTTTGCTAAAGATGCAGATGCTTGGGTCAGCCATGAACAAGAAATAAGGAAATATAATAAAGCATAATTGCGAAACTGAGTGTCCACGTGGAAGGAAAAAATAATGTTCGCACTTTTAAATGAATGTATGGTTTATGGAAGGGGAGGAGACTATTTGTAAATATTTGTACACGTGACATGATGTGTTAGTGGGCATTGATGAGAGAATACACACAATACTTGTATCTACCAATGATTTAAACATTGGGGCTCGGTTGTTAAATTATGCTCAATGAAAGAAACGTCCAAATGTAAGCCGCGCTGATCACATGTAGTTCTCTATACAAAGTACTGTATGAATGATAGATGAATAAGAAAGAGACGTGTTGACGCATTAAGCCATTGTTTGTTGGCACTCTGAAGATATGTAACGCTAGTCCCTATCAACTAAACCAGTGATTCTCAAACACTGACCAGTCGTGCGGTATCCGCGCTAGATAGTCGTTCCGTTGTCTGGATAGTCTACGGTTCATACTCTGCTCGCTGCCGTCCCCCGTTGTCCTGCGGGAGGTTTGGACTAGGAAGTAGATTATCTTCAACTCTAAAGGAACATCCGAAACATGTTAACATTTTACAGTTTTACAAGCACATTTTACCGCTGGTGCTAGTCAGTACTTTTGCCTCACCCCTTTAAGTCAGTTAGTTACCTGGAGGAGCACTGTAGGATCCAACAGTGTGGTCAATAACGATTTTAAGAATGTATGAAAAAGCAAAGAACCTTTACAATCAAAATTATGCTGCGAATTATTATTCTTTTTTTTCTTATTCAAAATTAATATTTAGTCTCGTTTAGGATTTTGTTTACATTCT
The DNA here is from genome assembly GCA_021533235.1 of Biomphalaria straminea. Taxonomy (NCBI): domain Eukaryota; kingdom Metazoa; phylum Mollusca; class Gastropoda; family Planorbidae; genus Biomphalaria; species Biomphalaria straminea. Next base: position 5,068,953 of record JADKLZ010000003.1, on the reverse strand, counting down.
AAACTACAGAAATGTGTTCTCCTGGCGTCTACAAAATATTTTTCTAGTAGTAAGATGAAAAGCTTTCAATAAAAGTAAAACGTGAAAAGGGTAGGATGGTGAAGTGTTTCTGGCAATTAGTGGGCACTGTTTATCCCAGGGAAAAAATAGCTTGTCAAATTAAAGTCTAATTTAGAAATGGGCAGTTCTGGTCATACTGTTCTACGAGAGTTCTACAAGGTACATATGGTACACTAACGTTATGGGTGTGGTGGTCGTCTTGAGATCATCTTTATGTTGACTAGTTCATCATTTCAAATGTTACTTTTACATAAAATCATAGGCGTCCCTGTGAGTCTTTCAGATGTTCACAGTAGTCAGACTAAACAATACGTAAAACATAACTGCCTTTTTCATCTTGTTTAAAAATGATTTATATGTATATGAATAAAATGCACATTTATATTTAATTTAACACCCAAATGCAAGGATTCAAAGGAAATCAATGTCTTGAAATAAATTGTTTTCCAAATGTATTCAAACTCTCAGTTTGATAACGAGTGACAGCTTGGGAAACGGGACTATTTGTTAATCGTCGCCATCACATGGCTCGGCGCAAGGATATACTTGGAACACAGGTCCATATTTAGTTCTATAAAAACCAACAATAGAATTAAATTGTTTACAATCGGAAACGTTTGCGATTGTAGGTCAGTCAAACTCCCAAGTTATGTACTTAAAAGACGCATCTAACAACGCATTCACTGAAACAAGACCTTTATAATCATTTTAAGCAATTTAAATTAATTGGAAGAGTCGGATTAAAAAAAAATATTTTAGTTCTTGAAATGAGAGAGATAGAGAGAGAGCATACATACAAAAAATGCAATCCAACTACAACATGGAATCATCTAAATAGATAAAAACCTATTAATAGGTTAGTTTTATTCAAATATATATAGATATGTGTGTGTACTGTGTGTGTGTATTAAAATACTGTCCAAAAGTTATAGTGAGGGCAGACAGTTTCAATACATGTGTGGGTAATGTCAAATACTCTACTTTAATTCCCATCCTAAAACCCAACCCGAAGTTCACCCAGACAAACCGTCAAGACAGCAGACGTAGGTAGACTATGGGAGGAAAAAAAGCTGAAGATGTTCATTGCATAGTGAATCATTCTGTCTCGCGAACAGTTGAACCGCGTCACTCATACATGGAATCGATACTCAGAAGCGCGACCAATCCTAACAGGGTATCTGTATGTCTACCCACAATGCATCGCTAGTCTCACAGCAAGGAAAAAAACCTTCTGCGGTAAGTTTTGGGTGAACAAATAGAAAAAAAACAAAAAAGTGTGCGCGCGCCCCAAATGTTGCCATGAATAAATCAGCACCTTGTGCATCTCTATTAATTAGCGTAAGTGAGGCTAGAGGCTTTGGTGAAGAACAGCTTAGCGTTGGTTGTGGGCTATCACTGCAGTTTTGTCCAGACTAGGCGCTTGCAAATTTGGCTTTCTTGGCCGAAAAAAATTGTGAATACATTTTTCGCTCTTTTTTTTAACACCAACTATTTGTCAAGTAAATTAGCCTACCTGGCCATTTAATAGTTAGACATTTTTTTTCATTTTTTTTTTCGCCATAGAAGAGTGCAAAAATATTTTCTTAAGTAAATATATTTTCTATGAAAGTATTGACAAAAGTCGATATATCTTGAATTATTCAGTTCAAGTATCGATATATCAGCCTCACCGGAAGCTGGTATATAAAAGAGACCATGCTAGTTTTCGATTCAGTTTGCAACTCCCTTGGCTCGTAGGACGGACATAGTGTGACGATTCCCTGGCACCGTCAGCAGACGATTGGAGCAGTTCTTACTTTTACTGAAAGCTCATTTCCGTTTTAGCAGATTTTCAAACAAGGGAAACTTTAAAGCAAACGCCAGTTTTATTCTCTAGGAGTAAAGGATCAGTAGAACAAGGAACAACCAAGCCAAAAAAAGTTTAAAAGTTAGAATCAACTTTCTTTCGTTCTAGAAAACAGCGCAACAAGGAAGCAAGCCAAACAGAATTCCACAGAGCCAAAATTAAAAAAAAATTCAAGGTAAATATTTAAATAAATTTTAGGCTGTTGTTTTTTAAATCAGTTTGTTTGTGTACATCTAGTGCTGTTATTTATCGCTTGGCCAATCACACATAGAATGCGCGAGATAATACACTGTACATTCCATTTTGTGTCAGGTTATTGTAGAAGAAGTCCTTCCGGTTTTAACGCCAGAGTGAGTTCATGAATTTTTTTAAACTATGTAATGCAATAGATACATTTAAATTACTTGTAAATTATAATCATGGATTAAATTATTTTGTTTTCATACAAATAAATTAGAAAAAAAAATTAATTAAATTTAAAAGAAAAAGAAACCAGAAAAGTTTTATATTTATTAAATTTATGGTTATTTATTGTTAAAAATGTGAAATAAAAGTTGTTTTTTTTAATTTATATATTTTATGATCGCCATTAGTAAAAAGAGATTTTTTAAATCATAATCAACTTTTTAGTCTGAATCAATCAAGTTACTTAATGTAGCCGACTAAAGTAATAGATACAAAAAAAAACTTAAACTAAACAAGATACGTAAGGAAGATTATGTTACACAAACTCGAAGGTGTCACCCTGCAATACACCCACATTCTATTACACAAAAATATAATAATTATGATAATAATAATAATAATAATAACAAAATAAAGATTCTTTTTCGAGTCTTAAGATTAAGAAGGAAGAAATTCAGTGTTTCACCTAGCTCTAAATCCTAGTACCATATGGATCAACACAAACTAACTATTAGGTCTTCTTAAAAAGTATGGTCATGTCTGTAAATACAGTAAGCATACTTATTACTATTAATATTCAGCTTTCAGCTTCTCCACCACATTACATACATGTTTTAAAACTCATAGCTCTTTATAGTGTCTTACACTACCGTTTACACACTGATAGACTGCATGTGTAAGAGTTTTAAAACTTGTCTTAAAAATGGTGTTTATGTATATGAATAAAAAAGAACTTGCATATTACATTTCAAAACGTAAGGGTTCGCTTTCAGTCGACAGCAAGTAGATAGTGCACTAATTTAAAGCACTATAAAGGCGATTGTGAAATTAAATTGAGTGAAAAATAGCTTTTAGTTTTTGAGAGGAAAAGGGGAAAGTATTTTTTTTTTTAGTAATTAAAAACAAAATTCAAGCGTAAATGAATAATTAAAAAACAAAAACAATCTAAGAAACACGTGTAGCAAAATTAGGACTTTGCCAACGTGCCTCACTTAATGAAGCCCAGCTTATTTAATTTTTTTTTTGAATCTCTCAAAATATGTCCATGCAGACTAGTTTTATTTGTGATATAGGCCTACGAGCAGGGGGGACAAGGGGTTTCACCTCTTTGGGGGCCCTGCAGTTTGCTTAATATTTAAGGTAATATTACACTTATTTGGAGGCTTCCTTCCAGTGGGGACACGAAGGGATTTTAAAGTCTCCCCCGCATAAAAGCTACGCCACTGCACTCTAGATATTGTTTCTTCTGCATGAACCTTGAACAGTGTATCATAATACAGTTCGAGCAATAGCAATACATTTTTTACAAAGCTGACTCTGTCTGTCTGTCTGGTAAGCAGTTTTAAACTGGTAAACTATTTCTCCCACACCCAATCTCGGATCAAGTTGAAATTTTGCACAATTTTTCCTGACAACACAAGAATCAATAAAAAAAAGTTAATTAACTATTGGTAATTAATTATTTTGTTTCGTATCTCGAACAAGGGAAAGATATCGTACTTGACAGATGTAGTGGTATAAGTTGAATCAGTCTCCTTGACGACTTGAAACCTGAGTGAAAATTTTTTTATGCATTAAAAAAAAAAACGATCATGTAAACATTCACCATGATGTTTCTTCCCTCCCCGTTTCACAGCTGGTCCAGGCGAGTGACAGGATCATAGCGCATTGAGAAAGCTAAGCGCTAAACAAAAACAATTGGTACAAATAATTCTAATTGCACAGATGGATTATGTCAAGGTCAATTGTACAAGATACTGTATATCTGATCCAAACTAATGAATACAATTAAACTTAATATAAATCTTTTTTTTTTAAGACTTTTTTTTTTTACTTTTTTCTTGTGTCAGTGACGTTAGCTTTCACACATTCATTCTTAACATAAGATAATTACACTATAAACGTATCCATATTTTATCTTATTTTATACAATACAGACGTTACTTCAAAAAAGAAGATGATTACGTCCTACGCCTCATGCATTCAGTCATGCATATTAACCAATGACCTACACTCTGCTAAGTCACCAGTTTTCCTGGCTGACTCAGGCAGCCCATTCCATGCTCTAATAGCACTATGGAAGAAGGGGAATTTTAATCTAGTCGTGCATACTTAGCAGAGACCTAAACTCTGCTTAGACGTAGGTTTTCCTAACTGACTCAAGCAACACATTCATAATCAAAAAGGCACTATGGAAGACACATGTAGTCCTAAATGTCACATGTGTTTGTGTTTATAAGTTATAGTCCTAGTGTGTAATGAATTATTTCTATCTTACCGCTTATGTTACGGTCATGTCTCGGTTTATTTTTTTTAAATGAACCTTTCCAATTAATCCAGTACCCATGAATTTGCAAGCTGAATAAAGCAATTGTAAAAGAAAAATTAACAGAAAATGACATATTTCCACTACAAAGACAATGTTCTCTCTACCATAGAAACTGTTTTCTAGTCTAAAATATAAAATAAATACATTTAACTATTTAATATTGTTACGTCTCTCCCTTTCCTATCTCAGGCTTCCCGTAAACACTGCTAAACACACAACACAACAATGAACCTCACAACAAGAGCACCAAAAATAATCTGGTACTTTAATAATGGATAGCTAACAGCCAATACTAGACCATTGGCACATCAACAGCTACAAATGCTACACTGTACATCACAGAACTAAACTCTACTGTCTCTATCTCTTTCTGGACACGTACATTCACTTGAGGACTCGACCAGGACCTACTTCATAGTCAGACTTACAGACCTGGTCTCCTCCGTGTCCTGTCTTGAACTCCGCTTTCTTACACACCCTCTGGTCTGCGCAGGCCTATTATCAGATGACCATAACACAAGTCATATTCACGTGCTAAGTTCATACCAGTACTGTTCTTTAGCACACTAAACTGTATTGCTGGCTGTTAGTATGCAAGAACATTAACTCTAGTGGTCAATAACCATTATGTTTATTAGAGTAATCTCCTTTGTATTTATATAATTTGTTATGATTTCTTGTAATATGGCGGCTACTTGGAACGCCCTTTGTTAACTATTAAAGTTCCCTTCGTTTTAGTTGATCACTCAAAGTGTTGTTGAGTCTGTAGTCAACTAGCTATTAACACTGGCCTGTGTCACAAATGTCCGCTGGTAACACGCCGCCAATAGGGTTATAAGAATATTTATTAAAAGTCCTCTGTTCAGCTTGCAAATTTATGGTCTTTTGAGGACGCGGTTCTCAAAAACGGCTCTAACGATTTTCCAAGAAACTTGAAAGTTGATATATATCTTTAGGAAAAGAATTACTAGCTGTTTGACCTCATTGGGAAAACTCTAATTTGACCTTTACAATTTCTTTAAAAAAATTAAAAAATAATAATTTAAATTTGCCATGAAGACTAGATAATTTTTTATCTTTAACAGCTACATCTTCGGGTATTTTCACATGGGCCTTATACATTAAAGATTTTAATAAACTAATAGAAGATTGGGAACATTTAGCGTACCGTCTTCAAAGTCCAGATCTATAGGAATATCATTATATTAATAGAGGTCCACAAGACGTTCTTGCTTGCTACTGTAAGGCAACGAGTCATGGACTACCTACACAAAGCTAGAGAGAAAACTAAACGCACTTCACTTGCGCTGCCTTCGAAGGATCTTGAAAACAACATGGAAAGAAAGAGTGTGCAATACGGGCCTTCACAGCCTCTTACAGTCCTCAGGCAACGCCGACTGCGCTGGCTCGGACATGTTCACCGCATGGAGGACAATCACATACCGAAAATTATTCTGTAAGGGCAACTTGCGTCTGGCTCAAGAAAAACTGGTCTCCCCCACCTCCGTTACGTGGATGGGATAAAACGTGAGTTAAAAATCAGTGAACATTGGAAGACATAGCCCTAGACCGCTCTAGATGGAGAGAGACGGTGACCAAGACAGCGATAAAACATGGGCTTCAGCTCTTGAAGAAAAGCGGCTACACAAAAATGGCCAGCTCCTCTGCCACCATAGCAAAAGCCAAATTGACCTGCAATATATGTGCTCTACGACTGAAGGAAAACAATAATAGATTCATACCTACGCTTAACCAGGATTTTATTTTTCTTTGGAAGGGAAATCGGGGTGGGGTAGAAAATGCTTTTTTTTTAAAAAAAATCCATCATTCATTACTTATTAAGAATATATTCTTCTCTCTTACAAAACTTTAATATGTTTGTATCGTTTAGCTTTTAACATTTAACAATTTTGCTATTTCTATCTTTAACAATTTACTATTCAATATTTATAGTTTAAATTTTAAACATAAAACTACTTTTGTTAGAATCAAGTGACGTCACACTTAAAAAAAAGTAACGTCACGTAACATTTCTTTCTTTTTTCAAGATCAATAGTTAGTTAACGACAAAAACGACATTTTAATATCAAAAAGATAAGACAAAAATGATTGAATTGAAAACATAGTGAAAGACACAGAATCAGCGTTCTAAAAATAGACACTTTAGAAGTTGAAAAAAACTTTTTGAAAATAAGATAATCGCTGTCTCGTTATTGTTTTGAATTTTTCTTTTTCTTTCTCTCCAGCTCAGAAACAAATTGTTGCGCCTATCGACTTGTCTATTTGAGCTTCTGATATTATTTCATAGCGAGTTTTGGATAAATGATTGTTTTATAGTAAATCAATGACTGTTTTCAGACAATCGCCATTTTAATAGTACTTTTTTATTGGCGAGGCTTATCTGCTCAGCATTTCATTCCCACTGCTGCCTGCATGCTACGCCTTATCATCCCAACCCTGCGCCCCCTCCCACTCTATATCCTAGTAACACCCTTTCTTTCTGTTCTATTTTATCCCTTCTATTCACCCCCCCCCTCTCTGACTCCCCGGGGAACGGGCAAAGCGGACGTATAACCTTTTATAACCTGGCCAACGAGAAACTAAATAGTATACTTGTCAATATTCTCGCAATGCGACTGATGTAGCTAAATAGCTCCAGCAGCATTCTGTGTATATTCTGAATTGAGTTGCTACAAAGGCAGAGGGAATAGACTTATTAATAGCAATGTTTAAGACTCATGATATTAAGTAAGGCAAGAACAAAGCAAAACAATATTGTGAAGCAGAACTTTGTATTTGGGGGCGCGGTGGCTGAGTGGTTACACGCTTGGCTTCCGAACCCGGGGTTCTGGGTTCAAATCTCGTAAGGACTAGGGCCGTTTCATCGTAAGTAAAAAAAAAGTAACCGGAATGTCGTGGGGTTGATCCCCATGCCATTTTTTTTCTCTTTTTTTTAATAGGAAGCGCCTTGGTTGAGTGGTAAAGCACTTGACCCCAGTGGCGTACCGAGTTAAGGCGGAGAGGGGTGCGGAGATTAAGTGGTGCTATTATTGGGTATTAAAACACCTTGTAAAATAGCATACGTTCGTTAAATTTCGTTGAAATTATATGTGTAGTTAGTTATGTGGTATATTTTTTCTGCGCGCACCGGCCGCCCCAATAGCCACATAACCAATCCTTCAAAATGACTTTCGTCTTTCTTCGATTAAACACGTGGACACTGTTCATGCCCCTGGCATCTCTCGTCGCTGCAAGGTATTAGATCGACTTCGCCTCTGAAATGTTTACTTGTATGGCTGACAGGTCCTGAGTCCAAATGCACTGTGCGGAGTAGTAAAAAAGCTCTTACAACCTTGTCACAATCCAGACGCTGTTCCTCAAGGGGCCGTTATATAAATGGCGTGTCCCGAACGGTTAGCCTGGTATAGAAAAGGAAAATGGCGGGGGTCTTGGTATACGCGGCCTCTTGCCGCGAGTCTGACCCACCTGCCAGACAAAATAGTATACACTGTTATTTAGGCCGGTGAGAGGGAGCTCTTGTTCACTTTTGCTGGCCTAGAGTTCCAAGAGCCGAAGGCTCAACTCTACCTGAAAGTTTAAGAAGAAGAAGAAAAGTCCAAATAAAAAAATTTGAAACGAATAAAATCAGCCAAACCGACATGTTAGTATTCCCTTGTTGGTATACATAAACATAATTAAGAACCAGTAATTAATTAACTAATTGGTTATTTTTTAAATTGATTTAACCATTGTCTACGCCCATAAATAATTTTTCGAGATTTCAGCTTGATCTGAGGATGGGTTAGACAGGAATAACGTGTTCAAACTTTTTACCAGACAGAGTGAGTTGATGTAAGATTTGTAAGAAAAAAAAAAGTCACAAGTTTGAACAATTATTTTGAAGATCAACATTTGTGTATAATTAGAGAGTTTTTAGTATTGCTTTGTGTGCGAGTGGAGTAAACCGCTTGGCTGTCAAGCTGAAGAGTTCGAGATTGAAACTTTGTTGGAGACTCGGAAAGTTTGGACGAATATCCAATCTAACAGAATTGAACCAGAACTCACAGAGCTTGCAATAGACGCGCTGACGTACTAAATAGAATGAGAAATAAGATGACAATAAAATAAATCTAATTGACGAATTGTTGACTAGCCCCCTTTTTTTTCTAGGAGCTTCACCGTTTTCTTAACTAGATCAGCATGATACTAGGACTATAACGATTTACACCTTTTGTTTGGAAACACAAGTGGGTTATATTTTATTGTTATGAATAATGTTAGTTATTATGCAAGTGTTCAACTTTGTATTTCCATCGTGGATATTTTGTTTTTTAAATTTATACTAACATCTTTTTACGCACTTTTACTCTATCATATTTTTTATTCACTTTTTACCCCAACAACCCCTTTTGTTTTACCTAAACTACCACTTTTACCTCAACAATACATTTTTTACCTAAACAACCACTTTTTGGCTCTCCTGTAGAGCCAGTTTTTAACCTAAAAAGTTGGTTTTTTTTTTAAACCTAAACTACCACTTTTTACCTATCCAACCACTTATTCCTCATCTTCCACTTTCTTAAAGAGCAACCATTTTATTTTGCTTATAAAAAAAAAAACTCCCAAAAAAAACCAACAATAATAAAAATTGTTTCTCAGTAAGTCAAAAATTTTATTTATAATCGATCCAAATGCGATCAATTTTTAATAAAAATGTAAATTTAACAATCTCAAAATAAAAGAGCTCCGCCTGAATTAGCGTGAGTCTCTATCAATTTCATTTTGATCATGACAATCATGTTGCTCAGACCCAAATTTGATATTTCGACATTGAGTAAAAAAAAAAAAAACACTTTATAGATCTCGTTACCTTTTTGTTTACAAGCCGCCAGTATCTTTCTATCAATCCTGGTTGGCTGCAAGGGGGCAGAGCCTCGTCAGCTGGGATTCAATACTTGTGCAGTGTAGATTGGGTGTTACGACTTGTTGAAGTTTGATTGATTTAATTATAAAGGCATACAAGTAAAACAGTAATAATGAAGTCACAACGTTGATCTATGCCATTATAAATGGATGAAAATGTAACTGCCTGTAGTTAAGACCGCTAGCTCTGATAAGTTTGATGACTGAGATAATTGGGTCAATAATATGTTTGATATTCAATTCAGTTTAGAGTTTATGATTAGGCCAGTGGCGTAGCTAGGGTGGGGGGAGAAGACTTTGAAAATCCCCCGGGCCCCCACTTGAGGAGGGCCCCCCAAATGAGTGTTTTTTTTAACATAAAAAATTAAACATTACGCAAAATGCAGGGGCCCCCAAGGAGATCAAGCCCCCACCCGGATCCAAACGATGAAAAATTTCTAGCTACGCCTCTGGATTGGGCTATTGTTCTTTATTTGATTTTATTTTTTGCAAAGCACGGCCAAGTCAGATGTTACACTTGCCGTATTCTTCGTAGCCAACAATTTAAATACAGTTCTTCATTATAAGGATGGCTGCCTGGTCGAGCGGTTTGCGCGCTGGAGTGTCGTTCAGATTTATCGATGGTCCCAGGTTCAAACCCTGCCTTCTCCCATCCCCAGTCGTCCTGCGGGAGGTTTGGACTAGAAGTAATTATCTTCAACTCTGAAGGAACATCCGATATATGTAAAACATTTTACAAACAAAACATTTAACATTTGTATTGAATAAATACTTGCCTGAGTTATTGTCTTTGACTGAATAGTTTGAAAAAAAGATTTTGACTGAATAGTTTGGAAATAAGAGCAATATTCGTTTACTTTAAACTTTTTAGCATGGCATGTAGGGACAATATTTCTTCAGAGCCTCTTTAACATAAGTGATAATAGTCATTCATCCATTCATTCATTCAAACTCCGTTTGAGCGAGGGCTTGAGAGGCAGTGATAATAGTCGGATGTTTCAATTATTTATATAGATATTTATAATATAATAGTATATATATTGTTGCGTGCCGATTCACGGTGTTGAAAGATAAACTGTCACAAATCAAACCACCAATGAAGGCCGAACAATGATATAGTAAGTCGACGCTGCTTCCACAATAAAATGAACTTTAATGTTCAAGAAGGGACCCGTCGTTGTCGTTCGATTATAGTGTATTGTCTTGTATCTCAAAAAACGTCTTGTTTGTTGTTAGCGTCAATCTCTTCTCCTTGTTTTTAATCTACCTTATCGTCACTTCCGTCACTAATGAAAAACTTATCCCTTAATTATCCCCGCAATAAATCTACACTCTAATCATGTCATAACAATATATAATTTTTTTATCTCTAATATATTTGCATTTTTTAATGTATATAACCTTTGAGCACACCTGATTTCTGTAGGTGTACGTGGACCACCTAAAACACTCCGGCGGGCTGCATGTGCCCCGAGTAACGCAATTTGTCCACCCCTGACTTGAAGCATTTAACAAATATTGCCTCAAAAGTCCGTTGCACAGAACGTCATGTGTAAAAACTGACGCACAAACGGACAGGCAAATACAACCAAAATAAATAATTTATGTTTCGGGTATAGCGACGCATCATTAATATCGATTTTTTCCCGATACCATTGTTCCGTAAGTTGAAATAATCGATTCTGTTTATGACTTTAACAGATATCCACCACTTTCTGTCGCACGACGTGAGCTATGTAAAATTGATAGTGACAAGATCTCCTATAGTATCGATATGATAAACAAGCTGATAACACAGAGAACTCTTTTTGTTTGAAGATTTGCATTACATAAAATTGTAGCTGTTAGTTTTAACTGGGACCTGGGCCAATGGGGAAATTAGCCGTGCTTCCTAAGTTGCTGTGTTGCCATGTCTCGTGGATCTGTCCAATTTTCAAGACATGAGTCTCTTTTTTAAAATAATAATAACCGAGGGGATAATAACAACTGACCTCACAGATACTTTCAAGGTCCTTGGCATTCCTAGGAACATTCTCGTTGCCTGTCAGAGGGCGGTACTGCTGCAGACTTGCCACATCACAAGAAAATTCCTCAGTGGAAACTGATAAAGGGACTACGATGAATTTTGTTTCCCTTTAACGAAACCCGACCCTGGCTGCGCCAGAGAAAGAATACTCGTTCTTTTATCATAATAATAATAATAATTTTATTTAGAAAGCGCTGTTAACAAACGAAATGTAGGCTCAAGGCGCTGTAATAACATTACAAACACGAGAGCTAACATGAAAAACTAATCTAAAAAAGTTGTAAACAGGTCGGTCTTAATGTCCTTCTTGAAAGTAGCATGCCTGAGATCAATGGGGAGTTCCAAACCTTTGGGCCGTGCACGGAAAAAGCCCGCAGACCGTAGCTTTTGAGGGAGAAACGTTACACCACTAGAAGCGTTGAGTCCATTGAGCGCAGGGCTCTCTGAGGGACATATGGTGCAATCAGTTCACTAAGGTATAGGGGCATTTCATTATTATATATACACTGATGACAAAGAATGGCCACCTTGTAAGTCGATTCCTGCTTTCACGGGAAGCCAATGGAGCTTGCGCAAGAGCGTTGTAGCAGAATCTCGTCTTGTTTTTCTAAGGACTATTCGAGCGGCGTTGTTCTGAATACATTGCAGCTTGGCTATTTTGTCATCGAGTATACCTGCAGGCATGGCGTTGCAGCAGTCATTTATGAGAGTATGAATGCCACACCTAGCTTTTTTGTTGACTCTGTTGTTACATAAATTGAATGACTGTCTGGTCGTGTGAAATGCGCTTTAGATGGTCATCAAAATGGTTCAGAGTTCTAACCACTTCCGCTGCGTCCTGAAGAGAGACCAATAGTTATAGAAGGCCTATACACTGACTTGCAACGTCACAACAAGTAGGCATTTTAGACCAATAACTCGTTGCCACGTCATAGGTCGTGGCGTTAGACCGGTGACGTTGCAACGAGCTATTGGTCTCAGCTGTCCAGCGGAAGGACCGGCCTTAGGTAATTGGAGGCCATAGGTGAAGTATTTTGTATTAAAGTTCACTATTATTATTATTAATTTCCATTTGAAAAAAAAACTTCTTTCAACCGATGCTACAACAATCGGAATAGTCAGAGTTATACGAATGACTTTAGCGACTTTTGAGCTGCAGAACTCAAACCATGATGATAATGATAGTTGAGCGCAACATCCAAATTCACGCAACGTTTCATCAAATTGTTTGTTCTCAAAACTTGCAGTTAACAACATAACTGGTCGATCTAAGAAATAATTCTACTCGTTTCGGGTATTTTGGATCTGTTGTAAATGATTCATCTGTGCTTTCATAATTAAACTGCACCTTCCGTCGACTTAAGCTTGTGGCAGTTGAAATTTGATTTCATCTGGTTCCATTCCTAATTCTTGAGTCATTCACACGATGAAATTTGAGAAGATTCAAATCAATTTTGTATTTTTTTATCAACTTGGTTGCATTATTTATTGCAATTTCAAACTGCATGTCTTTCGATTGCATCAATTTGCTGATGATATGCATTAGAGCCAATATAAGTTTAATAACAGAAAATGGAAAAAAAAATTGAAAAACAAAATTGTTTCACCTATCCAGTTGCTTCTGTCTCTTCTTTTAGATCGTTGAGATTTCAGCCATTTCCACCAATGCAAGGTACACTGGTGCTCTTTGAAATTAACAGCTTTAACCCTATCCATCCTGCATTCCCAGATTGTTTTGGGGAATTTACTTATCTTCCTGATTTTTAACATGGATTTTCACGATCCACCATTAGCGTGTGAAGCGCCGAATAAAATATAAATTGGATGCAACTCATCAGAGCCCACAAATTGTAGTAGCAACGATAGAAAGGATTCTTTGTATAACTTTGTCCAGTGCTGAGTATCTTTGCGCAAGTTTTTGAGATTCCTTGTTTTTAATTCCTTCAAGCAGTTTCTAGCTCAATCCAAGAGTTAAAAACGCGAGTGTGCTTCATGAACGCTAAACCAAAACCTGATATTTGATTCAAGTTTCACATATTTTTCTCAAAAAGATTTTTTCGAGTCCTGAGCTAAGCCCTCAGTAATCGGAGGTTCTAATAACCAAAATATATTTAATAAAGAAACTAAAGAAATGATAATAGATTTTAGGAAACATAGAGGCCATTTTGCAGAAATTCAGATAAATAACCAAACCCTAGAACAAGTGCAAGAATATAAATACCTAGGTACAACCATCAAAAACAATATAGATAAAAAATGCGAACAACATTCACACACACAAACAGCGCATTACGAATTACTTCTATGTACTTCTCGGTGACGACAGATGATCGAGGTTTTCAATTACAGTCAAACTGAATTGATTGGATCAATAAAAATTATCTTATCTAAGTTATCTTTTATAAAACAAAAATTAGCCTAAACACGAATGATCGTTGTAGTTCTCGTTTGAGTTCAAGATACAGATCACGTTCATCAATCCTTAGTGACTATTAACCTCTTTTATCCATTCCTTTCTTTTCTTGAATAGAATCTTTCTAATTGTCAATCCCATCGCTTTTTCTTCTTCTTTTCCGCGAAGAAAGATTTTAGTCAGATCGTGATATGCCCATACCTGCTATCGTAAAAAAACGCAAGCTAAAAATCTATGGCCATATCACAACATCTTCGGAGCTCGCTAAGACCTTCCTCCAGGGTTAGGAAAAAGAAGAGGCAGACGGAGAAAGCGATGGACGGGCATGCCATTCAATGAGGTTCTAACTAAGGCTAAGGATAGAGAGGAATGGAGAAGGACGGTCGGCGAATCTTGAGTGATGCCCCAACGGTCCAACAGACTAAGGGATAGGTAAAGTTACAAAGATATGGCCATACAGTATTAGTTTGCTGTTTATTTTTTGCTACAGTAGACACACGTACAACGTTGTTAACCCCTACTGTTTAAAATACAACATAAAAAAACAAGGTTACAAAGACAGTTTGTGTGGAAACACAAACTTAAAATCGGCCCCCGAAGTGATCCACCCAGGCAGGTTTCAATATTTTCAGAAAGAACATCCTAATGTAATTATATCAAAGACAAATGATAGATAAGAATGCAGATAGAAGGTTGACATATCTATGTAGTGCCCTATGTGTCCAGCAGATCATAGGATAGGTATAGGTGAAGGTTAAGTTAGTTGTGAATCTGGACCGACTGATGTAATTTAAATATATATAATTGATTTGCTAATTCAATTACTTTATTCCTTAGATTGAAAATACTTTTATCTTTGAACAAAAATAAACTTGAAATTAAAATGAAATTTATAACATTATTAATAGTCTTCAATTAGGTTTGATTTATAATGAATACTAATTAGGTTTTTCTCTTTAAAAAAACTGCTTGCATAAATGATTTTTAAAAATTAGATTTTGAGCTTTTAGAAAAAAAAAGTAGCCGTTGCATCAGAACTTTGAATGATCTATATAATCGTGATGTCAGATTTTCATTTTCTCTTTTACTTTCTGAGCACTAAATGGGACGGACGGACAGACAGACGGACAGACAGGCCACAGAAAACTAATAGCGTCTTTTCCCCTTTCGGGGGCCGCTAAAAATACAGAACATAAATTAAACATTGACTCACCTCGAAGTGTCAAGTGCACATACTCCTTCTTCCCGAGTCTCTCTATAGGTGTTGACTAGTACTTACCGTGTAATGACCTCCTAAAAGAACTCTCCAATTTTAACCTGCCTTGTATGCCTACCTGGTCGTGTGGCATGCGCTCTGTATTCTGGTCTTGATGGGCCCGGGTTGGAACCTTACACTACACAATCCCCCGTCATCTAGCCGGAACTTTAGCTTACCCTAATATAATATATGATCGCGTAAGATCTTTTGTTAACAAATAATCCTATTTACAAAGACCCTTACTGACTATTTCACCAATAATTCTTCCATTTGGGATGGACACAAAATATACAATATAACTTGCTATCACATACCATAGAACAACTAAACAACTTTCACGACCGAAAAGGCAGCATCATTAGCATTACAACATTATGAGCAAAGTAGCCCTGTCACAGATGTGTGTGTGTGTGAGAGAGAACAAGTTAATTATTTTGTATGTGTTTTCACTGCTCAAAGACAGACTTGACAGAGTAGAGACAAAGGGTAGAAATAGCGTGACATTTAGATGTATAGCTTCTAGGGGGGACTTGATACCCGTAGGTTGGACAGACACCTGACGATTTAGTAGCGTTAGTTTTAGCGTGGGGTTAGGTCTCCTGCCTATATAGGGTAGAATTGTGGGGTATTCGGGACACACAGCGCAATGTAGGCTAGCAGGAGCGTGTGTCCTGTGCTAGGCGTTTTCTGGTGAACGACACATATAAACATTGGGAGCAACTGGCTCGCGATCTTTTGGCTCCAAGAGGTGTGTGTTGTTTGCCAGAGACAACATGTAGGATTTATTTCTAAGGGACCAGGGTAAGAAGAAATAGTTTTATAAGTCTTATATCTAGATTTAGATGTTAGTTGATTGAGAATAAATAGAATGGCGCTTAGCTAGTTGTTAGCATATTTTCATTATTTCTTTATTTAGAGTGACAGTCTTGGTCAGAATCCTAGTCTGTGCTGTAATGAGTCTTAGTACAGTCCTAGATGAGTCCTAGTCTGTGTCGTAGTGACAGTCCTAGTCTGAGTCTTAGTGACAGGCAGCCTTAGTCGAGAGTCGCAGTGACAGTCTGTATATGTGAGGGTCTAATAGATGTTAGCGACAGTAGCGTAGACCAGTCAGCAAGACGATGAGACAGGCAGCGATTGACATCAGATGACAAAGACGCTACTGAACTCTGATGCAGTCTGCGGCGCTGGGTCCAGTGCATGGAGGATGGAGTAGCCGTGGTGGTCTGATTGGCATGGGTGGTTAGTCGCTGTTTCGTCGATAATGTCTTTGTTGTTATTTTATTAACTTATGTAATAGTTTTATTGTTATATATTATTGAAGCCACTTGTCTTATTATTTTATGTTATAATTGATGTTTGCAGTTATTAATTCATTTCATCAAACAATCATTACATTTATTTCATTATGAATTCAATTTGTGGTCATTGGTGTTGTGACATTGTTATTAGTTAAATTAATACACATGTAATAATCATGCAGAGAAAGTAATACACGCACCAAGAGCGAGAGTCATCACTAGACAATAGAGCCTTTGTAATATTACTAGTACATACATCTTGCCATCAAGAACGAATAGTCAGTTTTCGACAAGCCCCTAACATAATATACATTTATTAAAGAAATTTTTAAAATTTTAAATCTAGGCCAAGACAGGCTTGCTCAAATTCTAAAGTTTTTAAAGAAGGATAACCCTAAGATGAAAGGTAAAAGAGATTGGAATTTGAGAATGGTTTGAGAATCATTGTCAACACTCAGCCAACATGTTGTGAAATGTATAATGCAGAAATGCGTAGCGCTAAGACACGTAACTCATACTTATTAAATATATGATTGTCAATCCAACAAACAACTCTGCTGCTTTGTTTTTTACCTTTGTTGTATGGACCTCATTCACCAAATGTAAATAAACACATTTAGCCACGTCATAATATTGATAAAATAGTGCAGAATACGGATCACAGGACACCCTTACGTATTGCGTAATTTGTAAGAACATATAGAGAAAATGTTGTTTGTTTACATTGGGTGAATGAGGTCCATTGAAATAAAACCACAAATGTTCACAGTGTTTTAAAAGGTCTATCTCTTTACCCGGCTTTGTCTCCCTCACTGATATTTCCATTTAAAAAGCACGCATTCACCACTCAACATTCATACCACGCAACATACGCACCACTCAACTTAGGCACCACTCTATAATTCGCACCACATCATAATAATCATCACCAGCATCGCTATAATCACCAAAGTTATTAACACAGAATCAATATTATTATCTTGTAACGATTTTAGTTGTGTCCCTTTTAGAGTATGTTCTAGAAACCAGGTCAAGTTAAGTGCGCTGTCCAGCGTAAACAAGTTTAATTTTAGATTAGCCAATCATAGAAAGGGGTTAAGGAAAAATTATACACGTCAGCTTCCAGAAGGTCAAAGTTACTAAAATAGTGATCCGAGAAACTTCTAGGTTCTGGAAGATACGATTTAGAAAAGTATAAATAAGGGGAAAAAGAGTTAGTCGGGGTCCTCGCACAGTAGGTCCTACGTTTTACCCCCCTTTCCCCTAACGGTATTTGAAAAGCGATGGTCATCGCACAGTAAAGGTATTTAGAGAGCGAGAGTCCTCGCTTAGAAATGGTTATAGTGGAAGAAAAGTTCTTGTATTGTAGAGCGATGGTCCTATGTTTAATCTTCTCTTAGAAGTTTACTAGAGAGTAAAGTGTTATACTAAGTGATGTAGAAGTAGTTTATAAGTAAAGTTTTATTATTCAAGATATAGATTGAGTTGTTGTTCAAGAAAGCAGAAGAAGTTATTAAAGTTTGTTCGAGAAACTACAGAAGTATTTCTTTGTTCATTTATTGAGTTCATCAAGTTATTATTTACAATCCTCGGCGTGTGACAGAGAGAAAGTAACATCACAATCTCTACCAACACCAATGTCGTCGTCGTGTGGTATGCGCGCGGGCCATTGGCACTATCTCCAGCTGGAATAACCTAAGCAGTGTGCAGCCGAAAATTCCGGGCACACATAGGTCTCACCAGCTACATGAGGAGAAACAAAGCCCCAGTGCAAAGCTCCCAGCCCCCTGGATGACAAAAGTGGTCATCATCGAATCACAATGGACGAACTATAATGCGCGCTGGGCTGTCGTTCGGACCTTTAGATGATGCCGGGTTTATGCCCCCCCCCCCATCGTCCTAAGGGAGTTTAGGACTAGGATGTAGATCATGTTCAATTATGAAGGAACAAATGAAACATTTCAAGCATTTTTACAAACAAACATAAAAAAACATAAAATATTGAAATAATATTTAAATGATGTTAAAACTGTTTTGCGCTGACAACCTTGTTTTGTTTATCAACTCTAGTTATTGAACCAAACTACTATGTTGAAGTGGGTAGGATTGTAAGCTATTTATACTGAGAACCTGTAGCCACGTGAAATGATTTAATTATGAGCTGAACAAAAGAACAAATAATAAAAGGCGCACACTGCATTGTATAGCTAGTAGCAGGATGTCATTGGACGGTGTAGAGCTGACAATGTCATCCCAGTAAATTATGTCTCAAACCCGCACACATACATTGATTGGGAAAGATTCTGTGGGGCGGGAAGAGAGTTTTGTAGTCTTTCAAACATGACTTACTAAAAACAACACTAGGCATTAACACCATTTGTTGACTTGGTTACGTGGTTTGTCTAATTGACGAAATGAGAAAACAAAAAACATTTATTTCAAAAATATGAAGCTAAATGACAGACCGAATGATTCTCATTGAATAAAGAAAACAAAAGGAACACGATTTCACAAGAACAACAAGTATCTCAGTAAATCTCTATTGTGGTGTGTGTTCGCCTTGAAAGATCAAAGCAAAGTTTGCCACAAACTAGTTCTTAAACTTTGTTTTTACAAAGTTTATATCTACGCACTCTGTCTTTCTGTCTAGCCAAAAGTGTGTAGGGGCCTAGGCTTTTTTTTCTTCCACATCCAATCTCGGATAAAGCTGCAATGTTGCAAAGCTTTTTATTTTACCTGACAACACAAGAATCAACAAAAAATATGAACAAATTAATAGTACTTGGCTGAAGTGGTGGTATAAGCTAAATTAGTCCCCTTTATAGATTGTCTTCTGAGGCTTATTACAAAGTTAATTACATGACTGATCCAAACTAATTGATACTCTTGATATAAGGTTTGTTTTTTTTAAAGTATTTTTTTGTGCTTGTTTGGTTCCCTTCCAATACTCTGTACACATTGAATGTTCAAAAAGGACATGATACCCTAAAAAGTAAATGGCGCGACTTTTAAACCTTATGTAACTTATATCCTGATTTTGAATTTCAGGAGAACGTTGGGATTTGAAATTAAGAATTTATGGCGAATTCCGGTTTTCTATTAGCGGCTGTTGAGAAGGCCCTAACGCAAAGGTGGTTAGACTAACTAAAGGTGGTTGGATGATAGAAATATTAGAGATGGTTAGGCT
>JADKLZ010000003.1:4936963-5010253 GCA_021533235.1 Biomphalaria straminea | reverse complement strand
AAAAAAAAAAAAAATGCTGATTTGAGCATTAAATGTACAGAAAACAAGCACTTAACTAGAACCTAATTAAACACAACTTAATCCCCAAGACTTGGGGGAGGGGGGGGGGCATGTTGACACACAGGTCAATGTTTAAAGAATGGGGATATAACTCCAGGCAGACAATGTTTAGAGATGGGAGGCAACTCTAAACTAAGTTAAGTCAACAAGAAATCATGTCCCAACGTTTATTCCACAACCAGAGACAACAACTCCGAGACCCCAAGTTTGTCAATAGAATTAGCTGCAGAGAGATTGTTGACTCTAGCAGGTAGTCACAAAAAAGCAGCATTTGCATTTAAGTGCACTACAACAGCTTGTGAACAAAGCTAAAATATTATAGAGGGCTAACAAAATTAAGTTGCACTTAAACACTAGAACTACTCTAACAAAAGTACCACCTCGCAAAAACATTTTATTTAGAGTGGTAAAAATGGTACTTGACTGAGTTAACCATCTCTAGTATTTGAAAGTGCTACTCGCACCAATCAAAACAGATAGTCTCATCCAGAAACAAAGCGCATCCACTCACTTTTTTCATCACCATAAGAAAGAGTAAGACCAATGGTAAGCTGTGGTTGTCCAAGTGAATTAGAAATGTAAAATGACAACCAACTGTGGTCAATTTAGTTTAAAACAAGCATGAAATGTCTATGAATAAAAGTAAGTTTCATTAAAAAGACAATGTGTAAAACAAACAAACAAAATGAATAAAACAAGAAAATTGCATTGTAATCTGTAGGCAATTAAGATTCCTATACTTTCTGATTAAAAACAGGCATTACTAGTTAGTAGTAGATCTACAAAAAGTTAAGAAGAGAGTGGCCATTACTTTTTCATCCACTTTTTATCCCCTTTACCCTGTGATCATTAAAAAAAATTAAAAGACAACCTTTCCACTAGCAGAGATTTCTTCAACTTATGTACATAACACCTTTGACATTTAAACAATTTATAACAACATTAGAACATGATTTAACACTTGCTACAATCACAAGAATGTAATACATTTCATTGATGTGTTCCATCAAAAGTCTGAAGTTATTACTTATAAACTTAAACTGTCAACTCAAGATTTAAAAGAGGGATGCATCCATTTTAAATTGAATGAGTAGAGGACAAAAGACCTGTTACATTTTTTAACAGCACATAAAATATTTACATTATTATCTTGAATAATTTACAGTTTCAAAAGAAAGAGATGCTTGCTAATCAATGTTGCTGTTTCCACAGAATTATCCACTCTGCAATTTTGTCCAAATTTTGCTCCAGTTGATCAGCATTATCAGAAGGCAATTCATGAACAATTTCTGGTTTATATGATTCTTTGGCGGCATCTAAAATGACCTGAAATATTTCTGAAGAAATGTTGGACTCAATTTTTTTAGCGCTATAGCCCCTGAGAGGAAAAAAAAAAGATTTTTGTTAAATTTATTCTTAGTGCACAATTAGAGAAGTCTTAATAAGTGAATCTTTTTAGCACTAGATCTATAATGTCACTGTAAGTAAAGACAGAAAAGCTATAACCTTAACCCTAAATTATTGTTCTCATATGGTATAAGCAGTTGGACTTGATGAAATTTTCATGTAAATGGCATTCTTCTTATAAATCATAAGCATTACTTCAAAAGAGAAGAAAATAATGTCTTAATAGTACACACCTTTCTGTTAAACGAGAATGAAGAATGCTGTTGTCAGTGCGCAGCACAAAAACAATGTCAAACCATCGCTCTGGGAAAAACTCACACGAATGGTAATCGACTACATTGCCTCCAGCTGACATAGTCTCTTCAAGTTCATCTATAACCTGCAAACAAAAATTACACTGAAATCAATGAGGTACACAATTATGGCAAGACAGATAATGAATCCTATACAGTAATACAAAGCTTTGATTTATATTGGTTGCCAACACATCTTTCCTTTCGCATATACATATTACATAATTTGTTAATGAATGAGTGTATTTGTTGTTGCACTGTTTTTCCTATCATTGGTTCAATGTTAGTCTTAATACACCTTTGTATTACACTTGAGATAGCGACACAACATAGGAGATAAACACAACACTAATGGAGTTAAAAGAGAGACTGTGGATAGCTTAGTTACAGAGTCAACAATCGAATTAACAGTAGGACACAGAAACAGATGACATCATCTGCCCTACAGATTGCAATGTCTGAAAGGGAACTTTACTTTTTTTTTTACAGTTAATGAGGGTGTCAGGTGACCAGCACAGTGACCAACCGCCTTTACTTTTTATCAAGTAATGTCAGGTACCCATTAGAGCTGGGTGGACTAAAGATCCCAAAATTAAAAATCCCAGTCTTCACTAGAATTTGATCCAGGATTTTGAAGCCAAGGGCCTTACCATTCAGCTCTTTATCCCCCAATGCAGTTCTATAGACCTCTCAAAACTCCTAACAGTGTACAATCAATAACATGCAGAAGCTCACTTCTATTGGATCAACAATTTTTTGCTATAATATGGCCCATAACATTCAACATAAATTGTGCAAATTTGTTTTAAATGCTTTTTTTTTTAATCAAAGGAGTTCCATTTAAAAATCTAACCTTGTCTTCATCTAAAATTCCACATTCATGTTCCTCATCATAGCCATCAAGGCAGTCTGCAGTTTGAGCTACTTCAGATACATTGATGTAATTGAGTCCACTTCTTTGTGCAAGCTCTTTAGCCAGTGTAGATTTGCCTGTACCAGGTGTTCCTGCAAATCATTGAAAGACTTTAGTATCAATCAAAATAGATAATTTTAAAATACTGACAATGAAATGTCAATTATATGTATACCCAGTGTAACTAGTAATCTAGTCTAGAATCTATATATATATTATATATATATATATATATATACAGTATATATATTAAATATATATATATATATATAGATTCTAGATCTAAAAGTATATCATAGAGACTCATACAGTATATATAAAGATCTAGTGGTCTAAATAATGAATATAATTCATAAATTCATTTATAAATAATAATATAATAGTACAATTAGATATTTTAGACTATATCAGGTGTACCTCAAGGAACAGTCTTAGGCCCACTACTGTAATAGTATATTAGTAATTTAAATTATAAATAGATCTTATAATACTAAATATAAGGATCATCTTCAAGATGTGTAGAATTCCATCTGCTGCCCAGTCCCAGCCTACATATTTTGACAACGATGGAAAATTTATATTTTATCGCCATGTATGTCTGTCTTCAACAGTGTAATTTTGTTTGGTCTGAAATGTGTAACCCATGGCTTTTGTGATCTCCAACTGTCTCATTCCAAAGCTGCGTGCCAACCACTCCAGGTGCTATTTATTACCGGTATATCAGTTAAAGCAAGTAAGCACCAAATTGGTCTTTAAACATTTCCGTTAAGCATATCTGCCTTGCTGGTATGTAGAGTGCTAACATCAGATCTTAGCAGCACCATAGTCTGGTAAGTTGGGCCATCAGTATATTGGAGCAGCTCTTAGAAAGAAAGCATGTGTCACCAGGATCAGCATTTCCCAGCAGATATACGGACAGTTCATGCCACCATTTATTTTATTTAGTTCCTAGACTTGTCTGCAGAGTGTGACAAGCTTTTTTAGAGAGATCTGAATGCAGTATTCATAGGATTGGCAAGAAAAGTAGTGCCTTTGCTTTAGCAGCTCTTGAATTTCCACATGTTTTCAACAAACCAGTCTCTCTCTATATTGAGTTAACTGCAGTAACCCATGACTTGGGCTGTTACGTCCTAAAGTGTCATTTTTAGCGGGTTCCAATTACTCAAATAGGATAGAGATCATCATCCTGGGGCTTTCTGAGATCAACCTCAAGTATCCATCTAAAATGTTCCAGTATGTCAGCCAACCTATCAACATTTAGCTTCCTTGCACTACAATTGCCATTTTTCTGATCATCTTGATGGTGATGTTCAGCATCAACCTAACAAGAAGGTGGTCTGTGTAACAGTGCTCTGAACTCTAGAATCTAGATCTAGTCTAGTCAACAGAATCTAGTTTGCACCACATCTCTAACATCCCACTGTCTCACTAGCAGATTCTATGTAGAATAGATCAATGCAACAGGTATCAGTTCTTTTTACGTAGAATAGATCAATCCAACAGGTACCAGTTCTTTGAGCATAGATGCCTCCATGAAACAGGTGGTTTTAAAATATTTTTAATATAAAAATATTTTTTTTGTTAGAAATACTAGACTCTAGAATAGTCTAGAAATACTCTAGATCTATTCTACTTGGAGCAGAGACCCGGAGAACCACCATCACCACCATGAAAAAAATCCAGGTATTCTTCAATACCTGATAAGGTGGATTCTTATGATCTGCTGGCCAGACAAGATCTCGAATGAAGAACTGTGGCAAAGAACAAAGAAGCAGCCCATTAAAGTAGATATATATATAATATATCCTTCAGAGATGCTGGAGATGGCTAGGTCACACCCTTTGCAAGCCTGCTTCTGACATTACAAGGCAAGCCCTAACCTGGAACCCCCAAGGAAAGAGGAAGAGGGGATGACCCAGGCATACATGGCACAGCAATTTGGAAGTAGATGTCAAGCAGTGAGATGGGTAAGACGTGGCCATGGGCACAGTTGGAGAGACTCGCCCAGAAGGGACCACAAGCAGAGATGAGATGAGATAGATCTAAACTAGATAGACTATCTAGATCTAGTCAAATACTTTTGATAGATCTAATCTATCAAAAACAACAAAACCTGTAGTACAGTCCATTCAGTCATGGTCTGACGATGCTGTTTTACAACTACAAAGCTGTCTGGAGCAAACAGATTGGGACTTGTTTGTAAACAACTGCCCTGACATAGATGAACTTACCACAACCGTTAATTCATACATGGTATCCAGTTCTGCAAAAACATGATTGTGCCAAAGAAGAAAATAAAAACATACAGTAATAATAGACCCTGGATGACCAAAGACATAAAGGAAGCGATTCTATACAAGAAAAGAATGTTCAAGAGCAGTTCTGAATTAATCTCAGCCAAAAAGCCCTTAAAAAGAAATTATTTGAAGGAAAAGAGAGATTCAAGGAAAACATTGAAAGCTCTTTCAAGAATAATAACTCTAAAGCTTGAAACTCTGCGGCTTGAAACAAATTACTGCCTACGTACCTAAGCACGAACCAATGTGCGTCGCTGACAATAACAAATTTGCCAATTAATTTTTAAAATGATTTCTACAGCCGATTTGACTGCCACAACTTCGAGAAAGACCACCATGATTTATTGGCATCATTTGAAAACAGCAATATAATCCAGTCTCAAGAACTGTTTAATAAACAAGAAGTGATTAAAATATTTAGACAAGTTGACACCGCCAAAGCCTCGGGACCCGACAAATTAAGTGGCAAACTTGTACAGCTATGTATTTTTTGTGCTATCATCAACAAGTCCTGGCAAACGCTCAAAATACCTTCCATTTGGAAGACATCTGAAATAATTCCAGTACCCAAAAAGAAGAGAAAATGATTTTAAAACATCTACTGCAAGAAAAACATGCCTCGATCCGCACCAGTTTGCTTACAAACCGTCAAGAAGTACAGAAGATGCAATACTATTTTAATTTATGCTGAATTGTCCATATATACTATACCATCATCTTGATACTCAGAGACTACGTAAGAGTATTATTCGTAGATTTTTCATCTGCTTTCAACACCATCCAACCACATCGCATGATACAAAAACTATCTGAATTGATGTTAGCAAAAACATACACAAGCTTGGATTCTAAATTTCTCATCAAACGCCCACAATATGTAAAAGTGAATGGACATGTGTCAGGCACAAGAAAACTTAGCACTGGAGCGCCGCTAGAATGACTGGAAAATCTAATCTAGATCAAGAATAATTGCTACTAAACTTAAGTTTAGACTAAACTTAAACTAACAATTCACAAGACAAGTGTGACAAGTCAAGTCTGACAAACCTTAAATCTTTAAGTTTAATTTTAAGCCAACTTAAGACTGCTTAAATTAAGCCTAAGCCAGCCTAGACCTAAGGCTAAGCCGGCTAAGGCCTAACAAAATCAAAAAGTAAACAAGCCTAACATTACTAACAGTAACAAGGCTTACATTACAAGGCTTGTAAAAACAAAAATGAACTTGTTTATTTGTTTTATTTTTAGTTGTAATGTATAGAGGGACTTCTTATGATCCGACAGCTACGCTGGGCAGGGCACGTATCCCGTATGGGAGACGAACGTATGCCAAAGGCAGTCTTTTTTGGTGAGCTAAAAGGTGGCCGACGTAACAGAGGCGCCCCACGGAAACGCTTTAAAGACCAGCTTAGGCGTCAACTTTCCTTGGCTGACATAGAGGAGAGCACCTGGCTGCATGCGGCGTCGGAACGAGACAGCTGGAGGTCACTCACAAAGGCCGCGGGATACACATTTGAGACCAAAAGAAAATCTGCCGCCGAGGACAAACGCAGACGACGAAAAGAAAATCTAAACCGACCACCTGCGGACAATGGTTTTGCTTGCCCTGGATGTGGCAAAATATGTAGGTCACAGCTGGGACTGCACAGCCATGGGAAGCACTGTATTCCTCACTAATCTTCGGACTCGAAGACAAGCCTATTATTATTAGTTGTAATGTAATCTAGATCTAGATTCTAAAATCATTTAAAATGTTAAAAGATCATTTCAATTTCAAATTTAAATGAAATTTCAAGCTGAAGCCTGGGCTGAAGCTGAAGCTTTGTAATCATTAGTGACAATGAATTAGTCCTAAATCATCATGCCATGATCATGCATGATATCATGACAATTGTAGGTACTTTAACAAACCTTTCTCTACTGACCTATAAACTGCTAACTAGCAGCTATATAGTTTTGAAACAGAATGGTTAGACTACCAAACCCATGGTGCTAGTTGATTGATTGTTGTTTTTACATTTGCTTTATTTTTTAAAAACCCTTGTGCTAATCTTAAAGGAGGATTCCTAAGCTTTTGAATGATACCACATTGTCAATAAATAAAAATTGTGTTTATTTAGAAAATTTAAAGTAAAGTCATAGGTAAGAATGATTTTGCATTTAATATCATTTTTAAGCAAGCTTGCTAATTTTTTTATTGAATTTAGTCCTAGATTTATACTTAAAGTTTTTTATTTCATCATTTTTTATTGAAATTTTGTCCCCCAAAATTTAAAAAACCTTCCCCAACGTGTTATAAATGATGCCAAATTAGGCTATCTTTCGAAATGGATAAGAAGAATAATTATAAAGCAAATTAGGCTATCTTTCGAAATGGATAAGTAGAATAATTATAACTACCATCACAATCTATGACTATAGTATAAAATCAATATTTCTATTAAAGAGTAGTGTTAGAAATCTTTTTTTTCTATACTTAGGTACACAAAATATAAAAGGAAATCAGATTATTAAGGTAAAATTGGGCCCATCCTGACGATGTTTAATGAAGTCACTCAATGATGCAGCCACGTGTGGCGCCAGACATTAGTAATTCTCGTTGATAATATGAAGTATAAATGATTTATGCATTGTTTAACAGCTTATCTTTGATCAACCTAGTGGAGAAAATGCTATCAAGGTGTTATTTTACATTATATTTAAAAATATTATGAAGCTGGGAAAGTTTCTACCAAACTGCATGCTAGAAAAAGGATCGAAGTCAATTTTTAAACAATTGAATTAGCTGTGAATCAATGTTAGCTGCATGTGAGGTGAAATAATCAAATTAAAAACCATATAATGGGGTAGATGTGTTCCAAATTTCAAGCTTCTATCTATTACATTTATAAAGTTATGATGACATAAAGATGAAAATTCATTTTTTCGATCACAGTTTTTTGGATATTTTCTATAGTCCATTTTTCAACACATAAAACTGCATAACTTTGCTCCTATATAACATAGAAAGATAACTTTGGTATCACTGTAATCCTCTCAGCAAGCTCTACATAACTAGATAGTTTCTGTTGTTATAGAGTAGGTTCTTATAGTTTGAACACCCATTTCGGGAACTAGGTCAAATTTTTATTTTATTTTTTTATTTGCTGAAGGTTTAACTTCCCGAAACATTGTTTTTAGCTCCAAACTGACCAAACATAAAATGATAAAAACAAATGTGTTATAAACAAAAAAAGCGACCCGTTCAAGGCAGGTGAATTCTATGTGGTGTTCAAACTATAAGGACGACTTCCTGTGTATATTTATTTTGAATTTTTTGTTAAAGTACCTAACAATTGACTCAATTATTGACATTCGACTTGGACACAGTCACAAGTCACACAGTGATGACAGTGACACACTCACTTGGGACTTGTTTTTGGATTTAATACACAATCGAGAAATTGTATAATAATAATATAATTTATTTAATAGTAAATCGCGACTCTACATCTTGATTCAATATCAATATAGATCTATCTAGAGACTAGTGTTACATGTAGACAATATTCTTCAATTTACCTGCTATCATTATATTTGGAGCACCACGTGAAGCCCCAGCCATGTTTGTAAATAGATGTATTGAATACGGAGAAATGATACAAACTTTTAATTTATTCACTGACCTATGAAAGAACGAAGTTTTGAATGGATACGCTTCTTTCAATAAGATTATTATAAAAAAAATAATATTCTACATCTATAGTCTATAGCTTTTATAGAGTCTAGATCTGTATTTATCTAGATAGTCTAACAGATCTATTTCTGTAATGCTACTCTAAGAGATAGATTTTAAGATTTTAGAGGTCTACTGTTAGACTCTAGATCTAGATCTAGTCACAACTGTATAAAAAATAGAAACCACTTTTTAATATATTTTTTGAACTTTGACCCCAATAAAAAAAATAAACAATAAAATCAAATTCGAATTAGATTAGACTATCTTATCTTATATAATATAGAAATATAGATCTAATATAGTCTTGTCAAGTCCAGTTAGCTGGTTGCTATTACTAGACCAGATTTAGAATCATAATATTAAATATAAGAAGGCTACTGTATGGCCCATTCATTGCACTGAATTGCAGTATAAGTATTTTAATTACACTAGTATTAAATAATAAATTTTATTAATATATTACTATTATGACGGCTAAATAGTAATTTAAAATAAATAATCATTAATTATTATAAGAAAATAACATTATTAATATAACTTTAATTTTAAAAATTAAAGTATTTGAAATCCATAATTTTTATGATCATACATCTATATAATGAATCTTATAAATCAAGTAGCATTTATAACTGGGGCTGCCCAAGGTCTAGGAAAAGCTTTTACTGAAGCACTACTAAAGAAAGGTGCAAGGGTAAGTTTATTAATTTTAATCTTATCTATATAGATCAGTAGCGGTCTTAGGGGGTGGCAACTGGGGCAACCGCCCCAGGCCCCGCGCCTGAGGGGGGCCCCGCGCTGGTAGATTTTATTGTCACCAACTTCGAAAACTAAATGAGTGGTCATAAACAAGGACTTGTTACTCAATATTTTCCCAGTATACCAAATATACCAATTGCTATTTAAGATTACATTTTTTATTTCGAAATACCGTTTTGTTTCGGTAAAGACAGACGAGTCTTAGAGGCTATCATCGTTTAACGTTCACAATAAAAACACATAAGTAGAAGCAACTATTCCTAATCGTTTCAACGTCTAATCGGATTTTATTTGGAAAATGCGTAGTGATAAAGTTTGAACTACTATTTGCATTATGAAAAATTGTATATGAAAAATACATTTGTAGTAACAATAATGGAACTTTTGACCAATTGATTATTTAATGAAAATAATCAGTGCTTTTTTTACCCTCACGTCGTACGGCGTACTTCACTTTTTTCAATGTGGGGAAAAATATTAATTTTTTTGAATTTTAGCGTTTATTATTAATTTATTAATAGTTAAAAAATTAGGCAATCCATTTATTTTTTTTTAATAAAAAAGCACTGAAAATAACTAAACAATTGTACGGTGTATTCTCGACTGTCGCTGGTGATACGTTCTAAGACCGCACGCAAAGGTCAGCTTTTCGCAGTAAGCTGTTTAATTTCATAAACGTATAATATTTTTCGGATATAAACAGTATCACCAGTTGGTGTGCTTATACAGTTATTTCGGCAAATCAGCTTCCAGCATGACATATTAAGTTTTCTTTTTCCAATTGGCTACTGTGTGAACGTGTTGAAAAAACAAAAAAACAAAAAAACAAAAAAAAAAAACGCGGAAGTATTTTTAGCGGTCCCAGAAAGGGGAAAAGACGTTATTAGTTTTGTGTGGAATGTCTGTCCGTCCATCCGTTGCGTTTAGATCTCGTAAACTAGAAAAGTTAGTGAAAATCCGACATCATAATATTTAAGACCATTCAAAGTTCTGATGCAACGGCTACTTTTTTTTTTTCTGAAACCGAAAAATCTAATTTTTAAATCACTTATGCAAGCAGTTTCTTTCAGGAAAATACATCACTTTTACAACTATTCATTATTACTGTTAACAAACACCGAAAGCTCTGTAATAAAAGAGATAATTGATTACCCTTTTTAAACAGGTTTATATGAAAACGTTTTTTTTTTTTTTTTTCATTTTTGTTTTTACATTAGTATTACTAAGTTACGTAAGTTTTGTTATACTAACTACTACATTTACACAGAAAAAATCTATTTAGTAAGCCTATGCATATAAGTTGGACATAATTTAAAACAACAATTAATAAGTAGTTTTTCATATCACGTGTCATAATGTGGTAAAGTAGCCAATAAACTTCACTTGGGCACTACACGAGATCTGTCAACCTTCTTTCTCCATTCTACTCTGTCATTTATTTGTCATTGATAGAATTTCATTCTGATGTTCTTTCTGAAAATATTGAAACCTCCTTTTTTACCTGTCTGGGTGGACCACTTCAGGGGCAGATTTTGATTTTGTGTTTCCACACAAACTGTCCTTGTAACCTTGTTTTTTATAAATTATTTTAAAAAAAAAAACGTGATACAGCCTTTCCGAAAAAGTCGGGTCTTCGAAAGTGAATGGACCACTGTAACTCCTATAGAACACTTTATTCTTAAAGAACATCCTATTGGCTTCAATTAGCAACAAGGCTTTTTTTTATACCTGCATGTAATGACCAGTAAATTCTTTTCAGTAAAGCTCAACTATTCTAAACATATAATTTTTGGCATATTCACTGTCTAAACAAAAAATTCTACTTGAAAATTAAGATATAAACTGTAATTCCCCAGCCTACTGAATTTTACTATAGAAACACATATATTGGTCATTATTTTCATTATCTTTATGTTGCATTTTACACTGATAAGGTTGCATGAACTAGAAATATAGTATGACATACTATTAGTAGTGGCGAGTGTTTTGTTATTTGCATCTGTTGATGCAGGACAATTAAAATACAGTATATAATGTACTTCAGCGGCCAATAGTAAACCAGCAGTACCCTACGTAATGTTCTATGTTTTGTTACAAAAATAAGGCCCACAGCTTTGAGGCGAACATACTGTATTGTTATTGTTGCAGCATTAGAGAAGGATTAGCCCGTTAGCGAGATGTGGTACGATATATATATATATATATATATATATATATATATATATATATATATATATAGTCTACCTTTACGGCTTGGGGCCCCGCACATGACGCTCGCCCAGGGCCCCGCGCACTGCTAGGGCCGCCCCTGATATAGATCACAGATTGTGCACAGTAATCTAGAAAAATAAGTGAAAAAACAACAACTTTGTTATTTGATTTAATGCGACCAAGATACATAGTAAATAGTAGTTCTAGATTCTAGACATAGACTCTCTTTAAATTCAAAATTGTCTTCTAATAATGGCTGCTTGGTCGTGCGGTTTGCGCGCTGGACTGTTGTTAAGATATATCCATGGTCCTGGTTCAAACCCGCTCCCATCCCCCATTGTCCTGCAGGAGGTTTGAACTAGGAAGTAAAAGCCATCTTCAACTCTGAAGGAACATCCGAAATATGTACAACATTTTAAACATTTTACAATAAATTAGAATTAGGTTGTTAAGTTGTTAAATATTTCATATTATTATTTCATAAATTTGTTTGAATCATAAAATTATTAAATTTCTGAATTTAGTCTCAAGTTTTGACTACTTTTAATATTTAAACAATTAAGTTAATTGCCTGCCATATTTTAATATTCGATATAGAAAGAAATGTATAGATTCATACTATTAATTTACTTAACTCTTTCTCTCCTAACTGACGATACCAACATTGATTCCACCAGAAAGTGGTAAATAATTACGGAGAGAAAGAGTTAAATAGGCTCCAGTAGGCCTACCCAGTTGTTTAATACAAAGAAGTAAATGTACCTGATGAATGCCCCAGGTCAATATCCTACTTCATGGCATATATCATTATATGGGAATTGGGACAGAACTTTACTAGTAATAAGTAATTAACACTTTATGAGTATTTTCCTTTTATCATTCATCAGAAAGTTTCAAATGTTCATCTTTTATTATTATCTTATTTTATATAATACAGACGTTACTTCAAAAAAGAAGATGATTACATCCTACGCATCATGCATTCAGTCATGCATATTAACCAGTGACTTAAATTCTACCAAGTCACTGGTTTTCCTGGCTAGCTCAGGCAACCCATTCCATGCTCTAATGGCACTAGGGAAGAAAGAGCATTTGTACAGATTTGTCCTAGCATATGGGACGAGGAATGTGCCTTTATTATAGGTGGATCCTCTCTTTTGAAGGAATGTCTGTAATGTGTAGATAAAAAGACGATTAAATTGCAATATTTAAAGTCGTCTGCAAAAATGTCATTGCTTTGTAGTACCCTTGATGCAGGACAATTTGTTTTGTGAAAGTTTTTTTCCCTTGTTTAAAACTATCAAATTTTTTTTTAAAAGACAGGCCAATATTGCACACATTATAAGACCTGGATAGTCCACTTCTATTTTATAGATTTGCTTTCATATACACCAAGCCTTAAAAAAAAGGAATGAGCGTGTCAGGCTTTTTTCTTCTTTAATATACCTATGTGTACTTCAGTGCTGATTACTAAATAAGTCCTAGGCAATACCGTAACGGAGGCACGGTGGCTGAGTGGTACAGCGCTTGGCTACTGAACCGGGGGTCCCGGGTTCGAATCGTGGTGAAAACTGGGATTTTTATTTTGGGATCCTTGGGCGCCTCTGAGTCTACCCAGCTCTGATGGGTACCTGACATTATTTGGTGGAAAGTAAAGGCAGTTGGTCAATGTGCTGGCCACATGACACCCTCGTTAATTGTAGGCCACAGAATCAGATGACCTTTACATCATCTGTCCTATAGACCACAACGTCTGAAAGGTGAACTTTAATACCATAACGACACATATAACAACAGAATAAAGATTCAGAATGCTAATTCACGAACATATAACATGCTTATTACAAGCACAGTAATATAATACAGGCTCAGTTCTGACAATGAAATATCCAGTATCAAGTAACATGTAATAGTTCAATATCCCATAGTCTGAATAATGAATCGACAGAAAATAACTAGAGTCTACACTTCAACTCTATCTATAACCAAAAGTCCAACTGTCCTGGACTAGGAACAAAACCATTCTACTTTATTATGAGTTGCATTCCATTAAAAAAAAAAAATCTCACAAAGTAAAACAATCCAAAACAAAAACAGTTTTGAAGTCATCAACCTAAATTCTCCCCCCCCCCTTCTCCTCAACAGTTAACAGGAGACCCAGGCTGACCAGAACTCAGCCCCGACAGAAGGCATCTCAGCATTCTCCTATGACAATGCCATATAGAACTAAAAGTTAATTTTATTTAAATTATTTTTAAATCCTCAACTGCCTACAAAATAATAGTTACAACTAGATTTATTTCTCAGGCCATGCCTTATCATTCCGCATTCATGGCTCTGTTTAAACTAATACAATAGGCCTAGAGGCATCACAGATTTAAAATATGTTTGTGCAAAAAAAAAAAAGTTAAACCTATTTGTCTTTCAGAATATGAAACATGAAAAATATTTCTTAACAAGATTACAAAGAGATTTTGTGTGATACACAAACTCAAAGGTGGCCCCCGTCGGAGTCGGATCCCTGTCAGATCCGCCTATTCGCAAGATGTTTCGGATGTTCCTTTTAAGTTGAAAATAATTAACTTCTCGCTGGACGACGGAGGATGGCGAGCAGGGTATAAACCTGACTTATCTTGATGTTTGCGCTCTAGACTGTAGTTCGGATTTATTGTTGGTCCCTGGCTCAATTCCTGCATGCTCCCATCCTTAAACTATCGCAATATTTCTGAAAGAACAGTAAACGTTAAATCATATTTTCAAAAGCCTTTAGTGTTTTTTTTTATCTAACCGTGACGGACAGACCAACGAACAGACAAAATGCAAAAAAATATGCTTCTTTCATTCTAATGGGGGCACTAAACAATTTTTTTTTTTTAATCTGATTTTTTTTAAAGTTTAAGAAATTAGTTTAGAATCATGTCATTGCCAGGCTTTACACGAAAGTCGCTGCTAAAAGTTCATTTTAAAAAATGTGCGTGATATCCACATGCCTAGAGCATTTCTTATAGTAACATTTCCTCCCTTACATTTATGTAATTGTTTTAGAATTGGTGTTTTGTTATTAAATAATCGCTTGCATAATTAATTTTATAAATTAAACGGTTTGCTTTTAGAAAACTAAAAGTAGCCGTTGCACCTAAACTTTTCAAGCCGCATTTAATGGTGAAAAAATATTTTTCGTATCACTTCTAGTTTTGGCACCCTGAGTTTGACAGACGGACAGAAGTTCATTTTAAAAAATGTGCGTGATATCTATTTGCCAAGAGCATTTGTTATAGTAACATTTCCTCCCTTACATTTACGTAATTGTTTTAGAATTGGTGTTTTGTTATTAAAAAATCGCTTGCATAATTAATTTTATAAATTAAACGGTTTGCTTTTAGAAAACTAAAAGTAGCCGTTGCACCTAAACTTGCACAAACCTAATAGCGGCTTTTCCCCTTATGGGGACCGCTAATAAAAATGATGAGGACAAAAATAATGAATATATAATATGTACTCAATTCATTTTCTTTAGGTGTGTTTCACAGATATTCAGGGAGAAAAGGGGCAAAAAGTTGAAAGTGATTTTAAAGGGAAATATGGACAAGAAAATGTTTTGTTTTTAACCTGCGATGTGTTATCATCTCAAAATTTAAAAAGTAAGTTATAAGTACTTAAAAAAAAAAATTATGGAACTATATCAGCTTCAAGATTTAAACAAGAAAAATATTTTTAAAATACTTTTTTTAAAACAAGCTTATTTCAGGGGAAGAAACACAAAAATCACTTCCACATCTTTCAATATTGCAAGATTCAACTCCCCTTTTCTATGTAAAAACTATAATTAATTAATTATCACTAATTGATTAACAAATTTTTTTTTATTGACATTCTACTGCATTTTGCTTTACAACAGTCATTTTGAATTACCGGTAATAAGAAATTCTACTCTTTGAGCCTAGGTCTGTATTGATTAATAAAACACCAATTTTTTCTTAAAATGGTGTGCTTGTCCTTGAAGAGTGTGATAGGGCAGAATAAAAACTTTTTCAATGTAATCATTAGTGTCATTGGAAGTCAATAAAAGGGAGGGAGTTCATTTACTTCATTGTGAAGAAGAGCTCTAATTGCAAATTTGAATTTTTTAGTCCTTATATATAGTCTGTTTGGAGATTGTATATTGTCTTTTTGTTTTATCTAGTTATGAGATAACAAAATAATCATTATATTTTATATATTATATAACAATTGATAATGGCATAATGTTGGCTACACCACACTGAGTAGGTTCCAGATAGCAGTTTTTTAAATTTCTATGCTTAATTACTATTAATGTGTCTTTAATCAACAGACTGCTTCCAAAGAGCAGTGTCAACATTTGGTGGTGTTGATATAATGGTTAATAATGCTGGCATTGTAGATGAGCAAAATTGGAAAAATGTGATCAACATTAACTTGGTTAGTATAATTTGCAAATTATTTAACAGATTAATTGTTCAGTAGTTTTCCAAGTTTTGAGATCTAAACATGACAGACAGATAAGATCACTCAAAACTAGTAGTGGCTTTTAACTTTACGCATCTGCTGATTATGGGCTTTGCTGTTTTACCATACGGGACTACATTTTGTATTTCTTGTTGTGTGGTGTCTTAGAAGTTGTTATTTTTATCTTTAAAAAATCTCAGGTGCCAATGAGAACCAAAGTGCATGCAGACTTGCAAAAACAAATTAAAATATTAACCATTGATATATGTGGGTTTCTGTGTTTTATTATTTGAATTTTTTGGGGGAAGTGGGGGGAGGTCTTTTATTAGACCATCTATATTTCAGATGGTAGATTGGATGAAAGGAATATTGTATGAATTCATTCTGCTTTTCTTCTAGCATTTTGACCATCACATAAAAGAAAAAATTATAGCAGTCAAAAAAAATCATGAACAGGATTGACTGGAACGATGTCAAAATTGAAAACTTTGAAGTTTGAAAAAAAAAAACTAATGCTAGTTTTACCTCATTCATTGAGTCCTTTATTCATTTTTGTGTTTCTAGGTTGGTTCTCTAGAAGGTTCTATGTTAGCCATTGAACATATGAGAAAAGATAAAGGTGGAAAGGGTGGAAAGATAATCAACATTGCTTCTACTGCAGGTAAATTGGAAAAAGGTTTTTTAAAATTATAAATGTGAAGACACCTTTTCAATATAGGCTCTTTGGCTGTGTATGTTTTGTTTTTTTTCAATAAATCTTACTTTTGTACAACTTTTTTATGACTGTTGTCCTATTTCCAACCCTAGCCGATATTAACTATAAATACCAGTTAACAAACAATTATGGCATTCTACTCAAACCTTACTAACATCATTTCTACCATATCATTCTGCTTAGCAGGACATATCCAATTTTATTTTAGAAGGACCATCACATATTATAAGATACGATAGTTCTAGATAATCTTTAAATAAAATGACCAAGTTTGTTAGTCAACTTTAAATATCATTTTGGAGACCGGCCCACCTGGCATTTGCCTGAATGCCCATATAGTCAGTCCGCCCCTGCTTATATGGAACAATTTGATAGTAAGTTAAAATTGTATATAAAAAGAGCTTTTCATGTCTCATTCAAAGCAAGAAGATACACTATATAAGCTTTTTTTTTTTTTTTTTTTTTTACTAAAATAGCTATTTTAATTTTTTTCATCTTTCAGACAAAAGTGTTAATAAGCACAGTGTCTTATGCCAACCATAGAAATTGAGTGTTTTTTTTTTAACTTTTTTCTGTTCTAGATATATTGAACTTTTTTTTCTAACTAGACATTGTTCTTTTTTTTATGATTTTTTTTTAATTTGTAAAACAAAAGGATGCATTTTTTTTTTCATAGCCATGTCTCCTTGTTTTGACATTTTTGACACAACTTTTTAAAACAGAAGTAAGAACATTTGGTTTAAAACTAAAACCATGGAAGAATTATAATTGTCAATAAAAATTCAAAGGCTAGTTTAATACATTTCAATACTACCATACGGTTGAAGCGCTGGACTGTCGTTTAGGCTTATCGATAGTCCAGGGTACAAACCCTGCCAGCTCCCATCCCCCATCCTCCTGCGGGAGGTTTGGACTAGGAAGTAAATTATCTTCAATTCTGAAGGAACATCCGAAACATCTAAAACATTTTACAAACAACATACTAGTTTGAACAAAAGTTAGAAAAAACATAGAATGGATTTCAAAATTTAAAGAAATATGAAATTGAGTTTTTAAGTTTCTTTAAAAATTGATAACAATTTTACAACTTTTTAGGACTCACAGGAGTTTATTTCACACCATCCTATAGTGCTGCCAAATTTGGGCTTGTTGGATTTCATCGAAGTTGGGCTGTAAGTTTTGTTTTAAGTAAAAATTCTCTTATAGGACCAATGATTCTCTAAACTTGATAATGGATTCAATAACCTTATTATAATTTTTTTTTGGTGTTAAAATGGGAATGCAATAGAATGCTGCTGATATCTAGTGTCAAATGCCTCTTCTCAAAACTGATAGCATGCATTTAAAAAACTTATACAAAGTTAACAGAGGGAAAAGTTATTCATATTTTGCAATTAGTACCTTTTTAAGGGTACACTTTGGAATTGAATTTAATTAAAGACCATGAACCATTAAATCTTGAAGGGCAGCATTTCTTTTACTTAAAAAAAAACAAAAGGCATGCTGAAAGTGTGATTTACAAGTCATCACTTATTCAAATCAAGCACTTTTTTTTCCCTCTCTTAATGGCTTTAATTTGACTACATCATAGAAATTTTAAATATAAAATGTATAAATCCTAAAAATTAAATGTTCAATCATTTTAATTCTCATTATAACTAGAGCAACCCGTACATTGGCCAGCTTGGTCTGCAATTTGGATGTCTCTGTCCTGCCTTCACTGACACAGCCATTTTAAATCCAAAAAGCAAAAACCAGTCCTTGTATGACGATGATTTCAAAAAATTCATCGGCCGATACGGAGTGAATAAGTATAATGATGTTTTTTACAGAATCTTTTTTTGCATAGATTATATCAACTTACTCTGTCTATCTGATACAATTTTGTATAAGTTATTTCTCCCACAGCTTATATCAGATCAAGTTGAGATTTTGCACAGTTATTTCTTGTACCTGACCTGACAAAACAATAATTAATGTAAAAATTAACCAATTAGTTGATTAACTATTGGTAATTAATTACTTTGTTTGATATTGAAAAAGGGAAAGAAATGGCACATGACAGATGTGACGATATAAATTTAATTATTTCCCTTTAAACTTTGTGCAGAGAATTAGGTCATTACTTATCATCACTTAAAAATTAAAAACTAAGAATAGATAGCTATACAACCTTTATTTTCATAAGCACTTCTATGGCACAGTGGTTAGTGTATTGACTGGGGGAGGCTTGAAATAACATGTTCGAATTCAATTCATAAATTTTTTTTTTCATAAAATGCATTAAAAGCTATCCCAGTAACCTGCACCCAGCTAACACATTCTTTCCCGTTCCCTTCCAAACTGGCCATGCCAAGTGATAGGATCATAGTGCATTGAGAAAGCATGATTTGATTTGATTTGATTTTAGGTACATCGGCTCAGTATAGGCCATGTCATGCCCGCAGTCCCTTAAGGACTACTCTCCCTCTATAAAAACAAGGGCCAAAGTCCATACAATTAAATCATTAAAATCAAGGTCTATTTACAGTTAAAATAGTACAGCATGAAATTGCGCTAAACATAAACAATTGGAAAAAAATTTCTAATCCCACAGATATATTTTATTGTTAGTCTAGATGTATCACAAATAAAATAACATGACAGATCCAAACTAATTGATACAGCTACTCTTAATATAAGCTTTGATATTTTTTTAAAGTATTTGTATATTTTCCCTGTTTTCATGATGCCAACTAATTAATACATTAACACTTTATCTAAGCTTTTTTTTTTTTTTAAAGTAATTTTTCTTTTTTTTTTCTTGTTTTTGGTTGTTTTATTATTCTTTAATGCAAAAGTATACTTAGCTTAGAAAAAATGTGTTTCAACTTGGAAATGTTATTGTTATTTTATCTGCACAGAGTGGAGACTGTAGTTGAAGCTTTTCTCATGTTAGTGGAATCAGAAAATTGTAATCAAGATATTATTACAGTTACTGCACAGGATGGCATCAAATATCAATACAAAGAAAATTTAAAGAAAAGTAATTTATAGACCTGTTTAAAAATTTATTTTTTTTCTGAGATATTGTTTCTGTAAAACAATTTGTTTCAAGTTTCAATGCATTATGTGCTCAAAACCATTTTGGAATACAATTTATTCACAAGTGAAATATATATTTACTTTCGAACTTGTATTTTATATTTTATAAATTTTGTATATGTATGCAAACCTGAGGTTTTTTAAATATTAAAATGTCATTTTTATATTATTCACTTTATTATAGGTTGCTTTTTTTTTAAATACTTGTTCCTCTTATCTAATGAGTTATATATTGTTACGAATCTCACTTCTTAGACTGTCTGTACCAGTCGACACCACCACTGAAAGAACTTGACAACTCAGGGCTCCAAATAACGTAAAAGTTTAATGTCAATAAATAACAACCAGTACTGTACAATTGGCAGCACGTAACATAAGAGTGTACAAATATCTCTCCGTTAATAGCTGTACCGCCGTATCAACTCTTGCACGGGTCTCCCTGTCTCGTCTCGAACTTGTACTGAGCCTTAGTAACGAACTGTAGATCGGGAAGCTGTCTCTCTCGCCTCTGATACCTTCATTCTTTATATAGGGTCCCTGCTAGCCTTCTCGAACCGGACAGAACGCCCCTCGACGTTTCTAGGTGGTCAGATGACTATAATCCTCGTGACGCTCCTGAGCTCTGTTTTTCAACATTAAACCTATCGGTTTCATTATCACTTTATAAAAATTCATGTTCTGAACAATTTTAAAACAAGTTTTATCAAAGCATGTGCTCTACACCCAGGTCTCTAGAATAAACTAGAATTAGATTTCACTCCCATCTGAACCCCTAAAGCTAGATGCCAATTTATTGTAATGACACTGATTCTGCAAAGGCATTAGCACAATGTTCAACACTGGATCTTGACAGACTTTTTAGATGAGAAAGAGGAAACAGTTGATTTCTGTCAAAGGAGAAACAGAATGTCTTATGGGCTAGAGCTTGGTTTGATCTGCCTAAAATTATAATAGGGATCATTGAAGGTGCTTTTTAGGGTTGTCTGTACAGGAAGATGTCTGAGAAACTGTGGAACAGTCCTCCCTGTGACACCAAACATACAAACAGACACAAGAACCCTTAGCCATTTAAGCATTTAATAAAATTCACCTTTCTAATGTTAACTTCACAAAGTCAAAGATCTAAAGTTCATGTTAAGTGTACTTATTATTATGTATTGTTATGTGTAAAGCACAATTGCAAGACATTATTATTAGCAGGTATTATTCAACCCTTTAAAATTTCAAACATTCTGGTACCGGTATGTTAAAAGCAAATACTACTCAAGTCATTTGAAAGCCTGGGCCCTGCAGTGTGAACAATGTAAGCCCATGGTTCAAACTAATCAATGAATTGAAGTGCTTTATTTCACTAGTTGTGTTAGTCCAGCTTTTGACCTTGGCTTAAGTTACCGGTAACGATGCAACAATGAAAAGAAAAAACGGGTAGATTTCATGTGCATTAAGGAGCAGATTTTCAGTGTTTTTTGTCAGCTCCAAGTTTCACTTATAGGACTGCAGGTCTGATGTTTTTTTTACTGTGTTGTGTGTTTAGAAAGCTCTGTTGCCTGATGCTAGTTGTTCCTTTACTTCTGGCATCAATTCCTTGGAATGTATCAAACGTTTCTTTTTCAAACTTTTTTTTCAATTTTTTAGGCAATCCAATAAAATGCAAGATGTTTATAAATGTCTTGATAAAGTTCATAAAATTCTTTTGTGACAACAAATAAGGATGTTCTTTTTTTGAACTCTTTCCACTTTTAGCTGCCAAGATACTCATTAGGGTTCAATTTAAAGAGTTCATTCAGCCCAGCAAAATATTGACAGAATCAAGATATTTAATGTGATAGCTACTGGTACTTTGAAGTAAAGTAATTAAAAAGACTTTAAAGAAGACTGTAATGTCACTCTGAGTGGTGTATACCCACTTTACCACATGATGTTATTAAAATGTACATTTAGCTTAAATAATCTTCTGAAGATTACTTTTTTTTGTTGTTCTGAGATTTAATCTTATGGCTAAATTTAAAATCCAATTTTATATTGATTGACTTTCCATAAACCAAAATTTAAAAAAGGTAATTATCTCAATACAACTTAGTGTGACATCTGAATATTACTTAACTTATGTTTTTTGGACCTTTTCTTACACAATTCATTAAATCTATAATAATTCATTCATTTTATATTCTATTTAAAATGTATTGAAAACATCAGACAAGAAATGCAGTGAGTGTTCTTGAAATGAGATTTATTTTTTAACTATTTACACATGATGGACATTGAGGGAAAAAAAAAAGGCATGACAACATGTAAATGAAGAGAAATGAACATTTTTCTTGTACAAACTTACACTGAGCTGCCAAATACTATACAAAACTGACAGTTCTGAACTGCTCTAAATTAAAACTTTTTTTTTTCAACCTAACCAAAGAAAAAATTGGTCCTTCTAATAAAACACAGCATACCCACAGTTGATGCTGAAACTAAAAGCAACTATTTCATTTGTCTTCATACTCCATTCATACAATCATTACTTTCACACATCCACAGTAAAAAAAAAAACAAATGTAACACTTTTTTTTCCTTTTTAATACTGCCTAAATAAACATTTTGAGTCTTAGTGGTACATTTGTCTTGGCCAGGAATAAAACAATCAAACAATATACATAAAAAAAAAAAAAACAGACAAGAAATACTTGAAGCTGACTTAACTAAAATAACCATTGTAATTTGCTTAAAAAAAAAACAACATTGTGTGTCCATTATTTACAAGGGCTTTAAGAATGACATTACATAAAAACAAAATTTAACGCTTATATGGGTGATATCCTTGAGTTGTACTCTGGGCTGCACTAGGTGCTGGAGCTCTGCCTTGAGGTTGTGCCTGTTGGTATCCATTGCCATAACCTTCTTGGTTTCCTGGTTGAGTGTATCCAGCTAGTAAAAAGGACAAAAAAAGAAATGTAAAAAAAAAAACTGTTGCTTGTGAGTAATTAGTAAGAAATGACGCAGAAATATTTAACAGTAGCTTATTGTCAAGCATACCTTGGTTGCCAGCACCATAATTACTAAAGCCTTGTCCACTATAACCACCATAGCCTTGTTGGCCTGAATAAAATAAAAAATGTTACTTCAACTTTCTTAGTGTGTCTTAATTTCATACACAATGAAAGCAAGCAACCCAAGCAAATGCTGTACAGTAGGTAGTTCAATCTACAGGATTCCCACATTTAAACTTCAAGGTATTGGTATCTAATAACAGACTACTAATGCTTAATCCCTTATCTAAATTTAGACTTTACTTTGGCTAATAAGGAAGTGTTTAATGGCAAGGTTCTGT
Source organism: Biomphalaria straminea (assembly GCA_021533235.1). NCBI lineage: Eukaryota > Metazoa > Mollusca > Gastropoda > Planorbidae > Biomphalaria > Biomphalaria straminea. The sequence continues at coordinate 4,987,013 of JADKLZ010000003.1, read as the reverse complement.
TACATTAGATACATTTTTTAGATTACTGTAACATAGACCTAATACATTTGTGTAAACAACAATCAATACAAATATCTGTTGTTTAAATTCACATTTACTGTACTTCAGATTTTTTTTTCATGACTACCTTTCAATAACCTCGGCATACTAGCAAATCAAAACTAAGTTTAAAGCCTTTTTGGTCTTGGACAGATTCAAAGACCTGTAAGAACACATCAACTTGTTACAATGAAGTAACTATTTTGTGAAACTCAAGCTAACAAAAAAAAATCAAATTGTACTTTCTCTGGATGTTAGAAGAACAGCAAACTATTTTTTTTGGATATATCAGTATGCAAGCATTAAAAAAAAGCAAATTAATTACATTTAAACAGAACAACTGTTTTTCATTGTGTACTAATACTTAAGATCCTTGGTATACAAATGAACCTGGTACAAGACTTCTACCTATACTTAGATAAAAACACAAGCTTAAGTTAAGAGTACTAGATCAATCAATGCTTTATTAAAATTCTTTGAATCTCATATTCAAAATTAAACTTTGATACCTAGATACATAATTTTAACTATTAATTCACTGGACTAAAGACATTAATTCTTAAGCCACAGGCCAAAATTTATACTTTTTATACGTTATACTTTTAAGTTTATACTTTGATTTTAGTTGATGCTAAATTTAATTTTAAAACTTAAAAAAAAAAGTCATTTCAATTAAAGCATAAAGCAACCTGCACTGCACTGTTTTAATTTAATTTTTGTTATTAATTGCATAATACTTGAAGATTAAGTTTTCACCCAAAGAAAAGCATGTTAGAGTTCAGCTAAGCTAGTACTACTACTCCTTAAAACAGAAGACTACTATTGGGAAAACAATCTGAAGAGGCTGGGGAAGAAATGAGCGGCTATGTTCTTATCCTTAAGACCTATATATATCGTTATGGATAACAAATTGCTTTTTTTTTATTTAGTGACACTAGATATACACTCTAAATCAAAAACTCTACTAAATCTAGTGAAATCTAGAGACAGTTTACAGTGTTGGAATGGGAAATTTCTTCTTAAATATATTACAGATATGTTATTCTGTTTGTCTTTTTATGTATAAGCATGCAAATATATATACATGACACTTTACAAAATAGTCATCATGTAAGCGATACACATTTGTCCATTAGTTTTACATCTAAAAACTTTATTTTAGGTAAGCAGGCATAATTGATTTAACCTGCATGCAGGTGATAGTGTGCTAAGCTAATAAGCACTTGACCAATTGATCTTCCTTTAAAGAACAGAAGTGCCAGTTTTATAGTGAATACCAATCAATGAGACTTTCCTTAACAATGAAGAAAAAGCCTTAAATAGAAAGAAATTTGAGAAGTCTATTCTTTTCCTGAGTACACTGACAAGTATGGTGTGTGTTTTTGTCATTAAAAAATGCCAATTAAAATAAACTAACTTTCATTTTTAAACACACAATTAAAATAATGGACCTAATATACAAATGAAAAGGCTTTTCACTAATAAATCCAATAACAAAAGCTTCACTGAAAAAGAAAATGTTTTCGCTTATTTCTTCTGAACTGAAATCAACAGTTTAAAAAATTTTAATCAGACTTGTAACATTTATCATAAGAATTTTTTTATTTTTTTTGCAGCTTAAGTGAGCTAGCTCCTCCATATGATCAAGGCCATAAAAGTAGAAATCATTGATATCATGATGCTACTTAATATATTACTACCGTACTTGATTACTTTTTTCAAGACATCAATACAATTTTTTCAATCAATGATTGTTTCATAAATAATATAGATAACATTTTCATTTCAAATGAAAAAAAAAAGTTATGTAAGTGCTAGTGTTTCATATATATATATAAATATATAAAGGTTGACTGGTATAAAAATGGCTAAAGATTTTAAAAAAGCAACTATCAGTGTTTTTGCATCAGATACACACAAAAATGTTTTAAAGTGCCATATTTTTAAAATTTATATCCAACCTTATTTTTTTTCTCAAACTACTCCTGATGTACATTAACAAGATTATGTCAACCCATCTGGTTTATCTACTAATAATATTTTAAGATTTTTAAAATGTAGCAGCCAATAGCTAATGTGCAACAAAAATTGTGACAGCATCTGAAATATCATGTGTTATGAATGATATTAAATGAAGTTTTGTCAATTTCACACAAGTTGTCCTTTTTTGCCACCATAAGATGTTTTTTTTATATATAAAGGCGTTTAAAAAAAGTAAAAATTTATTTGGATTCTCCAACAAGCAACTGATGATCAAATAGTGTCACAAACAATCATTAGTTCTGTTGGTGTTCACTATGTATGAGAATATAATGTTGCAGACAGATTTTATGATAATGGAAAAAGAATGTGTCAAGTTTCCATTGTCATACCTTGACTGCCACCATAATTATTAAATCCTGCACCACTGTAGCCACCATAGCCTTGGCCTTGACCTGAGCAAAAAGATGCAAATGTCCTGTGATCAACTTGTTTTATTACTGCCGAATCAATTACCGCAGGTTTCCCAGTCTACTCGCTACTGTACAGAATCATAATATTTATATTTAGCAGAAGAAAATCCACACGTACCTTCAGCTAACTCACCATTAGGCTGCTGGCCATTCCATCCTTGTTGCCCATAGCCCTGCTGACCATAGCCCTGCTGGCCATATCCTTGTTGTCCCCAGCCCTGAATTAAAAAAATGCTTATTATATCTATTCCTAATCAAGAAACTTATCTGTAAAAGCATATGAAAAAAGAAGAGTTACCTGTCCATACTGTCCATAGCCTTGTTGTCCCCAGCTTTGGTCATAACCCTGATTTCCATAACCATAGCCTTGCTGGCCATAACCATATTGATTCCAATTGGATCCATCTCCCATACCGCCCCAATTCTGTTCACCATTAAAGTTAGCACCACCATGCATGGTTTTACCGCCTCTACCAGCACCTCCACCACCTTGACGGGGTTCAGCTCGTTTGCACTCAACCTAAGGAAATAAACACAACATTCATTAACAAATATTTAACTATGGTTTAACATAACTAAAAAGAAAATGCCCACAAAATTTATAATTTATTAGAACATCTGACTAAACCCTCCACCCCACCCCCTTTTTTAGAAGGAAAAAAAAAATTAAATGAAATGTTTCTCTTAGCAATTTGCATTTGATTTCACCAAGAATCACACAAAGAAAAGTAAAACACAAAAAGGTTGGTATATTGATTAAGAAGTGACATTAAAATGATGGCATAATTTAAACCACTTTAAATTAAACATTAAAATTGTTAGCTTAAATTACAATATTTTAATTGTAAAAAAATATTTAATAGCGCAATCCTACATCTATAGCTAGTGACGCATAAGGCACTTTAAAAAAATACCATCTTAATGTCTAACAATGGCATGTATTCAAACAAATGCACAACAGTAATAACATCTCATAAAACTGTTTATGCTACTAATTAATTTAAAAAGTGTACAATTGTGACTAAAAGAAGCTTAATTACTAACTTTAAAAAAAATTTAACAATTTTTATGAATTTAATTATGTAAGGGCTAATTAAGATTAATACTTTAAAAAAATTAATTTAACAATTTTTGTCTATAAAAATGCGTAATTTAATGCTAACTTAATTAAAATAAACTGTGGTCCATCAGAGGCATCGTCGTGGATCTCTAGAAAAAAAATTATTGTAAAGCCATCTTCTTAACCAAACCAAGGGAATCATCACTTAGCAACGACTAAGTCATGAAATGATATACCAAAGAGACTCATTTAACCTTTTTTCCATTGTAGTCCACAAAGTGCTCTTTAACTGCTGCTTCTACTGCTTCTTCAGTGTCGAAGGTCAAAAATCCAAAGCCTACGAGTAACATAACCAGAAGAGAAATAACATTTGCAAGGTCAGCTAAACATGCTCAAACGAAAAGTGGCTGTTTTTTTTTTTGTTTTTTTTTTTATCTCAAAAAAAAATTTTTTTTTTAAATTAAAAACTTTGAAAGGAAAAAAAAAAGGAAGCATTGGGATGAGAAATCCCAAATCCATTTAGTAAATTTAATGATTAATCAGTGTCACAAGAGAAGCCAGAATGTGATCAAGGGCAATCAAATTCCAATAAACCACCCCTACCCTAAATAAGTTGGAACAAGTAATGAACTCATTCAATATTTTGTTATTTAAAGTTGATCATTTAAAACATAAAACGTTATATGATCATTAAATTTGTGAAAAATCTTACCAATTATCTGGAACAACATACAAATATTAAAACGTAAAACATGTACAGATCAATTTGTAATCATGAATTTCTGACTACCATTAGACAACACTTGAATCAATATAGTAAGGCTAAAATGATTAAATCCTTAAGTGTAGTGAATATCTGAACAATGCCAGCACTATTACTAAAAAAGAAGTAACAAATCAAAAGATTTAAACACTAAGATGTACAAAGGATTTTGTACTATATATAAAATCTTTTATATGAACTCGAGGTCTATAAACAAAGGAAAAGTATGACAGTCCTCACTAACAGAGTAAGTGAATGAATACCAAGATAAGATTAACACATAGAACTTAGGGCTAAGATTTTTTTTTAAAAGAAAGTCTATTAATTAGGAAAAACTATATAAAATAATATACCAACATTAAATTGGTTCCCTAAGAACACTGAATAAAACTAAGATACAAGATAAGACTTTTCTTAAAATTGAAACTAGATGTACAAGTTTCTATATTTTCTTTAGATACATATAAAATGCATGAATCTATAAGAAATGTAAAGACCACAATAATAAAGGTCGAAGAAAGACTGATCTGTTATTGTAATTAGGTGTATAGAATAATATACACATTCAAACTGAGACACTAATTATGCTCAAGTGTTAGATTAACATTTTTTAAGATCTAGAGTAAAACATTCGCCACAAGAAATGCGGCAATCAAAATTATATCTAAATAAGGAAGAAATGAAAGCTAAAACTACCTTTCTTAAAATTAATTAGTGTAACTAAGATTAATAGCCAAAATCATTAGAAAAGAATAAAACTAAAACTTCAACAAAAAGTTCTCTTAAATATTTGGCTTTGTTATGAAGACCAATTCGATCTAAGTACTTCATCATAAGTATTGAGTGTCCAGATTCAGAAAATTTCCACCAAAGAACATCACATAAAAACAAAGTATTATTTTAAATTTAAAATCTCACCCCTTGGCCTGGTCTTTTCTTCATCATACATAATTACCACATCAACAACCTAGAAGAAAACATTTTTATTTTAACGATCCGAACATGCAATGTTATGAATATTTTTAAAAAAATTTTATGCAATATACAAGAAACATATATTAATAGCATGAAAAAACCCACCAGACAAATATATTTAATGATAAATTTTAGAAAAAATTACTAAAGGTTAATAAAAAAATTGTAATTCATACCTCACCAAAGCGTGAAAAAAAACTTTTGAGGCCATCACTAGTAGCATCATTGGGTAAACCTCCAACAAATATTTTTGTTGTTCTTCCAGTAAAGTTACTTCCTGTGCGAGCCTGAAAAAAAAAAAATTTTTCATTTGTACTATTCCTCTATTTCAAATTCATCTGAAAAACCTTGTTACAGTAATCAATAATGGCTCTTAATGACTCCCCTATAAATGTTAGGGTTGATGTATGTATATCTTTAGGAAAAGAATCACTGTCTATATGGCAACGCTGAGTTTGGCAGTAATAATTTTTCAGTGTATAAAAAAAAATTAAATATGGCTAGAGGACTACACCATCTTTTTCTAAAGCATATTCTAGGCCTACCATTAGAATTGTATTTACTCTGATGAATCAGATGAGATTTATACATATGCTTAATCAGGATTTTTTTTTTCATGCGAAGGGGAAATTGAGGCGGGTTAAAAAAATTAGTCGGCAGTCATCAGCTTGATAAAGGAGGAATTGTCTTTCAAAAACAAGTTTGTTTTTTTTTTGCTTCTTTTCTATAATATTTAATATAATAAAACCAACCTTGTTAGCACTTGGCCCTCCTGCTCCTCGTGCACTGCAAGCCTTAGCATCTACCTGTGAGAAAAAAAATGTGTTTAGTTCCAAAAGTTCACAATAAAAAACTTCTATATGGCAATATAAACTGGTCAAATGAATTCAGTCAAACTTTATGGCAACCACACTAAGTATAGGCCAATCACATGTCAGCTTTACAAAAAATGCAGTGACTAACTCTACCAGACTACTGTTACTTATTTTGGGTACTTCCATATGCCAATTACCTATTTTTCAGTATGTGTTAAGGCATGATCAGAAATTAATTATTACTTTCTGCGAAGTTTTGATAAAGTGACAACGACGTTACTAGTAAAAACAAGGATAGGATTTAAAGACTGAACAAAATAGACATCGAGGTAAACAGACACTTTCAGAATAACGTTGAAATAAGTAAAATTTAATGAATGTATAGAGTCAGCAGACATTGGATGGTTACCTAAACTGCTATAAAACTTGTTTGACATTTAGTATTGATTGTTCGGCCTTTCTCTGGTGTTATGGGATTCTGCATTACATTGAGTGTTATCTCCATTGGGTTTTATTTCTATTATGGGCATTAATAATGCCTCACCCTAATGATATTCTTAAAAAGTAAACATGATGTTTACTTACATTTCTACCATCAAGAGTGTGTTTGGGTGTTGCCAAAATAACATCAACTGCTGAAGGATCTTTAAATGTGACAAATCCAAATCCTCTAGATTTACCAGTTTGAGGATTATTCATAACTACACAATCTGTGACTTCACCATATTGAGAGAAATATGACTGTAATGCATCTAAAAGAAGACAAAAGTGTACTCAAATTTAGATTTTAAACCTGTAACATAAAAGGTTTAGAAAAATTATTTGCTCTACTTTTCTATCAAACTTGTTTTAGGGCACAAAAATAGTATGGCAATGTGCAAAAAATGTTATAAAATTTTGGAATTTCTACATTTTACATATTATGAAAAGTTGCAGCAATTATAAGGATTGTGGCTCGCAAATGCTTTTCAATTTTCTACTTCAGCTAGTTGATAAATGTGTAAGTTATAATTCACATTTTTTGGTAGGAGCTCAGTCTGCTGTATACATTGAGCTACTAAAATATTTTAAATTATACAAATATAGTCATTTGCCAATGCAAAAAGGTAGTAATTGATATACATCATTGTTTTACATACAAAAGACATATGTAGTCTTGAAAAAAAAAATTATTAGAGACCTACCTTTATCTGTATCCCAGCTAAGACCACCAACAAAAATTTTTCTGAAATTTTAAAATAATTTACAAAAGTGATTCCAACCAACCAATGAGATATTGACATTAAATTCATAAGAAAGAAATATCTAAGGCTAGCACAATATGTATATATATATATTGTTCATATATAATATTTATTGTCTAGTGTGTACTCATAAAATAACATTTTAGACATTTAGTCATAACTATCCAACAGTGCACCTTTATATTTGTGTTAATCTCTAACTAAAGTGATAATGCACATACTAATTATTTTTTTCTTTCTATATGTCCAACACATTTGCTTTTTAATTTTTTTATCTTAAGGGGGGGGGGGGGGGGTAAAATTGTCATTATAGACCAAGATTTAGAGTCTAGATGTTATAATCCTGGGGAAGCTGAAACAAAAAAGTAAACTAGCAAAGGATATAAAAAAAAAAAAAAGTGGAAAATAAAACAGTGAGGTGTCAAAATTTTGCCCAAATGTGCAACTGAGCAAGCATGGCTTCCAGGTATCCACGCTAGACTGTCATTTCATCTGCTCAGGTTTATAGCCATAACCTGTCTGATGCAATCCTTGCCCATGTCATCCTATGGGAGTTTTGGGCTAGGTGTTCAAGTTCAAGAAATATCAATTTAGATCTAACTTCAATCATTGAATTCCCATACTCTATTAGACCACTGCGCAGTTCATCTCAAGTATTGGTCTAGTCATATGAACACTCCAACATTAAAAATGAGAAAGAAAAAGATCAACCAGGTGTGCTGAAGAACTTGGTGTGAGACAACATGCACTGGGCTTGTGGTAAGTGTGTAAGCACTATGCTATGTGTGGTCTAAGAGATTGTCAAAATCAGAAGAGAGTATGAAGCCTCCCACGCACCCCTCTTTTTCCATGTCCCCTAGGAGAGTGGAGACATACTAACAAAAAAAAAAAACAAAAAAAAAACAGGTGAAAGAGCAGAGATAAGCAATTATCAATTGACCAGTTTCTTGGCCTAATGTAATAGGCCAAGGTGAGACTGTGAGGATTAGATTAGACAAGACTAGAGGATTGTGCTGCCCTATAGATATAAATAGAGAGGTCTCCCCTGCTCCCACCATAACAGACAATTTTCCATAGCATGGCCAGCTAGGCAAGATCCAAAATAGTGGGCTTGGTGTGACAATAGTTACAAGCTGAGAATGAAAGCGTGGAGAGTGGGAAAAGTGACAATGGCTTGTTGTGTCGTTGCGCTAATGTACGAACAAAAATTAAGGATGAAATTCATAACGTTTTAGATCCTTTCCTTAGGCTTAGTGTAGGGAAAAAAATCATGTCGGGTGAGAAAACTGACTCTTACAATGCACCTACAATTTAAAAGACTATTACAAAATAGCTATAGTATTTTAGTAGACAAAAGAATGACAAATTCATTGACACCATTTTTTTGCATTAGAATATGTTCAATAGCTTCAATACTGACAATACTAATAGCCATAGCCATAGGTGGAACTATTCAACTATTACAGAGTCAATAGCTTCAATAGGTGTAGGGATGTGAAATTCCAGTAGCCCCCCTTTAAAAAAATGAGGTCAATTCTTGAGATCCGTTTTTCTTGCTTTCTTTACATAGGCCTTTGTTTGAAATCGATTATGCTTTTAAATCCATTGTAATCATTGCTAAAAGGGGTGAATATGATTACTTTTTATTTCAAGGAACATTGTTTTTTATGTGGACTTTAAAAAAAAAAGTATTTTCTTACTTTTTTTTTTACTTAAAAATATACCTATTTTTGTTTTTGCTGATACTCATTTCAGATTATAGTCTAGAGCCTGATTTTTTTTATGGTAATAGAATATATATCTGGCCATATTTCTGCCAAGTTTTATCACGATACCTTCATTTCTTCAATTGTTATGTTGAAGCAAAAATTTGCACTGCCCCCTATGGGATTTTTTAATTTTTTTTACTTTTTTTTAAAAACTAAACTACTCTAAGACTCAAATCTTGCCTAGGCTAGTAGATATAACAATTAAGTAAATTTATAAATAGTTTTAAAGGAGTTATTTTTATTTCTTCTATTTTTTATAATTTTAAAACGCATTTGAAAAAAAAATTGTTTCAGACGATTTTGATCCCACTTTTTAAATATTTTGTTATTTTCTCCCATCACATCGCCGCCATTTTTTCCACGCCTCTCTGACGTTTCTTTTAGATCTAGACCCGATAATTTGTTTATTTCATCAATATTTACATTTTAAACAAGTAAAGTTCATAAAAATAAATCCGATTTGTGAGCAAGAAATTTACTACGAATACTAGATCTACAATTAAATTTCTTATTCAATAAGTAGATTTATCCTCTACAAAACTCAATTCCAACTTCTTAATTGGGGGTGTGTCTCGCGAGCTTAGCGACAGAGAGAGGCGATGACGCGTGATTTCCTTAGTTCCATTTAAATTCCATTACAACACGTTATCTCAAAACGATACAAAAAAATCATAACTTTCTAACTATTAAAGATACAGTCATAATTTATATACCATTGGAAAGTTCTTTTAAAGTATTTTAACGATGTACTAACGAAAAAATTTTTTTTCTAAGATAATTTTTTTTTTTAACATCCCTAATTTAGGTGGACACTGGAACTATTACAGAGTTATGAATTTAGAAACACAACAATGGCCGGAGCTTGGCTGATAAACATCAATTATTATATTATTATAATTACTAATCTAGATTAGATTACTTCTAAAATCTAAAGATTGAATCAATAATGTCAAGATAAATCTGCCCTGGCTGGCTCAATTTCAATGAATTTGCTAACTTTTCTCAAAATTTACAGTAAATGTTAAAATACAATAAAATAATATTCTGCTTTATGACGATACAATTTAACTTAATTAACTTTGAATGTATTGTTACATACCCTTTTTCCATAGACATGATTAATTTACTGTTTTTCAAAGATAAATTTGTTACTTAAATGTTACTAAAAAAATCTAAGAACAACAAAGGGTGTAGATCTACAGTGTACCTAAACACGCTTTTCAAAATGGCGTAAGAAATGCCAGGTGTTAAGTCATGATCATGGTAATTTTACTTGAAACGCAACTAGAATGAAAAATTAATTAGAATTTAAAAATTAGCAATTGCATTTTATTTGACTTATTATATACTTTAAAAATTAATTCAGTCATTTCATCCCAAACTTGTATGTTTTATTTGCAATCTTTAGTAATGATATTTTTTGCCAAACTTCATTGTATTAAATATTTTTCTAGCTTATGTGGCATATATGATAAACAATGAAGTAGTTAAATCTAGGCTAGAAGCGCCCTCTTTGTGTGATAAATTTGCCGTTGGGAACATACGAAAATCTCCATGCACCCACCCTCTTTTTTTCCCTAAATCAAATAAATCTAGAACAATTTGTTTTATTAAATTTGGTATAATTAGACTATTATCTAGTATAATCAGGTTCCGTGAGGTTGTTATTGCCAGTGGTGTTAAAACTGTTAATGGATACCCAGGATATGCCTATAGATATAAGCACTCCAATATCTTTAAAATGCTTCTGATATCCTCTGACAACCAGTCCAACTCCTTCCATATGGCTCAGATAATGGGGCAAGCGGAACTGTTAGGCATATTGAGTCTACATATGCTGTTTATAATCATCATCAAACTCTGTGTGCGTTAGGGTTATGACTTAGGAGATCACTCAAATCAACTCTTTCAAAAGCCTTAATATATAACTGGGGACCAGTGGCGTATACGTACTTAGCATCCATGGCGCAAAGGTGCAATGTTCAATGAACACGGGCCAAGACGATTAGCGACCTAAGGCTATGGCGTAACGTAGCAACCATGGCGCAAAGGAGTTACTTGCACTCGTGACAAATTGGGGTCTTAATATATATATGACCCCTTGGTGATGACACCAAAGTGTAAAAAATGTACTTTTGTTTTTTAAAAAAATTTAAGTAAAGTAATTAAGAGTTCTCCCTTTCAGACCTTGCAATCTATGGGGCAGATGATCTGTCTTAACGAGGGTGTCATGTGGCCAGCACAACGAGAGCTGAGTGAGCTCAATTTATGGCGCCCTTATTATCCCGAAATTAAAAGACCGATTGGAAAACAAATTCATCAAATGTCCTAAACGTTAAACCAAACTTTACACATTTAGTTCAAAAATGTGACCTGTCTTTTCTGCTAGAGTCTGTATGCCAGAGGCCTGTTGGGACTGCATTCATCAGACTTATTTGATTAGCGTCTAACCCCAATCACATTGTGCATTATTGGTGAAGTTTGTTTTTTCCCCTAAGACTATATATATAAGACTGCTTTATGGAAATTTGTTACGATAACAATGACTCTTAATTTCTCATATAAAAACAAAATAACAGAAACATTCACATAAATAGAACAGACACCACACACACAACATAAAGAGTTCATTGAGCAACTACACACATGTCTCTTGATCCTTTTCATGTTTCTTGATCAACGAGTGGCGTTGATCTGACCGAGTATGGAACGAACTAGTTTTTGAACCGGTAGGTTCTAGTTTTGATAGATAGAAGTCGCCCACTTCACAACGTCTTGAGTAGTTATGATAGAGCTGTTGTATTCCAAGATTTCTCCGAATTTTTCTGAGATATTTTTGTTCAAAAACTTCATTTAAATATTGTAGTGTTGTGCGTGTGATTTTAGATGCTTTTGTAGTAAGCTAATTTTGTCTATGCGGCGCAACAGTTTAGATCACGGGTCTCAAACTCATATGATCGTGTGGGCCGCAGTGGAAAGTAGCAACCAGTCAGCGGGCCGCACAAGGAAAGGGAATATTTTTTTTCATTAAATTTTACGAACACTACTGTCACTGCAGTTAAATGCTAAAATAAAGTTTTTTATAATTATTTATTACATTTAGTGTAGTTTATTACATGCACAGGCAGTTTAGTTTACTGCAGATGGCTCATCACTCACGTTTCTGTCCACTCAGCTGAGAGCGTTTGGCAGACACCAGACATCGACGTTAGGCCTGAAGTCGCGTATAGTGGCAAGCCGCAAGGTTGCTCTCATATGCTCAGCAGTCAGTCTTGATCGTGATGCTGTTTTTGTTGATCTTCATTCTGGAGAAAAACTGTTCGCAAACGTACGTACTCCAAAACATCGTTAGAATTCTAGCGGCTGCGCAGAATAAGTTTGGAAACTTCTCACTGGGAAGAAACTGGTAGAAATCTGATACGGCTATTAACGGAGAGATATTTGTACAGTCTTATGTTACGTGCTGCCAATTGTACAGTATTGATTGTTATTTATTCAACTATTAAATTATTACGTTACTTCGGAGCCCGAAGTTGTCAAGTTCTTTAAGTTGGTGGTGCATGTTACAGTTTGCATAGAACTTGGATAGTGAGATTCGTAACAGTATCGATAATTTATCGAAATCAATTTTCCCCACCAGCTCTTGTTCAATTGTCGAAATGGCCAAATTAGTGAGTCGTAAATTTGTTATCGTTGATCGCAAGTAATTCTTGATCAGTTTAAGTTCGGAAAAACTTGCATGTAGCGACGCTTACCGCAATAGTCAAAAATATGTGAATCATGATGACGATATTCGGGATTGAATCATCTAGCTGATATTTTTTTAAATAAAATTCAAGAGTTCAACGGTTCCTTTGTTTTGGAAGTTCAAAAATTCATATCTATCTGCTACATCATGAAGTTGCTCGAATCGGGTGATTAGGCCTATTTCTTGAACAATCCTGTCCAGGGTAGAATAAATTTCCCTTCGTAGCTCTTCTTTGTGTGTAAGTACACAGTCGTCACTTTTCTCTGCAGGCATCTTTTTCTTATGGTCAATACGTTTTTGAGGTTCTGTAATGATTCTCAAACCTGAGCACACACTTTCAGTAAAGGTAATGCTGGCTTCAGCGATGTCTTCTCGATTACTTCTTAAGAATGTCTCTGTTTTTAGTTTAAGTGAGCAGTCTCGAGTAGACAATCCTTGTTTTTGAAGGTAGACTTGCGCTTCATTAATTTCAGTTAATACAGGAGCCCAAAATCCAAGATAGGTGAGAAAATTAAAAGACTGAATAGCAACTAATAATTCTCCTGCTTCAGATCTAGTCGATGAATTTTCATCTCTGCTAGTTAATGTCTCCAGTTTCCATAATTGTAGAAAATGTATCCCTAACCATCTTGACCTCTTCTCCTCTGGCACTTCAGCGGGTCTCAACTAAACGTTTAAGGCTAGTTCCAGTTTTTTTGATAAGGTATCTCCCAGCGGTGTGTTGAAGTTAAGAAAAAGGCGTGTAAACGTTTCAGTGTACCAAAAATGTTACCGAATAGACTTCAGCTTCAGCAGCTCCTGCTAAATTAAGAGAATGGTTTGAGCAGGCAATGACACCGTAGTTTTGACCTTTCATGAACGCAGCATTATCATAGCTTTGACCCCTGCAGTCCATTATGTCTAAGCCATCCGAACACCGAACACAGTTTCTCTAGAATCATCTCAGCGATTCCAGCAGCATGCTTGTCCTTTGTGTCGATGAATGCAATAAAAGACACACGAACCTGCACCCCGCCATTATTTATGACAACGTACCGTAAAATTTGGGAAGTTTGATCCAGCTTTCAGATGTGAGGTGAACTGTCAAAAATAATAGTGAAATATTTGGCTTGTTTTACTTGCTGTATGATTTGTTTTTTTAACGTGATCCCCCGATATTGTAATAAGTTCATTTTGTATTTGTGGAGACATGTATGTATTCGGTCTGGAACAAAGCTTAAGCACATGCTCCATCAAGAGTGGATCGTACTTTGATAGTAATTTTACTAACTCCAAGAAATTGCCTTGATTTTGCCCTTTCAACATTTCTTCAGTTCGCTCGCGACGCCCACGAAGTGCCAGATTTTGCTTTCAGAAAAAACGAATGATGTCTAAGATTCTCTTCAGGTAGTCTCTCAAGGTTTTCGTCTCTTGTATAATCAAATCTTGGGCCTTGTTGTAAATACTTTCCCTACTCTCAGGCGAACTTCAAGTTTCCTCCAAGCAAGCGATGATTGAATGTGAGCTCTGTTGGTCTCGTGTTTTTCTATTTTCGGGGATGACCTCCACCACTCTTTGGATTTAAATGAAGATTTGATACTTGATCTTGTCGAGAAGAGTATGCAGGGGAAGCAAAATAAGAATTCTTTTTTTTTTTGGCGAATAAAACGTCACTTTCTAAGAACTTTCTCGCCGTTTGACATTTGCCGAAAAAAACAAGCCTTTGAAAGCTTTCTAGCCTTTCCTTTTGCTGATTCTTGATGTTTCTGAATTGACTGGTCATACGCTGAACTGTTTCAGATCCTAGAGTGACAATGTGGATGCGAATATTATCTGTGATGACATCAGGCCAATCTCCAATGTCGTTCAGTTATTATCCTGCTGTCTTTTCTAAATCTCTGATTTAGCTTCTTCAGTATGAATTTTTTGTAGTGCACTAAAGACATGCTTGTGTGCTGTCATTTAGTCTCTAGAACCTGCAGTATTGAAGTCTTCTTTAGCATCATTCAGTATGTCGGCCTCATCATTTCTTCTGGATTCAATGATAACGGTCAACAAAATAGCGACATAACTAAATTATAAATCGTTAGTTCATGTTTAAAATACAGTAGTTTATGTTTGTTTGCGTCCATACACTTAGTCGTTTTTACTGAAAAGCTCAGGGAAATAGGAAATTAATACACACAGAGGGATTTTGGGGCCCCTCTCCAGTTGGTGCCCTGTGCGGCCCGCACCACCCGCACATTGGTAGCTACGCCACTGGCATGAACCCAGAATTCTTTATGATGTAACGGCCTGATAAATTTGATTTCAGGTCGTTCCTTTTTTTTTTGTATCACGATGGCAATCGGGCCACACAATGACTTTCCGACTACTGTCAAAAAAAAAACAAAAAAAAACACAAACTAAAACTCTATGGACATATCACAAGGTCTTCAGGGCTCGCAAAAATCTTCCTTCGGGGAACAGTAACAGGAAAAAGAGGTTTACTGAGAAAGCGATGGAAAGAGAATATAAAAGAATGGACGGGCCTGTCATTAAAAGAGATTCTATTCAAGGAAAAAGACAGGAATAGAGAAATGCGGTCAATGATATGATGGTGCTTCCAATTTGATTGGACAGTACAATAGCCTTTAGGAACTGCTTCAACAAAGCCGCGCCTCTTTCTATATTTTCTGAACAATTAGTGACTACATGCTGCCCTGCCTCATCGTCGCGCCCGGTTGGAAACGGTCGTAGGAGAGGACGACTTGGCCAAATGGGCAGCGAAACAAGGCTCACGTGGGAATGTCTAAGGTGGCGCGAGAGTATCCTCATTGCACCGTGCGGGGATATAAAAAAGCTCCCTCAGCGGTCTGTCAACGTCCATGCGCCGTTTCTTAGGGGCCGTTACATAAATGGCGAGTCCCTCACGGATAGCCTGGTATAGTATAGGAAAACGACGGGAAATCCAGTGGTCTCTAGTCCGCGAGCCCCGAGTGTCCGTGTCCATTGTATATGTGAACGCAAAACCAAACTCTAACCCGAGTTTCACCCCTCCCACCGTCGAGAAGGAGGAACTCACCGCCCATTCAGATTGGTGAAAGGGAGCTTTTGTTCACTTTTGCTGGCCTTAGTGTTCAGATGGATGACATGACACAGATGACTGGCAACAAGAGCATTTAGAAAAGTTGTCGAGACAAATGAACCGAAATTGTGCCAATGTAATTCATTATTAACCATAGGCTATATATATATTAACCAACACAATCTCAGTGGCATTGTGCTGAACCCGGGTCTCACGAAGCTGATTGGGTATAAAACTGTAAATGTCATCAAATCACAGTCGATGAACCTTCTCGCCTCACATATTTCTTAGTCTTTTGAACTGGTGGGGCACGACACAAGATCTGTCTACCGTATTTCTACATTCCTCTCTGTCCTTTGCCTTTGATAGAATTTCATTTACTGACAGGCCTGTCCATTCTTTGGCATTGTCTTATCCCATCGCTTTCTCTGTCTTCCTCTTCCTCCTGGTGCTGTTCCCTGAAGAAAAGTCTTTGCGAGCCCTGAGGATCTTGTGCTGTGGGCCTGTGGCCATAGATCTAGATTAGAGTTTGAGTTCACGTTTTTTGTTTGTGGTTAGCAGGTCATCAAAGGGTCCATTTGCTGTATTAATTCTGTTTCTAATCTCTTCATTCGTTACACCTAGGATTAGCCATATCTTCATAAATATCAGCTCATCTAATCATGTAATAATAATATAAATAAATCTTGAGTTTGTGTTTCCACGCAAACTGTTTTAGTAACCTCACAA
The DNA here is from genome assembly GCA_021533235.1 of Biomphalaria straminea. Lineage (NCBI taxonomy): Eukaryota > Metazoa > Mollusca > Gastropoda > Planorbidae > Biomphalaria > Biomphalaria straminea. Next base: position 4,970,372 of record JADKLZ010000003.1, on the reverse strand, counting down.
AGTCGGCGATGAAATTAAAATTCTACTGATCTACTGCCTTCTGTTTCTTACTCTTTGTCCTGGAGAGTTAGAATAGGCCACCAAGACCAAGCCTGACCAAGGTAATGATCGCTTCACAGTTTTAGTGAGTTTCGCAGTTCTCTCACAGTCTCACTCACTATGACAGCAGTCTAAAATGATCTAGATCTAGATTAGATTTGGATTAGATCTAGATGATATACTCATAGACTCATACTGACTTTTTATTTGGCTGATTAGATCTAGTCTAGGATCTAAAATCTATTCTGAGTAGAAAAATCTAACTGTTCTGGACTCTGACTCTGGATCTATTCTATCATTCTTAGACTTAGTGACACTTAGTCATTAGTGACTAGTCTGACTTAGACGTCTTAGACTACTTAGAGTCTAATTTTAGGAGTTAGAACTTAGACTTAGAGTAGACCGTCATTATCTTAGTTAGTCAGTTGTATCTAATCTTAAATCTACACATCTATTATAATTAATCTACTATGTAACATGTATTTATGTATATAATATATATAGATCTATATAATATTCATTATATGTATTAGTTAATTAGTAGGCACTGCGATTCTAGACTGACTAACTCACTAAGAGTGACACTAAGACTAAGACTAGATCTAGATCTAGTAGTAGTAAGACAAGACTCAAGACTGACAAGAAGAGTGTCTAGTGAGTCCTAAGTAAGAGTGACTAAATTAAGTCTAAGTAAGAGTCTACACTACTCTACACTGACTACACTACTCAACTTGAGTTGACTTGACTCAAGTCTACTGACTAGTCAGAACTACTAGACTTTAGTAACTTACTTATTAGTCTAACTTACTAGATTTAAAAAAAACTAGATCAAACTAAACTAACTAGTCTAGTTAGTAAGTTACTACTTACTAGTTCAACTTACTGACTGACACTGAACTTCTTCTGAAGTAGTTCTGGTAATGTATGATTGTATCATTTAGCGGGCGGGGTCCCATACATTGAAAAAAGGTAGTATCACTGTCAGTTAGTAGTTAGGTAGATCTAATCTGTAGAGGCTATAGGGACTAAAGCTCTTCAATTCAACTATTAGACTAATTGCCCTGGACCTGGTGTAAAAGAAAAAAAAATTAGATTAAATTTATAAACCTTTTTTTTTACATTATATGTGGATAGATATAGAATCTAATTCAAATATTTGATGTTAAACTGTCAAAAGTTACTATTTCTAGTAAATTTAGAAACTAAATTTTCTAAAAGTCTAAATTAATATACTACTAGATCTATAATTTGTAATATAGATTTAGAATCTAGATCTAATACTAATAGTATAGTTGAAGAGCTTTAGTCCCTCTACAGATTAGATCTACCTAACTACCTTTAAAGTGGCCTCCAGATATGGTTAATATTTAATTTGTTTATGTGACTGAGAAAATCTGAAAATGTAAAATTTGAGCCATGCAGAATCTTCAAATATTTCACATTCAGTAGATCAATTTTCAAAACTTACTACTAGGTGCATTCTGCGCTAAAATGTCTTACTTTAGTGCAATAAACAACGGAGTATTCAGATTTCAAAGAATTTAGGAATGTTTATAATAATCAGTCAATCACAAACAAACTGAAACTGTATTTTTCATTAGTGGTCTTATTACTTTTATATGGTTGTGAAAGTTGGACCATGAAGTTGGAAGAATAATTCAAGCTGCCTTTGAGTAAATGCTACTGAAAAATGCTTGGAATCAGATACCAAGAAAGATCTTTGTGGTTACTCAGAAAACAAAATACAATGTTGAATACTTAGTATTACATTACTCTCAGATTTACTTCTTTCATTACTTCATCTTGTTATTGATATATATGCATTCCTGTTCACATGATGTTAGTTTACAAAGCATTTCACCTCTTTTATGTACTTAAGTTTATAACTATTTCTAATGTTCACCATTCACCATTTTACACTGCACCTTGAGGACTTCCAATACCATTGGCCACAACTTAAACCTTCATGCAACAGGTTTATTTGTGTTGAGACATTCATCCGTTGTAATAAACTTTATTATTAAGTACATCGAAATACAACAAGTACAAGTTTCAAATATCGCACTATTGTTATGTTTGTTTCAGACATTGAATGGATAGTATTCAGTTTTGTGCACAAGAGAGTGGGCCTGATGAGGACCATCATACCATTACTGGCTCCAAGTTTTCAAAAGGTTCTTTAGCCTTCTTAATTTAAACTTTAAGCTTAATTTGTAATATAAAAAAAATGCTTTTTACTTTATATATCATTTTTTATTGGACCTATTTTTTTTTTTAATTATGATACATTTCTCATGTACATTTTTTCTTTACATAAACAAAGTCTTGGAGGCTGACTGTGAAACGTACCACTGGCAAAGGTAACTTTAATTAATAATTTAATAATTTACAACCTCATTTTATTTTTCCTGAAACATGACTATGACATCTTCACACCAAATTTAGTAATGCTTTCTAACAGGAATTAGGAAGTATGGAAATATATGTTGAATTTAAATCCAACTTTTGAAGATTTCTTAGGCTGTCTCCTAAGCTTAATAATTAATTTTGAAAAATCTATCTGAAAAAGAAGAAAAGTTGAATACAAAGGCATAAAAAAACAGTATTTGTTTAAAAGTAAAATTTTGTTGTAAAATAAAAAAAAAAAAATCAGTAATTATCATATGTATCAAAACTATTTAGATACAAAAGGAAAAAAAAAAATGTTATAATGGATGTTTAAAATATTATAATGATTTCACCGTGAGGTCTTAATTTTAATGTGTGGTTTAAAGAACTGAAGATCACTACTTAACATTTCAAATCTTTTAAAATAATTATATGTAGTGATTCAATTGTTGTTCATTTTTAGTGAGATCTTGTTTGTGCAACGGAATAGCAATATTATTGACACATTTCTAAATGATGTGACAAAGTTAGTGACTCTTGATGGAACATATGGATTGATATGGGATGAGGTGAGTACATTTTTCCAGACAAAATTCTAAGTAATTCTATGTCTTTATTTTCTGATATTTGGAAATTCGCTATGCTATTGCATATATAAAGTAAAGTAAAGTTCTCCTTTCAAACCTTCATCTGTTTCATTGGCTGAGGGTGTCATGTGGCCAGCACAATGACCAACCGCTTTTACTTTTCCCAAACCATTAGGTATCCATTAGAGCTGGGTGGAGTCAAAGGCACCAAAAATCCTGATACCCGGGACAGTGTTCAGAAGCCAAGTGCTTTACCGATACTGAACACCATATTCTATTTCTAGAAATGTGATCAGGTCATAAGAAGATTACAGAAGTAAACTTGTTTTAATTATATTTAACAAATCAGAGAACGTTTCAGAAAAAAGTTGCATAAGTCAGTTTCTAGAAGTTCATAGCTTATTGAGATATTTAAAAAGAAGTTTCTGGGATTCTAGAAAAAATGGTTTAAAAAGGTATAAACGGGGATAAAGTGAGTTGGTCAGGGTCCTTGAGTTGTATCTGGTCTTTGAAGTGTTGCAGGTTCTAGAGCTGTTGTATCAGTATATTTAAGTACTATTAAGTTGTGAATTTATTATTTCAGTAATAATAATAATAATAGCTTTTATTTAGTGCTACTTTCATGCTTATAGCATGCTCAGGGGGCTATGGTCCAATCTCATTTGTGGACCAGTTGGAAGAGGGTATCTGAGAGAAGGTTTTCTGTGCTGCTCTCAGTAAACACAACTCTGCTTGAGTCAGGTGTCGAATCTCGAGCCCCCTATGATAGGTAGCCAAGCCAAGTTCAAGCTTACTTATCATCTTGACCACGCTTCCCACTAACCAGTAGTTAAAATATATATTTAAAGTAGAGCTATATTGTGAATTATTGAATTAATATTTTTTTAAGGAGCTCATTAAAAGAAAGAAAAAATAGAAGTATAGAAAAGATTCTTCAGTGTATTTTAGTCATTTTATATTTCCATTGCAAGTGATTTTGTTTGTGTCATTGTATATACACAAAGGAAAAATAAGCGTTGTATTTAAACACAATCTGAACATAAACTCATGACAAAATTAGGCACAAACAACAGTAATTGCCACAAGAAGAACATAAGATTAAAATGCTATGCCAACTTAGACTAATAATATTGTTATAAACCTGGTGGTGACACAGATGGGGGTAGTGGTGTGTGTGTAGTCCGACACAAATTTCCCCACGCCAGCGCTAGATGAGCGGTCAACCGTGACGAGTAACAATGGTCAGCCGAGACGTTATCAACATGACGGTTCGGGAAGGATCGGCATCCTGAACAGAGCTCAGTAGCGTCACAAGAATTGTAGTCATCTGACCCCCCAGAAATGTCGAGCCGCGTTCTGTCCGGTTCGAGAAGGCCAGCAGGGACCCTTTATAAAGAGCAGAGGTGTTGTAGTCAAGACAGTTCAGAACACGGTTCACTAGTCCGGTTGACAACAGCACAGTGTGAGGTTCAGTGGTGTGGTTCTGTACAGAGCATTACGATGGTTCAGTGCGGAGTACTGTCAAGTACAGTCAAGAGGAACGGCTTCTTGATCTTGGTCTGTGATCGAGTCTGACACAATGAGCCCAGTGTGTGAAGTCAGTCCTGAGTTGTTGAACCCAGTGCAAGTCCGAAACGAGACGGGGAGGCCAGTGCAAGAGTTGATATGTCGCTACGGTGTTAACGGAGACATAATCGTACAGCCTGTATTACTTGTTGCCAATTGTACAGTATTGGCTCAGAGTGATTCAACTATTAAAGTGTAACATTACTTTGGAGCCCTGAGTTGTCAAGTTTTTTAAGTTGGTGGTGTGTGGTGCAGTTTGCAGAGAACCTGGATAGTGAAATTCGTAACAGTATAAAATCCATCCTTTGGTTGGAAGACCAAGAAAACAAAAAGAACTATAAGAAATCCTAAATGTTGCTGTGAAGTTTATCATATATCTTACATTGGATGCTGCATAATTGAAATTTTTTTTTTTTTTATTTTTTTTTTTTTTTTATAAACTTTAGTATAAGGTCATGCTTGAATGATCATGTTCTAATTGTACAAATTATGTAATACAGAACCTGCAGCCCTCAGATGGTAAATATGAGCCTGGCTTGCATTATTGTGGAACCAGAGAATCTGACAGAAAAAGTGTGCATGGCACAGTGTCATTCTTTCGTGATGGAATGACTGGAGTTAAATTTGCAATAAAGACCTTAGAGGTATCATTTGTATAGTTTAAGGTATTTGTTTGCTGATAAATAAAAACATTTTAAATTCAAATATAATAGTGTTAATAATACATATATTTTTTATCTTATTTACCAAGCTTATATCAACTAATTCTGTCTGTCAGGTACACGTTATTACTCCCACACTCATTGTTGGATCATGTTGAAACTTTGCACAATTATTCATGCGCATAGACAAGACAGGAGTCAATAAAAAAAAATTAACCAATCAGTCAATTAATTACTGTTAGGTACCAACAAGGTTTATAAGTTTTGACATATATTGTCTAGTCATTCAGCCAAGTGCCCAGAGACCAAAGATAGTGTTGTGCTTTGCTCAGTGTCTCAGCATCAAAACTGTACCATCAAGTGATCTGCACATTTTGGTACTAAAAGTATACATATCAATTGCTTTAACTGTTCTGGCATTTTCTCCATGGTACCATCAGGGGAAAAAAATGCTACACATTTTTTGGGGGCCTAGCTTATTGGATTTGTGTCACTTTGAAATAAGTGTTTGGTATTAAAATAGGGGTTTGGAAAAATCTGATCCACCCAAGCACAAACATAAATACTATAAAAGATTATATTTCAAAAGTAAATTCAGAACTAGTTTTTTTAATTATAGTTATAGTTTTATGTTGCTTCTTTATGTTCATTAGTTGTTTTTTTTTATGTATTGTAGACATTTAATTTAAACGTTTGTTTCACTACAGAAGGACACATACTTTCATCCTGAAGAAATTAAAGTTACTTTGATGAACAGGCACGTCAACATTTGTTGTGTTTATGGTATTATTGTAAGAAACCACCACATTCAGATACTTCTGGAACATGCAGGTATGATCATTATTGTAAGGAGATGCTAATGTCTATGGTAATCCTCATGGTTTTAAAGTAAAGTTAATTAGATATTGTTTAACAAAAAACATGAAGCTGGTGGCTATTATTAGCTGTCCATAATTATTACTAAGATGTTGCTTTATTAATGTAAGTTAATTACTATTATTATTAGGTAATTATTTAATTGAAAGGAAAATGTGTTTTACTAATTTAAATGTCCAGGTTTGCCATTGACTGAAGAGCGGGCATGGATAGCGGAGTCACCTCAGAGACTACTCACCTTGGCCAGACAGAGCTTTCAGGCCCTTGAAGTTCTACATCAGTCAGGATATGTGCATTGTGACCTGAAGCGTAAGTTAGGTTTTCACCTTATCTTCATTCTTCTCATCCATCACATAATGCTGTTAAATGAGAGTAGAAATGATGTTTTTTTGAGGGCTTTCAAGCTTCTGGAGTTGACCATTGGTCAGGATCTATGTGCAGTGTGACCTGAAGCGTAAGTTAGGTTTTCATCCTACCTCATTCATGATTCTCATCCATCGCATAATGCTGTTAAATGAGAGTAGAAATGATGTTTTTGAGGGCTTTCAAGCTTCTGGAGTTGACCATCGGTGATTCTCATTCATTATATTATATTGTTCATTGAGAGTGGAAATGATCAAGACTTTGAATTGTGTGCATATTTGTGTATTTATATGGTTAATCAAGTTGACTTTTATGCAGAAATTTTTTTAGTTTAACTTCTTATACTTTTCTTATCTGCTGTATGGTATTGTAAGATATTTTTAGACTGTTTTATTGGCAGCTCATCTCTGTGTATCTTCAGAATAATCAATCAGACCTAGAATTTCATTCATAAATGTTAAATTTGAAAGTAGCTTAGAGGTTATAGGTGCATCAATTGATAAACTCATCTCAAATACAAGTCAGTGAAAAACTGATATGATATATCATCATGCATGTATTTCGTATGTTTTATAACATGACTTTTCCTTGCAGCTGACAATATAATGATATTTAAGAATGGCAAGGATTTTACTGTCAAATTGATTGATTTTGGCAGCTGCCAGCGCCAAGGTACAGCCTTGCCCCATCATGCTCACACCACAATGTGGTACTGGTCGCCTGAAATTTGGCAAGCTTTGAATCACAAAGTAAATTTCTATTACAAATACAAAAACAAAACCAAAATAATTACTGAAAAACAAAGTTTTGGCTTTATAAAATATTGTCAGACTTTTTGAATTGTATGAGGTTTAGTCTGAAGCATTCTTTGTAAAGTTTTCTATTGATGAAAAAACTTCTGGAAAGTGTATTTTATAATTTAAAAACACTATTTAAAAAAATATTGATTTGATTTGCCTTTTTGAAACTATTTTTTTTTTAATGCTAGAGTGTAAATTGAAGATGTAGCTAAAGTTTTTAGATTAAATTGATACTCTGTGAATCTATTCTAAGATATAAATTTTTATTGTTTTCTGTAATATAATAATATATTTTCTTTCCTTCATGCAGAACCAGGTTGTGTGTAGCTGTGCTATGGATGTCTATGCTCTTTCTCTCACTCTGTATTTTGTTCAGACTTCCTATCATTTGATGCAGCTATTGAAAGAAGATGACATCAAAGACTTGGTATTGAATTTCATTCATTTTAACATAATATTCCTAGTTACCTTCTTGGGTTGCCAGTAATTGTTTGTCTGAATTCTGTGGCCAGCACCATTTAATCTAGATTGATTTTAAGTTTAAAAACAAACAAACAAACCTTCATAGATTTAAACTTAGTCAGTTTTAACTTCTGTTATGGTCACGTGAGTTTTTTTAAACCTTTTTTTTCATAAACTTAGAAGAAATTCTTATAAATAATCAAAACTCGGTTTATTTCCTTTTATATTTTAGATGACACAAAAACCAGAGCACATATTATTGATTGCATTGCCAGAGACAATCCCATTGGAGTTAAGAGCTGTGATGCGACAAAGCCTCGATGGCTGCCCTGGAACTCGGCTTAGTGCAGAAAAAGCTGTACGACAACTAACAGGTATAATTGACATTACTATGTCTTGTATTTGTTATTTTTTCCACATTAAATCTAAGACTCTTATATCCTAGTGAAATTTTTTACAATTTATGCTATATAAATCTATAAATAAACTTGTGGATGTAATAAATCAGTGATGCCCAAAATACGGCCCGCGGGCCGGATTCCATCCGGCCCGCCGAAACGTCAGTACAAAGTGTAGAAATTCCCCTTCCAAACAAAATTTTAAAACGTTAAAAAAATGTATCTTTACCCACGTTTGGCCTTCACTTTTTCTCTGGTGGATTAGCAGAATGATCTTTAACATTTATGTGTTTATGAAATGGAACTCATGACTGTAGAATCTACCACGAATATTAAATCTATCTTTACTTTTTTTTTGTTGAATATGATAATAAGCCAACAGATTTATTTTATAAAGAAAATGTGGCTGTTTAATAAAACAAGAACATAAAACCGGCATTACAAAAAATAAATATGACGGCACTCTTGGTTTGAGCCGCAAATAAAAGATTGTTAAACTACGCCTAGAGATTGGGGGATCGATGATAATATTTAAAAAAAAGAGATCACAAATTGACTACGTGGTAGAGCTACCTTCTCTGTTGTTCACATTTTAAGCAGAGAAATGAAAAGCTATTTTCTGAAGCGTAAAAAACGTATAATTGTCAAAATTATCATGTATTGTACACATAGTTCTCACTCGTCACGATTTGTGTGACGCCGGGGATTGTAATATTTGAAATAATAATATTGAATAATATTGACGATGACGATCTAGGATTCAACTGAGTAATGCTTTGACTATAAAATACAGGAACCTTTATTTAAATCCAACATAAGTACAGCTGTGTACAAATAAATATTAATAAAATTTGTTAAAGAACAAAGACATACTTTCTCTCAATATATTAGACCTACAAAATACACGACTGATCTCAAACAGATTCAGAGCCCGACTGATAAGACCTAGCTTTTTGCCCGCCTTCTAAAAATGTCCCTTTATTCATACCAACCAATCACATTTGAATCTAGACGTCTGCATAACGCGTGGCTCCTGGGACTAAGATGGCCGCTGGGTTATTTCAAAAGGGGGGGGAATGGCCTTGACTTGTGAACAAACAACAAAATAAAATATGCGTGTGACACTACCAAAATAGTTTCAGAACAACTTTATTTCAATTTTGTAATTTTTCTGTCATGTGGCCCGCGAGACGAGTGTTGGACATTCAAACGGCCCGCGGGTCGAATTATTTTGTGCATCACTGTAATAAATGAAAACTTAATACTTTTGAATGTTGTTAAATACTTAACATTTGTGTCTGTTTACTGCAAGTAGATCTATTTATATTCAATCAAATATTAAAGTAAGAAAACAAACTACAACTTGATTTTTTAAACTATATTCAAATGTTCTTCAACCATATATTCTTCATCCTTTCTTAGATATATAACAATAAAAAAAAAGTATTGAATCCCTACATATATATAAAAAATACAAAGGCTATGCTAAATGTCTTAACAAATTTATTTAATTTTATTATTATTTATTTGTATTTTTATTTTTGTATCCCTACCAGAGGACAATGCTTTTCCGTCAGAGAATTATAAAGAGAAGTTTGAAAGGCTATATGCTTTACTGAAGAACAAAACAAGTATTTCTGCAAAAACAGTTTTTGGAGAGAACTCCTTTCAGTTTTCTCCAGAGCAGCCAAGTGGACTCCAATATTTTGTTGGTGGCTGCAAAAGTGTGGACAAACCAGAAGTGGCTACATCACAAAGAAGTAAAAAATATGTATTCCACAGCAGCAACAAGATTAACAAAAATCTGTCTAGGAACAAAAAAGTTGCTAGACAGCAACCTTTAAAGGTCAAAACCTTTAAAAAAAATAGTGAGAAATGTTCCAGTCTAGTGAAAGTGGGTCATCCTCAAAATGAAACACAAGAATCTATTCAGGTTCTTGACATGAATACTGATGAGAAAGCTTACTCCTGCTCAATACTTTTGAAAAATTTGGCTTTACAAGTCAGGCCCAGCGAAACTAAAGTTACAGATGTCAGTGACAGTGTACTTGGTCAAGCAGATTCATTTGGGGATATGAAGATACTGTCACTCAAATCAAGCACACCTGATGGTAGGTTTCCTCAAATAAAAAAGGCAGTCCACACACCAAACAGGATGGTTGAGGGAGTTATGAATGCAACTCAGAACTACAATAGAGTTGAGACATTACAATTGAACTGTGAGCAACCTTTAAAGGTGCCTACTGATCAAGGAACTGTTATTCACAGCCAGAAAGTAGCAGCAACAGTTGGCAGTCCAACTAGGAAGTTATTGAATGGCTTTAATGTAAATGCTGACTCTCAATCATCAGCAGTCACTCATAGCAATGTTTCACATGGTATTCCAATGGCAACTGACTTGATGTTACATCCTTCTGGAGATAACACACAGCAAAACCCTTTTGGAAATGTCACCGGCAAAACAAACTCTGACGATGACGTTGCCTTTGTCATTGAGGCCTTTGGTCCTGGGGCTTTTACAGGGAGTGAAGATGATATTGTTAACAACTGGGTCAAGATGATAGAGCAGGACGAGCAAAGTGACCCTATTGGCTATGAATCTGTCCTGGATGTCAATTTAAATAAGAGCAGGGGAGAACATGTGAACAGAGAGCTGGAGCTGATGGACATTGACCAAGCTGAAAGTGCTTTGAGCAACCAAACAGTGTCCATGTCTGATGGCATCGTCATGAAAGCTGGAAGGAAGAGAATGTCTCACTCAGTAGAAGATGCTGAAATACCAAAGAAATCCATTTGCCCAGACCATGAGCAGAAGTTGCCACACTTTGACCAAATTCTGTCTTAGAGCTTTTTTAGAGATGCTTAAATCTCTCATTATATTTAGTCATTAGTCATATCTTCCAATATATTTTTCTTTATATGTTTTTTTTTTAACTTACCAGTATCTTTCATCAATTTCATCGAGCAGTTAAAAAATTTTTTACATTTGACTACCAAGTCTTTCCACCATTCAGTTTTAGAAAATCCTCTTGTAGCCTCAAATTATTTATTTACTAATATATTTTTGTAATTAATTCAATTGCGAATACTAATCTTTAAAAAAAAAAATTTCTTTCTTTCATGAAAAGGTCAGTTAATCTCTATGAAGTAGGTACACCTTTATTGACAAATATTTGAAATTCAGATTCTGGTGTGGTATTGAAGAAAGTAATTGGAAATCTATAAGCAAGTGAAATGTAAGCGTTTAATTATTCATGACTTTTCATTGAAGTACATACAATGCTTGTGTAAATGACACACAAATGTTAATAATGTTTGCTGTCTAAGATTCTTTTTTTTTTAAAAAGGCAAGTGTTAGGGGTTTGTATTCTAGCAATCTAGTTTTGGTTAAGGAGAACCCTGAGAAGATTTCATGTAATTAGCTTAGCAGGTAGACAAGAAAAGCTCCACAAACCTGGGAACAAGTGCTAGTAGAGATGATTTGACTTAGATCTACGTGTGATAGGATTCCTTGGAAAAAATTATCCTCTAGGTATCATAAAATAGTTTGAAAAATAAATGTCAATGCTAATTAGGTGACTTATAACCAAATAGAAGTGATGAAGAAACATCTGTGATTTACAAGATGGGTTTTAAAGTAATGAAATACAAATACTAAACTGAGTATAGAATTAATTTTGTGTGAGTTAATTAGTGTAACAATTTAGCTGTGCAAGCTTAAGTTGCAAGCTTTCATGTACATTTTCTTTAGTCAAAAGGTGCAGTGCATTTGGAAGTGTTATCATGAATTTCATTTCTTGAATGAGACATTACATTAGAAAGAAAGCAGCCACCATGTATTCTGGTTGTTGTTTGTATCTTTCTTGAACTATAATGCTAACTTTCAACTACATTAGTTGGTTGATTAATTTCAGTTTTCAAAATCTGTGGCATTTTACGTCTCGTGAGACGATCTTTTCCCTTTGCAACGTCTTGTGTGGCTAAAGAGGCCAATCCTTGATACACAGCTGCGGTTGCAGGTTGGGCATATAAAATCACCAGGGGCAGCTGCATTTTTTGCCTTCTTTCTGCCTCTGTTGTGTATGGCATCTGCAATCCGAGACCCTTCTCTTATGCTCTCTTTCCATGTGGATAATGTTGTAAATATACATCTAGACCTAGGTTACTTATCACAATTAATATTTCAGTGACATTAACACACTTGTAGTGTGATAGGTAAATTTATTTGATCTCATAACATACATTTTAGCCTGTAAACAAAATGTTCTAGTCCTTTTATTGTTATGTTTTGTTGATTGTAAATACTTTGTAAATATGTTTCAGTTTTTTTCAATAACAATATGTACTGTTTACTTTCGTGACATCGTTCTGAAAATTTGTTTTGACCAGTGCATTTAAAAACTGCTCTAAAGTTCATTCTTTCAGTTTTATATTTTCATTTTACATTCCGTAACAATTTTACACACAATACATGAAAGAGATTTCAGTATGCCACATTTTTATTGCTACATCAAATCTGTTGTTGTAGATCTGACTTACATGAATCTATTATACAGTGAGATTTTTGAATAACACTATTATTTTTGAAAAAGAAAATAAACATTGTGAGGACGAAAATAAAACTTTTTTGTGTTCAATTCTATTATATTTGCATTACTGTACCTTGTTTGGTGTGAATATTTTAACATCAGTCTGCTGCATTATGTTGTTGTGCTTCTTCATTATAAAGATACTGATAAGAGTTATCCACAGTGAGAGTTTAAATGAGGAGTAATAATTAAAAAATATGGCATAGTTAAGTAGTTACTAGGGTGTCACTTAAATTCTACAAATCTGAGAGAATTCCTTTAATATATAATTATAAAATCTGAGACTATTCCTTTAATAATAAGTATAAAATCTGAATGAATTACACATAAATATATAAGTGAACAAGGTTACAAAGACAATTTGTGTGGAAGCACAAACTCAAAATCGGCCCCCTGGATTGGTCCTCCCAGGCAGGTTTCAATATTTTCAGAAAGAACATCAGAAGGAAATTCTATTGGAGACTGATGACAGAGAAGAATGGAGAATGAAGGTTGACAGATCTTGTGTGGTGCCCCAGTGGTCCAGCAGACCATAAGAAAGGTGAAAGTGAATGTAAAGTTATATGTGAACCTAGCCTAACTGATGTCTTATAATGAATATCTAATTGTTTGGTAAAGGACCAATCTTAATCAATCTTATTGAAAGCCTCAAGAAAAAAACATTTCCTTAAAGAAACAAATAACTTTTGTTTTGGGTTCTATGACCAAGGAGCAGTTCACACATAAATATGAAAAACTAATTATTAATTGTTGTTTTAAATTATGTCCAACTTACATGCATACTAAATAGATTTTTTCTCTTTAAAAGTAAACTTTTTCGTGTGTAAATGTAGTAATTAGTATGACAATTTATTTAACTTAGCAATACAAATGGAAAAAAAATAAAATAAAACCATTTGTGTAAATGTGTTGAAAATATGGTTAATCGTTGTATCCCTTACTAAAGAGCTATCCCTATTTGTTACTATTAATAATGAATAGTTGTAAAAGTGGTGTTTTTTATGAAACAAAAACTGCTTGCATAAGTGATTTGAAAAATTTTGATTATTCCCTTTCAGAAAAAAAAAAAGGAGCCATTGCATCAGATCTTTGAATGGTCATAAATATTATTGTTGGATTTTCACTATCTTTTCAATTTCATGAGATCTAAACGGGACAACAGACACTCCATACAAAATTAATAGCTGCTTTTTTCCCCTGGAACTAAAAATCTTGATTTTATATATATATTTCTAGCTTACATATTCATGATATTTGTTTCCAATTTTGCTTCCCATTATCACATTCTAGCCCAAACCTCTCACTGGACGACAGGGGAGGGCAGAAGGAAGGGTTTCAACATTGTCTAAATTTGAAGTTATCATAAATCATAAATGTGAGAAAAAAAAAAGGGGGGGGGTATAATAACTGGGCATATTTTTTTTTTATCTTAATAAATTTCTAGTATAAACTTTTTTCTGTGTTAATTAAACACTAGAGTCTAGATATCTAGATATTTATAGATCTATATCTAGAGTCTATAGTCAGTTGAATATATATTTATTTATATTTTTATAGATCTAGAATCTAGATCTAAATAATTAAATAGACATGAGTCGAGTTTTCTTTCGTTGTAAAACGTAATCTGATTCAGTGATTCAGTTTTTTTAACAGCAAGATGGTATTTGTTTTTAGAGTTACCAATATGGCGCGCATTATATCTATGTCTACAGAAGTTCATGCACTTTAATTTTAGACAAGATCTCGTATGGCCTTTCATTCACTAGATCTATAATATTCTTGAAATTAAATTGATTTAGATAGATCTATTAAGATCTACAACATAAAATACATGGTTGATCTTCATCAAGAAACACTGAAATGGACAGAAAGGTAAACTAAAATTGAAAACACTTGACTTGAGAGTAGACTTGAGGAGTGAGAGTGTCCTCAGTCAACTCAGTGTGACTGTCAGTGAGGAGTGTCACTAAAGCAAAAGTGTCACTGACTGACTGTGAGACTGAGAGTGAGACTTGATAACTTCTAATTCTAAGTGAAGTGAGACTGAGTTGAGTCTTACTTGAGAGTGAGTCAGTTCAGTCAGTGAGATGACTGACTTGAGTTTGAGTGATTGTGAGTAAATAATTAACAAAAAACACACTGCACTGAATTCTGAATTGATCAACTGCACTGAATTCTGAATTGATCAAAGTACTTCATTATTAGCTTAGACTAACTTAGACGTCTTAGAGAGCTTTTCAATGATGTATAAATTGTGACTGTTTGAATTTAAGTAGTTACTTAGTAGTTTAAGTTAATTAATAACACTAGACTAATGACTAATAAGTTATTCTACAACCTAGAAAGTTATGATTTTGTTGTGTTTTTTAACTTTTTACCTAACGAAAATGAACATTACATTGCCGCATCATTGCGTATGATTGAGCCCTTTGGAATGGAATGTCATGAGACTATGATGAGAGGACATTTGTTCACAGCCTTAGCAAGACTAGGCAAGTCACACCTTGAGGTCAAAAGTGACATAAGGATAAAAGCTGCATGATTGATAAGCTCAAGATTCAAGTTGAATTATGTAGGCGATAAATCCAGATCTACTTATAATATAATGTTTGTGGATTTCCGGATTTTCACTTCCCTTAATTTAAAATTATATATATATATAGATATCTATATTACTAGATTTATATTCTAGATCTAGAATTTTACCTAAATCTAGATCTAGAATTGTATAGAATCCAATTAATTCTATTGTCTGTTTTGTGTTAACTTTGTAGGTAGGAAAAAGTATCTAGTTCTAGCTAGGATCTCCCTCTGCTGTCTGGGTTGTACATGCAGTTTAGACTGTCATCATAATGATCCTGATTTTTTAATCCTGCCTATGTATATCCATCCTGCTTAAGGTTTGAAGCTAGGACCTAATGATCTTCTTTTCTGAAGTCCAAAACTTAGACAACAAAGAAAAAATTAATATAATATTATTACACTTGCACCAAGGCAAACTAGGATATTGACCACACCATTTTTATTACCATGTCAATTAATATATTGTGACCTTATCCTCCTCCCCCCCTCTACTCTGATATTATTCTTTTTACAGTGTTATGTTCTTAGCAAGCTCAATGCATTTGGTTGAACCTATTTCATGTAAATTGGAAGTCAGGATATATCTGGAACAATTAATTTACTTCAAAATAATTTTTCTCTCTTTCTTTAAAGGCTCCATCTCTTCAATCATTTCTGGAACAAGGTGATTCACCAGCGCCTCGCCCAGGGGAGACAGGCAAAACATTCAAAAGGAGGAGTTCCAACATAAATCTTCAAAGATGTATGTTGTTTTGTTTTTTTACATTTTATTTATTTATAATAAGTAGAATAATGATCATTACTATACTTTTTTTTTTACATAAATATTGTCTTTTTACTATTATGTATGTTTATTATGTTGGAATACTAAATGGGGCTTAGTTTCATATTTTAAATAGATCAGTTAATATGACCATGTTATATTCTTTGTAATTCTTTTTCTTTAAATTTGGTTTCCATCTCTAGCAATCAAGTTACTTGATGAAGCTGTGACACCATATGTGAACAGAGCTGTTAGAACACCCAAAGGGAATTTAAGGGAGAGTGGATGTAAGAAATGCACATTATTTTCACTTTTATTGACTGACATTTAATTTATTTATTTATATTATATGCACTTAAAAGAAGTACTAAATTAAAAAAAAAATGGACAGGAAGATAAAACTGGCTTACAGTTTTTAAGATGTAATACATAGGTATAAAAAAAATAGCACTCTCCATTCCTTAAATCCATATTAAGGGTAAAAATTCCATTCCTTAAGTCTCAAGCTCTTGATCAGTTCATTCTCCAAGAGCCCTACTGACTAACTCTTTAAAAGTTAACTGGCTAGGACTAAGCAAATAACTCTTCTGTTGCAGTAACTCCTATTCGCCATGAGACTCAGATAGAGTCAGATACTCAAAATTTGTTTCTGTTCACACCAGGAAAGAAAGCTAAATCTGTTCGTTCACAAGTAAGTCTAAGGTTTTTTTTACTCACACAATACTTGCACACTACCAGAGAAGCTTGTATGTCAATTTTTCTTCTTCTTTTTTCCTTTCTTCAAATAACTGAAAAGTTATAATTAATCATTATGATGGCTTACCTCATCAAACATAAGTCTGGTAAAATATGATAAAAGGTGATCTACAAACCAAAGTAAGTTTTCAAATCATTTGTTGTGCTACAAAATATCAAATGCACCAAACGACAGTTTGCTCTGTTATCTAGCTCATTTGCACAATCTTGTGAGCTTCATGCATGTAAGCTGGAATATTAACCACTTAACATTTCTAGTAAAGCTACCCTATATTAAGGAGGCATAGTGTCTGAGCGGTGGCGGTGAAGTGCTTGACTTCCAAAGTGGGGGTCCCGGGTTTGAATCCTGGTAAAGACTGGGATTTTTAATTTCAGGACCTTTGGGTGCCTCTGAGTCCACTCATCTCTAATGGGTTCCTGACATTAGTTGGGACAAAAGTAAAGGCGGTTTGTTGTTGTGCTAGCTACATGACATCCTTGTTAACCGTGGAACATAGAAAACACAAAGTCTGAAATGGGCACTTAACTTTTTTTTTTTTTTTACCCTATATTGATTTTGTTAAAAATTATTTTAAGTCATATAGTCATTTGTCTTTATTTAATAATAATAGCAATGTCTTCAATCATTTAGGATGAGTGCATTGTTTTACATGACTGCTCAAACCCAGTTGAGACCTGCTTATTTTTACGTATCTTTTGGTGTTGTTCCCCAGTGGTGTATTTAAGTTTTTTTCCTCTTCTGCACCTGTCTTTAATAAGGGCTTTTCTTGTTGACATTGTGTTTATATGTATGTGTTTGTTATTAGTATTTAGAGTGATTCCTCTTGGTAAGAAAGTTCATATCACAGTGTTCTGTGTAACCTCGTACTGTGAGGTTGTGTTAATAAATAGACTTTTGTATCTGGCGTTATAGTGTTGACGTTGTTTATAGTTATTAAGTGTTGCGTTTCTCTAGTTTAACATTTCTTTGGGTCTCAAATGTGTTTTGCATCCTTTGTGAGAGCTCCAACTGTTTCTCTCAGAGGCCAGCTACTTTCACTCTATGCCAGTGAATGTGAAATGGCAACTGACCCATCAAAATTAAATCAATTATATATCAGTAGATGTTAAAAATGTTATCGGTTGTGTAAAAAGTAGTTTCTGTATTTTAAAATGTTTTTAGTTAAAATTTTAATATCAATGTGTTTTATTTGTGCTAGACATTTGATGATACACTGAATACAACAGCTCTCAGAAACACAACTAATGTTGTATCCTTCAGACAGGAACCAAATTATGAAGGAACAATGACTGTAAGTAGGCTGGTATCTAGAAGTTATGTCTAATGCTGTGAAAGTAATACTTGTGCTCGGTGTTACTGAATACATTATATTGTAAGTGGGAAAGAATGCAAACCTCTGCTGCCTTGCAGCTAAATCCAAACATGGGAAAGTTTACCCAGAATGAATTATGTTGCTGATCCCAAACTAACGGTTATTTGATGTTTATTTCTTTCAGCTGTGTGTGTATGGGAGGGTGTCCATGACACTGATATAAATGAAACCAATTAATAGATCACACATGTTTTCTTGTCATCTTTGGCCTTCTTAACAAACTTTAGTTCCCATTAAAACTAGGTGATTTGTGTCATCTTCTAATTCTGTGAGTTATAAATTCCTTGTCCTCATGATTTAAGCTCTTGATCACCACACTTAGTCCACTCTTTGTGTTAATGTGAATTGACATTATTTAATGTGATGCTCTGATTTGTTATATCTGTTTAGATTGAATTGACTGATGTCACGTTGTCAAATATAACCATTGATGAAGATCCTGCAAGAAAAGGTGAGTAGGCTTTCATTATTTCTATTTGGTAGTGCATATAGCTTACAAAGATGTTTTTTCTCCATTGCTGTTTTTTCATTTTAACCTAAGTATACAAACTTCAGCTAATGATCAGAACACATGTACCAATGCAATAAAATATTGTCTATAATTAGCCATTAATTACCATCACTTTGATAATTGAATAAGTTCTGTTTGATGCAATGATTTTTGTGTGTGTCTGTTTTAACATTAGCAACACAAGAACTGTATCTGGAGTTTAAGGATTCATTAAAACAACAGTCTGCATTGCACCAGGTCCTAGATTTAGTGGCTAGTTATGAGTCAGCCTGTGCTAAGCAGCTGTCTAAAATTCAACAGATCTCCAAAGGTCTAGTACGTAATCAGCCTAAGTAAGTCCACATTTAATCCTAAAAAATTGTATGTCAGTGTGGTACATAATTGTAACATATTTGATCATGTCTTAAGAGCAATATTATATATAATGTAAAGGTTGTTAGAAGTCAGCAGAAATCCTTTGTAGAAATGGAACAATTTGTAAATAATTAGTAGGTTCTTCATAACTTTATGAAAGGTGTTAAAACATTATAATTATTTTTTAGTTAAAAAAAATGCAGGGTTTTTAAGTAAAGTTCTATGCCAGCTCAACAAGCAGGTGTGTAACTTGCCTGCCCTTTTGCTTGATTTGTGAATTATTGTCTCTCTTATCAACTGGTTTATTAATAAGATTTTCAAAATACTGTCATAAAATCTATAGTTTCAATAAAATTATTATATCATTATATACACATATTCTTTCTGTCTGATCTAAAATGCTGTATTAATAACAATTATTCTAATGTCCACTTTTCTTTTTCCTTACAAACTGCAGATTACAAAAGACATGTAATACAGGCGAACAGCTTCTATTTGAAAAAAATACTTGGAAGCTGATCCATTCACTTTTTAAAGACAGGCTCGAGAGTGATGCAGGAAGAGATAGTTTTGAAATGGACGACAGTGATGGAGACATATTAAAAACATCAGTAACTATTTTTTTTTTACAGTGTTTTATTGGCTGATTTTTTAGAATGGCTGTTTCTATGTCCTTCTATGTGAGTTCTGATCACCATTTTAATTCTGGGTGTCTTTATGGATTTATGCTGCTGAGTTGTAAGTTATTATGCAGTCTGTGAGCAGGAAAAAATAGTATGTTGTGTTCTGTTTTGCACTACTCTACAATGAGTTCGTTATGCTGGCTTGTTGTGGTTATAGGGTCTGTTCTGCCTAAGGTGAATTAAATTGGGGCATTCAAAGAGGATATGATGGACAATTTCGTATGGGAACCATAGTCAAGAGGCTAAATATGCATGAACTTGGCTTGGTTTGGCTACCTATGAAGGGAGCTCAAGGTTCAACAACTGACTCGAGCAGAGTTGTGTTTACTGAGCGCCTAAAGGCAGCACTGAAAACCTTCTCCCAGAAACCAAGCCCCCCCCCCCCCCACACACACACACTGGTCCACACATGAGATTTGACCATAGCCCTCTGAGTATGTTATAAGCATGTAAGTAGCGCTGCATAAATGCTATAATTTATTTTATGGGTCAGCTCTGTGTAAGCTTGGGTGTGTGTGTGGTGGGTTTATTATTTATAGTGAAAATTTCAAGCTCCTGTTCTTATAGGTGTCTGACTTATGGAGCTTTTGGTGTCAATGTTCTGCCATCTGATTTGTCTCTTTTAACATCCTCTTTAAAATGTTATATGCTAATATTTTTTTACTATGAGTCTATAAATTTGATGAAGCGTGGTCGAGAGGCTAAGTGCGGCTTGAGCTTGGCTTGCTTGGCTACCTAGAAGGGGGCTCGAGGTTCGACACCCGACTCGGGCAGAGTTGTGTTTACTGAGCGCCCAAAGGCAGCACGGGAAACCAACTCCTAGATACCCCCTCCCCCCCACTGGTCCACAAATGAGATTGGACCAAAGCGCTCTGAGCATGCTATAAGCATGAAAGTAGCGCTATATAAAAGCTATAATAATAATATAATAATAATAATGACATTAATTTATTTCCAGGTCTGGGGCTTGAGTGAACAAAACATTTCTAGTCGTCTCTTTGAAAAGGATGCTAATGTCAGACAGAGTCAGGTTAGCACTTTTGTCATTTATAAACCCTCGAAATTTATAATGGAGCTCTTGTTTATCTAGTCTCATATTTATCACATTTTTCCAATTCTAGCTTGTTGTTGATTGGCTAGAGACCTGTGCTGCTGAAGTTCTTGGAGATCAACCCAAAAATGCAAAGTTTTTTGTTGACCAGCCTGTGGCTTGGTAAGTAGTCTTTGAAATGTCTAGGTTAAGACAAATATTTTTACTCATTAAAAAAAAATTCTAGAAAAACTTTTTTTTTTAAAGACTGTACCTCCATTATTAGACTTCAATAAAAAAATTTTTGGTTCAATTTGTGTATCAAACGTGTGACACCATCAGCTTTTTTATTTGGCCATCAAGGCAGGTATATTTGTGCGATTATTTATAGGTATGTTCATTATATGGACTTCTATCTAGATCTAAAACTATACCAACAGTTCTCTCAAGATCTCTTCTAGGTCTATATAAGATTTACCTTAAAATATAGGCAACGATTAAAAACGTCAATAAAATTGAAGCAACTTTAAATTTACTCAGTTATGGCATAATTTCTGTAATATGACTGATATGTCATGTTGGCTCTAGACCTAGATATAGTCTAACTAAATTTTTTCCCTTGTGTGGCCAATGAGCTAGCAATTCTTTTCTCATCGATATGCATCAACTGTTAAATTTCAAGGAAAATTGTTGGAATTGTTTTTTATCTAAGCTGTCCAGGTTTCTACTGGATCCAGGTTCCATGAAGTTCTGACTTAAATATATGTATTGTTGTATTGATCAGATATTTGTATTTAATGAAATTGTTATTTTTCTATGTGACTAAAATTTTGCTTTCTATATCATTTTAAGGGAGAACACTCTTCACAATCTTCAAAAATCAAAACAAAAATTGCAGTCAATTAATAGCAGACAAGTGACAGAATTGGTAGGTTTTATTTTTTTTTTAATTGTTGACCGAAATTTGCCTTATTTAAATTTAATTGTTTTTACATACTTAAAAGTAAAATCATTTCTGCACAGGATCCTGATGCCACTCTTAGGCAAAATAAAGTTTTAGATGACCTAGACCAAGAAGATGAACGCTATTTTTTGCAAAACCTATTTGTACTTATACGAGCAGGGCAGCTAGAAAAGGTTTGTCATTTCTTCATCCTTATAGACCATTCAATGATTATGTATCATTTGTTTTATTTCTTTACTAATATTCTTTATAACTTCAGGCACAAGAGCTTTGTCATGCTTGTGGTCAACCATGGAGAGCAGCCACGCTTGAGGGTTGGCGCCTTCTGCATGACCCTAACTATTATGCGAAAACATCCTCTGATATTGCTCCCTTAGAAGGCAACCCTCACAGAGATGTTTGGAAAGCTGTTTGTTGGCGACTGGCTAGCGAGGTGAATACATTATATTGATTGGAATCTACTAGGAAACTCAGAGTACCTACGTTTAAAAAAAAAAAAGAAAAACTTACCTGAAATTAAGCATCTTTTTTTTTCTCTGTTTTTAATTTAAAGTAACTTAGCATGTAAATTATTTTTAGTGTTACGAAGGTTTTTTGTTACTAGTTTCATTTTGACATTCTCTAGGATAATATTTATCTCTATGAGCGAGCAATCTATGCTGCACTGAGTGGAAATCTTACAGCTCTGCTACCTGCATGTTCATCTTGGATGGATTATGTCTGGGCATATTTTAAGGTTTGTACTTTCCTTTTTTTCTTTTCATAAACAGACACTACTTCATTTACAAACTAAAAATTAATGGTTTCTTACTTGTGAAAAAAAATATACAACACATTAAAATGATGTTGGTCTTTTTATTAAATAGTTAAACAAGTTGGGTTGGGGGGCTCATCTTGAGAAAGAAAAATAAACTTCTTCTGCATTGAGGCTAAAGTTGAGAGGGGTTTTGAGGGTTGATCCTGAGAAAAATTTCTAGAGCTGGGTACTGTGGTGCAGCCAGCGGTACACTAAACCTACTATGCTGCTTATACCTAATTATTGGTTTAATGAGATTCCTTTAGACCCAAAAGCTGCATGGGCAATATTGTTTCAATCATAAAATCTAATGCTCTATGTAATGAAATAATGTCCATGACTTATGTTCTATAGGTGAAGGTGGATGTGGATGTTGAAAAAGAAATTCGTCTTTTACACCCAACAGACAGGATGCTAGATAGTTTGCCTCAAGAATATACAGCAAAACTGTAAGTCCATAAACACAATCTAAATTATGTTTGTATCATTGTTCTACTCCATTTTGATGAGGCAGCTAAAATAGTTTATGTCACACTTTTTCAGGCATCATTTCTTTCTTTGTGTCTTTGATTGTATACTCAAATGCGGTTTCGACATTTACATTCTTATTGAAATGTCATGACATGGAATAGGTAAAAAAGGAAAAAACTTTTTAGGGAAAGTTGTAAAATGTTTGTATGGGTCTCGAGTTTGTGATTTTTTGACATTGCTGAGCCCACCCTGCAGTGGTGTTAAAACCACAAATACTTCCAAACAACACTGAATGACACCATATCTTAAGCGATGTAATTTAAAAAAACAACATATTTTTGCACATTTACAACAGATGTAGCCTTATTGTATTATAATTTTGTATTAAAATCTGGCTGAGTGGCAAGCGTGGAAAGAAAAACTAGGTGATAGCTATAAGGTACTAGTAATAGTTTAACATTGTTTTTTTTTTATGTATTGAAGGCTTGAAGCTCAAGAAATTTTTAAGGAGATAGCAGCAAGTAGCGATGAGGTGAGCATAATAATATAAAATTTTACGATTTTTTTTTTACTTTAAAATGATTTTTTCCCTTTTATTTTAAAACTGATCTTAACTATTTTTTTTTCTTTTTATTTAGAATGTTCGTATTCAGTCAGAAAATGTCTTCCACACAATTCAGAAATATATAATTCTGGGAGATGTGCCGGGTAATATATCTTATTTAATTATAATATGTAGTGTACAATTTATTATAAAAGAATATTGTGATTATGATATTTACTGTGTGCAGGTTTGTAATGTTGTATCATTTTATACTTCAAGAGAGAGGAGGGTTAGATGCATGTTTCCAAAACATTTGTATACAAACAAATTTCCAAACTATGGCTTTGAGAATAGCCTTTATTCATTATTTTAACTTATGCATTATTTGTTTGTTTTTTTGTTTGTTTTTTTAGTACTACACTAAACCTAACTGGTACAGATAAAACCAGTTTTAACAAAGATGTTCTAAATATAAATTTTTTTGGGTTCTGCTACTAACTGCTTTAAAAAATACTTGATAAAATGATACTTATATAACAAGAAATAAACATTCAGCTATTTTTATTGGCTAGGTCTGATTGAAACAATGTATCAATGGCATCAAAATAGATCTTGTCCTCCTTATTTGATTCGAGTTCTTGCCCACCTTGTCCTGTTTCTGAGAACCATTGGTCAAGATTATCAGGTAAGATCAATTCAACTTTTCAACATTAAATTTATTTTTTTCTGTTTGCTTAAGTTTCATTTGTATTGATTTTTTTTTCAGAAGTGTCCTATAAGATGCTTCCTTTAATCAAAATATATTTGCAATATGTACTAGTTATACACTGTCTTTTTTTTTTTTTAACCTTTTTTTTTCTGTCTATTTCGTTCTGTGCAAAAAGTTACTCTTTAAATCCATGCTTATTTGCTTAATGTTAGCCCTGTAAAAGTAAAGTACGTTTCTCCTTTCAGATGTAGCGATCTTTAAGGTTATCTGTTTCTTTGGCCAAAAGTTGATGCACATGTTGTCATGTGGCCAGCATGACCAACTGATTTTACTTTCACCAACTAAAGTCAGATACCCATTAGAGTTGGGTGGACTCAGGGGCGCCCTAAGATCCCATAATTCAAAATCTCATGTGCCTGTATGTAAATTTGTAGTGTAGTGTAGTACAAGTGTAGTCCTTTTTAAACAACACCCTAGACATCAACACTCCAACTCCATCACACACATACTGCACATGCTACAATCTTGTATATTCTAAATAGTCTTTTGTAAATTAAAACAAAATAGCTGTTGCTCAAGAGTGAAAGTAAACTGCTGAAGCACGCCTTAAGATTTATATATATATATATATATATATATATATATATATATATATATATATATTTATATATATCACATGGAAAGAAAAAGTGTGCAATACTGAGATCCTTGCACGAACAGGTATTCCCAGCATCTTTACAGCCCTCAGACAACGCCGCCTGCGCTGGCTTGGACATGTTCGCCGGATGGAGGACAATCACATACCGAAAGTCATCCTCTACGGACAACTTGCGTCTGGCTCAAGAAAAACTGGTCGCCCCCACCTCCGTTACATAGATGTTATAAAACGCGACCTCAAATCAGTGAACATCAGTACTGACCAGTGGGAAGACATAGCTCTAGACCGCACCAGATGGAGAGAGACAGTGACCAAGAAGGCTATGGACAGCGAAAGAGCATGGGCCTCAGCTCTGGAAGAAAAGCGGACAACGCGGAAACTGGCCAACTCCTCTACCACTGTAGCGAAGACCACCTTTACCTGCAATACTTGTGGACGGGAGTGTCTCTCCAAAATAGGGCTCCACAGCCACACGAGGAAGTGTGCGAGATGAACCATAGTCGTTCTACGACTGAAGGAAGCCAATGAATGAATATATATATTTATATATATATATATATATATTGTTGCTATTAATATATTTTTTTATTTAGTTTGGCTGACTTTGTGTTGTTGTATGTTGATTAAATTCTTTAAGTAAAGCATGCACTTTTTTGTTTCCTATTTAGAAAGAACTGTGTGAAGCAATCATAAAGGCTTATGTTGAAGACCTCATCAGCAAGAAACAGACAACTCTTGTTGCACACTATGTATCTAAGTTAAACCCAGAGGACCAGGTTCAGATGTATGCAACATTTCTGGAAGGTAATTTAACCTGTTGTCATTCGTCAATCCTTCAATCGGAACTATCATTTTTATTTTCTTTAGTAATCTGGAAGCTGGAAAATTAAAAACATGCAAGATAATTAACTAGTTTTTTTTTTCAATTGATTAACATAAAATGTATATATATATTGAATTTAAAATAAACAATTTGAAAAACTTTCCTTTTGCAGACATTGGGGCTCAAGAAGAGCAACAGAAATGTTTAAAGTTGGCTGAGGAGGAAGGCCTGGATGTGGCTAGGATTACAAAAACTGTTGTGGAGCGAATAAGAATGAGGGAAAATCCAAACCTGTTCCCTAAGACCAGTTTGGCAGTTGATTTATCCATCACCGAGGTAACATTGTAAAGTATTTTGTTTAGATACAATGGTTACTGTAGTCATTTTTTTTAAAAATTAGACCATCTAGTGACTTGAAGTAAACTATGTAGACTTTTAAACTGAACGATCAAGGATCTTCCAAAAAAACAAAGAGTTTAAATGTATAAAATGAAAAAGTTATTGAAGAATTAAATTATTAATTAAATATTTCTTCAGGAAGACAAGGCTAAGATTGATGCCATACAGTGGCTGGTGTTTGATGAGGCTCACAGACCTGAAGCAGTTAGACAAGCCAATGCTATCATGCGTACTTTCATTGGTAATTTGAGTTTCTCTGTTAGGATGGGATGAATATTCTTTTTACTTTTTTTTAAGTAATGATTTGATTACTTTCATTAAGGTATTAATTCATTGTATGAAAACATTTCAGCTGTTAAAAAGCATGCTGCAGCACGGCTGGCTTTTGAAAAGATACCATCAGACTCTATAGATGTGATTTATAATCTTTGGCATACAAAAGTAAGTGAAAAATCTATTTGCTAGTAATTTCTTTGTTATTGTTGTGTGCTAATTTATCCGACTTCGTTTATATCTATACTTCTATCTATTCTAGGTTAGCCACACACACACATCTATCATAGAATATAGCTGACAACACTTTTGACTATATAAACAACTCTTTATTCAACAATACTGGGATATCCGTCCAGTCTTAAAACTATTACTTTAAAACTTATTACTTTAGCCTACTTCTACACTAACGCCATATTGGTCTTCTTGTCGCTCTAAGTCTACTACGTCATTAGTCTGTCTATCTACGTCACTACTTTTACTGTCGCTAAAAACTATACACAAAATATATCTAACTAACTAAACTAATATAATCTCTAACCATAACATAACATTATATAAGCAAAAAAAAATAAGTTCTAGAACTCAAATATTGAGGTGACAAAAAAAAAAGGTTTTATTCAATGACCTATAACTCTGATGGATGGAGATGTAGACTAGACAGCTACAGAATTATGTTGTCATTTCTGCTTAAAATGTAGTAAACAAACTTTTCTCATTGTAAATTATAACAAAAAGATTTGTTTAATAACATTCTTCTTGTTATCCCTCAGACTGGCTCCAGTGACCTTTCAAGTAAGGACAGTAACACAATCAGAGAGTACATGTGCATGAAAGCCTATTTGGTAAATATTTTAGACTCTAGATTCTTGATCAGTTTCCTATGGTAGCATGCTTCCACATAGACTTGGGAATCCTATACTCTTAAGCGAGCAATTCTTGTATATATATATCTTCTATTTCGAAAACGGCTCTAACGATTTTCTTTAAAATTTCAACGTATCTAAATGTTAGTGTGAAAATTTTTTTTAGCTCATTGGCCACATCAGGAAAACTCGAGTTCGACCGTTATTTCGATACATAAAATGTCTCGTTGTAAAATTAATATTGGCTTCAATATATTTATGAATGAAAGTTATGAATGAAAGTTCTCCATGACGTAAACGGGAAAAACGCTGCTTACGTCACTAGGCTTACCGTAGAACTCTGAAATATTTCTTTGCAAACATTTAGAGATATGAATGAAGGGATGTGTAAAACTAAAAGCAGACCATTAATTTTGGTTAGAATAATTTATGAATGAAAGTTTTCCATGACGTAAACGGAAAAACGCTGCTTACGTCACTAGGCTTACCATAGAACACTAAAATATTTCTTTCCAAACAAGAACGCATTTAGAGATATGAATGAAGGGATGTGTAAAACTAAAAGCAGACCACGGGCTGCAGCACCACTGGGATGGAAGGATGGCAAGCCGGTATGAACTTCTTATTGTCCGACAGTCAGGCTGGGCAGGGCTTTTATTTAACCGAGCAAGGCTCGGCCACCTGATATTGGTGTTAATGCCACTAATTCATTCACTTGCCTTTTTTTTTTTTGGCTGTAGCCAAGATATTCTTTCATGATGCAATTAACAGCTGTCCAATTCAAAACCATTGATACCACTTGCATTTGTTTTCATGAAGAATCACTCACTACTTTTCTTTTCAACTTAGGCATTCCCCAGTTGTTAAACCAAATCAAAGTTGTAGAAAATTACAATTAATTTTCTGATAACTTACTTAAGAAAACTTTCTATTTAGTGTAAAATGTCTAACTGGTAAGATGGATACACTGAAATTAGTGTGGAAACATGCAATCTCACGTTCTGCTAATATTAAATATATAAACTCAAAATCTATTCTTTGTTAAATCAACACATTTTTTGTTTTCCCCTTAGGATGCAGTGGAGAGTTTCAATGATTGGTTCAGTTTGTACCATCAAGGCCGTCCATCTAAACCAACTGGAGCTGAAGGTGGAAGCTTCACAGACCAAGTTGCCTTTGAGCATAAGATGAAACAGTTCAACCAGGAGTATGATAGATGGATGTACAACTTACAAATACAAACACGAGTATGTTGGGACACTTGTTATTAATTAATGCATTTAACCTTTGTATTTATTTTTTGACCAGTTAGTTTTTAGAGCGAATGAATCAAATTTTTTTAAGTTGATATTTTATCCATTTCTTTTTATTTCAGACTACTAGAGATAGAATCTTCAATGTTTTATTATTTCTTGATGGTGGTTGGCTGGTGGATGCTGATGAGGTATGTTATTTAAATTCAATAAACATTAAACAGAAAAAAATAAAAATAAATAAAATTCAGGGTTGGTTTATAAACACTATTTTTTATTTAGGATCCAGAAAAAGATGTATCCAGACAGGATCAAATGAGTCGACTAAGAAAATTGCATATACCAGCCCTCTGTCTAAACCTGCATACAGTACTTCATTTAAGTGAGATGTATGTTGAAGCAGTGCAACTTGCAGATGTCATAGCATCAGAGCAATATCATTTGTACAGGGTAAGTTGTTTGCTTCTATCTCATAACATCATCAATAAAATAGGGTTAGCTAATTCGATCTCAGATTTATCTCAAAGCTTCAGAACATTCTAGTTGTTATTTAAATTCATTTCATCGTAAAGCATGTTGTTCCTTTAATTGAAATACATTTTGATGAATTGTTTAAGATTGTGCACCTAGCATTGTTTTTCTTTGCAGGAATTTGACAAAGAGTCATTGCAGCACATACTAGTACAGATTTCTAAATCTTCTCTTGCTCTGCTAGATGAGAACAAAGATCCGCTTGGCTATGACATGGTTTAAGTTTTTTTTCCCCATTATGTTTATGTTTTCATGTCGAATTGTTACCACTGTACAGCTTCAACATTAATGTGAAACATTAGCGCCAACTCAGAATTTGTGTATACTACACCACTGCCATTGGATGCATTATTACAATGTTCCGCCCTTTAGAAACTGTACACAATCTGCATACAAGGATGCCAAAATGTTTGGAATAAAAATGTTTATGTAGTTCTGTGCCAGTCTTTGTTTTTACAACTATATATATTGTATTATCTTCTGAAGTCTAGCAGTCATTCGCTTACTGCTTATAAAATAACAGCTGGACAAAAAGTCAAAGGAGTTAAATCTTTCTGGCTGTGAAATACAATAGTTAAATTAAAATATAATTAAAATATAATCCTAATAAATACTTTGTGATCTTGGCTATGTACTGTGATACAGACACTCAATAGCAAATATTTTAGACATGAGGATGTCTCCAATAATGTGCATAACACTTTAACTTTTTTTTTTTTTTTTTTTGAAATCTCAGCACTTTTATAGATAATGTTGGTTAAACTCAGGACATTCAAATGTCAGTAGACTTGAGAGGTACCTTGTGGATCAATGTTATAAAAAATATAAAATGAAACAGGTATCTAAAGAAATACCCCCCCCCTTTTTTTTTTAGTTACCAATATGATTTCATCAATTATTGAATTCGTAAAAAAAAAAGATAAGTATTAATGCAGACAAAATTATAACTAAAACAATGCAGCTTTAAATTTGAAAATTTGCACATCACATTACATTTCAAAAAACAAAAACACTATCCATAATACACAAAGAACAAAAACATTGTTGATCAAATGCTTTCCTTCATCTCGATCAGTTTATCATCCTGAATGATAATGACAGTCTTGACAAACAGATGAACAGTTTACTATAAAAGTAGATATGGTCTGTTAAGTCATGGTCCATGCAAATCTGTGAAACTATAAACGAATATTACTTTTGTTGTCCCCATCAGCGCCTTTGATAAATATGCCCCCACTTCCTCTTGTTCTTTTCAACGCATGTTGATGCCGTGATTCATAAAGATATTTCTGAAATGAAAAAGTTGATCCATTGTTTTTTATTTCTTTTGATCACTAATAAAGCATATATATGTAAATTTGATAAAAAATAAAATATCTCATAACAGGCAATAGTATTATAAAGTTAAAGTAACACTATGTACCTGTCTTTCTTTGGGAATTTTTCCTTCTGACTCTAATTTGGCTCTGGCCTGTCTCCTTTTCAATATTCTGTGGTATTGTTTTGCATTTACATACAAAGGTTCATCTCCTGTATCAGTAGTTGGCTATAAGTCCACAAAAAGAAATTTAAACAATTAGTATTCACACTAATATTTCACATTACATTGGTGTTCAGTTTTCAACTTTTTTTTTCTTGTATGGTACTACCGTATTCCAAATGAACTAGTTCAATTGTTTGTGTGACTGACTATGTCTATGTTCAATGATCAGAACCTTAATTTTATAATTAACATTATCACATTTTGCAATATAATTATCACACTATAAATGATCATCAAAAAAATAAATTGTTTCCTTTTGTGGCATCTCTGACTATGTGGCGTGTGTGTGGGGGGGGAGTATAAAACTCTTGTTTCTCTAAAGTTAAGGAGGGTGTCATAAAGCTATAATAAAGATAAAAAAAAATAATTTACTGACCCACAACTAAATGTCATTTACCCATTTGAACAGAGTGGACAATGGGACGTCATTGTAATGTCCCAAAATAAAAAAAAAACACAATCTCTAAGCTACAACACTGTTAAAAAGTATTTAACACTTTTGACAATTAAAATGTAATTTCTTCTAGACTAGTGCAAAATTTCCCTGCACTAAATAGCAATGCCTGTTTTAATTTAATAAAATGTGCAACCAAAATAATTTTAAATCTGAAGAAACACGAATGATTACCATTTGAATTGGTTGACCAGTCAATGGAGGAGTGGGAAGATTGATGACCTGAATACCTGCACAAAAAAACACAAATAATCACTTCTTTTTTATTTTTAAAGAATATAAAGATATGCTGTACCGGTATAGATTTATACATAATAGGATTTTTTAAAAATGGAATTAAGTTATTCTACATACCTTGTGGTAACTGAACTGGTTTGTTATTAGCATCGACCAACACATAAGAAGTCTGGCCATTGATTGAGACTTGGTTCAAAAATAACATTTGAGGAATCCCTGCAGCAGTACTGATGCTGGAGGAGGTGCCAGCAATATTTTGTGTCTGTGCAGGCTGGACTGTCTGAGTTTGGTGAACAACATTTTGGAGAACATTGGACTGGACGATAGAAGCGACCTATGAATAGAAAGTCATAGATATTACAAATGAAGTACAACCTTCCATAGGACATTGGAATGAACAATCAAAATGACCTACGTATGAACATTATAAATTGTTCTCTTACAATACAACAAGAACATTAGACTGGACAAAAGAAAAGATGTATAAAAACAAATATACATGAATGTCTATAACTTATAAGACAAGAAAGATAAAGAGCAAATAAATAACATAAGAACAACACATAATCATCATCAAATGTTTATTTATTAATAGTCCTACTTTTTAATTTACTATTTAAATTTGCATGATTATCAAAACTTTATAAAGAGAATTATGTTTTATAAAAATAAGTTTTCAATAAGTAATTTTTTTTTTACAAGCTATATAACTTTGGAGTCATTTTACAGTGAACAATTTTAGGTTATACAATTAGAGAATAACAGAAGGTAATATTATTACAGCCACAGTTTCATTCTGCTGGCTTCATCAAAATAAAAGTAATTTTTTGGGCAACATTTATTTAAAACAGAATGAATTTATATAAAATGTATTTTTTATGCACAAATTGTAAGAAATTTCCTCATGGATAATAAAAATTGTTATATTATATAATTTTTTTTTATAAAGGATAACAAATATACAAAATTGCCATTGTGAGGCCCAAAAAAGTCTTCAAATCTATGGCAGGCACAGAATAAGTTTTAACTACTTATTTTTCTCAACTAATTCTTAATATTGATCAATGGGTTGAGAACACACACAGACATCACACAAAAACTATGGATGAGTTGATGAGTGATCTTGAGTTTGAATTATTTTTTTCAAGAATTTACTTTTAGAGTGTATTCTGAGCATCTAAAAAAGCAGGGAAACTTTCTTCCAGAAGTTCCCTTTTCCCCAGAATTGGAACGGATCAAGGTAAGGAATTCTATACAATAACAAAAATAATTATTATATTATATGATATACCGGGTAATAAATTTTTAAATATACAACTAGAATGGACACATATAAAATCATTTAGCTTTTATATCTAAAGGAACATCATAAAAAACATATGGGTCTTAATGTTCAACTTGAAAAGGGAACACACACCAATTTTTCCTAACAAATTTAAGGTTTTTATTATTAATGGCTGGACATATTTCCCAATTAATCATAGATATCTTTCAAACTGGCAGGAAGCCAGAACGTTCTCAATAGTTAAGTAAAATACTAAACTTAAAAGAAAAAGGTGTAATTTGTATATTACTTAGTTAACAGGAACTCTACCAGAAACTAAAGAATTTTTAAAGATTCATAATGAAAACAAGCGTGTGTGTACAACCTGAGGATTAGCGAAAGATGAATTGGTAAGCACTTGAGTT
Source organism: Biomphalaria straminea (assembly GCA_021533235.1). NCBI lineage: Eukaryota > Metazoa > Mollusca > Gastropoda > Planorbidae > Biomphalaria > Biomphalaria straminea. The sequence continues at coordinate 4,937,379 of JADKLZ010000003.1, read as the reverse complement.
TGTCCTGCGCCACCCAAAGTATGAAATCCAGCAGCTTGTTGAAAACTAGTGTCCGCTTGAGCTACCTAAAAAAAAAAACAATTAGCATGATTTCACTTTTAGAGCATCTGTACATATAAGAAACTTTAAATACTATCATGGTAGCATTGAAGTAGTCAGTAGATACAGTGTAAGTATATTAGTGAAAATAAAGATGTTTGAGTTACATTCCCAATACATTATTTTGACAAAGTATATCTCTAAACATCTATCCCATCCCTATCTCTGCCTGTGGTCCCTTCTGGGGCACATGCAACCAACCAGCTATCTCAAGGCATCTAGGTTCTGAGGGAATTAATTTATCTCCATTAAAGAAACATTGTAGCAAATCTGGTAAACCTGTTACAAATAACACAATTATAGTCATGTGAATTTGT
>JADKLZ010000003.1:4905580-4927592 GCA_021533235.1 Biomphalaria straminea | reverse complement strand
TTTTCGCGACATTCTTTAAATTCTTTGTTGTCACTGCCTGGCCAAAATATATTTTTTACATGCAAATCTTTTAAAAATACTATTTACATTTATTAATTAGAATTTAATTTAAGTATTTAATTTTTTTTTAAAAATTTTCGGTGAATCACTACTTTTTGACGTTCACATTCATGATGACAGAATTATGAATACTATGATTACTATGAATGAATTATTAGTATGATCCTATCAGACTATCGGGCGGCCTCACTTATCTCGACAAGTGAGTTAGTTAATAAAATCATGGTCATGGGCATCATGGGGGAAAGAATGAAAAGGCTAGAAAGTAAGGGATATTTTAAATTTTATAATCTAGATTCTAGGTCTAGTAAAATCTATGTGAAATTTACAGTAATCGATTTTTAATACAATTAATTTAAAAGGATTTGATTAAATGACTTAGAGTCAAACTCGTCTTAGAATCTATCTAGATGTCTATAAATAGTATAAATAACTCGGTCTCAATCATCAGATTCATCATCATAGTCTGACATGGAGAGTCAATGTATTGAATGTGCTTATATAATAAAATACTTTATTTTTATTAGTTTATTTTATGTTGAGTAAATTTAAAACTAAGACTAAATGACTAATAAGACGACTAAGTCTTTAAAAGTGCTTAATACCCTTCGATATAACTGCGGTCCCCAAGAAACTCGTTCAAAGCTTGGAGTCCTGACTGAGATTTGAGATCACCAAAACCCATTTTAATTTAATAAAATTGTCTTTTGTGTGAGATGACAATGAAACGTGTTCACGTTTCCTTAGATCGGAAGTAAAAGATCGGTGTAGGAAAAATCAAGTTCCAAATTTTTAAGTTTACCGAAATAACGAGTTAATATTCTTTAAAAGTATTAGAGTCCCACTAAATTGACTAAAGAGAAAGGGATTCTTATTAATCAGTAGATAGATCTAGATTTGATTTGAAATCTATTATCATTAGAAAAAAAACAAACTTAGACGTCTAGATTAGGATTTGATAGAACTAGTAGGATTTTATTCTAGATTTTTAGGTCTAGATCTAGACTAATGTAGTCTATAGACTAGATCTAATAAAACTAATACTAATACAAACAAAACTTTTATTTTTTAAGGTCACCGGAAGTGTATTCGAGGCCGAACTAAGGTTAATAAGGGTTTCGTGTTGATAGGAATAGTGATTATAAATTCCTATCATCAACAAAGGTAGAGAGTGTAATTTTAGATAGTCTAGGTCTAGTAGAAAAAGCAATAAAAATATATGAATCTAGCATCAGATAATTCTAGTATAGTGGACTGGTAGATCTAAATTCTTAATAAGTTTCAATAAGTAGTAGATCTATGAATAACAATCTTATAAGTAACAATGCTTGTTATTATTAAAATTCAAGTTGTTGAAAAAATTGAAATGAATCATTGTGAATGCATGCACAGTCTGAGACAGTGCTGAGTGAGTGACTAATCTAAATCTGACTTGAATGACTTGGACTTGAATGGGTTAGGCTTAGACTTAGGGTTACTCAGAGACTCAGTATCATGATAAATTAAATATCAAACTCAACTAGATTATCTAGATATAATAATTATAACTAACTGACTTGTCACTTGTTGACTATGAAAAGTATGATTCTGACACTCACACTGACAGTGACTGACTACTCTGACTTACAGTTACACTAACAGTACACTACTTCAGTACTTGACTACTACTACTACTAGATTGTAACTAGAATTCTAACTACTGACAGTGTGTGACAACGTCACAATGAATCTTAACAGACATTGAACTGGACTGGGCAGAGATTGTCAGATACACTTTATATAATACAGTATAGCTGAGAGTGACTCTGACTGAGAGAGCTGAGCGAGGGTGTTCAGTAACTTAAGTCTAAGTTTAAGACTTAAGTCTTAAGTTTAAGCCCTAAGGCGGCCTAAGGAGATTTTGTTAGGATATGTCTTAGTCTTGCCAGTTAATTTAGCACATGCACATGTGACATGGATATAAAATCACATTACTACAGTATGATACTGAGACTCTGAGTACATCTGAGTATGTTTACAGTTTACAATTTATTTGTTATAAAGGGGCAGGTCCTATTGCTTCACTGTGTGTTTGGATTTTTTATAGTATCTGACAATAATCTGACTGAATGCTAATAATGCATCTGATCTTGCCTTAGGATTTTTTATAGTATCTGACTGAATGCTAACTAATAATGCATTATGCAGCATATATATATATATTAATATTATATTATAATACATATATATTGCAACTCTTATTTATTGAGAAATAAAGTTGACCATGCATATATACATAATCCAGCTTTAGATGTATCCAAGTTTATAATATTTTAATATATAGTCCTTTTTAATTTTTTAAACAATCAAAGTTATAATCATAATTTGAGTTATTGATAATGTTTAATAGAGGAAAAATTCATTATGAACATCTTAGATCCATTATCTTAATGGTGTTATTTTGGATATATAGAGAAAATTAAGTGCTTAAACTCTATAAATACACTGAAGGCTTAAACTGTCAAAAAAATAAAGAAGAATGCCCTTGTAAATAAAAAAAAACAAACTAAAGGCATATAAGGCTTAACTACTTTATTAATATTAATACGAAGTGCCTATTCCCAACCAGTTGTGAATAGGCTTTAGCCCTATTCCCAACCGCCTATTTGGGTCAAATGAGGTCAAAACCTTATTCCCAGTCAACCGGAAGTGGTTCTTATGTTAAAGGTCAAACAAGATGGCAGAAGTAATAGATCTACATGCTCTGTCCACAGTCACTGATTTGATTTAGTGTTTTAACATAGATCTAGTAAATCTAGATCAACAGATCTAGAATCTAAAGTTCTTTTATAACATAAAAAAACTGAATAAAAAGAATTTAGCAATATAATAAAATGTATTACATTAATAAATTAAACAGCGTGTCCTTTCGAACACTGGCATGTACAGTATATAGGGACTTCTTATGGTCCTTAATTGGAAGAATAAACTTTGATATCCCTCACATTAAATAGAATCAAAATAAATGAAAAAAACTCTCAGCTTTACAATATACATAGCATTTTACTCTGTGTTTACACATAGGGTTACATTTCTCCTCGCAGTTACACATGTTATTGCTTTTCAACAAACTTTAAACCCCCCTTACTCCATTTATATTTTTTCTCTGCTTAGTTTTGATAGTTCCTCTTTTTTATTATAGCCATTCTTAATGTGCTAAACTTTAGAATGAAGATGGGGGAGGGAACATTGTAAACACATGTCAAAACTATCAACAAGCAGTATATACAGGCCTATAAAAAATATGTTGAATTGAATGCTTAAAGTTAAAGCCAACTCAAACAAAAATTTTTTTTATTGGCGATGATGTGACCAAGAATGAAAGAAAAACAAAAACAAAAAAAAGTGAATTAATATATTTTATTTATTTTATAGCTATTACAAATATTCATCTCAAAGATTTAACAAAAATATTACCTAACAAATTATATAATAAAATAACCAATAAAGTATATTATATAGTGTTCCAATAAATACATTAGGGAAAAAATTATAGAAGTTTAATCAATTGTAACAATTTATCAATATCAAAGCAATTTTATTTTACTTTATAGCTATTTTCTATTATCTTTCTTTCAATCAATCACTTTAAAAAATAAATAGGCTAACATTTAATTCTGTAACTGTGGATAGGATTTGACCTAAACACAGTCTAGCATATAAAGTATATATTTTTCCTTTAATTACAAAAGGGAAAAATCATAGAATTTAATTTTGTAACTGTGAGTAGGATTTGACCTAATATATCATAAACACAATCGACTGGGAATAAGGTTTTGACCCAGTTGACTGTGAATAAGGATTTGACCTTATTTGACCCATCCGGTTGGGAATAGGGTTGAAGCCTATTCACAACTGGTTGGGAATAGGGTCCGCCATATTAATAATATATTCATTTTGAAGAAGTTTTTTTTCTTATTGCTTGTAAGAAATACATTCTGGTTAAATTTTGTTTTTTTAGATTCTGGAGTAAAGAGAAGGCTGAACCATGCTGCGACTGTGGCCTTTACGCCAAGTTGCTAAAGTTCAGAATGTTTTAGGAGGATTAACACAAATAGGTATTTACGCATGTTGATGATGCATATATATATATATATAAGATGTACATGACTATTTACTATTACACATTGCTTGTATGTAATGTTATTAAATAGTTGTATCTTTGGTGTATTATTTATTTATATTATATATGAATGTTGGTGTGGACATTAAAAATAATTTTTTTATTTTAAATAGCTACTAAATCAACACAGCCAGCCCCTGCTCCAGAACTGGTTGAAGTATTTATTGATGATAAGCAAGTTTTTGTAGAACCAGGCACAACAGTTTTGCAGGTAGGATGTTAATAACAAACAACATTACACAGCATTTGTAGAAAGTTCAAACACATAATTCAGTTGAACCCATACATTTTCTCACAGGCATGTGCTGTAGCAGGCGTGGAAATACCAAGATTCTGCTATCACGACAGACTCTCAATAGCTGGCAACTGTCGAATGTGTCTTGTTGAAGTGGAAAGGTCACCTAAAGTAAGTTCATTGTGCACATTCTAAAGACAGATGTTAGGTATGTCTGTGAATAAAAAAAAAATTATTTTCTTTTATTATTTTTATTATTATTTTTATACAGTGTTAAAAATAAGGCTTAAATTATTAGTTAGTTAGTTAATCCTGTGTACTCCCAGGGGAGCATAGGGCCGCAACCACACCTCTCCACCGAACTCGGTTCTGAGCAGCTTTCTTCATCTGCTCCCATGTCATTCCAGTACCCTCAGCTTCACTGATGACTGACCTCTTCCAGGTTTGCTTGGGTCTGCCCACTTTCCTCTTTCCTTGTGGATTCCAGTCAAGAGCCTGCCTTGCAACATTGGTAGCTGGTTTTCGCAGGGTGTGTCCTATCCAGCTCCATTTTCGTTTGGTAATGTCTTGTGCTATGGGCTTTTGTCTTGTTTTTTTCCACAAATCAGTAGTGGTTATCTTTTCTGGCCACCTAATTCCTAATATCCGGCTTAGGCATCTGTTAACAAAAGTTTGGAGCTTTTCCATATTTCTTTTAGTCCCAAGTTTCTGAACCGTAAAGGAGAACAGACTTAACGTTAGTATTATAGATTCTTATCTTGTTATGTAGAGAGACTGCCTTGGAGCGCCAGATTGTTTGAAGAGTTGAGAAGGCAAACCTAGCTTTATTTATTCGAATAAGTATATCATCATCAGCTCCACCGTCTTTGCTAACTCTGCTTCAGAGATAGGTGAAGTGGTCTGTATCAAGGATGTTTTCTCCCTGTAGCATGATTGGGTTCTCTTGTCTATTGTTGATCCTCATAACTTCTGTTTTCTTTTTATTGATGAGAAGTCCAGTCTTTTTTGCTATTTCTGAGAGTCTGGTGAGTTTGGTCTGAGCATTTTGTTGCGTATGGGAGAGGAGGCAGATGTCATCGGCGAAATCCAGGTCTTCTAAATGCTGTGTTAGTGTCCACTGTATGCCGTTTTTATTATTTAAGACTGTCTGCCTCATGACCCAATCAATCACCAGTAAAAATATCAAGGGCGAAAGCATACATCCCTGCCTTACTCCTCTTTTTACTTGAAAAGGGTTGGTCAGCTTACCATTGTGTATTACTTGACAAGATGAGTCATCGTATAACTGTTTAATGATATTGGTGAATTTTGTTGGGATTCCGTAGTGATTCATCAGTCTCCAGATTATGTCCCTGTCAATACTGTCAAAGGCTTTCTCAAAATCAACAAAGGTCATGTACAGAGGAGATAGCCATTCGATAGATTGTTCTATGATAATACGTAGTGTAGCAATGTGGTCAGTGCATGATTTCTCCTTACGGAATCCAGCCTGTTCTGGTCTTAGTCTTTTGTCTAGAGCATCTTTCAGGCGTTCTAATATTATCCTAGTTAAGACCTTGCTAAGGGTTGACAGTAACATGATTCCTCGCCAGTTGTTGCATTGGGTAAGGTCACCTTTTTTGGGTAGTTTAATTAGATAACCCAGTTTCCAGATTTTTGGGACCTGTTCTAGTTCCCAAATCTTGCATAGCAGTGGGTGCAGCTGATATTTTGGGGTCTGCTTTTAGTGCCTCTACTGGTATACCATCTGGGCCTGGCGCCTTTCCACTTTTTGCATTCTTGATGGCCTTGATGATTTCCCCTTTAGTAGGAGGACCTGTGTTAACATCCATTTCTTCTGTTGCTGGGGGTATGTCCGGAATCGATTCAGGAGGATATCGGTTCAAAATTTCTTGAAAGTGTTCTGCCCATCTTTCCTTCTGTCCAACATCACTGGTGATGATCTTTCCTTGTTTGTCTTTCACTGGCTTGTTGGTGTTGGTATTTCTTCCTGCTAAGGTTCTTGTTATGTCATACAACCTTTTCATGTCTCTTTGCTCTGCTGCCTTTTCTGCATCGACTGTCATTTCATGAAGGAAGCGTTTTTTGTCCTCTCTTGCATTCTTTCTTACAGACTTGTTTACTGCACAATACTGGGCTCTAAGGTTAGCTTTTTGTTCTTCATTCTAGCATTGGTTTATCTTTTCTTTTAGCTCTTTCCGTTCCTGGATTTTGCCCCATGTCTCCGCAGACAACCATTCCTTGTGTTGTTTCGTTTTCCTGCCTAGGACATCTGTACATGTGCTTTTCCATATCTCTTGGAGAGTGAGGCAGTGCTGCTCAAGGGTTTCATCTGTCACTAGTCCAGCAAGTACTTCAAATTTGTTTTTAACCTCACAGTTAAAGAGTACCTTGTTTTCCTCGCTCTTCAAGTACTGGGTGTTGAATTTGTAGTGTGGTCTGTCTGAAAAATCCTTAAAGGATTTAAGTTTGATCCTTGCCGTCGCTATTAGTAGATGATGGTCAGAAGCTACATCTGCTCCTCGTCTCACCCTAACATCGAGTAGACTTCTCCTCCATTTCCGGGAGATTGCAAAATGGTCAATTTGGTTTTCCGTTTTACCATCTGGGGAAATCCATGTCGTCTTGTGTATATTTTTGTGTGGAAAGATGGTTCCTCCTATGATGAGATCATTGAATGCGCAGAAATCAGCAAATAAGTCCCCATTTTCATTGCATGTGCCTGTACCATGTTTACCCATGTAGAGCTCCTTTCCAGCATTGTTTGTACCTACTTTAGCGTTCAGGTCACCCATAATAAGCTTGATATCATTTTTAGGTGCTTTTTCTAGTATAGATTGAAGAGCGTTATAAAATTCTTCTTTCTCTTCTTCTGGTGCTGCATTTGTGGGTGCATAGCACTGGATAATGGTTATTTTCCTTCCCTTTGCATTAAACCTGGCTGACATTAGTCTTGAGGAAACTGGCTTCCATCCCAACAAAGCCTTTGATGCCTCTCTTGATAGTAGAAGTGCTACTCCCTGTGTGTGATCGTGATCTAGATTTTCATGTCCAGAATATATAATGCTTTCTCCAGTTGTCAGATTGTTTAGACCGCTTCCATTCCATCGTGTTTCGCTGAGGCCTAGAACCTTGATTTTGTACTTTCTCATTTCGTTTGCCACTTCGTTTATTCTGCCACTATCATATAGGGTTCTGATGTTCCAGGTCCCTATCCTGGTTGAGGTCTTGGTCGTCAGAAGGTTTGTCGATGTACTAGCTTCCAGACGGCTTTCACTAGTACACGTCATAAACTCTTCCATAGAGGAACCTTCCTGGCCAAGTTCTAGTTGGTTTGGTGTGTTTCCGGTTTCTGTAGCAATAGTTTAGTGATGTGAGGTTGCTAGCCTCACGATCACCCCTCCTCCTTTACCCGGGCTTGGGACCGGCAAGATACCCCTATAAGGTGTACCCAGGCAGAGTTCTTAAATTATTGACCATTGTTAATTTCTGTTGTTATATCTGTGTTATGTCTTGGTGGTTAAAAGTATTTAATAAAGTTGTCTTTCAGCCCGTGGCATCATGTGCAATGCCAGTGATGAAAGGAATGAAAGTTAAGACAGATTCTCCAATGACTCGTAAAGCAAGGTTAGTTTGAGTTAGACTAATAAAATTATTGGAAACAAAATACAAATATTATCTCAGAAATATCTCACAAAAAAATAAAAAAGAATTGTCTTTGCTGTTTCTTTTTTTTTATATTTTTGCATACTTCTGAATATTTATATTTCCCATCTGTAGGGAGGGTGTCATGGAGTTTTTGTTGATGAATCATCCTTTAGACTGTCCTATTTGTGATCAGGGAGGTGAATGTGACTTGCAGGTAGGAAGAGTAATAGAATAGTATCAAATATATCAAATATTTTTTTTTTTTATTATCAGATTAGCATTATCTTTTTTTACTTTTAATGGCCAAGTACAAATTATTTAGTAAACAGGTTTTTAATGGATTTAATCAAGCGACATAATTACAAAACTGCAAAAAATAGACTATCAGGTGAAGATCGATTGTTGGAATTCCATTTTTTTTTTTGGGAACAGGAAAACTCATTTCTAATGTTTATAGAGCTTTATGTTAGAATGATTGAAACAGCTTTAGGTTATTAAATAATATGGACTAGAATCAACTTTCCTGCTCTCCTCTAGAGTTAGCAGAATATTTCAAAGTCCTAGATAAACCTGGGGAAATCTGGGAATGAGCCTTTCAAGTTCAGCTCATTCTTCGTTCCACCCCAAACATTTGTGAATGTCATTATATTAACTCATAATTGTGTTTTGTTTGCTATTAATGAAGTGAATTTTCAAATTAAAGACGCTTTGAGAATTAAAATTAAATTTGACTAGGAGACCTGAGTTTTCTGTCCCTGTTTTTTTGTCTAGGACCAGTCCATGGCCTTTGGTAGTGATAGAAGTAGATTCACAGATAATGCCTTCACAGGAAAACGTGCAGTAGAAGATAAAAATATTGGCCCTCTCATCAAAACCATCATGACTAGGTGCATTCAGTGTACCAGGTGTATAAGGTGAGATTGTGTACATTAGAAATAGCTAAACATTGTATTATATGCACCTAGCTACTGTACACACTAATTGATAATAGAAGATAGTCTGTTACATTTGTACATTAAATATAAGTTGTACAATCTTTGTGTTATGAATTCCTAGTATGCTTTCCTGATAATAAACAGATTTGCTAGTGAAATAGCTGGTGTGGATGATCTGGGTACCAGTGGTAGAGGGACAGACATGCAGGTTGGAACCTATGTGGAGAAAATGTTTAAGTCAGAGCTTTCTGGCAATGTGATTGACTTGTGTCCTGTAGGAGCTTTAACCTCAAAACCATATGCTTTCACTGCCAGGCCATGGGAGATCAGGTAGGTCCTTCATCATTGTGTCTTTCATTCTCACTATATACATTTGTTTCTTTGTGCTAAATGTAACAGAGAATATTTTGATGGTGATGTTTATCACATCTGTTAAGCCAAGGTGCTAATCAATTTATTTCTGCAACTGAATATCAGGAAGGTGGAGAGCATTGATGTGATGGATGCTGTTGGAAGCAATATTGTTGTGGGCATGAGAACTAATGAAGTCATGAGAGTACTGCCCAGAGTCAATGAGGTGAGAAAACTTAAGTTACTTTTTTTTTGTTAATGAAAATGGATAGAAACAATAAATTTTCTGCTATCTGACATAGTTAGCAGAAGGTTTCAAAGTCCAATATTAATATATGGGGAATTCTGGGAATGAGCCTTTGAGTTAATCTCATTCTTCGTTCCACCCCTAACATTAAAAAAAAAACATAAACCAAAAAATCTGTGTAGATCTAGGTAGATTTATACTTTTCTTCAAATTTAAGTCTACGAAAGTTGTTCTTTAAATCAGGATATCAACGAAGAGTGGATTTCAGACAAAACAAGATTTGCTTATGATGGACTTAAACGCCAAAGGTTGACAACACCATTTATAAATGTTGATGGTCAGTTAGTACCAACAGACTGGGAGACTGCCTTTGTCAAAGTAGCAGAGAAGGTGAGTATATTAGTTAGCAAATAATGGCAAAACCTGACTTTCTCATAGAAAATATTTGCTTGATGTTTCTTTATTTATTTACTGATCAAACAGCAACTTAATGGAGGAACTCAAACTCATTATAAAGCAAGCTACAGAAACAAAAATTATTATTAAAACTACAAACATTTTTAAAGATCTTAGCTCTACATGTACAAGTTACAAAACTCATTTAAATATCAAAAAACTGACACACTCACAAATCATGTTCATTTACAACTCCATTAGTTTAACCAGTCAGCATATTGACACATGTTTACCTTAGGTCACTAAGGTCAGCTTGTACGCACACGCCAGTCTGTCACCAATACTGCTACAAAGAACCTAGAATCTAGAACTGTTAATACATATATATTAATAGGGCTCCACAGCCACATGAAAAAGTGCTTGAGATGAACCATAGTCGGTCTACCCTGTTCTGTCATGGGTTTATGGCTGTGCACTAGTGTACTAAAAAGAGAAGATGAATGGATGGTGAAAGGAAGAAAACTGTGTGTGATGATTGCTGGTTGTTTATTTTCGCCTTGTTTTCTAAGTGATGTTTTTCACTTGTGTTGTAAGTGATGTTTTTAACTTGTGTTGTGCCCTTGTTCCCTCTTGCGTTGAGTTGCCTGACTGAGTTGTTACAATTTTTTGTTACTCAGGTCAAGAAAGTGGATCCCAAGTTAATAGCTGGAGTAGCTGGTGGCACTGCTGATGCTGAGGCCATGGTTTGCTTGAAGGACATGATCAACCGTCTTGGAGGAGAGCTGCTCTGTACTGAAGACTCATTCCCCATGAATCGCTCTGGGTAAGTACGTTGTTAAGGCTCTTTCGCCGTGGCAAATATCAAACGAAATAAACAGGAGGTAATCCTCAACCACAGACGAAATACCAAACAAGCAATCGATGAAGTCGACAATCGCTTTAAATATAAAATACGTTTAATACTTAATTAGGGATCCGTCAATGTCCTCTTTACTTGCCGTTTGTAGCCTCAATAAAATACGTCTTGTTTTTGTGTCGACTAGATTGTTGTACTTTTTAATCTAATTTTTCCTCATTTTCGTAACTAAGTAAACCTTATCCCTTTATTATTCCCGAAATAAATCTACGTTCTAATCATGTCATAACAACATGTGTACTGAAGAAAAGTTCTGAAGTGTGTTGTGAAGATGCTAAGTATTATTAAAAAAAATGAATTTTAAAGCAATGTGGATGTTCTGGCCTGTTGTCATGTATTTAACAGCCTTATAGCATGATGAATTTCAAGGAACAATTTCCTTAGCAACACAACTTGTTTGTTTGAACTGCCGAAGGGTAGAACAATAGACTTAAGTCCTTCACAGTGTAATTTTCTATAAGTGTAATGAGAGATACAGAAATGTGGAACAGTTCAACACGCTGGTTTTTTAAATCTAGCCATATTGTTGATATTTATCAGTACTGTCAGGTCATCAAAGGCTACAGTTTTATATATAAATAAGATGGACTAGAATAAAGTTTCCTGCTATCCAATGTAGTTAGCAGAATATTTCAAAGTCCTATATAAACTTGGGGAAATCTGGGAATGAGCCTTTCAAGTTCAGCACATTCTTCGTTCCACCCCAAACATTTTGTGAATGTTTTTATATTAACTCATAACTGTATTTGCTTGCTATTTTTTTGTTTGAATCTTAAAATTAAAGACAATTTGAAAATCAAAATAAAAAAAATATCTATCCAGTTTTTAAAGTTAATTTTCATTCTATACAAACGTTTGACTAAGGTCAGTTTTGGGTAAATTACTGCACATTCATTCTGTAGTGTATTCATTCATTTATATTCTAGACACAATTTTTAATGAGGCATGTTTTGGGTAAATAACTGTACATACTTTTACATTTTCATTTTCATACATACATATCGTACAAACATTTTCATGAGGTAGAGTCTGTGTCCTTTCATGATGTATTTACTTGCCATTTTAGTTTTAAGTATTCTTAAGCAAACATAAAATACAAGAACAGTTGTGTATTGAATGTTTTTTTCTTTTTTGCTTCTAAACCTTTTTCCAGATAAGCCAACATTTTCTCAAACTAGGGACTGTAATGTCTTCTCAGTTCTTTGTTGCACCATTATTTTCTAAGCAGTTTGAGATTTTTAGCTACTGTTTATTTCAAAGAATAAATTACATCTTTGCTAGGACTCATTCAAACAAGTGCTCCTTCTTTGTAGCGTCATTAGAGCATAGAACTGGTTGCCCAAATGACCAATGACTTGGCAGAGTTTTAGTCCCCATTTAACATGCTCAACTATATTAACATGTGGATTTTCTCTTTTGAAGGAATGTTAAAAGACATGAAGATTATAAGATTTAGCAATGTACACTAATATTTACTGTCTATCTAGTAATGTAAACATTTATGACTTTTCAATACATTCTAATTATTATCAATTATTTTGATTCATACAGCATCGACTTCAGATCTAATTACATCTTCAACACAACAATAGCAGGCATAGAACAGGCTGATGTAGTTTTGCTGATAGGCACAAATCCAAGACTAGAGGCGCCTTTGATCAATGCTCGTATCAGGAAAACGTATGTACATCTAGATGAAAGACATACCCTTTGTAAATATTACTCATTTAAAGAGATTCAGTTAATGCAGTTTAAACTTCTTAAAATCTAGGGTTGTTTACAAGTTAATTTGTTATTTGACATGTATCTTTACTTCAGCATTTTTTGTCCCTATTCAGATGGATACACAGTGAAGTTTGTGTTGGGGTTCTTGGAGCTCCAGTTGACCTTTCTTATGAATATCAAGTAAGTTTTTTTAGTGCTCTGTGAATTGGAAGAGTATTAACATATATTTCGTATCAATGTCATATTTTGTGTTGATACGACATGGTATTACTATGTGTTTCTTATATGATGCACTCGACAAAGTTAATAGCCTTGTTTTAAGGATGGCAATATTAAAAACAAACATTTTGAACCTAACCTCTCTTTCTTCTGTCTCCCACTATTTTTCCTGCAGTTGTCCTATTAGCTCAGACACATCAAGAGACAATGATCTTTGTTTTTATGACTTTGCGAATGTTGTTACACAGATTATCATATTACAATCTCCAGAAATTTAGGCTGTGTCTTATGATAACAAAAATTATGTTCAGCTTAAGGGGCTAGATACTTTTTATTAATGACTTCTATGCTGTTCACAGTATCTTGGTGACAGTTTCCTAGTTTTGAAAGATCTGGCTTCAGGCACTCACCCAATGTGCAAAGTAAGTATAGAAACTAATATGCTTCATATATCTATTAGTTGTTCTATTTATTGAATGTACATATATAATAAATTATCTATTAATTGATTAATTTATCTCAGGCAAACAACATTCTTCACTACATTTAAGAACATTAAGACCTATCAAAACTTTTTTTAGATTAGTTTGTCATTTTACCTCTGTGTTTATGTCTTATGATGTAATTATAGTGCCTTAAGCCTACATTATGTTTGTTAACAGCCCTATTTAAATTAAATTATTATTATTAATCATAGCATAAAAAAATAATTCAACATTATCTCATTGCCATTCATTGGGAAAGAATATAAACTTTATTTTGGTATGCTCTTGGAATTTAAAATTATACTTATTCCTTTTCTACAAACCAAGTCAAGTATTGGTCTGTGAACCTAATCTATATCTAGCTTCAATAAAAACATGATTGCTTGGAAAAGATAGATAGGGTCTTACACTGGAATGTGGAATGTTCATTTGCTGAAAAGGATGCAGCCATTGTAAATTTTTTAAAAGAGAGGAGATGGATGATTGCCTTTGTATGTTATTGTTGTGCAAACATCAGACTCTTGTTACGATGACCCAGCTTGAATCCAGACAGCCGTTATTTACTATTTTAAGGCATGACCATCTCCATTCCTGAAATAATATCTTTAACTTATTTAATTAAGTGGTTAATGTTGAATTTCAAAACAAAACCATTATATTAGGATGACACAAATGGAAATAAGCCTCTTACCTCTTAGCCTGTCTTGATTTCCTTTCAAATTCATATGAAAGAAAAGTGCACTTAAGTTTGTTTTCTATTTTCCTACAAATAACTTCCCTTATTTGACCCCACTTAAAACCTGGGGTTTGTCTTCTTTTCTCTGCCCTGTTTGACTGCCCCATACTAGCTTATCTCGGCCTTGACCTGTATGGTGACATATATGCAAAACGCAAGACAGCAGGGTTTCTGTCCAGGGTTTTTGCAAGAGAGGATTTAAGCTTCTCAAGCCTTCACTCAAATGGAGTTTGATGATGAGGATGATAATGATGCCCTATGTAACATTTTCTTTTGGAAAAAAAAATATTTACAGTGATTTCTTAGAGATTTATATTTGAAATGAATTTCAAATTTTAGAATGTTTCAAAACATTGCATTATAATTTTTCACTATATAGCTTTCTTATATTTCTTATTCTACAGGCATTGGCCAGTGCTAATAAACCAATGATTATCTTAGGGACAGACTGCCTTCAGGGAACAGAGAATGGAGTCATTTATAATGCAGTAAAGGATATAGCAGAACGACTCAGGAAGAATCTGAAACATAAAGATTGGAAAATTTTCAATTTATTACAGAAGGTGATTAATTTTAAAAAAAAAATGTTTGCTTCTTGACCAAGAGACATGAGACAGAAAATATGTACATTTTCAGTGTATCTTGTTTAAATGATCACTTCATTAGTGTTTCTACATACATCAACTTTCAAGCTGAATCTCTGTATATTTGTAAATAAAAGCTCTATTCAGTTTTGTTTTAAAAGAAGCTTGTTTAAGCTATAGATTGATAATATAAAACGCCTACATCCCTTAACCTGTACTAGCTGTTGGGAGCTACAAACTAATGACCAGGTATCAACTCTTAGGGCTACTGACCACTGATATTAAATAAATCTCAAACTTAATTTAAAAAAAACATGTTTTGCCAATTTTCATACTTTAATATAATGTGTTGATAGTCATGTCACGACTGTTTTTCTATTGAGCTATTTGTTGTAGAAACAATGTAGCTAGATTGTGACTGTTTCATAGATGAGCTTATTTGAATAATTTAGTCCACTTGATAAATTAATAATTAACAGTTTGTCAAGAACAAATTTGTGACATTGCGATTTTGGTTTTGAAAAAGAAAATGTTTGTTATGAATTTGTTTGGAATAAGGAAATTTCTTTTGTTGTTAAACTGTCTAGAAAAATATTTGAAAAACTAATACATTTTGCTAAAAAAGATTTTTTTATTTTAGTTAAGCAATATGACTGTAAAATCTCTGTTACTTATTGTGACCTAACGAAAAAAAAAAGCTTGATGTCATTATACAATGTTTCCTTGCTTGCTAATCTCCAGAATGCTTCTCAAGTTGGTGCTCTGGACCTTGGTTATCAGCCTGGTGTCTCAGCTTTAAAAGCACTCCAAGCTGAGCTGATTTTCTTGCTGGCAGCAGACGCTGGCACTGTGTCCAAAGACAAAATAAACCCATCTTCTTCTGTCATTTATATTGGTAAGAGTTTTTAGGCAGATAATGTAAAGGTCATCTTTTTCTAGGACCCAATATGCAGCACAATGAATAACTTGCTTTTACTTTCTATATGTAATGTGAGTTGGGTAGACATTTGAAATTCAAAATCAGTCTTCACCAAGATTGGAACCTGAGATCCCTTGGTTTAGAAGCCAAGCACCTTACCACTCAGCCACCCCTCCCCTATATTTGTAAGACATCTGTTCATATCATTAGTCTAAGGAGTATTAAAAACAAAATGTTTTCAATTAAATTCTTTTTGTTAAAGAACATGGTGGCTTAGGAGGTGTAATGTGATAGGTAACTGAACCAAGAATGATAAGTTCCAATCCTGTTGAAATGCGATTTTCGTTATGAATATAAGGACACATTTGAGTTATTAACTCTTTCACTCCTGACAATACCAACATTGATTTGACCTCATTACATTAAATTAATTTTTGGTTTTATAAACTTTGTGTTCTATTAAAAGAGCATGCATTCTTATATACCTAATTTAGCATTTCCTGATTATATATAAAAAAAAAAGTTATTGAAGTTTAACTGCTCAAACACAAAAGAGCAAAATGAATGATTCAACTGGAACGTGAAAAATAATTAAGGAAAGAGTTAAGCTATACTGGATGTCTGATTTTTGTAGAAAAGAGTGAAGACTGTTGGTCATTGTTCTGGACACTCATGCCACCCTTTTAATGCTTTGGCCACAAGTAAACTATATATTTCTAGTAAATCGTTTGGATACTTTACTTACCTGTATTACAAAGAACTTTTTAATCAATTTTTTTTATATGATTATGAATTGATACTTTTCCCCAACTTAGGTCAGGTTACCCAAAGATCCCGAAATTAGAATCCCAGTCTTAACAGGATTCGAACCCGGGACCCCCAGTTCAGAAGCCAAGCGCTTTACTGATGAATTGATATGCCAGAACATAAATCATGTTTAACAATTTTAAAATTTTCTTCAAATGATAAATTTTATTTTTTTTAATAAATAACACAAGTGTTTCTGTAAGAATTCAATAAAACTTTTTTTTACAGATTTGTTAACTAAGTTTTACTTCAAAAGTCTCACCAACTGTTGCTGTCATTACTTTATGTATTTCTAGGACATCATGGTGACCACGGGGCTCAAATAGCTGACGTTGTTTTGCCTGCCGCAGCTTACACTGAAAAAGATGCCATCTATGTCAACACAGAAGGAAGAGTCCAACTTGCCCGCCAAGCTGTGAACCCACCAGGCATGGCGAGACATGACTGGAAAATTATTAGAGCACTATCTGAGGTAAGGCGTTTTATTTTTTTCAATCTGAAAAACAATATAATTTCTTTTTTACTTATTTCTTGTAACTTTAAAACATTTCTGTAAATAAGTGAAACTATTTGTTGAACCATTTTGATTTTCTTCTCCATGTATTCAATTAATAATTTTCATTCTATTTTGAGGTTTTTAAAAAGCTTTGCTGTGTATTCAGATCTTAGGTGTTCCTTTGCCATATGACAAATTGGCTGATGTGCGTGCCAGGCTAGGTGAGATTTCTCCAACATTTGATCAGCCAGGGCAGGTTAATGAATCTGGCTTTGAGGCTCAAGCTTACCAACTCCAAACAGTAAGTGACTCCATTGGTTGTTTCATTTCAAAGTTATATATCCTATAGAACTCTTGTCAGTAGAGTGCTTCCTCTCTGAGCTTAAGTACAAACACATCCTCATTTTTGTAAAATCTGCTGATCCCTGGTAAAGCCTTTGGTTTCCGAAAAAAACTTAAATGTTGGAATTAGTTACTTTTTTTTATTTATGTCCGAGCCCTAAGCGCACCTGATGATTTTTTTAGTGAGACATACTAAAATCCTCCGTACAGTTCGGCACATAGGGCAAGCTAACTCCATAGAGATTTTTTATTGGTGACTTCCACAAAATGGATTTTAGGTTTTCTGAAAAGGTGCGATGTCATGCTAGACATGGATGGCATTGTTTTGCTTTTCTCTTTTCGGCTTCCATGTTATAATTGACTTTTGGTAAAGGAATTTTGTTTTGTCTAAGGATATGTCCATGAATCTCATAAGGTGTTTGGTCACCACTTCACTTAGAAGGGAGTGCCCATGCAGGAAAGGATTATTTCTTTTGGTGACATGATCTCAATATGTTATTCCTAGGATCCTTCTCAGCCATTGCTGCTGAGCTACTTTTTCAACCCTTATCAATGACTTCCTTGTCTAGCAAGTGCAAGTGGCTATTGGGACAATGTTAGTATTGTTAGTAAGAGTCAAACCAAATTATGTTTTTTCATGGCCCAAAAACATGAGGACATCACTAGCCAATAAACTGCTAAATCCTAATAAAACATTTACTAAGTTTTTTTGTTATTTTTAAAATGTAAAAAACATCATCTTATCTAATCTTGTAGGAAATCAAGGACCCTGTTGTCAACGTTAACACAGCCATTTCCCCAACCATGCTGAAACTGAAAGACTTCTACATGACTGACCCCATTTCCAGAGCTTCCCTTACAATGGCTAAGTGTATCCAGGCATGTAAGGAGGCAGAGAAGAACCCATACTCAAAGCAAGAGGCCAAGGCCTAACTTTTCTGTTGTGTGTAGCAATCTAGGATATTTCAATATTTAATGTGGAGACACCCTGCAGGAAATGATCATTTCTTCAAATTGTTTTAACAATTCAGTCCACAAAATGCAGCCATTGTGATCCCTTCATTTATCACCTGGAGAGACCAATAACAAAGTGAATGGACAGCAGACGTTTCTCAGTTTTTTCTTTTTCTACTTTAAAAGGAAGTAATTGTTTATGTTAAATTTTTAACTTATTTCTGGGTTTAAATGCTTATAAAAGTATTTGTTGACAGCAGCTGTATGTTCTTTGATTTACATGCATATTTACATTAAGACTTAGGTAGGACACATCTGTGACTAACATTTGTATACAGACACTGACTGGAAATGTATGCAGAAAGATCACCTACATGCAGTTCTTAAAAGTGTTTTTAGGCTTGCCAACTCTATATATTTAGATGAATGAACAGTGTTTGTTAATTGTATAACATGTGAAATAATTGGACAGTGATGTCCTGTCTTGTAAATATTGTTTAGCTATAGGTCAGTGCACTCTGTTTGAGTCTGCTGGGTTTTCGATAACCAAAATAAAGAGAGAATTTAAAATACTGGTATTTGTATCTTTACATTTTTTTCCTGTTTAAATTCAATACCTCAAGGTTTGAAAAGTTACTTTCTTTATGATTTGGTCATGTTTCATTGAAAATCACTTGAGTCTGAGCTCTAGATATTTGTCATTTTCTGAAAATTTCATTTGCTGATTTATGACATCTCTCATTTTTTAATTTGGACTTGCATATATTTAAAACACCATGTGCTAGTTTCACAAAAATGTAATATAATCCAGTTTCTATGTAAAGAGAAGTGTAGACTGAAAGACACATTTCAGACACAGGAAGGCCTCACCAGCCACATGGCGCACAACTGCAGAGCCAAGTCCTCAGTTTTCTGGATTACAGATGTAAGTCTTCAGCCCTATCAATGGACAAACTATATTTAACCATATTTCTTCAGTTGTTTTAAAACCACAGACATAGCTCCAGTATTATAGGAGCACAGGATATAGAATCATATATTTTCAATACTGCAGGGGATCCATACTAAAAAAGTATATAATGAAGGTAGACATTAAAAAGACATACTCTTTTTTTTTTTTTTTATTGAATTATTGTTTACTGTTAATAATTACAAAATTGATTTGACATGATATTGAATACATACAATGAACAGAAATCATCTCAAAATGTTCATAACATTTGAAGCTAAAGACACTTTAACTGTTTGAAGCAAAGTCAACATATCACTTGTAAATAAGTTTGATTTCACCTTTTTTGTGTGCATTAGTAAATAAAGTTATCAACATTTTCTTAAAAGTTCCATCCAAGAATGGTGAACAATCAAATTAAGAAAACTGCTATGTTAATAACTTGACACAACATGTTTTAGAATATGCAAGATGTCTACTTTAAATAGCTAGGAAACAATAGCTGCAGTTCATCTTACTGTAGCAGTGACTATATATATGTATATAATAAGAGAATGCTTATTACAAAAAAAAGTTATTGAAATGATAAAATTAAAACTGTTGAATAAGAGAACTTAATGTTACACAGTTACACTGTGGCAGTGATTTTAGAAATATAGAAGAAAAGAATTCATGCTACAGTGTAAACAAATTCATAACTTAGGCATACAAAATAACACAAACTTGTTTTAGTTGAGATGCATTTATGGCCATCAGCATGCACACACTCAACAAATAATTCTGGGAACTTAATTATCTTAACAGGATCCCAAGGTTTTTTGTTACAATGATAGTTTTTGGTAATTCATAGATAACCAAGATAATATTTAATATAATGGCTAATTGAGTAACCATTTTAAATGAAGGTTTTAACACTTTTCCCATAAATTCACAAAACTGCCAACTCTGAATTTGAACATTTGTTAAATAAAATTGTGAAACAACATAGATAATACACATGATAAGAACTTGATAACATAAAAAATTTACAATTTGTAAATATAGTTGAATTGAGTTGTGTATGATACTAAAATGGGCATGGGTGCCCGCAGGATTTTTTCCAGGGGGGTGCAAATTTCCGTCTACGGAGAATAATAAAGAAAGGAACTGGTTGCCCCCTCCTCCCCATATACGATAATAAGTGACCTTTAAATATTTGTTTCGAATTAAATATTTAACATTTGAACAAATAATTTACTTTACGCGTTGTTAAGCTTATCCGTTCTGTCTATGCCTACCTACGGTCGATCAAACAGAAAATGTTAACAACGAATTGCAATTAACATCCGCCAAACAAATCATCTCAAAATTGTGACTGGGTTCTTATTTCTCACTCCAGAGTGTCCCCATAGGGCCGTTGTCTTCAGCTTTAATGATTAGGTCATATCCGACCCTGTTTGACTCAGTTTGACGACGGAGTCAACAAAAAGCAAGCAAATGCATTAATAATACTCTCCCGACTTGACTACTGCAACGCATTGCTAGCAGGTATATCTGATGACAAAATAGCAAAGCTGCAGCGAATTCTGAATGACGCCACGTGAATAGCCCATTGGAAAACAAGACTAGATTCTGCTTTTCTAAAAGCGAAAAATCTATTTTTTTAAATCACTTATGCAAGCAGTTTTTTCATAAAATACACCACTTTTACAACTATTCACTATAAATAGTAACAAACACGGGAGGCTCTTAAGTAAGGGAGGTAATTATTTACCATATTTTCAACACATTTATGCGAATAGTTTTAGACTTTTTGTAGAAAATTATTATTTTTTTACATTTGTGTCGCTACGCTACCTAAGTTTTATCATACAGGCTATAACACCTATCCAAAAATAATGTTTCCTTTTTTTTAAAGAGATTTTTAGAGATTGACCCTTACAGACAATTAGATCAATAAGATATCCATTATAAGATATCAGTTATGGCCAGGTTCACATTTGACTCCACATTCACTTTCACATATCTTTTGGTCTACTGGATCATACAACTCACACAAGATCTATCAACCTTCTTTTTCCATTTTTCTCTGTCATTTTTCTTTGAAAGAATTTGATTATGATGTTCTTTCTGAAAATATTGATACCTGTCTTTTTACCTGCATGGGTGGACCACTTCGGGGACCGATAATGAGTTTGCGTTTTCTCACTAACTGTCTTTGTAACCTTGTTATGTTTGTAATGTTATCACAGTGCCTTGAGCCTACATCAAGTTTGTTAACAGCGCTCTATAAATAAAACTTTATTATTATTAAGAGCTTTCTTGTATAGTCTGCAATCGTAAACTGGTAGATGTGTTTAACCTGCTATCTAGAACTAAAACCGACCTTAATTCTGCATAACATAAATACATTTACACATATGACTGCACTCCTCATTCTTGTTCAAAGAAGCTTTCACATTTATCGTATTGAAATAAAATCAGCAAGGATTTCTTCTCCAAGACAAAGAGAAAATATTTCTCCCATTCTAGGACCTAACTAAATATAACAAGATTACAAAGAGAGTTTGTGTGATACACAAACTCAGAGGCGGCCCCCGTCGGAGTCGGATCCCTGTCAGATCCGCTTTGATCTCTCAACGGACGGACAGACAGACAGACAGACGGACAGACAGGCCACACAAAACTAATATACATCTTCCGTGCTTTGATCTCTCAACGTTAGCCTTGTAAAGCCGATGTTCAAGGCAATTGCCACACTTGTTTTATGAGTTGATTACTTTACGAGTAAATACTGGTATGTTACTCGTATGTTGGAACAAAAAAAAATGTGAAAACATGTGCAGTATATTAGATTATTAATTGTC
>JADKLZ010000003.1:4864414-4882371 GCA_021533235.1 Biomphalaria straminea | reverse complement strand
GACAGAAAGTGGGAGAAATAACGTGTACAAGATGTGTACCAGACAGAGAGGCAAAAAAAATGTAAGCAAATGAAAAAAAGGAAGAATGGAAGAAATTTCGATGTAAATAAACAAAATAAACTACACTACAGACTTTCTAGATGATATATGAACTATATTTTTTACCATATATATTTATATTTAATTATTTTATAGTCTACACTGTAGAGTGTAGATAATCCAGTTAATAAGTCAGAAATTAAAAGCTTTTCAATATTTGTCTAGGCTAAACTATAAATTTGCAAAATTTAAAAAATAATTCCATTACAACTGTTACAATAAGAATAATTAGACATGACTAAAACAAGTTAACAACTATGACAACTATAAAAACAGATATAACAACTATGACACATAATAATCTATAAGACGTAATCTTCTTTTTTTAAGTAACGTCTGCATTACATAAGATAAGATAAGATGACACATGTAAGAACTATAAAAACGGTTACACCATTACAGATTTAATAACAATTAGGGCTTACACAACAGTTATTACATCTACAAAAACAACTCAAGCTATAGTACCTGTAATAACTTTAAAAACTAACTACAGTTTTTTTCTTTGATATTTCTAATACAATAATCTTTGTACATTATATACAACTTACAAATTTGTCAACACTAACTCGTTCACTCGCAGACATCCGTTTAGTTCAAGTGACGATAAAAAACCATAAATTCAAAAAATTTGGTCTCCTTTTTATAACGCCCGTGACCGAGAATAACAGAAAAAGTCTGATAACGATCTCACTGTTAGGTGGAGGAAAAAGTCTGAAGAGATCAACTTTTTACTTGAACAAAAAATGTATAGAAAAAACGCAAAACCTTCGTTTAAACTTTAAAGGGATATGGATATTAGAACTTCAACTTCAACATAATAGCTCCAATATATGTAGGTCTGTGTCTAGGACATAATCTTCTTTGTTGGAGGAGCGTTTCTAATTTATAATTTAAAAATCATTTCGTACGATTAATGTCAAGGAATTGTCTTCGAGTCAATAATATAGTGAAGAATGCCGCCTGGTCGAGTGGTATGCACTTCGGTCTGCCATCTGTTGGTCCCGAGTTAAAGCCCTGCCCGCCGTCATTCCCTGCCGTCTGCAGGAGGTTTAGGCTAGTGAATAATTATCTTTATTTCTGAAAGGTTGTCCGAAACCTGTAAAACAAACAATGCAGTATCACATGTATGACCAGAGACTATCGTTGTGACCAAATACTAGACTATCATGCATGTCCAAAGACTATCATGTATGGCTATCAAATATAACCAAAGACTATCCTGTATGACTAAAGACTATCATGTGTGGCACAAGACTATCATGCATGATCTAAGGCTATCATGTATGACCAAAGAGTATATGTATGACCAAAGACTATCAAGCATGACCAAAGACTATCATGTATGACCAACGACTATCATGTATGACCAAAGACTATCATGTATGACCAAAGAGTATCCTGTATGACCAAAGAGTATCCTGTATGACCAAAGACTGTAAAGCATGACCAAAGACTATCATGCATATCATGACTATCATATATGACCAAAAACTATCATGTAAGACCAAAGACTATCAAGCATGACCAAAGACTATCATGTATGAACATAGACTATCATGTATGACCACAGACTATCATATATGACCAAAGACTATCCTATATGACCAAAGACTATCATTTATGAACACAGACTATCATGTATGACCACAGACTATCATATATGACCAAAGACTATCCTGTATGACCAAAGACTATTAAGCATGAACAAAAACTATCATGTATATACCAAAGACTAGCATATATGGCCCAAGACTATCACTGTATGACCAAAGACTATAAAGCATGAATAAAGACTGTCATGTATGACCAAAGACTATCATATATGGCCCAAGACTATCACTGTATGGCTAATTAAGCTAAAGATGAAAGATGAGTTAACATATTGTGGCTTCAGTACATTTCTATTCTTTTTGGATTTGAAATGTTTTTAATGTAAAGGATATTAATTCGATGTGTTCATAGGCCATACTTATCTTATAAATTACAGACGTTACTTCCACTAAGAAGATGATAACATCCTACGCATGCCCATATGTCAATCTAGTCATGCATGTTAACCAATGACTTAAATTTTGCCAAGTCACTGGTTTTCCTGGCTAGATCAGGCAAACCATTCCATGCTCTAATAGCACTAGGGAAGAAAGAGCATTTGTACATAATTGTCTTAGCATAAGAAATGTGTGAATAATAAATAAGAAATATATGCAAGATAAAAATAAATACTTAACTAGATCCAGCTATGCTTCGGTATTTTCCAGAGATTAAACAAACGCAAGCGCTTCGACAAGTTTGGTGTCGAGTGACGAGTCTAGAAGTGTTCTCAGTGCTGCTCTATAGATCTAGGTGTCGTCATTTCACGGCTGATTAACGTACTTTAAGATAAAACATGCCCAGCCTTTATGTCTGAAATTATTCGCTAAGAAAGTTTTGTGTGACCTACTTCTTGTCGTGCTTTGCCATTGTCAAACTATTTGTATTGATATGCTTTGTTCTATTGTAATAGAGACATGCCATAGCCATTTTGTGTAACACTTACAATTGTATAGGTTACTGACATTACGTTTGGAGAATGTTATGCGGGTAAAGGTCATTCTGTGTTGGGCAAACTAAAGCCCGCGGGCTTACTCAAGCCACTGAAATGTTTAATCCGGCCCGTAGCCTACTTTATAATAGTAATGCAAGTTGATATTCTCTATCACATGATCAAATTAAATACCAGGATGCAAGAAAATTCCATTTTTTTACGATCCCTGTGACCACTTTAAAAGTTTCCAAAAACTAACGTAATCTATTTGTCAATCAGTTGGTTAAAATATTTCTATTTATTTCAAGAGATTAAATCTACTGAGTATTATGAGGGAAGACAAGGTTAGGAATTATAAAGATAACTTGAGTCAAATTCATGGCGGTATTGGAAGTACATTTCCTCTGTATTGGAAATAGTGACACCAGACTTTTAGCTTCATTTAATTAACTGTAATGATATAGTTTTCTCAATTATTTCTAAATGCTCCAGACTTGGAGGTTGAAATCCAGTTATCCACATTGAAGATCTCACGGTCAGATAATTAGTGCATAGTTGGCATTGTCATTGTAGAGCTATTCGCCTGAAGCTTGTTCGAGCAATGAACATTAGAAAAAGGCTGCCAGAAATAGGAATACCTCAGTTTCATCTCAAAACTAACTTCGTTGAACCACCGAATAACGACAAACTATTGTCCAAACACCCTTAGTTTCGTATAATTAATATGGACCGTTCAGTTTACTGGTTCTAAGCATGACGTCTTAAATTCACCTGCTGCCAAGCTAGAGGATTTATAATACTGTTGCATTTCACTTTTCAGTTCAATTCATTGCGATCACTCACCTTTATAGAGTATCCATAAGGAATAGCTTGAGCCCTTTGATAACCCTTATCCAAAAGGGGATGATTTTACCCAGAAACCAGAAATGAGAGATTGGCTCTTCACAGATCTCTCTGCTCGGAGGTCTCCCATCAAGATGATCTTTTAATGACATTTGTATGCGTGTCACGTGACTCAATGAGCCCAACCAGTATTCTCAATATCCGGCAAGGCACTAGAGTTTCCTCCGTATTCCTACAACGTACCACCATTATCCGCGAAAGAGCAGTCACCAGAGCGTACCAGCTTCCGTTAAGAACAGCTTGGTGGATAACACAGTTTAAGGAGTCTTTCTTTCATCCTCGTCAGTGTAAAGCGTGCTCGCTAGGACGTGCTGTGGGAGCCCGCATGAGGAAACGTTCAATTTGCCTGTTAGATTATCTGTCGATTCGGGAAAAGAGACCCTGACGTTCAACTACCAAAGCAGTGGCGTAGCAAGATACCCGTGGGCCCGGGTTCAAGAATATATTGGTCTCCCCTGATAAGACAAAACTATTGAGTAATCTAAATGTATCGGTACATTGACCAAAAGACATTCTAATGCTAGTAGAGTAGCTTTTTTAATAATCTTATTACCTGTGTATGTTTGTATCATTATTGGATAGAATTAAACGAGTTAACGGATTTTGAAATATATAAAGATATGTTTTATTAGCTCTAGTTCCCATCCCACACATTTACATTCCTAAACAACTTCTAGGTGTCAAACTTTGAAAAAATGATACAAACTAGTATCAAGTTCTTCTTCCATTATTTCACAGTAAACAGATTGAATAGTTCTTTAATGAACAGTTCTCTAGCAAAGTAAGAAACCTGTGTATCTATTTCTAAGTGCGCAAGCGGCGTATTATGATGAAACAATGCAGTCATAGTGGAATCATCTTTATAGCTTTAGCTTAGTAATTTATTTAACAATAAATGGAGATTTTTTTTACTTGGAACATTGGTTCAGCAAAGTCTGCTGATGTCTGATTCTCATATTTATGAAAACCTAGAAATGACTATCTAATTTCTATTTCTTTGGATGTTCTGTCATCGGAGATCACTAGCATTATAAAAAAAAAACGAATTTGATATCAACTTATTGTCTTTATCAGATTCAATAGTTTTTAAAACGACAGTTGACACAGTTCAATCTCTATTAAACATATTACACATTCAGTTTAGTTTAGAAACGTTGAGTTCCCGGCTTACACAATCCATATTAACATTGTTCAGAAACTGTCCAAAATTGATGATCACCAGGTATTATTTCCTATGAGCACCAAAGGTTACAAGAAATATCAATGCTTTTGTTGATGCGTTCACCAGTGACAGCTTGAGTTCCTATTGTAACTGTTTTTATGTACCACAAAATGAGATAATCAACGCAAAAAATGTCCCCGTATATCACTCAGTCATTAAGTCCCACGCCACTGTATACAGGCTGAAAGGAACTTTATTACTGCGACAGCTTTTCCCAAATCACTAGTAGAGAATCCTCCACAAACTGACAGGTTTCTAGATGTTATTTCTTCTTTAACCCGCGATTGAGTCTAAACAGCATTGCAGTGTGCTCATGAGGAACTTAGAGGACTAGATATAATGTAAGATTAATTATGCTTACCAGTTTATCTGATATGGCTAAAATTTGTCCCCTATGAAGTACCAGGTTGCTTATCTCCTCCAGTAGACACCGAGATATCCTGAAGTTTAAGACTATTTTTTTCCACGTGGATATGATCCTACTAAATAAATTGCAATTTTACATACTTTAAATACAAAACAAAACAAGAATATATAAGGCTTTGAGAAAATTGAATAATTTGACTTTGTATCAAAATTTTAATTAGGCCTAGTGACAAGCAAGACTATCCCTACTTCTTAACAAAACAACCAATGGACCTCATTCATCAAATGTAAATAAACACATTTAGCCTCGTCGTAATATTAATAAAATATTGAAAATTACGTATCACGTGACACCCTTACGTATTTCGTAATTTGTATAGAGGCCCATTCCTGTAATATTACCAATAAGTTAACGAACACACAAAGGGAAAAAATGGGACGATATGGAAACGATTGTAACCTCAAACGCACGTTTAGGGTTAGCCACCATTACATTTTACAAAACCCAATGGAAAGTAAATCCTTTCATTTTTACACTGGTGTTGAAGTTATATAAATTTCTATAAAACGTTAAAGATTTTTTGAGGGAGCTGTTTAAATTCTTTTTTTATCGTTTTTTTCAAAAGTGCATTTATTTTTTTCACTTTGGTGTTACAACCCTAACCCTAAGTACTCAACTAGTCAAAAACATGGGCCCAAGCGCAGTGGGCCCTTAATGGTCGTGGGCCCGGGTTAATTGAACCTCTTCGCACCATGGATGCTACGCCACTGTACCACTTTTCACAGTGCATAACACCATCAAGCACGAGCTGTATATTTGACTTCAACCTAATATATACAACACTCCAGAACGTTTTATTCTCTCATTCCTCTGCTGGGACAAAACCAAAAACATTATTATTAACTCTGGGCATATATAGAATGAATTGTCGGAACTATTCAATACATAACCGTAAAGGATATTTTTTAGATGTATCTAATTTACAACAACGATTGAAAAGTTAGGATCAAATATAGATCTGAGAGTAGAAGAATTGTTAACTCTTTATACAAATAAGTTTGTCAAAGAGATCTACAAATTAAATTTCTACAGCAGTGAGGATAAACTTACGCTAGCTGCTCAATTCCGGCTCTGACAGCCCATTTCCTGCTCTGACAACCCATTTCCGGCTCTCACAGTGCTATCCGGCCCCTTAAAACTATTTCAAACTGCGCATAATTATCCTGCAGAGGCTTGGATATTGGATCATTTGGACTTTATGCTTTTTTTATTCTCGATGTTATAGCTGATGAATATTGGTCTAAAATTTTTACGGCCTCAAAATCTCAAAGTTGGCAGCACTTCTGCTGGTATCAGAGCATTGACTTCTAGAGTAACCTTTCCATATGACCGTTTAATCATTTAATCTGATCCTTAAAAAAAGACTTAGTTTTAACGATTAGATTAAACACCCTCTTTCACCCTTCTTCCTGTATCTCGCCGTAAAACAAGGCCAGAGAAGAGTCTCCCGAAGCCCTGACAAAAGCAACAGAACATGTTTATCTTATTATGACCAAAACCTAATGACACAATTTTAAAACCGCCTCACCCCTCCCACCTTCATCCCCCTAAAATACGCCGTTAGATAACTGAATAAAACAAACAGTTGGAGATAATTTAAGAAAAGAAGATAGATAAGGTTATAGAAAAAAGATATTGGAAAACTCTCAGACATTAGCACACCAAGACACACAGCCATAACCACTTAAACGCCCTGAGATCCAGTTCTTGGTCAACATTAACAGTACACACACATACACACATAAAGAAAAGGTTCGGAACATCACACACACATAGAAAATGAAGGTTCGGAACATCATAGACACATATATGCAGGCCATAAGGAATAGTGCAGTATTTTACATTGATATGGAGAACCAACTTCGACCTACATATTTCAAATTCTAATTTTAGTCAAAGTCTTCCAGTGTTCAGTTTGGTTTCTAGTCCTATAGATCTATTATCTATATCTGTATGTATTCGAATAATCTATATCTGTATGTATTAGAATAATCAAATTTCAATGTGAAAACAAAATCGGGAACAAATGTGACATCTAACAAGATATATGTACACTTTACTGTCATCTACACAGATTCTAAATATAACTTTCTAGGGGAAGAACTGTTCAGTGTACAGGGCGGCAATTTCTTACCAGCTCGTGCCTACGGATTTTAAGTTATCTAAGAAGGTGCGACGCCGTTTTAGACAGGGACGGCCCTGTGTTGGCCTCCTTTTTATGGCTGTCATTGGTATGTGTTTCTTGTCTAAGGATGTGTCTAAGGATGTGTCTAAGGATGTGTCCGGAGAATCTCACATTACGTTATGTTACCTCTTCGCTTTAGAGGAGATTGCCCGTACGGTAGAAAAGTTCTCTATTAGTATGATATGATTAGGATCCTTCTCAGCTATCGGTATACTTACCAAGAATCCTTTTCAGCAATCGGTATACTATACCAAGGATCTTTCTTAGCTATCGGTATACTATACCAAGGATCTTCTCAGCTATCGGTATACTATACCAAGGATCTTTCTCAGCTATCGGTTTACTATACCAAGGATCTTCTCAGCTATCGGTATACTATACCAAGGATCTTCTCAGCTATCGGTATACAATACCAAGGATCTTTCTCAGCTATCGGTATAATATACCAAGGATCTTCTTAGCTATCGGTATACTATACCAAGGATCTTCTCAGCTATCGGTATACAATACCATGGATATTTCTCAGCTATCGGTATATTATACCAAGGATCTTCTCAGCTATCGGTATACTATACCAAGGATTCTTTTCAGATATAGTTGCTGAGTCACTTTTAGCCTCTGTTCGACATAGATGGACGACTTTCACGTCTTGCAAACGAAGGGGACCGTAGGGCACCAAAATTGTACTGATGACGTAGATTTTGTTATCAAAGCGCATTGATTTGATTGGCCAGATTTGTATGCTTATGAATAATACTACTAAAAAAGTAATTAAACAAAGTTACAAAGACAGTTTGTGTGGAAACACAAACTCAAAATCGGCCCTCGGAGTGGTCCACCCAGGCAGGTAAAAAGGCAGGTTTCAATATATTCAGAAAGACCATCAGAAGAAAATTCTATCAAAGAAAAATGGCAAAGAAAAAAGAAGAAAGAAGGTTGACAATTCATGTGTGGTGCCCTAGCGGTCCAGCAGACCAATGGATAGGTGAAAGTGAATGTGAAGTTAGATGTGAACCTGGCCTAACTAATGTCTCATAATGAATGTATAATTGCTCTAATTGTTTTGTGAAGTGACACTATCCTTTAATTCTGTACAACGGATACACCAAAAAAAAAAAAAACTAGCTATTTATAGTTTTCTCTAGATGAAGTTTTCTAATTCAAATAAAAAGGTTGCGTAACTCTTGTTGCAATTCTATTGGTCAGGAGATAAAAAGGTTAAGGTGTCTTAGAGAATCTAGACTTGTAGATGGTCTCAACGGTAAAGTTACTTTGACATTATTGTGCTGTAAGTTATATGACTTAATCATTAATCTATGACATCGAACTCCGTTACTCCACGAGGTTTCATTAATAATAAATGATCCGCCTGTTTGGGGATCTGTTTGATCTTTGACTT
The DNA here is from genome assembly GCA_021533235.1 of Biomphalaria straminea. Taxonomy (NCBI): domain Eukaryota; kingdom Metazoa; phylum Mollusca; class Gastropoda; family Planorbidae; genus Biomphalaria; species Biomphalaria straminea. The sequence continues at coordinate 4,873,609 of JADKLZ010000003.1, read as the reverse complement.
GTGTAATCTCTTTGTTTTCTTGGCTCGAGCAGGTAGCGGGAGAGAGGCTGTCGATAAAAACTAAGTCAATGGGTTTCTTCACTGCTGTCACCGCAGTATTGGGTTTTAGAACATAGAGCTAGTAGATTTTTTTTCTCATACCGGTAATTTCGTTCTTATAACCATCCATACGAAGTATTTGTACTGGTCTAATTTAATGTCTTCTTTAGCATCTATCTATCTATTCATCTATCTATCTATCTATCTATCTATTTATCTATCTATCTATCTATCTATCTATCTATCTATCTATCTATCTATCTATCTATCTATCTATCTATCTATCTATCTATCTATCTATCTATCTATCTAATCTGCTTATCTGTCTAATCTACTTATCTCTCTCTCTCTCTCTCTCTCTCTCTCTATCTATCTATCTATCTATCTATCTATCTGCCTGTCTGTCTGTCTGTCTGTCTATTGATTACCCAGAAAACCCTTTCTCTCCTCCCCCCCCCCAATTTTCCCAACTACAATTGGTCCAGATAAGACAAGTGATAGGATCATAGCGTATTGAGAAAGTGATAGGATCATAGCGTATTGAGAAAGCTAAAAGCATGAAAAGGCGCTAAGATATTTTTAATCGCACATATTTATTGTTGTTGGCAGGGGTGTAATTAGGAATTTTCCACTGTTTGGAGACCCGGGGGTCTTGACCTCTTTGGGGGCCCTTGATTTTTACGTAGTATTCAGTTTTTAATATAAAAAACACTCATTTGGGGCCCCCCTCAAGTGGGGGCCCGGGGGAATTTTCAAATTTCCCCCCTCCTCCCCCTCTCCACCCTAGCTACGCCACTGGTTGTTGGTCTAGAATAATTACATATTTAATTACATGACTGATCCAAACTTATTGATATAACTACACTTTGTATAAACTTCTTCTTTTAAATTTTTTTTCTTGTTTTAAATTGTGCCAATTCACTTCTGTTACGCTGGTCAGCTCGCTGGTTGTGTGGTCCGTTCTTTGGACATGATGCTTCCGTGTCTAAGCCCTACTCGCCGCCATCCCATGACGTTCTGTAAGACGTTTGAGCTAGGATAAAATCATTTTTATCTCTGATGTAACATATAAAGACTACTATAACAAAAACAAAACAAATGTTAGCCATAAAACGAATACTGTAAGAGTTTCAAAGTTTGGAATTTCCTCCTTAAAATTTATGATTTAATAGCTGGTGCAACTAGCTATGGCCTTCATCAAGTCATACTGAGTGTTAGGTTGGAGTGTTTGCAAGTTACACAGTTTTATTTTTTTATGCACTGGACACTTTTTAACAAAAAAAACAACAACAAATGAACAAGGTCATAGGTCAATAAATTTTGTCCGAAAAAAAAAAAGGTTGAAAGTTGTCATACAGAAGTGTCAAGGGGGATAATCTCCCACGCAGTGCCGGATTTAAAACAGTGCAGGCTGTGCAACTTCCTGGGCCTCACCCTTGAAGGGAGCGTTTATTATTTTTAGAAAATTAAAATATGCATAATAAAAGAAAGTAAGGACATGAGATTACATTTACAATTACTCTATTTCTTTCTTTATATTGTGTCTTATAACATTACTTAAAAAAAAAGAAAATGATTACATTCTGTGCGTCATATGGTTGTCAGAATGAAACAAAGTGAAAACAAATGACATTACTCAAAAGATGTGTTTTTTTTTAAAATCTTTTTATCTTCAAAAATATACTTTTAAAAAGAAGAAGATTACGACCTATGCGTAAGGGTTAGGGTTAGGTCAATCTTGAATGCATGTTAATCGATGACAAATTCTGCCAAGTCATTGAATTTCCTAGCTGTTTCAGGCAACCCATACCATGCTGATATAGCGCTAGGGAAGAAAGAGCATTTTTACGCATTTGACCTAGCATTTGGGACGATGAATGTACCTCTATCTTTGTGTCTTTTTGAGTATTTTATTAAATTTTGTTTTTGTATTTGAAGATTATATTTCAGTGTTTTATGTATAATTGCTACTTTACTTTTGAGTCTTCTATCCTGAAGGCTTTCTAAATTTAGTGATTTACTAAAGGTGTTACTCTAGTCAAATGTGAATATTCAATTAATATTAATCTCAGTTCTCTATTTTAACATGATTTTATATTTGTATTAGGTATGTGTGTATTGACGATTAAAGGTGGCCAGAAGCCGCTCCAAAACTCCAGTTCAGAGCACTACTCTCATCGTCTACAAAATGCTCGCAGAAGGCAATAGTCTCAAGTGGCATTGACAACTAAGTTCAGCACCTGCCCTGCTGTTGTAATTTAGATCAGTGATGCCCAAACCGCGACCCGAGGGTCTTATCCGACCAGTGACAAGGTCACATCCGACCTTTCGAAACGTCTGACCACAGTGCATGACGAAGCCTCAAAATGTGGTGCACGTGACACTCGTCATATCTTATCTTAAAATGACGTTACTTGAAAAAAAAATATAATCACGTCCTACGCGTATGCATGTTAATTGGTGACTTGAAATAGTCTAAGTCATTGGTTTTCATGGCTGATTCAGGCAACCCGTTTTATGTACTAGGAAAGAAGGAACACTAGTACAAGTTTGTCCTAGCATGTTGGAAATTTATATACAGACCTGTGACGTGGTCAAAACTGCCCACAGGCTGTGACGTTGCAGGTCAGTGTAGAGGACTTCTATAACGAATGGTCTCACCTCCAGCCGAAATAAATTGGGCAGCACTGACCTAAATATTAAGGTTAACGGAACTGCCTCTACCGACATGTTTTAGCGGTGAAAGGGAATACCAGGCGCTTCTAAAACTGGGAACTTCGGCGAGGTGTTCCTTGATTTCAAACCTACGCTTGCTTGCTATAGTAAGGGAGCAAACCTCAAAGAAAAGTTAGGAGTGGAGCCCCTTAACTAAGAGAAGTGGGACTATTAACTTAAGTATTCACTCAGACAGCTCCTATAGGTCTGTTAATCCAGAGAGGCCTCTAGTGGATATACAAATCTAAGAATATTTAACCCTTTCTGTACTAAAAGTTAACATTTGTAACAACTGATAAGCTGCTCCAGTGATCCCTAAACTGTGAATCTTGTGATCCTTAAATGTTTCATTTGTATCTACAAAAATTCTCAACGACTAATTTCTATTGACAGATGGAGCCCAACTAGAGTGCAAATCAAATACAGATATTTGAGAATAATTAATCGAGTTAGCCAACTATTTCCTTAAACAAACAAACAATAAACAAACTAACGATACCGTTCAGGTTGACTTGTCGTTGCCTCTCCTTTCCCACCCCATCAGTCTCAAAATACCTGTACTTTTACTAATTCGTTACCTAACCACACCCGTTGTAGGTGACTATCTTATCGAAGTCAACAGGGTTTTGTGTGTGTGTGTGTGAATGTGTGCAGTGTTAATCAGTACAGTCCCTTTTTTAATACTAGAGGAGTTATTTTTTCACTTACAAAGGGACATAATAATGTAACTTTTTTATATTGCCTGACCACTAACAGAAAAAAAGGATAGTTTTAACTTTTCGATGAATATTTGTCTTAAGTTTAAATTCTGGCTTAATTAATATTTTATTGTTGGACATTTTTGCTAGCTATGCATATTTCAGATATCTCACAGTAAGCCTCTTTGAGTACAATGAATGACAAGTTCAGAAAGTTAAATATAAGACCGCCCAATAAGCTTAGAAATACACTAGAGAGCACAGAGTCATCAAAGTAATAAAACTGTTCCTCTTTCAGACCTTCTGGTCTATAGGGCAGATGATGTAAAGGTCATCTGGTTCTGTGGCCTACGGTTAACGAGGGTGTCATGTGGCCAGCACAACGAACAATCGCCTTTACTTTTCCCCAACTAACGTCAGGTACCCATTAGAGCTGGGCGCCCGAAGATCCCGAAATTAAAAATCCCAGTCTTCACTAGGATTCGAACCCCGGACCTCCATTACGGAAGTCAAGTGCTTTACCACTCAGGATTCGAACCCCTGACCTCGGTTCGGAAGTCGAGCGCCTTACCACTCAGGATTCGAACCCCTGACCTCGGTTCGGAAGTCGAGCGCCTTACCACTCAGGATTCGAACCCCTGACCTCGGTTCAGAAGTCGAGCGCCTTACGACTCATCTACCGGGGGTCATCTTCTTCTTGAAAATGTCAGGTAGAGTTGAGCCTTCGGCTCTTGGAGCTCTAGGCCAACAAAAGTGAACATAATTCCCACTCACCGGCCTGAATGAGAAACAGTGTACACTGTTCTGTCTGAGGCTGGGTCAGACTCGCGACAAGAGGCCACGTACACTAAGACCCCTGCCATTTTCCTTTTCTATACCAGGCTAACCGTGCGGGACACGCCATTTATGTAACGGCCCCTTGAGGAACAATGTCTGGATTGCGGTAAGGTTGTGCAAGCAAAGCTAGGAACTGTTTTGAAACTGACGATTCTAGTAATTGGTCGTGAGGCTTAAGAATGAAATTATTGGCACTGACAGTCAGATCAGAGGAAAACAAAAACTCAACTTCATGCTATGGACACAAAAAATAAAGCTCTGTTTGGTTATCAACTTCCTCTTATTGCTACTGCGTCTGAATTACTATTTTTTTCTAGGCCATTTTTTTTTACTACACGATTATCTAATTTTATTTTTTTTTTGAAATGTGTTGCAGCCGTTTTGTTGCCTTCCCCTTACAAAAACAAACAAAAGTTTCTTCCCCTTTCCTCGCAGAAAAAAAAAAAGTATGTTGTAAAACTGATACATTCCCACCTAGCCCCTGTCCCCCAGCAAGAAGTGACATGAGGTCATATCAAATGTGTTCACAGCTAGACTTGGTTCTACCTCCATTTTGTTTGATCTAAACCTGTATCTATGCATGTCAGTGAATAATGCAGTCCATAACGTACGTCTTTTATATAACTCTTCTGTAACCCACCTGCCTCTATCTACAGACTGCTTGAGAATCAACAGAAATACAAGTTGATTAGAAATAGAGATGGCCTGGCAGTTACAGGGTATTGTGGATCCCTTACATTAGGATGTGCTTAACAAATACGTTTGGAAAAATTAGTTTTGAAGTATCGACTGTAAAAAATTTAACTAATTGGACTAATTGATCCATCTCTTAATATTTATTGTTCTTCAAATATACAAGTAAAGCTTACATGGTTTCTTTTCGATTTATTTTCTTTTTTTCTTTATCAAACTTGTTTTATTGTATTCAAGGGCAACTATCTGAAGTCGAGCTTTACGATTGAGTAATTTCCCCTTCCTCTTGTTTTCATATCAATGTATTACGGTTTTCTGACAATCCTAACGCCGGCTAAGCTGTATTTGTAAACATGAATCCTATTATGTAAAAGTATGCATTTCATTTTTAACATATTTAAATCTCCCGCTCCAATCTGTCAAAATAAATAGTGTCATAGACACTTCACCGACAATAACCAAATCACACACACACATATACTTATATAACTACATAAATACATACATACACACACACATATATATATAGGCCGCATAGGTTGCAGTCGCCTGTCCTGAAATACATCTCAATTATAACGTCAACAAAATATACACTGAATAACTAGAAATACTTTCTATAACATACCTCCTCACATAAGAAATTTGTTTATGACATCGAGCAAGAACAAATACAATAGTTACTCCGTTTGGTATTGTATTGAACAATAGAAATTAACAGCCAATCGTCTGCTTCGTAACTGAGTGACAATGACATTTTTTCCCTATGATGTCACCCAAATACATTTTGTTTTGGTAAATGTAAGAACGTAAGTTTATTAGATGTAACTCAGTGGCGTAGAACCTGTGGCGCGAAAGAGGGTTCATAACAAATATTATAAGTGCCCATGCACCTGACGTTGCTGTACGCGCGTATATGTACCAACTACATTTTGTTAGTAGGTATAGATGTCATATTTCTGTGCGTAACACCAAATAGGCGGACTGCATGTCCGAATAGGCCCGGGCATTACCATACGATTCGGATCACAGCTTGATCGCATATGATATGCGTAAAACTGAACGCCTGTATATGAACGTGGGTTCTATAACGTCCTGTTGCATTTCTACATGTAAATAGACTTTAAGGGCTATAGGAAATCTCTATTCGTACAAATAAAATCTACAGTGCAATCGCGATCTTAAATAACCAATTACATTATTTTTTATATAACTAAAATAGTAAAATGTAACACATATCTATTTCTGTGATTAATGCTGACATAGAAGAGAGCACCTGGCTGCATGCGGCGTCGGAACGAGACAGCTGGAGGGATACACATTTGAGACCAAAAGAAAATTTGCTGCCGAGGACAAACACAGACGACGAAAAGAAAATCTAAATCGACCTCCTGCGGACAATGGTTTTGCTTGCCCTGGATGTGGCAAAATATGTAGATCACGGCTGGGGCTGCATAGCCACGGGAAATAGTGTATCCCTCACTAATCTTCGGATTCGATGACAAGCCGTATAACATAACAATCGATATATATATAGGTCTGTGAGTTGATCAATCGCGGATAAGGATTTGTTTTATGTGGAATCGTGCAGAAACCTGATTTCACAAGTTAGACCTACACATAGACATACAGATCTAAATAAAGATTGGAGGAAGGAAATAACTTCATGTAACTTGAAAACATGTAGATCTATATCTACTGTATTCGGATTTCCAAATTCTGAAAAATTGCCATCTCATCTCATCTCAGCCTGTGGTCCCTACTGGGGCCTAGGCCACCAACCAGCTTTCTCCAGGCATCTCGGTTCTGGGCGAGTCTCTCCAACTGTCCCCATGTCTTGCCCATCTGCTTGGCTTCTGTTTCCAGATCACGGCGCCATGTGTTCCTGGGCCGTCCTCGATTCCTCTTTCCTTGGGGGTTCCAGGTTAGGGCTTGCCTTGTTATGTTGGATGCCGGCTTGCGCAGGGTGTGACCTATCCATCTCCAGCGTCTCTGAAGGATATCTATTTCAATGGTCTGCTGTTTTGTTCTTTGCCACAGTTCCTCATTCGAGATCTTGTCTGGCCAGCGGATCTTAAGAATCTTCCTCAGGCAGGTGTTGATGAATACCTGGATTTTTTTGATGGTGGTGACGGTGGTTCTCCAGGTCTCTGCTCCATAAAGTAGTATCGGCTTAACAATGGTGTTAAATAGCCTTATCTTGGTGGTGGTGCTTAATTCCCAAGATCCCCAAGTGTTCTTCAGCTGATGGAAGGCTGCTCGAGCTTTACCAATGCGGGTTTTGACATCTGCATCTGTTCCGCCATGGTGATCTATAATGCTGCCTAGATAGGTGAAGTTTTCCACCTCTTACAGCGCCTCACCATGGACTATAATGGGTGTAGTGTTTGATGCCTTTATTTTGAACACCTTGCTCTTTCCTCTGTTTATGGTAAGACCCATTCTAGCGGAATTGTCTGCAACAATATTTATCTTTTCCTGCATCTGCTGCTGTGTGTGAGAAAGAAGAGCTAAATCATCTGCAAAGTCGAGATCATCTGTTTCCACAGTGTCCACTGTATACCGTTTCGCTTCTGGTCTGTTGCTGTCTTCATGACCCAATCTATGGCTAGTAGGAATAAGAAGGGAGAGAGTAAACAGCCTTGTCTCACTCCTGTTCGGATTTCAAATGCCTCAGTTGTCTGCCATGCACTACTCTGCAAGTCATCCCTTCATATGACTTCTTGATGATGTTAGTAATTTTTTCAGGCACTCCATAGTGTCTTAACAGTCTGCAGAGGGTCTGTCTGTCCACACTGTCAAATGCCTTTTCATAATCTATAAAACTGACGTAGAGAGGGGAGTTCCATTCCGTAGACTGTTCCAAAATTATGCGCAGTGTTGCTATCTGATCTGTGCATGATCTCTCCTTTCGAAAGCCGGCTTGTTGGTCACGAAGATGTGGGTCTACAGTGAAGTCTGTATAAGAGTTAAGGCCAGGGCAATCACGTTGATCTACAGACTGCTTCAGTGAAGTCTGTATAGATATTTGATAAGAGTTAAGGTCAGGCCAATAGACATAAATAAATATAGACTGGCCAATAAGAGAGTTTTATGAAATGAAAATTTGTGAATTGCTATTGTGTGTACTTTATTTTATGTCTATACATTTTGTTTAATCTCTAAGCCTGAAGATCATCCAATTTTTAAATTTTTCATAATTCGGAAATCCGAATTCAATAGATATACATGTTTTCAAGATACATGAAGTTACTTCCTTTATCCAGTCTATATTTATTTATTTCTATGAAAATTGCATGATCTTCAGTCTTAGAGATTAAACAAAACTCATAGACATAAATAAAGTACACAAAATAGCAAGTCACAAAGTTTCGTTTCATAAAACGCATTTATCGGCCAGTCTATAGGCCTATCTATTTATGTCTATGGGCCTACAGCATTAGCACCATAGACATATAACTCAAAAACCTAGCTAATGATGTCAAAATTCATACGCCTTAACAAATTGTACCCTCGATTCATTGAGGGCCATTGGAACAGTTTATACAAGACTTGACTCCACAATAGCAATCGTCCTTATAGTCCAAGTGTTATATTTCTATTCATCAATCCGTTTCGTAAATTGTTAATACGTACTCGGGTAAGTCAAGGTCAAGGCCATTACAGGGGACACAACTGTTTCGTGATAGGCAAAGTGGCGAGAACATCTTTACCGTCCTTTGAATGCGTCTCTTGGCAGAGGAGTTTTTTTCGTTTTTCATCTCATTTTGTAAAAACTTTTCCTTCGATTTCTATTTAGTTACATAGGTAACTGTTTAAATAATAATTTGTGATTTATCAATGCCTACTGTCAAGAACATAGAAACTAATTACTGTAGTAACAACTGACGGCCAGTTGTGTTTCTATGAACGTAGGAGAAGTTTATTTACATGAAATTAATATATTAATATACTCTATACAGTGAGTATACAGCAGCAATAGGAGCTAGTTCAAAAGTTATGCAAAGTTACAAAAAAATGCTTGAATAGAGAACAGAATAAAACATGCATATATATGCTAAATAACACCTAATATATGTCATAATCGTATCTGAGAAATCCTGGAATCTTGCATTAGTTGGGGAAAAGTAAAGGCGGTTGGTCGTTGTGCTGGCCACATGACACCCTAGTTAACCGTAGGCCACAGAATCAGATGACATTTACATCATCTGGCCTA
>JADKLZ010000003.1:4845763-4861914 GCA_021533235.1 Biomphalaria straminea | reverse complement strand
TTTTTACCAGACAGTGTTGAGATAAGCTTTGTAAAAAAACATTCAAACTTTTTACCAGACAGTGTTGAGATAAACTTTGTAAAAAAACATTCAAACTTTTTACCAGACAGTGTTGAGATAAACTTTGTAAAAAAACATTCAAACTTTTTACCAGACAGTATTGAGATAAGCTTTGTAGAAAAACATTCAAACTTTTTACCAGACAGTGTTGAGATAAGCTATGTAGAAAAACATTCAAACGCTTCACTGTAGAATTAAATGTTTCAATTGCAATAAACTGGTTCAATTTCAAATAAAATAATAATGGTTTTGAGACATAGATTTCTATACTCTGCAACTATGTTGGATCGCTGAAATGTATTTAATAAGAAGGAAAATATCTCATGTTGTAAATTTTATTTCTTAACATTTTTTTCATCATAACATTAATAGCTGTAAAAGAAACATTACTATATGAATAAAGTTTGTACCTACCTAAAAAAAAACATTATTTAAAGCCTTGATATTAAAACATATCCCTTTGTTCTTATCATAAAAATGGTAAATAGATAATTTAAAAAAAAAAATAAAAAAAAAAATCATTGTTTGGATAAGGAGTTCCCAGGGTATATGGAAATACAATTATATCACAATATCCAGCTTGAGCTCATCAGTACCGGTACACATTGCCTACATTTCTTTTAACTTTCTAAGTACCATAATGTTCAGATATAAAAAAAAACAACATTGTGAACTAAAGTGTCTAAATATTATGCAAAATAAACATTGCAATCTCCTTTACATAAAGAGACCCTGAACCATTGAGGTGTGCCGCAAGAGGTTTGCAGGACATGTTCTTCATCAACATGAATTACATATGCCAAAAGTTGTGATGACATGGAAGCCATTACGAGGAAAGCAAAAAACAGGGACGTCCTCGAATAACTTGGCGTCACACTTTCATGAAGGACCATAGTGTAGTTGACACCAGGTGGGAAGAGGCTTCAGACATTGCCAGTGACAGATCTTTGTGGAGACAGCTTGCAACACAATGTGCCGAACGGCGCGGAAAGATCTAAGTCTAATAGTTAAGCACCATTGAATGTGGTTGTCATTTAAGGCTATGACAATGACAACAGGTAGACATTGCTCTTTCTTTGTTTTGCATATGATTTGTACACACATTTATGTGCCACCACCATGTTAGGGGACTGAGCTCACAGCAGGGCTAGTAAAGACTTTTCTTCAGCAGATAGAGGAAGCAATAGGAAGACAACAGCCATCAAAGAATACAAACTTAAGTTTTCAAAAAAGTGGCAGAATATTTTTAACCAAATATTACTTTGAATCTCAGTCACCATTAAAAAAAAAACAACAACAGCATTTGATTTTTTCCGCTATGTTTAAAAGTAACTGAAAGTTATTTCTTAAGAATGTATCTTAAAATACATACATTCGCCAGATTCATCCGAATAAGCTTGTCTATAAATTCATGTTGAAAATGTTATTTTACAAGTTTTAGATAATCACGAGGAGCACAGTGTATTGTGATGGGCACAGAAGGTTGCAATACAGAACTAAAGTCATTTATGTGCAAGATCTCTGGGCTTGCTTTTGTAATGACGATTCTTTTAAAAATGTGAACCACTGCCAGCTTCATTTTCATCATGCCCAATTTCATGCCTATGCAAAGTCTAGGTCCATGGCCAAAGGGCATGAAGGTGAAAGGGTTATAGGCTTCAAATGATGGGGATCCTGCTAAGAAGCGATCAGGGTTAAATTCATCAGGGCTCTTCCAATACTCTGGGTCACGTTGTAGATTATACACTGGAACAATTATTGCTGTTTTAGCAGGTAGCTCTAAATCAAACAATCTGGTTGGTTTACTGCATTCTCTGTGTATGACAGACAACGGCGGGTACATCCTTAAAGTTTCATTTATGGTCGCTTCTATGTAATGTAAGTTTTGACACAAGTCATAAGTTGGTTCTTGATCACCAATGACATCATCAATTTCTGCAATGATTTTCTCCATGACTTGTTTGTGAGTTGCTAATTCATACAGTAAAAACTGTAAGGTGCTTGATGCAGTCTCATAGCCAGCTATAAAAAGCATTATGCCCTGTGCCACAAGCTCCTCTGATGTCAATTTGCCAGACCCTCCTTCAAGTACTACATCACTTTCTGCTTCCATTAAATTTTGAAGAATGTCATTTCTTTTTTCTTTATCCTCTTTCCTTTGGTTAATCATATGTTTAATGTTTCGGTCGAAAAATTTCATATCATCATTCTTGAAGAAAGCAATGCCAAATAATCTATAAAACTGACACATAAGTATAGGACAAGAATGGACCAACATAGCTAGCAATTGTACACCCCATTTGTAAATAAATAAGCTTCGTCCATGTCTGGTAAAAGGTTCATTTAAATTCTTGACAGAGTCGACATCAATACTGAAGACTGTCCCAGTCACTACATCTAAGGTGAAGGCACCACAGTACAGTTTGGCTTCCCAGGGTGTTCCTTCTTCAGCCAACTTCAATACATGCTCACCCAGCCTTGCAGCGCTTCTGTTCACAATAGCAGTCATTGACTTGATCTTGCTGATGCTAAATGATGGAGTCATGATGCCTCGTATTCGTTTCCAAATATCCCCTGTAGCAAAAAAAAGACCATTAAAGACTTCTTTATTTATCATGATATTATCATCAAAGGACATTCGATCCCTAAAGTTATTAAAATCTTTCACAAAGATGTGTTTTATCCACTCTGGATCTGTAACGACTAGAGCAGGCATGCGAAAAAAGTATATGCCGTATCTGCGACCATATTGAGACTGCCATTTAGAATAAGCAGCTCTGGCTCCCTTAGGGCTATATATCTCATGGACATTACCAAATATCAGTTTAGGTCCAGGGCCATGAATACCTAGTCGTTTCCATAATTTGAATGGATGCTTGAAATACCTGTAACAATAAATGCATAATTTTGTTAAACAATATGAATATAAAAATGTGCCTTTATCTTTGTGTCTTTCTTAGTATTTTATTAAATTTTGTATTTGAAGATTATGGTTCAGTGTTTCATGTATAATTGCTACTTTACTTTTGAGTCTTCTTTCCTGAAGGCTTTCTAAATTTAGTGATTTTACTAAAGGTATTACTCTGGTCAAATGTGAATATTCGTTTGTTATGAATCTCACTGCTCTATTCTGTGTCTGGGGATTCCATGACAGTTTAATATTTATTATAACACCTAGGTATTTTGCTTTTTTAGTCTGTGTTACTGGTTTACCATGAATAAGATAAGTGGAATTAATTTTTTTAATTTTTTTTTTTGTTACTCTTAATAACTGACATTTTCTGGGTGGAAAGACATGCTCCAATTTGATTCACATTTCTGTAATTCATCTAATTCTCTTTGTAAAATTTCTGTATCTTGTCACTTGTGTTGTTTTTATTGTTCTATATATTATTATGCAATCATATGTGAATAATCTGAAATTTGTTCCTGAACTAATGCAATGGACCTCATTCACCAATTATAAATAAACACATTTAGCCACATCATAATATTGATAAAATTGTGAAAAATATGTATCACGTGACAGCCACAGTCCACAGCCTTATGTTTTGCATAATTTGTATAGAGCATATAGTATCATATACTCAGTTACTGATATAGAGAAAATGTTTTTTTTAGTTTGGTGAATGAGGCTTATGAGGTCCATTTGCTTTGGTCTAGTCGTAAGTCGCCTAAGCGTAAGACTAGATAAAACTAGATTAAGAATGATATAATAATTAAAATTAATATAATACCTTATTAATTATTAATATTATTATTAGCCTAATAATAGTAGTAATAGTACTAATCTAGACTAATAGTAATACTAGATAGATCTAGATTCTAAATATACGACTATACGTACTTATAGATTAGAATGATAAATATGACAAACGCAAAAAGGCCTAGTTGTAACTGAACATTTGGATAATAATCTAGATATAGATCTAGATATAGATCTAGATGAATCAAGTCCACAAAATTCATAGCTGAAATGCTTATTTTTAATATTATGCCATTTATGGTTGAACATCACAATAAGTTGACTAGAATTTGTAAACAATCGGTTCATCCGAGGTCAAAGCTGCCAACTGTTATGTCTAAAATAAAGTGCTAAGTCTTCATGAAGGAGAAAGCTGATAATAGTTGTGCCATCGGTCAACTAATAAAGGACATTAGGCCTACCAAATATCATAATTATGAATTTGTAGTGCTATAAAAGCATGGAATGGGTTGCCTGGGCTAGCCAGGAAAACCAGTGACCAGGCAGAATTTAGGTCTTTGGTTATTATGCATGACATGACGTATAGCCTATCATTTTCTTTTCTGAAGTAACGTCTGTATTTTATAGGATAAGAAGATAAGATAAGGGCTGTCGGCGCTTCTAGATCTACCATATCTCACAATAATGTACGCAATGGGGTCCATTCACCAAACGTAAACAAACAACATTTTCTCTATATGTTCTATACAAATTACGCAATCCGTATGTGTGTCACGTGATCCGTATTTTTCACTATTTTATCAATATTATGACGTGGCTAAATTTGTTTATTTACATTTGGTGAATGGACCCCATTCATATTAGTATAAGCAGTCACCAATAAGCATGAATGAGTCTTAGCATATGAGAATATTCCCCCCCCCCGATGTGTTTCAGAGTAGGTCTATAGTAGGCATATTTGGAAATACACATTCGAGATGAAAAGAAAATCTACTGCGGAGGACAGACGAAAACGATGAAAATTTTAAGAGAACCTACATCGACCACTGGTTTACAGTGGTTTTGTCTGCATTGGAGGTGGCAAAATATGTAGGTCAAAGCTGTGACTGCATGGCCATATGAAATAAAGCATTCCTTCCGGTATATCATTATACATATGGAAATATTTTTCAGTTTTCTGAATAATAGTTTAATGTTGTTTTCTCTAGTTTCCAATCTTCTATCCTGATGTGTCTCCAAGTTGAGTGACTGAACCATTGCTGTTACTTTTGACCATTAATATTTTTTTCATTACTTCCCAATCAGAGCGGATGCAGCTTCTAGTAGTCTACGATTAATTAGCTTTTAAGTTTTATTTTCTTACTATTACCTGTTACCCATCCCTTAGTCTGTGGACCGTTGGGGGCACCAAGCAAGACCTGCAGACCGTCTTTTTCCATTCCTCTCTATTCTTTGCCCTGTTTAGAACCTCTTTCAATGGTAGGCTCGTCCATTTTTTTATGTTGTCCTCCCACCACTTTCTCTGTCTGCCTCTTCATCTTTTTCCTGGTACTGTTCCCTGTAGGAAGGTCTTTGCGAGCCTTGAAGATCTTGTAATATGGCCATAGATTTTCTTACTATATTTGTACAAATAAAATCAATAAAAAATATTATATTGTTTCTGCAACCTTTGGCAGATGCTGATACATCTTTAAAAAAAAAAAAAGACAAAAGGACAAAAACAAAGTAGACGACACTAACCAAGAACAAGAGACAATGGTGGCAGGCATTCTCAAGCTTTAATTGAGCTTATGAGTTATACTAGTTACGAAAATTGAGCTGTATAAAACAATATATAATGATCATAACAATATCAACCAGTCAAAATAATAAAAGTTAACTCAGTTGTAGAATTAAAAAAAAAAGTAGATTAAATTTGTCCAGAGAAAATGTAAAAAATCTGTACAACTGGAAATAATGATACTTATTAAGTCCAAACGAAAGATTATTTAATTTAAACTGGTTTTGTGATTAATAATTCTACCAACGAAGCGAAAGCCACCTTAACCTGCGATATTTGTGGACGGGAGTGTCTCTCCAAAATAGGGCTCCACAGTCACACGAAGAAGTGTGCGAGATGAACCCTAGTCGTTCTAGGAATGAAAGAGGCCAACAGATCTTCAGCGAGTGAAGTACAGTGAAGTACAACAATAGCTTCGTACACACCATGTCAGATGATATGCTGATTATAGCAAAAAAATTAAGAACATGATCGGCTTTTTGAAAATGTTCTCGGAAGAGCTAGAAAGAACAATATAAAGTTCAACAAGAACAAGATAAAAATATAAACTCTCTGTTGTAAATTACCAATTACCTCGGCGGAAAAATAGGAGAAAATGGTATTCGTCCAGATCCAGCTAAAATCAAAGCCATAACAGAGAAACTGGAGCCAACAAGAATTCACTAACTGTTAGGGGGGCTGAACTTTCAAGTTTCAATCCGAACATGTTCATATTCCGTTAGAAGAATTGTCAAAGAAAGATGACGGCCCCTATTGTGGCAGTGGAATGCAGAGCGAGAAAGTTCTTTCCAAATAATGAAGTTCTTAAATTATTTATATTAACCCTGAAAAACCAGTTACCGGTACCGTACTATTTCGTGTGACGCTTCTTCTAAAGGATTGGGAAGCATGTTTAATGCAAAAATCCAAACCAAGCTGCTTATACGTACTATCACTGACACAAACTGAGTGCAGAAATGCACAGAGAGAGATGGAAATGTTAAGTGTTTGCAGCTAACATTTTCACCACTATACTTTCGGACGCACTGAAAGTTCTTTTTGCTAGACAGGGCATGCAAGAAGAAACAGTCAAAGACAACATGCCATTCAATAATTACAAGTCCAGAAAAATTGCTACCGGTACTGAATTGTGTTTTACAATCAGCAATCAAATAGTCAAAGTGAGGTGCATGTTTCTATCGTCAAGCTAAAACATACAAAATGTGGGGGAAAATCCAGATCTTGCTATCATTGGTAGAGAAATACTCCCATAAGCGGACTGCCGTATTCACCATCACAACTGCTGATGAAGAGAAGACTCTTGGAAATTATTTCAACTGATCCTAAACAATATAAACCATCAGTGTCTGATAATGCCCAGGTAATGAAAAATATGATGTTCATGCAAGATTTTCTAAAGAATATTCAGTCGGAGGAAAAAAAAAGAGTTCATATAAGATAAACATCTTTTAGTCTTATCATATATAATACAGACGTTACTTCAAACAAGAATATGATTACGCCCTACGCGTCATGCATATTTACCAGTGACTTAAATGCTGCCAAGTCAATGGTTTTCCTGGCTAGCTCAAGCTACCCGTTTCATGCTCTAATGGCACTAGGAAGAAAGAGCTTTTGTACAGATTCGTCCTATCGTATGGGACGAGGAATGTGCCTTTATCTTTGTGTCTTTCTGAGTATTTTATTAAGTTTTGTTTTTGGAGATTACGGTTCAGTGTTTTATGTATAATTGCTAATTTACTTTTGAGTCTTCTGTCCTGAAGGATTTCTAAATTTAGTGATTTTACTAAAGATATTACTCTAGTCAAATGTGAATATTCGTTTGTTATGAATCACACTGCTCTATTTTGTGTCTGTTCCAGTTTCTTAATGTTTTCTTGAGTTGAGGGGTCCCAAACAGAGGATGCATGGCTGAAAGCAGTAGTGAACAAACATTCGTCACCCAGATCGTAGATCATAGAACGATATACAAACCTTGGGACGAAATCAACGATTTTTAAATAAGGGTTTCAACGAAGACATTTCTGGGTGAAGACATTGAAAAGCTCTTACATCTACCGAAACAAACAGTTGCATACATATATTAAAACTTAATAGGGACGGATGTGATACACATTTTGAGGGAAAGATGCGCAAAGAACTTTACAAAGGAAGAATGTAATATATAGTAAAGAGAGTGTTTTTTAGTCTACATTAATTTCTTTGTAGTAACAGAACAACCAGTCAAGACATCAGGAAGTGATCGAGTTGTCAAGGTACGAAGCTGATAGCAATAATAAGAATTTGAAAAGGAAGGGTGTGATATATTGTTTTGCGTAATGCAAAAATGATTACTGTTATGTTTAAGAATGAAGTCACTGTTGTTGTTTTGTGGAAACTAGTCAGGACGTAACGACCAGGCAATGAAAATGAAACTTTTAAGCCTACTCTAACTAGCCTATACATGTAAAAATGAAGTCTCTTAATTCTTGTGTTGCCAAGTTTACGTTAATTTGTTTATCTCTGGTAACGACCACCCCCTATCGGAACGAGACAGCTGGAGGTCACTCACGAAGGCCGCGGGATACACATTTGAGACCAAAAGAAAATCTGCCGCCGAGGACAAACGCAGACGACAAAAAGAAAATCTAAACCGACCACCTACGGACAATGGTTTTGCTTGCCCTGTATGTGGCAAAATATGTAGGTTACAGATGGGACTGCACAGCCACGGGAAACACTGTATTCCTCACTAATCTTCGGATTCGAAGACAAGCCTATTATTATTATTAGACTAAGTTATGTCTTTATTCCCCCCCCCCCCCTAAAAATAGCATTCACCAAAATCTTGAGATTCTTAGATTGGCAGTGTATACTTTACTTGCACCACAACCCTTGAGAAATCTAGGTATAGAAGAATTATAACTCCATTTAAGAAAATATCATGCCTAAAGTCGATAATACATTAAATACAAATTATTCCAGAAATATAGGACAGCTAGATTAAGAAAAATATTATAGTGGAATTTTAATTATATTTAGCTATTTGACAGTAATATATTTTATGGATACTTAACACTCTAGCAAAGAGTGGAAGGTTTAAATTATTTAATACCTAGAAGAGCTTGAAACTGAAATTAATGGTAAGAGTAAATTCAAAATAAATTATTTTCATTTTTGTCTTTCAATTTTGTGAAAATTATATTATAGCATCTTGGACTCCTTGAAAAGAACATTTGTAACCACGGGAGTTCCCATACGTGCTATAAAGGGTGGAGGACATGCACTAATCATGATATATATATATCAATTGTATGACAACACACAAATAGTGACATAAATAAAAAAAGAACAGACTATGTTGGGCAGGTCACTTTAAAAGAATGTCAGAACATAAGAGCAAATATTGTATACCCGCAAGAACCAAAAGGCAGGCAACATAAAGTCAGACCATGAATAGGATGGATTTATGTTATGGAGGCAGATTTACAACAGATTGGGGATTGGACGAAAGGTTCAGGAGGGATCTGAATGGAGGGATGTGCACAGGCAGATCATAACCCTCCAAGGGCAATAGTGCCACTGGGATGGATGGATGGAGTTCCCATACTACATAGCACAATAAATACTAAATCACTACGTAAGTTAGTTCATGACAAGATCAAACAATGAATTAGGTCTTAGGAATTTCTAGCCCTTGTTAGAATATATACAAACTAGGTAGAGCGCAGTTTAACAGAACTCAGCATAGAAAGGCCTACAAGTGAAAGTGAAGGATAGAATAAGATCTGAACAATCACATATAAAATTTTTTTACATGGTATCTATTTTTGTTTACAATAATGAGATTCTTTACAAAAAAAAATAATTGTATGCCCAATTAGGCCCTCTGTTTTTAAGATAGATTTAATTCATTAACAGTAATAAAGTCTACAAGTCTTTTTTATCTCTAAGGCTTTGACGTGGAGCTGAATATATTAAAATGGGCACAGAAGGTTGCAATATAGAACTAAAGTCATTTATGTGCAAGATCTCTGGGGTTGCTTTTGTAATGACTATTCTTTTAAAAATGTGAATTACTGCCAGCTTCATTTTTAGCATTCCCAATTTCATGCCAATACAAAGTCTAGGTCCCAATCCAAAGGGGAAAAAAGTATATGGATTATGAGCTTCATAGGAAGGAGTCCCTTCTATAAAACGATCAGGGTTGAACTCATTAGGGTCCTTCCAAAATTCTGGATCACGTTGCAAGTTGTATAGTGGTATAGCTATGGATGTTTTTGCTGGTAAATCTAAATCTAGAAGCTTAGTTGGTTTGCTGCATTCTCTAGTTATAACAGATAATGGTGGATACATTCTTAAAGTTTCATTAATAGCTGCCTCTGTGTAATTTAAGTTTTGACACAAGTCATAGGTTGGTTCTTGATCACCAATGACATCACCAATTTCTGCAATGATTTTCTCCATGACTTCTTTGTGAGTTGCTAATTCGTACAGTAAAAACTGTAAGGTGCTTGATGCAGTCTCATAGCCAGCTATAAAAAGCATTATGCCCTGTGCCACAAGCTCCTCTGATGTCAATTTGCCAGACCCTCCTTGAAGAACTACATCACTCTCTGCTTCCATTAAATTTTGAAGAATGTCATTTCTTTTTTCTTTATCCTCTTTCCTTTGGTTAATCAAATGTTTGATGTTTCTGTCGAAAAATTTCATATCATCACTTTTGAAGAAAGTAATCTCAAACCATCGAACAATGTAAGACATTACCTCAGGACAAGACAGAGTCAGAATAGCTTGCAGCTGCACCCACCATTTAAAAACAAACAGACTCCGTCCATGTCTGGTAAAAGGTTCATTTAAATTCTTGACAGAGTCGACATCAATACTGAAGCCTGTCCCAGTCACTACATCTAAGGTGAAGGCACCACAGTACAGTTTGGCTTCCCAGGGTGTTCCTTCTTCAGCCAACTTCAATACATGCTCACCCAGCCTTGCAGCGCTTCTGTTCACAATAGCAGCCATCGACTTGATCTTGCTGATGCTAAATGATGGAGTCATGATGCCGCGTATACGTTTCCAAACATCACCATTAGCAAAGAAAAGACCAGTAAGCGCTTCTTTGTTCAAAAGAATATTATCATCATATGCCATGCGATCCCTGAAGTTATTAAAATCCTTCACTAAGATGTGTTTTATCCATTCTGGATCTGTAATTACCAGCGCAGGTTTTCTAAAATAGTAGACTCCATATCTGCGACCATACTGAGATTGCCATTTAGAATAAGCAACTCTGGCTCCCTCTGGCCTATATATCTCATGGATGTTACCAAATATCAGCCTAGGCTCAGGGCCATTAACACCTAATTGCTTCCATAATTTGAATGGATGTTTGGCATACCTGCAACAAAAAAAAAAAAGTAACATGTAAAAAATTTTCTCCTCAAATAGAAGAAAGTAAGTTGTTTGAGATTATATAAAATATGTTTTAAATCATGTAAGTTAAAACATGTTACATGAAAGACTTTTAACTTGAATATTAAACTAAATTGAATTTCGTTTGTATATTATATATATTATATTCGAAGAGCTTTTAATAAATACATTATTCATTTCATTAAATGCAACTCAGTACATTTAATTATTGCAATAAAGCTTAAGGTAATTGTTCATGAACTGGATGTTTGTTTGTAAAATGTTTTACATGTTTCGGAAATTCCTTCATAGTTGAAGATAGTTATTTCCTAGTCCAAACCTCCCGCAGGACGACGGGGGATGGGAGCGGGCAGGGTTTGAACCCGGGACCATCGATAAATCGAAACGACAGTCCAGCGTGCAAACCGCTAGACCAGGCAGCCATCCTTAAAAAAAATACTATGTAGTATAATGACAATAATGTACTTATGTAGTATGTGTATTGACTATGTGACTGTCTTAATAAATATAATCAATAACCTAATATAACTTTCTCAAGTTTTTTTAAACAAAAATGTGCTCATTAACATAGGCTATGAAATAAAAAAAATAACTTATAATTTGGATAATATATATGTATTAGGTTAAATAAAAAGGTTGAGTAGAAAAATAAAACTGATCTCTACATCTATTGTCAACTGGGAGAGTAGAAATAGGCTCGTAATTAAATTATCTTCAGGGTTAGAGTGTCTTCTCCATTTATTTGGTGGAGGTGACATAGTTTTCATAACAATCATTACATGATCTTATTTTATAGACTGTGTGTATGTAAAGACATAAATTTAAAAAAGAAGTCAGAAGATAATAACATTCTCACATTTTACGTGCAAATCTAGTCATGCATGTTAATCAGTGACTTAAACTCTGCTAAATAGTTGGTTTTCCTGGCTGATTCAGACAACCAATTCCATTCTCTAATGGCACCAGGGAAGAAGGAGCACTTGTATGAATATGTCAATGTGTCCTAACATAACAATAAATAGATTAATATCATTAAACAGAACAGAGATAGAGTAGAGGCGTCCTAAAAGGGTCGTGAGTGGGGTAACCCCGTCCCTGAACCGTGCCATAGGCATAGCCTTGGGAGGGCCCTAGAAAAAAATGTTATTATTGTGATATAAAATGTTATTGTTTGTCAATTTCACCCTATTTATATGAGTAATAACTCAGTAATTTGAGTAATATGACGATTGTACAAATATTGAAATATTTTGGTCTGATTTGTAGTGATTATCATACATGACACTTGCTAAGAGCCCTGTGCCCTGATAAGCATGGCAGATGGCAGAATTTAAGTCATTGGTTAACATGCATGATTTAGGACGCAAAAACGTCTGTATTATAATAAAACAAGATTATATAGATCTAAAAATCTAATAAGATTGAACGGTAGTGTCGATAAATCTGAAAAGAAACTAAGACTAGGCCTACTAAGTCACTAAGAGAAAAAAAAAGGGTATAGATCTACTTAAAAAAAATACTATGTAAGTTCAATGTAACTATGTAGTATGTGTATGTCTTAATGAGGTAGTTCCGGATTCCCCCCGAGTCACGTGATAGTCGTCAAACATTGTATAGCCACATTAATTTCATTAGTATTTATTGTCAAAATGGGCAGGCATTGTGCTGCATTTGGTTGCTCCAACGACGCAACTATAATTTGTTAATGACTAGGAGAATCTAGAGATACATTTTTTAATAGTTTCAACTAAAAGAAAATAGTTAAACCTTTGATAGGAGGTACCGAAGCGTGGGCCTGTAATCTGCCATACTCATACTGAGATCAAGATTTCTTATCTAAAAACAATGACTACACTTAACAGATCTTAGCACTCGGGTAACAAATCCTAGAGAAAAAAGTAACACTTTCATCCCCCCTTCCTCTCTGCCTTAAAGTAAACACGCTTGAGCTTGAGTAGAACACTAAAAGTTGGACAGCTGAACGGTGTGTAATGAATTGGTCAGATAGCTCTAGAGGCCTAGTCTAGTGTGTAGTCGATATGTCGACTAGTTGTTATAAAAGATGAAAAGACTGCCATGTGTTTTTTCCTTGTGCGTAATAGGCTTGAGTTGTTTAGCGTACAAATAACACATCTGATAGTCAAGGATAAATCTAGATCTACTCTTACAGTTACACAGGCCAAATGTGTCTTACCCCGCCCTTTCAATGTTAAATTTGGTTTCTAAGTAATAAAATGGATCTAGATCTATTTCGTCGACGCATTTTTGTAAACTTTAATGTAACATTTTGTATATATAGTATCTCAGTAAATTTCTTAAAAATGATAGAACTTTTAATAAACATAATAATACATCATGACCCAACCCAAATATAATCTTTCTTAATATTATCGATGTGTATATAATGTATCAAGAATTGGAGGAATATGAAATACATAACGTACGTTACAAAAAAGCTGAAGTTTATGAAAATAACATTGTTTCAACTGATTTACATATTATCCCATATATATATATATATATATATATATATATATATATATATAGGCATATAAATATATATGTGTATGTATGTGTGTTTGTGTAGTTTACACCAAACTTTTTTTTTAAATCTTGCAGAAATCTTTGTAAAACATCTTCTTCTGTATGTGAATGTATCATCGGCAATGTGTTGACGCTTATCATTACTATAAAGGAAATATTGATAATTTAAACCCATCCTTAAACAGTTCTTGGCCCTTTTTGAAAACATTCGTATAGTTATTTGAACATTCAGGAACTTTATTGATGTACTCTGCAAATGTAAAAATGTTTGTGAATGTAAAAGTTTGTAAAAATAGAGGAGCAACAACATTGGAAATATATAGGAATACAAGGGGATTCTCCTCTTGTTTGCCAGCCATCACGTGACTTTGGTTAAAGTAGGTCAGAAATCCAGAACTACCTCATTATATAACTATAACATAACTACTATGACTATAACAATAAAGAATAACATTTCAAATCATTTCCCATATTTAATATTATCATATAAATATTAATTATTATCATACACAAGCATGCTATTTTAATAGTACCGGTATATTAAATCAAAGAGTATCGAATCTAGATTTACGTACTTATGAACTAAAGCTAAAAATAGAAATACAAGGCATCCTAGAAATAGTTGCAGCTCTAGATCTAGATCCATGACAAGTTTTGTTTAGGTCGTCGTTTAGATCTAGACTAGATTATCATTAAGCCCTATTCCTACTTTTGACATGTTATATAAACATTATTTAGTTACATTTATAGGCAAGTGCCGATTTTCCTTTTCAATGCCAAACATGCTAATTTTTAGCTAGAACTTGTATGTTGAAAGTTCGAGGGTTGCCTTTCCTTACTACACAAGTCTATAGGGTGCGTCAAAAATGTATACACACTCTAAACTGTCATAGACAATTTATTTTCCGTTCTACAATGCTAAATTTCTGGACATGGTAAGCTTATTGTCTGAATGGAAAAATAAAAGTGACTAATGTGAGTAATGTTTAAATTGGTGGCCATCAGCATTCAATCAATACATTGCTGAGTACGAGTCAAAGGGTTCGTAGCGCTCCTAAAAACTCCTAAAATCTCCTAAAAAATGAAAAGTCTCCTATAATTCTCCTAAAAATTGCCAGAATCCTCCTAAAATTTTGTACTCTCTCCAAAAATTTTTATCCAATATTTTTTTAAAACATAATTTTGCTTATTTCTTGCTAAAAATGTGGGGAAAAAACAGGGGCGGACTGGGTGTCAAAATCGGCCCGGGCATTTCTACACAATCAGGCCCATAAATTGCATATTATATGATGGGAGGCCAATTCAAGGCCTACTTGTCTTCAAAATCATTATGTTTAGTTTGAGAATTGCTAATGGTACACATGCATACAGAATGATCTATAGTTTTGATGGGAAGCATAGGCCTTACATGTCTATATGCTTGTGAGTCTTGGACCCTGACTGCAGAGCTAGAGAGGAGGATCCTAGCAATGGAATTGAGATTTTACAGAAGGATCTTAGGCATCACATTTAAAGACCGCATCACAAAACAAGAGATTAGAGACAGGGTAACTGCAGCGATCGGACCCCATGATGACCTGCTAACTACTGTGAAAAAACGCAAGCTTAAAATCTATGGCCATATTACAAGATTTTCGGGGCTCGCAAAGACCTTCCTCCAGGGAACAGTACCAGGAAAAAGAAGAAGAGGCAGTCAGAGAAAGCGGTGGGAGGACAACATAAAAGAATGGACAGGCCTACCACTGAAAGAGATTCTAAACAGGGCAAAGTATAGAGAGGAATGGAAAAAGACGGTCTACAAGTCTTGCTTGGTGCCCCAACGGTCTACAGACTAAGGGATAGGTAACAGGGTATAGGCCTTATGTTGCTTTTTAATTGCTAATTTAAGTGTGTAGCCCCTAAAAGGATGACTCCTACTAGATCTAGTAAGTAACACTGTCTACGGATGTAGGCTATTGCATTATTTCAGAAAATTAATTATATTACACTGTATATAGATTTTTTAAACACGACACATAGAGGGCCCTTTTAAAGAGAATATTTTAAAACCTTTAAAGGCCCATTTGGGTACCGGCCCACCGGGCATTCGCCCGAATGCCCATATAGCCAGTCCGCCCCTGGGAAAAAACAAAGCGTAACTAGGCATTCTTTCTGATTGCGTCACGTTACGGGCTGGCTGTGTTAATGAGCTGACCAGTAACAGGTCTACACCGCCTTTCACCCACTTGTGAAGCGCGACCTCGTGATTGACGATGACCTTGGCTCAAGCAAGAATTTCACCCTCCCTCACCTAAATCTTCTTGTAAGAGTTCGCGTAGAAAGTCTGTTAATATCTAGATCTAGATAGATCTAGTTGGCCTTGAATTTTAGTAAATTTATTGATCTTGATACATCTAATCTAGTTTAATGTCTAGATTACTCTAGAAAAACGCTAGTTTCTAGATTTACGCCAGATCCCTACATTTAGAATCTAGTGAAGATAATTCGCACACAGCCGCGAAAAGTCCGCGAATTTAGTGACTTAGGTCTACAGTTTAGATTTAAAGTATATTCCGTGATATTTCGCACACAGCCGTGAAAAGTCCGCGAATTTTAGTGACTTAGGTCTAGACTATGGAATCTACTGTATATTCAGTGAAGATAATTCGC
>JADKLZ010000003.1:4823295-4835990 GCA_021533235.1 Biomphalaria straminea | reverse complement strand
TTACACACACACACTAGGCAGTCATTTACAAATGTTTGACTATTGACAATTCTGAAGATTAAGAAAGAGTAGCTT
Source organism: Biomphalaria straminea (assembly GCA_021533235.1). NCBI lineage: Eukaryota > Metazoa > Mollusca > Gastropoda > Planorbidae > Biomphalaria > Biomphalaria straminea. The sequence continues at coordinate 4,835,915 of JADKLZ010000003.1, read as the reverse complement.
ATATAGTCTCTAAGCCAACGGTTCTCAACCATTTTAGCTCGGCAACCCATTTTACTATTCCAAAACGTGTGGGGACCCCAACCGTAAATATCCTCGATCCGAAGGTTGAGATTGTTTCTGTTTCCTAAGGTCAGGAATTCTCTTAGCAGTGTTTGCAAGATCACAATGAATGTCATCCTCTTTATTAAGTCTACTTTCTAACAGGCTGGAAAACTTTATGTTTCTCAAAAATATGTTATTGGAAATAAAAGAAAATGGCACAACACAGACAAAACAGGATATGACTGAAATAGATCAAGAATTTTGTAACTGTGTAACATACATTGAAGAGACACCATTTTTCTCTGCATCACTATTAATGAGTTCAATAAACTTTTTCCGTGATGTCTTCATAACATCTTTGACTTTGGGTGTGAATCCTAGAACACACAAAATTTTAACTACCAATGGAAAAACTAATAAAATTCCAAGTTTTACACTTTAAAAAAATCCATATTTTATTTCTGGTGGTCTTATTCGACCCTTGCAAAATCGCGAGCCACAGGTTGAGAACCCCTGCTCTAAACTATCTAGAAAATCTAGATCTATAACTAGATAGTAGAATCTAGGTAGAGTAGAAGCTCTACTAAATAGTAATAAGCTAAGTTACATATCTACCTGCTTATCTTATATGTTACAGACGTTACAATACTTACATGTACAGTAATATTACACAAATAACCAACAGAATGAACCAAACTGGCATGCTAGTACAGCATAATAATCCATACGATGTGTCTTCCATGTTTATGCTTTGTTTCTAGACTCTTGAATCTATTATACAATTATAGGCCTATAGATCTTCTATTTATAATCTACTCTATATACTCCTAGATCTACTAATCAAACTCTACTGCTCTAGTCTACTATAGTCTATAGTAGACCACTGTGGTTCAGACCCTGAACTACAGGATACCTAAAGATCTAGAATCTAGAAAGAGATGTGTAGATTTTAGATTATTAGTAGCCTACACAGATGTACTCATGTTCAGATCAGCAGAATGTTGACATTTACATTGTGCTGTGACCTGTTTTACGTAAAGCTATAGGTTTTAAGCAGTTCTCTAACGTTGCGGAAACTAATGCTAATTTAGCAGTCATGTGGAACGAAGATAAACCATGGGCGTAGCCAGGATTTTTGAGTAGGTGGTGGAGGGGGGGGGTTCTGGTGGAGTTTTTTTTCTCCCCCCCCCGCTAAAAAGTATATACTGTATAATATAAGATATATAGGAACTATGTGTGTATATGTGCTTGTGTATGTATATATAATTGATCTTTATTACTTTCTAACCCTTCATTCTTTCGGAAGATGTTTATTGTACCCGAGAATATGTTCCTCCTTGACCTGGAGTTAGTGGAAAAATTGTAGACTCTCCTTGCTTGTAAGGGGGTCTGAGGGAGCGCTGTGAGCTCCCCCAGCGCGGGGCGAAGACCCGCCGCCAAGCACTATTTCCGGTATTAAAAGCCAACAAATTACATATTTGTTTACACACACACACACGCACACATAATTAATCTTCATTACATAATTATCCTTCATTCTTTCTGAAGACGTTTATTGTATCCTACAATAGGTTTTTCCTGGAGTAAGTGGAAAATTGTAGACTCCCCGCTCTTGCCAGCAAGGGGGTCAGGGGGAGTGCTGTAAGGTTCCCCAAGCACTATTCCCGGTATTAAAAGTCAACAAAATACATATTCTTAGGAATCTACATGCATTAACCTATTATTAAAAAGTTTTAGTTCAAAAACCTAATGTGCCATTCTTACTAACTTAGATCCTCCCGCGCCGTTCGGCGCATTGGGCGGAAAGCTGTTTCCACAAAAATCTATCACTGGCAATGTCTGAAGCCTCTTTCCACCTGCTTTGAGGACCTTCATGAAAGTGTGGCGTGAAGTTGTACTAGGATGTCCCTGTTTGCGCTTTTCTCGTATTGGCCTCCATGACATCGCATCTCTTTCCGTGCGTAATTCATTTTGTCTGAGAACATGTCCCGCAAATCTCATTTCTACTCTCTGTCACAATCTTACTAAGGGGTCGACTTCCAGTTCGGCATAAGATTCCTTGAGACCCGATTTCTATAACTGGCTCTTAAAATTCGTGTTCGATATCTTTGTTGAGCCACATTTAGTCTTTTTCATTTTTGGCAGACAATTTACTGTAGAAATGTGTAACTTTTCTTGGCTACGCTCTTGGAATACTGTAGTTTGCTTTAGATTTTATATCGAAAAGGAAATTTTTTTTGGTCAAAACAATCTGTTGAAATGTTTTGAACTAAAAAATCTCTGAAGTATTTTTTAACAAATCCAAAGCTCTATTTAGCGACGCTCATAGAATTTGGTGAGACTAGTTTACTTTAGAATAATATTGAAGACGGTTTTTTCTTACCGGTTTTTTAACCTCAAAACCTCTGTAGGGGGATTTTAAAACCATCTGGAGGTTTTTTAAACTTCAAAAAAAAAAAACTTTCTGGAGGAGGGGGTTTAAACTCAAAACCTCCCTTGGCTTAGTACGCTCAAAGAATTTTAGTGTATAATTTACTTTATTTTTATATTGAAGATGTATTTTTAGCACCAAACCCCGCTGAAGGGGGGTTAAAGTCAAAACCACTTTGGCTACTCTAATAGAATTTTGAGTTTGTAGGCTATCATAAATTTCGGAGGGGGTTTTAAAATCTAAATCTTCCTTAGATATGCCAAACCACTTGTTTTTGGTGTATTTAATATTCATTGTTGAATACGATAATTGTGTACAAGACTTTTACGATTTCTTGCATCAGAGTCTTCACGTTACATTGCTCGATTTTTTTTTAATTCTCAAAGGAGTTTTTAAATAACGGTTTCTAGGAAATAAAAACCTATATCGTCCCAAAAGAAATCCTCCCATCTCATTTCCGGTCAGCTTACGACAGTCTACGTCACAGGCTGATAGGGAGGTGGGGGTACGGCAAAGCTATCTCCCCCCACTCAGCCGACCCCGAGAGAATTTTCAATCAAAATTCACAAAATTTGTGTACATAATTTTCTTTTTTTTTTCTTAATCTATCTATATATATATAATTCTCAGTCGACAAGTTCAAACAAAAAGTTAGCAACAAGTAAATGGGAAGATCCCATGGCGCAGCATGGTGTGAATGGAAAATGGTGTATCCAAATCCGCACTATTTTCATTCACAAAATAGCATAGTATAGAGGAGCATTTTTCGAATGAAAGGGGTGTATATAATTCTCTTCTTCTCAATTGGTCATAATATTAAGTAAGTATTTACAGATTATATTGTGTCGTAAGACTCTTGAAACTAGAGCGACAATACACAGATAGAGTCTACTCTCAGGTTTGACTAAGAAGTAGGGGAGAGGCTTGCAATATGGACCATGATCAAAAATGGACCACCACGATATTAGGGAAACTACACTATATTGACAAAAACTAAATATTGAATATTCAACAGTAATCTCCCTTAGTTGGTTTGCATACATCAGTACATAGAAAACGAAAGTATATTTTATGAGCTAGGTGATTTTTTGTTTTCGCATATTTTTTTCTAAAATCTGTTCCTCGTTTATGGCTTGTATGGAGAAGCAGACTTACACGAGAAGGCTCAAATAAATTTGTTCATGTTTTAGGACCACTAATGACTTTGTGAAAGAATGTTCAACACAGTAATCGTGTTATTAACTTTTTAGTGACAACTTTTGCTAAGCCTATCATTTTTCTAATATGGACCACGTAAAAATTCTAATATGGACCAGTGGTCCATATTTGATTCTCGGCCATATCAGTGGTTCATATTAGATCACATCTCTCTCTCTCTCTCTCTCTCTCACTCTCTCCTCGATATGTATATATATATTGTAACGAATCTCACCTTCCAGGCTCTCTTCAAAATGCACCACACGACACCACCAACTTAAAGAACTTGATAAATCGATGCTCCAAAATAACGCAACAGTTAAATGTTAAATAAATCATAGCCTATTCTGTTCAATCGGCTACAACGTAACAAGGACTGTACAAAATCTTCACACTCTAACGTATCAACTCTGCAACTCTGTATCAACTCTCTGTATTCTGTATTTTTCATTTTATTTATTGTCATTAGCTGTGAATATTAGGTTTTAGAAAATATCGTCAAGAACTCGTTAAGAAAATGGTCACATAGGAGCTCTTGAAGCTGTGAGGTGCCTTGTTCTCATCAATGAATATCTCTAAGAGTGTAAAGCAGCGTTTCTCAAAGAGAGAGGGGGGCGCGACGTCCTTACATACAATGCATACAATACACGGGTGAGGCGAAGCCGGTCAGTAAATTTGTCAGGGTAATTTCCATTGCAACTATCAATTTATGTTTGAATATTAACCAAGTAAAAAAGCATATTAATTAAGTAAAACAGTTTTATTACCAAGATTTAAAAAATTAAAATATTTCAAGCTAGACTGCTAGAGATATCTTTTTATCTTCCAAGTAGAGCCTTTTAAAATATAAAAATGTAGGCATATAACAGTCTGCATCAATATCGACTCAAAACTATTTGAAGAAGACATTTAAAACGTCTCCGCTAACTCGATTCTTCTCAACTTTAACATGATGATGATTTTGCGACGATCAAGTCTATTGTAGACGTTGCGCTATGTGTAACTCAAATGTAGCTCGCATAAAAGTATTGAGTTTTTTCCTCCTTTTTTATTAGACTTGATCTAAGACTTTTTTTTAATTAGGATGAATTGAGCACACTGATTACAGGAAAACACTTGCATTATTAAATATAAATAAATTGAAACGTCACAAAATTTGTTTTTACGACCTATAAATTTTGTTACATAACTATTTAGCACTAATAAAATTTTCATGTCTAATGTAAAACAGCAATTAATGATAATGACAAATGAAAGTGCTTTTAATTGCATAATTAAAAAATAATAAAATCTTTAGTTTTTGTTCATTAACCTATGTATTTTTTTCTTCATTACCTTTGGTCCATATTGAAGTTTGATGTGGTCCATATTAGAAAACTTGGGTTTCAAGATGGACCACTTTGACATTTCTTAATTTTATTTTTAATTTTATTATTATGCATATTTATATCATGGCGCGTTGGCATTATGATAAGAATGATAGCCTCTATATACACAAGAAAATTCCAGTTTGTAGGATTAGAAACTTTTTTTTTATGAAGGGTCAAAAAAAGTGGTCCATATTGGAAGCCTCTCCCCTACTTTAATTAATATCACAAATTACGTTAAAATAATAATTTCACTGGCTTGCTCCTTTTAATCTCACTTCAATTTCCTGATATTTATCTATATAGATATTTCCGGATATTTTTTTTTACTTTACTTTTACTTACCAAAAGATTTTAATAATTTCCGGAGATTTCCAGGACTTTTTCGTAGGCCTATATTTAATAAAATTTCAGGAGATTTCCAGGGGCTCCTGGTAAATCAACAGGCCTCGGGAAATCTGTTATATGATATAATATGGTTTAATTTAATAATTTATACACCTAAAAATTAGTACGGGTCCAAAGAAAGTGCGGGACCCACTGCGGTAGCATATGTTGCAGTGCCTAAGCCCTGCCCTGCAAAATAGCGGCGAATGCTATGCCGCCGGTCGACTAGTATATACTAATGATTACAATTTTAACCAAATTAATAGATCTTTCTGTACGCTTCCTCCTCATCCAATGTATGCACTCTTCTAGTTTATGTAATGTTCTTAAAGTAATATTTTAAAGGTTCACTATGAAAGATAATGGCCAGATTTCTATTTGAAGAAATACGAAACATTTAATGGCCTACCACTCCTTGAATCACGCTGGTTACAAAATAGACACACATTCATGCCTTTAGCTTTCAGGACAAACTAGCGAGACCCTCTCCCTCTGGACTAGACAACAATACAGGAGCTTTGGATATACAGAAAACTGTGTCAGAAATTAAATCAATGATTTAAAGTATTAAGATTTGTGAACAGATTGTGGGTCAGATTTCTGGAATGGTTAATAGAGCAGGTTTGAATAATATGGAAACTAAAAATAGAAATAAAAACAGTACAAAAAAAAGTAAAAACTAGAATGCTCTTCATCTATGATGCCCTGTCATGCCCTAGATAAGATAATTTTTATTGGTCCAATCCAATGGAAATTCAGTTTGACTACCATTGACCACCTCGGAGTAACTACTGTAGAAATAACAATATAGATGCAGATACGAACAATATTCACACAACAAACACAATCCTCACAACCAGCGCTTTATGAATTAGACTTCTATGTACTTCTCGATGACTACAAACGACCTTGTAAAACACTGACCGTAAGTGAAATAAAGAAATTTTTTAAGCTTTCTGTTTTAGTCCTAATGGAAAGGAGACGACCACTTCATTCAGATCTGATGTGGTTTAATTAATGGGTGCAGATTGTCTTTAAGAATTGTGTGTGTTTTGGAAAGGCATCCTTCATGTAAACTTTTTTCAAGAGATGGTAGCTGTGTTCGAGTGATATACAATGCTTTTTTAATTACCGGTAGTCTTTTAGTCTATGTCTTTGTGCCAGTGAAGTATAACGATACCAGCAGGCGATGGCAAAATTTATAAAACTGTTGATGGTTGCTGTATATAAAAGTTTAATTATTGTTTTTAAATTTTCTTTACTTTCTAAAATAAAGAGTCGTTGATGAGTGTTGGTGTTAAGGCAGCGGTAAGTAAGCGCCCTCTATTCTGTCAAGAGACATAACCTCTTTCTTTTAAAAGGAACATAGGCCACTCACCAGCCACCTCTCTTTATTCATCTTCTTTGCATAACATTTGGACTCTGTGATGTCCATCTTATAGAAGTCATAGTCATCTCTCTCTCATCAGTCTAGTCCATCTTCTGTTCTCTCTTTCATCATCAACAAAAACACTTTTCTGTATTGCAAGTTATCTAGAGCGAAGAATTCCCCAACGCGTAATCTTAAATCTTGCCATATCATCAGTGACATAAATGACATTGTGTATGCTAGTAGACTTCAATTATTTGTACGGATCTTATTACAAAAAATAAGGTAATTTTTAGAAAAGATTAAAAAACAAAAACAATTTACAATCACAAGCATTTTAATAAAATATTTATATCTTTCTATTTGTATAAGAAAAAAAAAAGTTATGCCTGTTTCAATGACGACACCAAAACAGACCATCCCGCATTCTAAGCAGCAGAAATGCCTACTCCTGATGTCTATAGCAAACTGTTTATCATATCAAAAAGAGCTCAGGTCGAATAAAGAAAAAAGAATGGAACCAAAACTGAAGTGTGAGAGACATTTAAGAAACGTGTAGTTCATGAGTTTGATCTTGTACTGTGCCTTATTTAATCTATAAAATTATAGAAAACTTAAGCATAGAATTTTTAATTTGTATTTATCAATGATTTTAACTTTGCATGTTGTGTGTTGTGGGTTTACAGTATATATGGATTGGTTCCAATGGTTGAAGAATAGTGGTAAAATCATTAATGCTCAAAACTTCTGGAGTGGCTTTTGTAATTTCTACCTTCTGAAAAATTCTAATCAATGCAAGTTTTACTTCCATTATTCCCAGCAACATGCCTATACAAAGTCTTGGACCTATGCCAAATGGCATATAAGTAAAGGGATTGTAAGGCTCATATGTTTGGCTTCCTTCAATAAAGCGGTCAGGGTCAAAGTTGTTAGGGTTTTTCCAGAACTCTGGATCCCTTTGAAGATTGTAAACAGGAATCGCTATAGCAGTGTTAGCAGGAAGTTCCAAATCAAACAGCTTTGTTGGTTTTTTGCACTGCCGGGTAAGAACAGACAATGGTGGATACATTCTTAAAATTTCATTAATTGTCGCATCCATGTACTTCAAATTGAGACACAGGTCATAGGTCGGTTCCTGGTCTCCAATGATAGCATTGATTTCTGCAATAATTTTTTCCATGACATCTTTGTGACTTGCTAATTCATACAGTAAAAACTGCAATGTGCTTGAAGTGGATTCATAACCAGCTAAAAACAACATAATGCCCTGTGCCACAAGCTCATCAGAAGTCAATTTTAACTTGCCAGCATCAGTTATAGATTGACTTTCTGCATCAATTAAGTTTTGTAAAATGTCCCGTTTTTTTGCTTCATCTGGATTTTGTTTTCGTGCATTAATCATTACTTTAATATTTTTGACATAAAAGTCCATATCCTCTTTCTGAAAAAAAACAATATAAAAGATTTTTGCAATTGGCAGGAAAACATCCTGCTATAAAAACAAGAACTTTTATAAACCAGGTATATGTGAACAAACTTCGTCCATGCTTTGTAAAAGGTTCATTTACATTACTCACAGAATCCACATCTATGCTGAAACCTGCAACAGTAACAACATCTATAGCATAGGCCCCGAGCAATCTTTTGGCCTCAAATGGCTTGCTATCTTCTGCAAGTCTCAAAATATGATCCCCTAGGCGCATTGCACTCCTGTCTACTGTGCTGTTCATTGCTTTTACCTTCGCGATACTAAAAGAAGGGCTCATGATGCTTCGAATCCTTTTCCACACGTCTCCTTCAGCAAAGAAAAGACCAGTGTATATTTCATGGTTTAAAAGAATATTATTATCTATATTCATGCGATCTCTAAAGTTGTTGAAATCCTTGACATAAACTTCTTTTATCCAATCAGGGTCTGTCAAAACAAGAGCAGGCTGTCGAAAATAATAAACTCCATATTTACGACCAAACTGAGAATTCCATTTAGCATAAGAAGCGATTCCCCCTGAAGAACCATAGATTTCATGAATGTTGCCAAAAAATGTGACTGTTTCTGGCCCTTGTATGTCTAATTTCTTCCATAATCTGTAAGGAGAGTTTCCATATCTGTTGAAATAAAACAACCTAGGTCTGAATGTATTAAACATGATTATGCATTAAGTATATATATATATATATATATATATATATATATATATATATCTTCAGTTCAAGTATTTGATGTCCAAATTTCACATGTAAATTATGAATGCATCTAGTCACTCTAGTCTGAATGTATATTTTGGTTTTCTATTATTATAATATTTTGTTAGGTATAATGCATACATTGTAAGACAAATTTGATTATGGATAATAAAGATTATCATTATAATTATTTTAAGCTCCTTGTAGCAGTGATTTTACAAATGCTGTTCTACTGAAAATTTCTCTTCCAATAAAACTGGCTGTTATTAAAAAATTTATTCTATTTTATTTTTCTTTGTTTCAATTTGAATATTTCAAACAAAGGAAGCATTTTTAAATATTTCTATAAAATTATATAATAGTTAAGTTTCATGTTTCTATTGATAGCTAAAAATATCTCATCATTTGTTTCTCAAAAGATGCGCTTATTTTCAATTTACAATTTTTCTAATTAGATTGAAATAGAAATGACATTGCTTGCTAAACTTTTCTTAAGATTTTGCGAGTGTATCGTAACTCACAAGGTGAACAGTGAATAGATATGTTCTGTATAGTTTATTCTATATTACTTATGAAGCCAATTTAGGGTCCAACCACTGAGTGTTCCTTATATGTCGTCATAAGCTACATAACTAGGCAATTTTGAAATAATATTTTATAATTTACAAAAAGAAATCTTTTTGTTTGATATTTTTGAAAAATGTTATTTTAGTTTTAATTAATTTTCAAGCAATATCACAAGACTTTAAAAAAAAAGCAATGCATTTATCTAAGAAGACACTAAAACATATCCTGCTTTCCTTATTTTTGTTTTTCAATATTGTTTGATAACCTCATCTGAAAATGCCGTCATTCATAGTAAAACATAGGAATACTTTTTGTTTAGTGGCAATTCACTAAAACACTTAACAATATTCCATTATATTGTTTCGTAACAACACTTCGTCAATGTATTTTTTTAAAAGGTGAAATTATTCTATTTAAATTTTTTTTTTAATTAACATTTACATGTTAATGATAAAATATACTATAATTTAAAAGACGTATTACCTAGTTTGTTTATCAAACCATGAACCTTTATGCGCGCAAGATCTAAGGACACTAGATATACTACAATTACAGCGAAAGAGTAAGAATTTAAAAATAGAAACTGGGATTCCCGAACTCAATTTCTAACGTTGTTTCTATTCTTAACTCTTTCTCACCGTAATTATTTTTCAACGCTTTGAAGAAATTCTTTATTTTGCTCATTACTATTTCACTACCCCTGTTATGATTGGACTTCAATAGCTTTGTTGTTTGTTATCAGAAAATGTTGTATTTGGTATAGGATTAAAGGAAAATGCATGCTTTTTTATATAATTCAAAGTCAAGTTCAAAAAATTAAACATTAATTTTATTTGATGAGTTCAAAATCAACGATGGTATCGTCGATTAGGAGAGAAAGAGTTAAATTAGAAGCAAGCTAACTCTAATTTGTCGATACATAGTTTGCTAGCTTTAATTTTGAAGATTTTAAAAATTTGTTTTGTTTCAGTGCTCCTTTAGTTTCTTATTTTCCCCATTTATTCCCATATCCCCCTTACCGCCCCATATTGTGCCAGCGTCCCCCTACCGCCCCTTTGGCTCCGAGCGCCCCCCCGGAAATAACGAAAACGCTCGCCTGGGGGGGCTAGCGCCCCCATTGAAGTCTACTGATCTATATGTATATCCACACACTATGCATTCATTTACAAATTATAAAAAAAGTCATTTATATAGTCTCTAAACCAGTGCTTTTGTGTGTGACGGTACCTTTTTCATTTTAGTGAAAAAAATTATTACGTTTCTTGTATTTTCAAGTTTATTACTAATTTTAGCAAATGAATCTTATCACCCGGACAAGAAGTTCATTGATGACAAACTGTATCTTCACTGTTATTTATCTGATTAGTTGGACCACCACTTGTACGTTTTGACTCTACAAAGTAAGTGGATTCATGTTTGCTTAGAGGCAGACATTCAGCCACAGATACTAACAGCAAAGAACGCAGTCGGAAGTATACGTTTGATGACAACTTGATTAAACTTTAGAATTTATTATGAATAATTCATTCAACATTTATATTTCATTTTCGTTTTAACAGGGTTCTTTCCTAGAGAACGCAACACATTTTTAAAAAAGGAAATCAAGAATAACTTGAATAAGTTGTTAGTTGTTGCAAATCATAACAAATGTATACGGTATACTAATAAAGTAATAATAAACAAAATTAAATTGTTTAATTGTAAATTGAAATTGTTCTAGACATTTAGAATTTAGAATCTTTGCAGTTGTGATTTAGCTTGCATCGAGGTGCGATTTGGGATTTCAAAGTTAGGCAATCCATCATTGAGTACTGTCACCTATTCTTTGACGCAAAAAAAGGCACTGCTCTAAACTACCTATGTCTAGATTCTAGTAGAATCTTAACAGCAATATTAATATTTAGACCTAGTTATAGATCTACACTCTTGTAGCTTAAAATACTTACATGTACAGTAGTATTACACAAATAACCAACAGAATGAACCAAACTGGAATGCTGGCACAGCATAATGCATACGATGTGTTTTCCATGTTTTGTTTCTAGAGATTTAGAATATCTCTAAGTCTTTAGTCTACTATGGTAGACCACCAGATGTAGTCTAGATGTAGAATTCAAAATGACCCGTGACGCTAATCTACAGGATTACCGAGACTAGATATAGAAAGATGTAGCGTAGATTTTTTATCAGTGGTCTTCAACGGGGGGTGTTTTCGTGAAATTGGGGGGGGGGGGGCGCCCGCGCGGGGAGCCAAAAGGGCGGTAAGGAGGAAAGAAAAAACTAAAGGTGCACTGAAACAAAAAAAAATCTTCAACATTAAAGTTGGCAAACTAGATATAAACAAATTATAATAAGCTTACTTCTAATTGAAACAACGTTAGAAAGTGAGTTCGGAAATCCCATTTTTAATTTTAAATTCTTACACCGTTGCTGTAATCGGAGGGTATCTAGTGTGCATCAGCGTTTGGACGCTACAGTGACTTCATAAGTATTATAGAAAATATATCTTGTCCTAAACGTTTATGCAGTGTTTCACATAACTACGAAAATCAATTGCAACCTGCATATTATGTGGTCTTACGGAGGCACTTCTGTAATGCCGTCCTCCTTCAAGCTCGCCAAAGAAGATCGCCTTTGACACGCGGTCGTCTCCCATGCGCGATAAGTGTTATTGATATCAACACTTTAATAAATAAATGATTTTTTGTTCAAATTTGCCTTCTCACGCTTCTTTGTAAGTGTTTTTTTTTTGTAAGGGGGGGGGCGTTGGAGGATTTTTTAAAAGAAAAAATACGAAAGGGGGCGGTAGGTCAAAAAAGGTTGAAGATATAGATCATTATATCCCGCTGTAGATCATTAGTACACACATCTGCAGAATCTTGACATGTACATTAAGCGTGTTATACCTATTTTACGTAAAGCTAGGTTTTTAAGCAATTCTCTAACGTTGAGGTACCGGTACTGCTAATTTATTAAGCAGTCATGAGGAACGGAGATGAATCGTGCCGTGGATAGTGGAATAGTTATATTCTATCTATCTATCTATCTATCTATCTATCTATCTATCTATCTATCT
>JADKLZ010000003.1:4749578-4783390 GCA_021533235.1 Biomphalaria straminea | reverse complement strand
GGGAAGAATTCAAGCTAGTTCAGGGGGAAGAACTCAAGCTAGTTCAGGGGAAAGAATAAGATGCTTAGAAAGAGATGGGAGGACAACATCAAAGAATTGGCGTGCCATTGAGGGAGACCCTGTCCAAGGTATGGGAGAGAGAAGAATGGAGAGGGACGGTCGACAGATCTAGAGTGGCGCCCAACAGATCAAGCAATATTGTATCGTGCAATACAGACGTTACTTCAAAAAAAGGAAGATGATCACGTCCTACGTGTCATGCATCTAGTCATGCATGTTAACCAATTACTTAAACTATGACAAGTTTTTGATTTTCCTGGCTGGCTTAGGCAACCCATTCCATGCTCTAACAGCACTAGGGATGAAGGAGCATTTGTATAAAATTTGGAATGAGGAAAGTGTGTTTATCTTTGTCTCTTTTTTTTAGTATTTTATTAAGTTTTTTTTTTTTGTATTTGAAGATTATGGTTCAGCGATTTGTGTATAATAGCTACTTTATTTTTTAAGTCTTCTACCCTGAAAGGTTTCTAAATTTAGTGATTTTACTGAAGGTGTTTCTCTAGTCAAATGAATAGGTGAAAATGACATACTAAAAAAAAAAGTGCATTTTTCTGTTTTCTAAGACCACTAAAAAGCAAAATGCTTCATATTTTTAAACTCATTTATAGGACTTGTCCTGCAAGAATAAAAATTAGCAATGGATACAGGATATTGGATATCGTTAGCAAAAATTTACTGGGTATCCGTCAATGTATTAATGGTGCTTTTAGTGTTTACCTCGAATGGCCGCTGATCCATACACTGTGTCGTTGAGAATAATCATGTAAGGTGAGGCACCTTTCTGTAGTTCCCCATCAATGTGGACAGGCATGAGGTCACTGCATGCAGAAACAGGAGATCCAGTCGGAAATGCAGAAGTTCTTTGAACACTGGTTAGCACTACGCACATAACACAGACGGTAAATATACAATGTAATTTTTCCATTCTGAATTGTATACTTCGAAATAGCAGAAAAAATCCTTGACAGTTTTGAATATCAAAAAAAAAAAATAGAATAAACTTCTTGAAATTTCTTTAAAAAATAATTAACAAAATTTATTAAAGTTAAAAAAGGGAAAATGTGTGGTCCATTTACTGTATGATGTTAGGACTAGTCCCTAGTGGATTCTCACTTCCGTCTCATGGACTAAAGTGACAGATTTGGAAGTTTCTGTGTGTCTCCTCCCACTGGACAAGCCCAACACAACACCCCGGGGGGTGAAACCATCAATTAAGTGAATAAGCAAATGAGCCAACAACTTGCCCAGCGCAAAATGACGTCATCAGATTGTGAAATTGTCACGTGATTATAACTCCTGAGGCTTTAATAAAAAAAATTTAATGCAAAAATAGATTTCTTCCTTTAGTGTTTCATTTCAGCACTTAGCACATATTAAACTAATATTACGTTGGTGGCAGTTACATTGGATAGGGGGCGCGGTGGTTGAATGGTTAAGCGCTTGGCTTCCGAACCTGAGGTCCTGGGTTCGAATCCTGGTGAAGACTGGGATTTTGACTTAAGGATTTTTAGGGCGCCCCTGAGTCCACCCAACTCTAACCTGACTTTAGTTGGGGAAAGTAAAGGCGGTTGGTCTTTGTGCTGGCCACATAACACCCTGCTCGTTAACCGTTGACCGAAGAAACAGATGACCTTAACAACATCACCGTAGATCGCAAGGTCTGAAGGGGACACTTTACTTCATTTAGTTACATTGGATATAAACCTATTCCTTTCATTTATTTCTCCTGACCTCAAAAAATGTTTTCAGTAGTGGCAAAACTGACCTATATTGGGTAATCGGAACACTTCACACATTCAGAGTATTTAGCTGAACACTTTGCTTTCCTTTTTTTATTTTGAGAGATTAATTGGTGGTCTACTAGTTAATTATTCGAGTAGTTTGTGGAACACATATTCAGGCGTTCCGAGAATTACAGTTTGGGAAACAATGATCCAGCCTATATAGTTTGGTTCCTGTCGACTGTTTTGTTTCTTTTGTGTAGTATTCTTTACATTTCTTTTCTTCAACTTGTCCTCATCAGTAATGATAAGTGCTTGATTTGTTTTCTTCATATTCTTCAAAAACAAATTTAAATAAAACACACACTGAAGCCTAAAAGGAATGTTTTGTTTGTCAGAATGGCCTTAAAAAATCTGTTCAAAAGTTACAATGTAGTAAACCAATTCATCAAAGAACTATGTAGAGACGGAGCTATGGTTCGAGTTACTCCCCCTCCCAATCACACGCACAGTCAAACCTTCAAATGAATTTTTCAATAAAATATTATTTAAATATATCGTTTGATTATTGCTTTATTTACGACAACTTCACTGCTAGCCATCTGCGATCGAATAATGAATGTAACTTTGTCCATTTTTTTTATTTGATTACTTGTTGTTTCTGAAACTAAATCTCTTTGTCGTCACCCTCTGATGGGCGAAACCAGGAGTGATCCACACCCCTCTATACCCACCCACCCCCAGCGACGCCACCGTAACAGTGATCAGGTTAAGCAAACACCTAAACTTCAGAAGTCAAATCCTTTCTTTCATGTGCAATGTCTCATCTCGCTCACATTATCCCATATAACTGGGTCACACATGAGGACGAACCCATTTACGAATCCGAGTGTAGAGAACGCTACTGCTTACAATTAGGCCTACTAAAAATATTTCCTGAATTAATTGGACTCAAATACAGAGCAAATTTTGATTAAATTCTGTACAATTTTTTCCTAACTAAAAAAACTCAACATTCAATCACCAGGCCAATAGCCAGAGGCCTTGTCAAAGTGAATCCGTGGTAGCATTAAGTTGACAGGGAAGAAATACGTCTTGAATTCAAGCTATGTTAAAATTGCTACTTTGCACCAACATATACAGAGAAAATAAAAGCGTATGTAGCCTACGTGTGTACTGGTCAAGTTTGCACACATAAAAAGGCTAAGATTTATTATAGGCACACAACAAATAGTCCAATTTTTTAATTGGATTCTATTCAACAATAATGGATTCATAGTCATGCAGTATGTCTCTTGGACTGTCTGTCTGTCGTCTTATTTGTCCCAGATTCATACCATGACCGTTGAATCTCAACTGTATCTCAGCATAATGTTCTCATCAGTGATATTTGTATCAATAATTTGGGTAAAGTAAAATTATCTAATAAGTTACAGTCCCTCATTGGAAGAACAATGTTATATCTTTAAGCAATTGAAATTTAGGACTAAACAACTAGTTCTGACTCTATCTTATCTTATCAAATACAGACGTTACTTCAAACAAGAAGATGGTTACATCCTTGCGTGTTCCTAGGTTAATTTACTCATGCTTGTTTAACCAATGATTTAAATTCTGCCAAGACATTGGTTTTCCTGTTTGACTCAGGCAACCCATTCGATGCTCTAATATCACTCTATATTATTGAGTACGTAAGACTCTTTTATGAAAACAGTGTGGGGGGGGGGTGATGTACTGAATTTTTAAAATAAACTTTTACAAGTGAATAGGATTTTTTTAAAGTAATTTTATTTCAAAATATAAATATTGTAGAAGTACAATCATAGGTGTAATAAAACCAAAGATAGCCACTTTTATTTCATAGTAAAGCCTAAGTGAACTGTTGATAAAAACAACATTATTTAAGACAATACTTGTGTATCACAGTTAGGCAGATATTTCAAACATATTTTTGACAATTATGTGTGGAAACAAATCATCTCGCAAAAAACAAAAAAAAACAAATAATAAACAAAAATAAACAAAAGCAAAGAAACAAGGAAGACACTTTTTTTGTAAATCACAGAAAAGAAAAAAACTTTTAAAGTTAAAATTTATGTTTTACAATTTTAGAGAAATAAAATAGCTTACAGCTTTTTATGTAGTCAAATAGTTAAAATAAAAATATAAATAAACATATTCAACATTGCCATCAAAAGAGGGTAAGGTAAAAATATTTCTTATTAAAAATAGGAACCACAAAAGATGTAATGTCAAGAAAAACTTTTAAAGTCTCAGAGTAACTAAAACGACAATAGAGTTCATGTACAAGCATTTATCTATAAATAAATGACTGCTTTTGAATACAAATAATGACTTTGTATGTGTTAGGTATTTAAAAATATGTAGGTCACATTCGAATCTGCTTGCTCACTACAAATGCTCCATTTTTTCTTTACACAAAATACTATTTATTTAATTATTATTGTGATTTAAAATTCATATTTGGGTTTTAAGTACTACACATACTTGTATATTTTCTAAAAATACAGTTGCTTCTATATTGAAGAAAATACTTGAGTTCACTATGCATTTAGTGCAAAACACAACATGTCATTTAATCTAAGTCTTTAAAAGTTCAAAGAAAATTTCAAATCTAATGGTATCAAAGAATTTATAGGTAGTAAAAGTTATTTACAAATTTAGCTCACTATAAAAATAAATCCAGATTTGTTAAAATTTTGAAAGGATAAAACATTTACAAAAAAATTCAACATCGCAGTAAAGAAATTTCAACACAAGATATTTCATCTTTTTTACAAAGAATGGCTTTATTTTTATCAAAAATACATATTTCAAGCAGAGATAGCGCTCTTAAACCTCTGTAGAGCAGCAAATTTATACATTTTTTTTATTCCTTTGGATTTAGTCAAGCAATGTAAACAACTTGGTCACTCAACAATGTAGCTGGAATCAGTGAAGAGCGCATTCATAGAATCTAGTCTGGTTCGAAACTGTGAACTTAATTTATCATATTTCTGTGACATGTAAAAGTTTAACTCCTTCTCACACTGATCCCTGGAAGGATATAAAACAAAATAGCATTTTTATTAACAAACATATGATGAAAGGTGAAAAAAAAAGTAATAGGCCTACTATTATCTCCCTTTGAGAATCTCTGTAATTCCTATGATGAAGAATTGTAAAAGGATCTTTAAGATGTTAAAGATGCCCCATTGAGGCTACAGAATTAGCTATGATCTGATCACTTAAGGTTCTCCATTCCTTCAAAAATAAAAGACATATTAACAAGCAGCCTGTTGGTCACTTTATGTATAGGCAATGTTGGGAAGCGTGGTCGAGAGGCTAAGTGCGCTTGAACTTGGCTTGGCTACCTATGAAGGAAGCTCGATGTTCGACACCCGACTCGGCAGAGTTGTGTTTACTGAGGGCCTAAAGGTAGCACGGAAAACCAACTCATAGATACCCCCTCCCCCCACTGGTCCACAAATGAGAAAGGACCATAACGCTCTGAGCATGCTATAAGCATGAAAGTAGCGCTATATAAAAGCAATAATAGTAATAATAATAAAAAAAAAGATAAAGCCATTTAAAACAAAAAATATGCTGGAAGAAAATTTCTGAAACTAGAAACAGAAGAATGTCCAATGAACCTCATAATTATAAATTTGTACTTGTAAGACATGTTTATCAGACTGAAAAATGTAAATCAAAATTTGTAACGAAAGAAAATTTTGGCTTTCATTTTTACCTTGTGATAGGTCCATCAGGTCCTACTGGTTGATTAGTGCTGGGCAGTTTACTGTTTAATGAAAATAGTTCTCTGTAAAAGAAAAAAAATATTCACTAGTGAGAACTACTAACAAAATTAGAAATTCAAGCTTTGATTAAACAGTAGCAAACTCAAATAAAAAGTAACAAAAATTAAGTCTATCCTATGAATCTAAGGTAAGAGTGTATCTAAGGTCAAATGTCATTTCTACTATCCTTCAGATGTAGCACATGGTATGAGCCTGTTGAAGTAAAGGACTTAACTCAAGGATGTTTTCAGTCACTTAATCCAAGTTTTCTTCAGGTCAGATCTCACTGCCTATTATTATTTTATAGGTCTCTGCTGAGTTAGACTAAAATCTAATCAAGATAAACTGTTGCACTTGAACCCCAAAACATTTCAATAATTCCCAAAACTAAAAACTTAACAATCATTTATTTAGGTTAAAAATGTGTATTTATTTAACAATGAAATCCCTTGAATAGAGAAAATATTGATGTTAATAAAAGACAGAATTACAATATCAAAATAGGATCAAACATGAACTAATAAGATGGAATCTGATTTCTCTCTATGTACCATCTGTTCTTATCTACTATAAATAATAACACAATTGATGTCCTCTTTTCATTAAACATTTGTCCTATCATATACCACAATATTATGTATGATCTGCTTGTTATTGATTATTTCAGTTCCCTTTGTCAAACAACTTTCATTAGTCAAGACAAACACTAGTGCTTTAAGTAGGCCTACTCCCCATTTGTTATCACTAAAAAACTAAAACAAAGATTTAAAATCTCCAGAATGTTACAAGGTCATCTGTCGTCATTTAGAATTACATAGAAGTCTAATTCATAGTTCTAATTCATTGTGAGTGTGTATGTTACATGAGTGAATTAGTTTGTATTTGCATCTATATTGTTACTGTTACAGTAGTTATGCTGAGGTGGTCAATTGTAGTCAAACTGAATTTCCATTTGATTGGACCAATAAAAATTATATTATCTTATTTTATCTTAAGATACCCATCTTGATAACATCAATATATTTTTTAAAGTAACAAGTCAAGTGCATCTTTCAGTCCTTGGGATATAGGGGGAAGATGATTAAAGATAGTCTGTTTCTGTGGCCCACCATTAAAAAATGTGTCAAGTGGCCAAATGCAACAATTCAACGTATGCAGGTACCCACATTTCGAAATCCCAGTCTTCACAGAGATTTGAACCTGATAATCCTTAGTTGAGATGACAAGTGCTTTACCAATGACACCACCTTGCCCTCCTAGTGCATTCTTTGCTCATTGATAACCCAACTTGGGCATCATAGAACTATGGTTCAGATATGATACATTTTGTTTTCTCTAAGATCATACCAAATAATTATGAGGATGATGATTTTTCTAAACAAAAGATACTTACTCTTGTGCTGTTGAAGTGCTTTCTTTGATCTTTGGTTCAACCAAGACAAATTGAGCCTCCACCATTTCAGGAGTAAGGGAAACAGCTTGTCCTGTCTTGTCATCATGTCTGCAAGGAATTTTAAAAGAAAATTCTATATACTACTATTAAAAAATAATATTATAAATATACATGACTTAATGATAAACTTTAATGAAATTCTTATTTAATTTCCATTACTGCATGGTATCTGAACTTTCTACTTTTAAAATCCCTCTACAAATAAAAAAATTTACAATGGTGCCCAGCTTAGCCAGCTAGGGGGCCAGGGGTAGTGTTTAAACATTTTATTTTTAAAAGCTTTTATATAGTTCAACTTTCACCCATGCAATTTATCACAGATCAATGAATAATATTAACATAATCTTCCTGGAGCTATTTTCCCAGAATATCCAAGCAGTTTTAATTTATTTAAAAAGTATTCTAGTTGACCAGCTTGAAGTAAGATATATACAATGTATTGAGCTAAACAGCTTTGTACCATGTATCAGAATGTAAACTTAAAAATATAAGTATATGCATTTATTGTACATCTTAGTTGTTGTTTTATTCTTAAAAATATACTCATTTCTGTTTTAGATTTAGTGGACTTTCAGAATTATCAGGTTATTAGATTATTGGGACTGCCCTGTATAGTCCTGTTGGCAGAGAGTAACAAAAATGTCTTGTTAAGAGAACATTTTCAGCCCGAAAATGGTATATAACAGTTCAAATACTGAAACATGAATTTATAAATACAATACAAATACAACATATTTTGTTGTCATTTGAACAAAAAATGACAGCCACTGAACCCTCATATTTCAATTGTTAGCACCAACACTCTCAAAACAATTAGGAATACCTTATTTTAGGACATTTAGGTATAAACTTACTCCTCAACACAGTTATCAGCATCATCTGATTCCAGTCGAGTCATGAGAGCTGGTAATTCTGTGGGCAACAAATCTGAGCTAAAGCACTGGTCCCTGGAAAGAGATTTTTGGATATATTTTATTATACACTAAAATTGGTTTTAACTCTTGGCTGCATGTGCACACACCATGAATGGTATCCTAATCAGAGAGTAAAAAAAAACAATAAAAAAATTTCACAGCAGAATGACATTGTGTAAGTATTATTAGCACTTACCATCTTGGCACCCAAATATTGGACAAACTGATAGAGTTGTGTAAGTATTATGAGCACTTACCATCTTGGCACCCAAATATTGGACAAACTGATAGAGTTGTGTAAGTATTATGAGCACTTACCATCTTGGCACCCAAATATTGGACAAACTGATAGAGTTGGACAAGGTTGATAGGCCAGGAGATGGAAACTTCTTCCAGGTCATGATGCCCCTTATTGTATCCTAGGATAGTGGAATGAAGCACCATAAAAGAACAACATTTAAGCTTGATGGCAATAATCAAAAAGTAAAAAGACAAAATTATATTGAACTAAAATTCACAAAATATTTAATGGTGATGTAATTGTTGCCATCCAAAGTTATTTATAAATATTCCTAGCATAAAGAAATTTAAAAACATATGAACTAATTTTATTTCAAACTTTAAACACTTATCCCTTTAAATTTAAAAGAATAGACAGAAGGAATGGAATATGAACCTATTGATTAAAACTTGAAAACTTTTAAATCTGAACTAATATAATATTGATTTTCCAATAATTTCAGCTATTGTACTGACCTCTCTGTCCAAAGTCTTTTTTTGAGTGACTGATCGGTCAGTTCTTGGATAGCGGGGCAATGGACACAAATGAAAATCATAATCTACCTCCGAATATGGAATTGTGGGAAGGAATACTTGAAGACCAGGAGCTGGATTCTGAAAAGTTAAAGCAGAAGGTATAGGCTTACAAACTTTGATTAGAAATTTAACATACAAGTCTGAGAATTCTGAGTTGAAATTGAGCCATATGCTCAGCCAGCAACAACTAAATAAGGAGATCCTAGATAATGTTTTCGGCGTGGCTATACAAAATCTTCTAACATAGGGAATAATTGTTGTCAAGGCAACACTTCATCTAAATAGTTGTGCCACCTAGAAAACATTATAAAAAGGGCATCAAAAATCACATGTACGACATTAACATATTTAAAGGAAGTTTTGAACAGAAATGTCTAAGAAAAATCGCAAAAATCTTGGAAGACAACAGCCACCCGCTCCATCAGAACTACGTCAGGTTGTTGTGAAGTTGGTCACTACTGTCAATCAAAACAAGAACAGAGACGTACAAAAACTCGTTCATACCTTACTCAGTCAGACTTTATCAATGTCACCCCTTGATCAGGAAACATGAAAAGGACCAAGATGCCTGTGTGTTGTGACTGAATGAACTCTTTCTGTTGTGTCTGTTCTATTTATGTGTATATTTCTGTTGTGTTGTCAGTATATGAGAAAAGAGTCCTTGTAATCACAACAAATTTCCATAAGGATCAATAAAGCAGTCCTAGTCTTAGTCTTATGTTAACAGATCTTTATCACTTCCTATCACTATCAACAATCACAGCTACACTTCCAACTGTACACACAGCTTACCATGATGTGAAGACTTGGATAGTCCATTGGTTTAAACAGAGACTCTGGTGGTGCAAGGGAAACAACTGCAGATTTTTTCTCTACTTTTTCATCTAATGCCAGACCTTTCATGTCATCTTTAACATCAATGAATTTGTCACAAGGGTCTGATTCTACGGGCAATCTAATCTCTTCAACCTGTTGCAAGAAAATGTTAGCAATAGTCTTTTAAAAAATTTGACAGCCAACTTGTGAAACAAAAAAGGATTGGAAATCAGATATCCACCTGAAAGACTCGTGACCTTATGCCAGTAATAAATAAATCCAAGTTATTTTTAAACTGGGTGTGGTGGCTGACTGGTTAAGTGCTTGGCTTCCAAACCTGGGGTCCTGGGTTTGAATCTAGGTGAAGACTGGAATTTTGAATTATGTGATTTTTAGGCTGCCCCTGAGTCTACTTAATTCTAATTCTGACTTAAGATGGGGAAAATAAAAACTGTTAGTCTGCCCCATAGATCGCAATGTCTGAAAAAGGAACTTTAAAAATTTTTTATATTAAACATATGTTTAATGTCATTTAAATTTAAGGATTAGATGCATAGATAAGATAGAAAATCTTTGTTAGTCTTATTATGAAGTGTATACAAAAGATAGATAAAACATTGAGATTTATAAGCAAGCTATTTGGTATACTGAATTATATTTTGATTAATTTTGTACATAATTAATTTCTTGGTAGACAAATTCTCAATGGACACCATAATGAACTCTTTAAAAAATATGTATAGAGTATGATACATAGCATACAGTTGTTAATACAAATGTGAAGCTAAGGGCTGAAACAATGATTGATGCATATATATTACATACATAAAAGCAGCAATACACCACATTCTTAATTGAAGAAAATGGTGATTTGAATATAAGTACAGTCCTGACCAGGGCATAAACCAAGAGCTCTGCGATAGGGCAACATTCTCTCATGGAAAATTTGGTCCCTAGTGCTGCCTTTATGTATGTAATGTGTATGCATCGTACTAATAGCAGTAATGATAATGATTAGTCTGTTGATGAATATCAAATAATCATGTACTGACCTCAGCACCAGTCCTCAGTCTGCGAAGATTTCTAGTCGGAACATAGCCACTGGCTGCTTCATGGACATTATGTGGTTTGTATCCATACAGTTGATAGTAAAGGGGAACCTGCGATAGTTACATACAAACATGATAAAAGATAAATCTTTAGAACCTACTAAATTATACAATTAAACATATTTATACAAATTAGCTATATCTATATAGTTCTTTCTAACAGAAATATATGCATTTACAGGAACAAGAAGAGAGTTGTACCTTCAGGTTAAAGAAGGGAACATCTCTTTTGACAACAATTTCTGTGGCAGGAACTGGAACAATACCCAAAGCATCTGGAGCCTATAAGAGAGAATCATTAAGAATACTGTAAAGCCTCTTCTTTTCAGACATCATTAAAATATTTTAAATTAAAGTGCTAGTAAAGTTTAATGGGAACATATTTGTAATCTGAGGCATATGGCTTACATAACAGTTTTCAAACAGAATAAATCAAAGAAAACTATGACCCAACAACATTAAATTATAAGTTAATGAAGAGACAAGCGGCTTACCATATCATCCTTGACATGTGGAGATAAGTATGTAGGAAATGTAAACTTTTTAATTTTATTAAACTTAAAGCCCAAGAGTTCTTGCTCAGTGCCACCATTTTGTTTTGTAGTTTTAGTTTCACCTGCCAGCAATAAATATTTTACAATTTATAAATGTTTAGTTTTTTAAAACTGTTGCTATAATGTACTATAATATACTATATAATATACTATACTATAATGTGCTATAATTTACATTGAATGTAGTATAGACTTAGACAAAGAGTTTATGCTAAGTTGATAGAATCATAAGTCCTACACTTATTTGTAACAAATGAATAAAACAAAAGTGGACAACAAACCTTCACCTTGTACTACTTCTGATAAACTTTGTTTAAGGGTTCTCAAACCACACAGGCGCTTCTCACAGCGATTGCGAATAATAACCTAAGTGAAAGGGACAAAATATTCAGTGAAGCTTCTAAATATGAAGACGTGGTAGGCCTACTATTTTATTAAGAATTAAGGAGTGGATTAGATAATATCAATAGGACTTTTATTTAAGTTTTCCCAGCCTAAATTATTATGAGACTTAACATTGTGAGTCCATATATTACTAACAATAAAGGGAAAGAAAACAATTACAGCATTGTATAAATAAATATTTATTCTATTTCAATAGATTAAAATTTTTAATTAACCATTTTATCACATTAATAGGCACCCTTTTTAGACCTTGAGGTTTATAAGGACAGAAGGTCTTATCTGACTGACAGTTAACATGGGCATCATGTGGCCAGCAGAATGACAAACTGCTTTAATTTCCCTATGTAAATCTAGTCCTCAGTTGGGTGGACTCAGGGATGCCCTAAATATCCTAAATGAAATCCTAGTCTTCACTGGGATTTGAACTGGTGACCTCTCAGTTTGGAAGCCAAGCATTTTACCATTTTACCATCCCCCGTCGTCCTGCAGGAGGTTTGGACTAGGAAGTAACTATCTTCAACTCTGAAGGAACATCCAAAACATGTAAAACAACAAATAAACATTTTGGCAACCATATCCCTATCATATTTAATGAAGATTTTACAATATTTATTGTTTCAACTTGAATGTGATGCTGGTTAAATAAAAGACAAAAAATTCATCGATAAAAACAATACCTCAAAATTTAATCACAGATATGAAAGGACAGCTGATTTCTAAGTATGTTGACAATGTTATATAATGTATACACTGAAAGAAAGGAGTACTATTGCATTGGAAACCACAACTGAACTGACTTCTACAACTAACTGCTTCCATGCCCCATCCCTAGCAAAGACCAGATATCTCTACTACATTCTTCCATAGAGAATAGGGACCTGCAAATATTCGATATTCGATTCGAATTCGAATATAAAAAGAATATTCGAATTCGATTCGAAATTATTTTTAAATTTTCGAATCTTCGAATATTTTCCAAAAAAAGTAATGCTTTTTTGTGGATAATTCAAGCTCGGTTTTGGTGTGTACTTTGGTGTGTAAAATGTTACTTAACTGGTTTATAAAGCAACCGAAAGGAATCAAGGAATGAAGGAATCAAAGCCTCCATTACATGTTATTACTAGATTCAATAGTACATATTATTTGCTGGAATGGATTGACCAAAACTCTGTTCCTGTCTCTCTGCACTTGTAGAATGTGGTGTTAAAAAGAAATGTGCAAGAAATCCACCAAAACCATTAACACAAACTTTACAAGATACTCTGAAAGCTACTCTTCCAATTCTAAGACCAACAGCAGAAGCAACAACAGTTTTGAGTGCTGATTCCAATGTCAGCATAAGTTTGATCTATCCTTGCATTTTTACATTGAAGGAAGAGTTAGTGTCCAAATCATCAACAGGTCTCCAACAATTTCGAGATGAGCTATTGAAACAACTTGGAGCAAGATTTGATTTGACAATAGATCATCTCCTGGCAGCCACATTCATTTATCCAAGATTTAAACACTACTTATTTTCAGAAGCTGAAACTAAAAAAGCTGTCTTATTTGTAGAGACAATATTGGCAAACTATGACGGAAGCAAAATTGGCAATAATTCTGATGAATTGCCTCGTGAAAGTCTTGTTCAAGACAGGAATAGAGGAAGCCTTATGGATTCAATGTTCGAGAAAGTGCATGATGCTCAAGGAGATACCAGAATCAACAAAATTTCCACCATTTCTGAGCAAATTAAGGATGAAGTCAGTTTGTATTCAAAGCAAGAAGTTGTAGATCGAAACAGTGATCCTCTTTAGTTTTGGAAAGAAAGTATTAATATTTTTCCACTTTTGGCCAGAGCAGCTAGGAATTTGCTTGCAATTCAGGCAACAAATTGTTCTTCAGAAAGAGTTAATTCAGTTGGAGGACAAATTATTACTGACCATCGTCACAATCTCTCGGAAAATAATGCTGAAACTTTGATTTGGGCCAAAATAAATGAAGATCTACTTTTTTAAAAGGCCTGCTTTGCAATTTAATTATTGCTAACTTTCTGTGTTTCAGTATTTAAAAAATATAATATAATAAAAATTTTGAATTTGAAGTTTTATTTTACACTTGTTGGTTGTCAAGTTTTTTCAAGAATATTCGATTCGAATTCGATTCGAAATTCGAATATTTTCTGATATTCGATTTGATATTCGATTCGAAAAAAATTTCCTTATTCGCAGGTCCCTAATAGAGAATTCTACTCTGATCTTGGATTAACCCATTGTTCACTCAAAATGCTTAGATGATTAGGTCAATAGGGAAGTGAAACAAAAACTCCACTGGCAGGGAATAGATGTGAGCTTCAACAACCATCCTCACAAATTTTCTCAAAGGGATGTTGTACGACAAACACCTGTATGGCTGATATGGTACAGAGTTAGATGAGTCATCATTTACAGAGAGGTAACAGATTACATCTGCATGGATCCTTCCCAGACAGAACAGTAGTTTAGACAGGCCATTGAATGGGATCTTCCACAGGCCTGGAGTTCCAACAGTCTTCCTCTTAATTCTTAGGACAATTACAAAGAAGATGTGCAATCTTGCTAGGTTTATTTCCACCAACTTGGGAAGCGTGGCCGAGAGGCTAAGTATGCTTGAACATGGCTTGGCTACCTATGAAAAGGGCTCGAGGTTTGACACCTGACTTGGGCAGAGTTGTGCTTACTGAGCACCTAAGGGCAGCACAGAAAACCTTCTACCAGATACTACTCCCCCCACTGGTCCACAAATGAGATTGGGCCATGCTATATGCATGAAAGTAGTGCTATATAAAAGCTATGATTTTTTGTTTTTACTTGCTTTGCTAAGTATAAGACATCATTTATGACATTTGTTTTTATAGAAAGAAAAATGATTACTATAACCTACCCGTCTTGCGGCCTGGATGAATCTATCTAATACTGCATGCCTTGCATCCCATAAATCATTAGAATAGCTATCAAATGTAGCAATGGTATCTGCAACCTGTTATTTGACATAAAAAAAAATTTAATGGTGATAAAAAATGTTTTAAGTTTATCCTTGAGTAAGTTTGACTAATAACTTAAAGTTGAGAGAAGAAAATATAAGAGTTTTCTTAAAATTCAATACAGATTTCAGTTGACAATTTTGTTGTAATGAAATTATAGTCTGGTTACCATTTCAACATCTCGAAAGGTTCTACGATACGATGTAACAGTGTTAGTGCGTAGGAACTCTTCATCTTCTATTGGTAGGCCTTGAACTCTAGTCTAAAAGAAGTCAAAAACAAACTAGAGCCATTACTTAAATCAAATTAGAAAAAATATAAAACTTTCAATGTGAGGGCTAGGACTATTGTTATGGTCAGTGGTGGCTTGTTGTGGTCAGTGGTGGCTTGTAGTCAGTGGTGGCTTGTGTGAATGTGAAATGATACAAAAGCATGTTGAATAAAAAGGTAAAAAAGTGAAACAGAGGAAAGTGATCAGAATCAGAAATATGAAGAACTTTGATGCTTTTCATTATCTTTCCTCAGCATTCCTCATGGAACAAAGGACCTCAGTAAAAAAAACATGCCACTCTCAACTGTATGTTGCTAGTTTTTTAATGACCTCCCAGCTTTTTCCTGTCCTGTTTGCTTCATCTGATATACTGTGTCGCCACGTTCTTTTTTGTCTTCCTCTATGTCTTGTTCCCTGGGTGTTCCATTCTAAGGCTTGTCTAGCACTGTTGTTGGTATTTTTTCTAACACTATTAAATATGTTTTAAAAACAAAGCCAGTACTTGTTTGTTACCCCTAACCCTAACACTTAAGTTCTAAACAGCTATACACAGATTAAATGTGAAGACTACATCTAGACTTATGTGTTCAAGAAGTAAATAAATGTGAGGCTCAATAGAAAATTAAAAGGTATTTTTCTTAATTGGAGTTTTCAATCCTAAGCCTTGGATTGTCTTACCCTGTAGTATGCATCAGCAGTACTTCTCTCTTCCAAAATTTTAAATTTGTCTGCAAGAGTCATGGGTTTGTCCCCTAGTTTCACCTGCCACCTTAGCTGATTTTGTCTTTCTTCATACACATTTTGTCTGACAAGTTGATCAAATATAGCTTCCTGTAAGAAATTATACAACTCATGATTAGATGTTGGTTATTGCCCTGAAAGCCTCCTACTACCTAAAAGAATAAATTAAATCTACAAACAGCAGCTTCTAATCATTGGCCATTTGATCCAGCAATTAGTAATTGTTTAGGAAAAATCTATGTTAGTTTTCTTTTGAATTAAATGTGTACAGTGATTTAAAACATTAACAAACAAATTTTATTCTATGAGCACACCTCTTATTTCTATATACAAAAATGTCTGTAAATGAAAACTAACCTTCATTTGACGTGTCATAACTGAACCTTCTCTTTGCTGCTGCATATCTAAAAGAACGAAGAATAAAATATTTTAGAAAACAAGATTTGAAAATGGATGAAGAAGACATACGCTCTTCTTTCTAATTTAAGTCAGTGTTTTGATCGTTGTATGGTAATAATAAAGAGATCCTTAAGATGCTTTCTTCACATGATTAAGTACTGGATTAGGTTGCATTTTTAGACTTAAATAGGATTTTCTAGCTGCCATATTATATGCAATCTATCATTGCAATGCATCACTGTCATGCAGTGGGCATCTTTAAAATGCAGAACTGAAAATTTTGGTGACACTTAATAAAATTTTTCTCCTTGTTCCTCTTGTCATATGATCCTGACATGAGACATTGCAACTGCTTGATCTCTGATAGTTTTGACTTTAACTTTTGTTTTTCCCCTTGCTAGGGCAAGAATTACTTTGTTGGATTAATGTATATATTAGTTATAATAGTTTTGATAGTCCTGCTCATAGTGGTAGAAGCTAGTTCATAAGTGTGTGTTACTTTTTGTTTATAGGGGAGCTGGCTGAGACTAGTGTTATACCATTGGTGGCTGTATTTTCAAGCATCTAATAAATGTGATGAGCCAGTGTTGTGAAAATGACTATGCTTGAACTATGGTTGGATTTTAAAACCACAATGTGGGGATTGGTTCATTACAGTCTTTATTCATATTATTAACATCTGTTTTAGTACATCTTATATTTTAAAATGCAGATGTTACTTCAAAAAAAAAAAAGATTAATATTTCCCTGGTCAATCTAGTCATGCATGTTAATCAATAAATTAAATTCTGCCTTGTCACTGGTTTTACTGGCTGACTCAGGCAACCCATTCCATGCTCTAACAGCACTAGGAAAAGAAGGAGCAATTATACAAATTTGTCCAAGCATATGGAACAAGGAATGTGCCTTTATCTTTATGTCTTTTTGAGTATTTTTTATCACCAGTATCAGTAGTAGTTATTTATCTCGCTAAAGTTTACTGCATCAAATTTTACCATCATTATCATCCTTTCAGCTCATCTTAAATAATCATTGTATTAAATATTTTATATGTACCTCAAAGAGTTCTACAGTCAGTTATTTGTCATTTTCTTCATTATTAGAATGTTGGGGGGGGGGGGGGCAGGCAAACCAAATGTTTACAGTGACTCACTGTCTTTGTTGATACTATTAAATATTTTAATCATCTGAAAAATCATTATGAGATAAATCTTTAGGAATGCATCGAAAGCATGTTTGAAGAACAGACAATGCATTGCTCAGATACCAAATGCTAGGTTCATTTTTATTGTTAGGATGAAGGTAAGGGGTCATTCGTAAATGACGTCGTGCAAGAAATAACCTTTTTTGACCCCCCTTCCCCCTTGTCACAAAGTGTCACTAATTCTCAGACCCTCCTCCCCCCTCTGCGTCACGTCACAAAATTAGAAAAAATATTTATTTCAATAATTTATTTCTTATCAACTTTTTCTCAAAGAGATTTCATGTGCTCATCGATAGTATAACGTTAAGATTTTCTTCTGTTTGAGGAGCTGACGCAAAAATTAAATTGTCTTCAATGAGATCTTCATCTATCCATTCCACACTCTCCTCACCTGAGTTTACCAAAACTACAAGGACTTCATTGTCTTTTTTTTTTTTTAATAATTCTTTTGGCTTTCTGTGCTCTTGTTTTTTGGATGGTGGGATGAACAAGTTCATGTTGAAATGAGTACCTAAAAATGTTATTATTTTTCGAAGATTTTTGAAGATTAAAAAAATATTTAGTTTTTTTTCTGAATTTTAAATTTGTGTTGTCAGAAAAATCGTTACCCCCCCCCCCCCCCCCCATGTCACATTTTCTCACCCCCCTCCTCCTTAGAGTGTGACAACAACCCCTATAGTTAAATTAGCCAGATTTCTCACTTTTTTCTCATACAACAATTAGAGATATCAATGTGAAAAAGTTATAATTACAGTTAGTGTCACTAAAAGATTTATTTTCATGATGTAAATAATGAGGGCAATTAGATTTGAAATTCTGCCCTGTCATATACTGAATGGTTTACAAAATCAAAAGAGGAAAAAAAATTATAATTTTTTTAGGACTGAGGGTAAGAGATTCCAGGAAAGAAGAAACATGTATTCTTTCATTTTCTTCTTATAAACCGTTTTATAAATTTATCTAAAATAGAGCATTAATTTTTTTAAAATTATTATGGAATTAAAAGGTGTTATGTCCCTTACTTTGTCTAATTTCATTGACTTTCAATTTTCCAGGTTTCTGTAATAAAACTTTGGCTACAGCGTAAGGTGATTCTATAATCTGAGGAAATTGTATCCCATTTTTTTCTAATGGAAACTGAAAAAAAAAAAATACATCAAATTAAATCAGCAAAAATAAATCTGTTATGTTGCAATTTCTTATAAGGGGTCATTCGTAAATGACGTCACGCTCTAGGGGGAAGGGGGGTTGAGAAAATGAGACAAGGGAGAAAGGGGGGGGGGTAGCGATTTTGTGATTTCACAAATTTAAAATTCAGAAAAAAAAAACAAACAAATAAAATATTTTTTTAATCTTCAAAAATCTTCGAAAAATAATAAAAATTTTTAGGTACTCCTTTCAACATGAACTTGTTTTTTCCTAGATAGATCGAACAGAAATCTACAAAAAGCTGCACACAGCTTGGCTAGCTGCCTACCATGATCGCCCAAAGGCCAATAAAGCAAAATCCCTTTCTCCAATAAGTATGCAAGCCAAAAGAATTATTTTTAAAAAAGACAACGAAGTCCTTGTAGTTTCAGTAAACGCAGGTGAGGAGAGTGTGGAATGAATAGATGAAGATCTCATTAAAGACAATTTCATTTTAGAATCAGCTCTTCAAGCAGAAGAAGAAAATTTTCCCGTGTATACTATCAATGAGCACATGAAACGTCTTTGGAAAAAAATTGATAACAAATAAATAATTTGAAATAAATATTTTTTTTATTTTGTGACGTGACGAAGAGGATGGAGGGAGGGGTCTGAGAATTTGTGACACTTTGTGATAAGGGGGGAGGGGTCAAAAAAAGGTCATTTTTTGCGTGACGTGATTTACGAACGACCCCTAATGAGAGTAAAGTTACAAATAGAATTGTTTTTATTAAAAATATAGCTCACAATTTTAGACTAAAGAGAATTTCTTAAACTATTATCTTGCTTGTGATAAATTTGATTTTATTTTATACCTCATTTAGAGCAGACGTGGGTTTCTTTGAGCTTTTCATTGTATCCTTTGTTTTCTTCATACTTCTGGCTCTTTCTATTGGAGAAAAACATTTTGGATCAAGTACTTCATTGGTTGTGCTTGCTAGGGTCTTGGCTCTAGAGGAAATTAAATATATACAGATTTGAAGTTTGTTTAGTAGCTAATGTTAATTATCAATTAATCTAGCAATTTTATGATGCTTATGAAAAACCTCCTAAATCGTATCTTACAAATTACAGATTAACAAACATTCCTTCTAAAAGAATATAATCATCCTACATGTATCCTTGTGTTACCTTGTTGTTAAATCCTTTTATTAGAGACTTCAACTCTAATCAATAGTTTTCTGGCTGATTTAAGCAACCTGCATATATTTCATGCTTTAATGGTAATAGGAATTACATAGCAATTGTATAAATTTGTCCTAGCACATGCAATAAGAAATGGGCTTCTCCCTTTTGTGTCTTTCGGAGTATTTTTTAAGGTACTGAGTTTATATTTTAAATTATACTTTATTGATTCATGTATTATTTCTAGTTTATGAAGCAAATATCTGAGCAGTTAACCCAGGGAACAAATAACTGCTGTAACACTTAATAAACTAATGCACAGTAATGGCCACTAAAGATACCTGAGAAGACCTGGCTGTGATGTTCCAATGAAAGTTGAAATAAGACCTTTGAAGTTTAGCTGGGAGACAACTAGCTCCACCTTCATTACTGCT
Organism: Biomphalaria straminea; assembly: GCA_021533235.1. Classification (NCBI taxonomy): domain Eukaryota; kingdom Metazoa; phylum Mollusca; class Gastropoda; family Planorbidae; genus Biomphalaria; species Biomphalaria straminea. The sequence continues at coordinate 4,763,379 of JADKLZ010000003.1, read as the reverse complement.
GTCTGGAACTCAAGAGGACCAAATGTGACCGTAATCTCTGTCTCACTGTTGGCAGGAACTATTCCTGTGAAATCAATAAAACAAAATTAGCAAGTCATCATACCAAATCACTTTCGATTTTTGTCTTTATATTACTTCTGATCTAAAGATTTTTATATCCAAGTTAAGAAAAACTTGCAGGATGACAAGGGATGGAAGCGTCAGAATCAGATCCCTCATAACAAAGTCCCAAGCAAATGCTACATAACAAAACAGCCATTAATTAAGAGGAAAAAGGTCATTATTATATATATTTTTTGAATTTTAAAAATTCTATTTAGAGTTCTAAATTATATAGATACCATAAGGCTATTGAATAATATAAAATGCATTTTTAATCTCATTTCAAAATGATTTTTAGTCATTTTTACACTTTTGCATAAAATATACATGTTAAATTTATAAGAAATCTAAAAGGCATGCTTACACAAGACCAAAATTAACCATTCCACATTCAAAAATATATATTAAAAAAAAAGATAGGCCCCTATAGTATAACTAGTGTTACATGTGTGCCTGATGTAGCTCTTCTGTTTTGAAAGCTACAGACGCTCCTCCAGAAATGAAGATTATTACGTTCCAGTCCAAACCTCCAGCAGGACTGTGGAGGATGACAGCAGGCAGAATTGCAACTATCAGATGACATTAACATGAGCACACCACTTGACCTAAGTAAAGTTTCCCTTTCAGACCATGCAGTCTATATGGCAGATGATGTTAAGGTCATCTGTTTCTTTGGCACACAGTTAACAAGCTATGTGTCATGTGGCAAGTACAACAATCAACTGCACAGTACATTTATTTTCCCCAATTATTTTCCTCAATTTAGGTATCCATTAAAGTTGGGTTAGGGATAGACTCAGGGACAAAAGTTCAAATCCCAGTGTTCACAGAGATTCAAACCCAGGACCACAGGTTTGGAAACCAAGCCCTTAAACACTCAGCTACCATGCCCCAACCACTCAACCTGATAGCCAGTGTATACAAATTGAAACTTATAGTAACAAGAATTGATTAATTAATTTTGTATTAAAAATGATTTACTATATATAAGTATGACATTCCCTCTTTATGAAACAGACAAGAATGCTTTGGAGGACCATGTTTAGCTTTGCACTTATTTTGATCACAATGACAATAGTACATTAAAATATTTTGTAAGAAAAGATGAAACGCAAACTATTTTTATTCTGTTTCAAAAATGACGAATGTGTATATGCATACACAAAATAAACTCTTTTAGAAAATTTAAAGTAGCCTCAGTAACTATTTAAATGCTGAATGAGTTGTAACATTAGCCTTTTTTAGTTTTTAAATATAAAATTAACAGACAGCACAAAAGCAATATTAGCTGTTCCTTTAAGCTCACAAATTTTAGCATTCAGCAGTTTTTCAATATACCTGATGTAGGCTCAATTTGGAAAGCTGGATGCCTTTGGATATACTTGAAACAAAACTCAAAGTCAATGGGAGCCAGACTCTTCAGAGGAAAAGTTTTTGAAGTGCTGTCATAAAAAATAAATTGTAATTAATAAAATATCCTTTATAACATGCAAAACTATTCAATAAAAATGTTATTAAGGAATAAAATGTGTACTGTTAGGTACTCAATTGATAGTTGTAGTTATTTAGCAACGCACATTAGAAGACGCATATTGAATGGGACAAGTGACGTTTGGAATATGTTGGGTTAGAGACTAAGAAATCAGTTAGCGATAGAATCTCTAGGGTATAGACATGTTTTACTATTAGTACTGTGACTTTGACTGTGGCCTATTAGAAGACGCATATTGAACGGCACTAGTGACGCTTGGGATATATTGGGTTAGAGACTAAGAAATCAGTTAGCGATAGAATCTCTAGGGTATAGACATGTTTTACTATTAGTACTGTGACTTTGACTGTGGCCTATTATCGTTGTTAAAGTTTTATTCTATTTTATCACTTCTGTTACTAGTGAAATTGATGTGTCTGATTTAGTCTGTGTTTGTGAGCAACTACATTAAATACACCTGAACACGAAAACCCAAACGCCTGCTGAGTAATTGAAGTTTTCTAAAAACACCTAAAGTTGACTCCAAGACAGCCTGAATACAGTACACAGAATTAAGAATGCATTTGCATAAATCCTTTTTCCTTTCATTCATCACTTTAGATATAAAAGATAAACTGACACATTTTCTGATACCAATATTTAAAGTACCTGGTGCCAACAGGAATAGGAGAAAATGTATAACTTCTAGGAAATTCTTTAGTGTTCATCACAGGATAGCCATGAATAGGAATGATCAAGTTTTCATCTCCCTTTAGACATACGAAACAAAAAGGTTACCTTCATCAAAGTCATCAGAAAAGTAAAAAATATTAATATATAATAAGTGGCTAAAATTTGATATAAATTTCAAATTTCTATTAACAATATGTTATGATAAATTATCTCTGATCAAATAAATATTTTTCTGCTTAAATTCTCACCTGACAATGTATTCTAATGCAATCATAATAATATCTCCACTCATCAGGAATAAATTCAACAATGCATTTTAAAATCATACCTGCTACCATTCTTTCCTGTTATAAAAAAAAAAAAAAAAAAAAAAATTTTGGCAGAGGTAAAGAATTTTTACTTCAGCAAAGAATAAAACAATTTTTCATCTTACTACAAAAATAATCAGCTTGACCATCCAAGAACTAGTCCAGTCAGATAAATACTGCATATACTGATTACCAATGAAGAAATATTTATATTTGGCTACTTACTGGCTTTTTATATTTGATAGAAAAATTTTCAGTTTGAGGTGGAATAATATGCAATCTCAAAACATCTGATGATGAATTCAGTAGCAACAACTGCCTTGTTTGTTTTTTACCAACTTCAAAACCTTCAAATAAAAGCTCTGATGGCTTTGACTGAATAAAGGCATTCTGACCAAGTTTAGCATAAATTTCTGCAATCAGAATAACATACATGTATATAAAATGTATATATCATATCTTGCTTTTTTAATGGGGTTTGCAAATTAGGTAAAAAATAAGTATTATAAGTTTTTTCAAATCTAACTATTGTAATGATAACATACAATTTCTATGATAAACTAAAAATATTTTTTGATGACGGTCGAGGGGTGAGGTTCCCAAAAAAAAACATTAAGACTCGAGTGTATGCCAGCTATAACTATTTCTCTGTGTATATCTGAGTATTTTATTCATTTTTGTTATGGTTTAGTTTTTTTAATAATGTTTTTATGTATTACCACTACTGTATATATTATTCTACTGTCCTGAAGTAGGGCCTATGTGTCTCTAAATTTAGTGGTTTTAGTAATGGTGTATTCAAATGTGAATATTTGATTATTTTTGTTATAAATCTCACTGCTTTATTTCTCTTTTTTTAGTATCTTTATGTTTTTTTGAATTGAGGGATTCCCAAAGAGAGCATGGATATTCTAATATTGGTCTAACTAAGGTTAAATAGCATTTTCGTTCTATGATCTTGTTTGATTTGCAAAAATGCTGAATGATTCTGCATATAAGGTCTAAATTAAAATGTGAATTAATGTTACTAGGTCTAGCATAATATATAATACACTCCTATATCTAATTAGAGTGATTAAGATCTGTAGCGCTTTATAGGTCTACTTACTTGTATCCAGCAAATGATTAGGAACATTAATCTTTTTCTTTGCTTCATCTGGTTCTGTAAGAATCATATTTTCAATTAAAAGAGCCTTTTCATTTATGATGGTAGATGATGAGGACAATTCAACCACAACTTCACTGCCATGTCTAGATTTATTTGGTCTAGAGCCACTGCTGACTGTGCCAGTGCTGAAATTGCTGGCAATAATTGTGTCCACGGTTCTGTCTTGCAAGTCTAAAGTTGTAGGCATTTTGTTTTATTTCTTATAATGAAATACTAGTCTAGTTAACTGATTCAAACAGATCCACAACTTGAAGTTCAAAATTACTTTTAACCAAATTCATTAGAGTCATGAACATGCCCAGTGGCCGCCATGACTGTTTTGTGTTTACATACGAGTTTAAGTTTACATATGATTATGATATGTCATAAGTCATATGATATCTATAGATATGAACCGCTTTAATTCTGATGAATAATACGTAATAATCAGATTAGATTCAGAGTCTAGATATACACCCTATATTTCGTTAATTGTTAACATTACAATAATCATATTAAGTGTAATAAAACAGCATCAAACAGTTTTAAATGTGTTTTTGTGGACTAGATCTATATAGTTCTGAAACCATTAAATACAGCTGTTTCCTTGACTACATTCACTTGCCTATGTACCAAGCACAGACTTATTGCTCCCCCCGACTTTCACTTGCCTATGTACCAGACATTTCAATATTCAGACAGCTATTTACAGCTTGAACATTAGATCTTTATAAATAAAAACACCATCTTTAAGGACATTGAAAAGTATATTACGAATCTGAGAAGATTAGCGAAAACATGCAGGTTTGAACGCCTGGAAGATAGCTTAATTAGAGATAGAGTAGTTCTCGGTGTTAGGCATGAATGTCTCAAAATGAAATTGTTACAATAAGATAGATCTAATCCCACTGTTGCCACCATGTTAAATATGATCTATTAAACAAAACTGTTGGAAAGAAATACGTCTAGATTTCTATCACAAGTAGAAACTGTCATAGTAGTCCGAATGGGGCAACAAGAATTTAATAAAGCCGTGAATTGCTCGAGCACAGCAGCTGTTGATATCGATATATGAAGTAACCCTTATACAACACGCAACAAAATGTTAACGATGACATTGGGGAGACATAGATTCTAAATTTAGCAATATTTGTAAACTCTAAAACGTTAGGTTATATAAAGTAAAATTCGTATTTAGACCTTGCCTGTAGGCCTATATAGGGCAATGATATAAAGATCATATGTTTCCGTGCAGTGGCGTGGCTAGGGTGGGGGAGGAGGAGGGGGGAGAATTTGAAAATACCCCCGGGCCCCAACTTGAGGGGGGCCCCCAAATGAGTGTTTTTTACATAAAAAAGTATTACGCAAAATGCAGGGGCCCACAAAGAGGTCAATCCTCCCGGGCCCCCAAACAATGGAAAATTTCTAGCTACGCCCCTGTTTCCGTGACCGAATTTTTAGGTGAACGAAGGCGTTATGCGGCTAGCACTAAACCCTATATGCAGTGAAGCTCTGTGCTAAGATTAATCCTTTATGGCCTATGACTAGTATGACAAGTTCAAGTATCCGACAGTTTTCTGTAGGGTTTGCTTGTCTCCCTACAAAATTCACAAATGCACAAATTCTATCGATTACAATGTGCTTCTGAGCACCATGCAGTCGCCGAGAATGTGTTCTTTTCTTTTGTCTTACATGTAACAGTGTCGACATCTGGGATCCTAGCGAATTAGGCTCCTATCGTACAGTGTGCCGTGCGGAAGCGTGCTAACATTGTCCGATCCTTTAGGCTCCTATCGTACAGTGTGCCGTGCGGAAGCGTGCTAACATTGTCCGATCCTTTCTGTCTAGCCGCCGCCACTCGTCACTACATAGTCAATACCTCTACAACTACACTTATTTACCTCTACAACTACACTTATTTACCTCTACAACTACACTTATTTACCTCTACAACTACACTTATTTACCTCTACAACTACACTTATTACTGTAAGATTTACACCGTGTAACCAATGTATCAATAATGCTGTAGGGCAGTTTGGGACTCTATAACTGTATGTTCAAAAACACAAGCTTGGTTTCAAATGTAGCCTTTGAATACTTCGAGTAGACACAAGAGATTGTTAGATCAGATAGCATTAGCGCTTTTAGTCAAAAGTTTTAGCATTGAAAACTCCAAATATGACAGACGAACAGCAAAAACCAAAAGCGGCTTTTGAACCTATTCTCTAATCAGGCCACCACAAAAACGATTTTTTGATCCAAGGGCAGATAATGCAAAGCACTTTTTGTATTCATTCTGTTATCTACCTTTGCTTTAAATTTATTTAGAGACCCATGTTCAAGCACAGTGATGCTCAACCTTATCCGGTCGGAGGGCCATTTTAATTTCCGTCACCCGTGTCGCGGGTCACATCACCAAAAAGGCTAAAACAAAAAAGAAAAATAAAAAAAAACACTTTTATTAGAAACCCGTGAATCTAGTACTTACATTAATTCACGAGACGTCTATGATAAACCAACGTGTACTTATACTACCCAATAGATGAGATACCAAGTTGGAGCACTGAATCTAATATTCTAAATGTTTGTTTGTGAGAAAAATTTGCTGTAAAAGTTTGTCATCAGAGCTTGTAATTATTGTGATCATCCTTAACACTTGTTTTCGGAGATTTAGAAAAAAGTTTCAGAATGTAACATGGAGTAGAAATCAGTTTCCGAATGTATTGTATTTTATCTAGCTAGGATGTCTGGCTTTGTAAGTTAATCAGTACAGTTGTAACTTTGTCTGGGCACTTGACACAATGACTTTTTGAAATGACTAACATTGTTCAAGCTGAACACGACCATCTTCACATGGTCCAGACTGAACACCTTGCCCCATAGAATTTGTTGATAATTCAATGAAGCCACAGAGACTCGGTTCCAACTAATAACTCTTACTGTCAACCAAACTTCCGGAACCATCAGTGTCACTCCCACTAACTTCTCCCAAGGAAGATCTTCTGTGATGGTTGAAACTTCTTTCACAGAACTTCGCCAGTAGTGGCCCCATGCTTCTTATAACTACTAGCTTCTCTGATCTTAAAACTGCTGTTTTTAATGCAATTAAATACCAAGATTTTGAGAGGTATCAGATATATCAGTAGACTCTCTCAGCCGATGGAGATATTTACCCATATCTTTCAATCGCCTTGTCCTTGTCACGAGACAGCTTCAACAGCGTTCTTCTGATTCTACCATCATCGCTAGCAAGCAACCTTTTTTTGCCATCCGTCGTTGACAAATGGCTTCGGGTTTCTACTTGCAATATCAGAAACTCTGTGCCTTCTCTTACACTCGACTCATTTTCTTTTTCGGTAAATATTCTTATCAATCCTCCACACTAGGAGCAATATAGCAATCGCGTCTCAAACCAATAATGCTGACTTCTTTATATATTTGATTTTCTAAAGTTATTGAATATTTTCGTTTTCTTTAAATAGAAACACTCCTCCAATAAATACGCTGATTTTTTATTACAACAAAATATTTTAAAAAATTGAGAACCCTAACGTAATGAAAGAAAAATTTTCGAAAGTTTTTTTTTTTTTTTGCGGAGACAGATTCACTTTGTGCCGACATCTCCGCGGGCCGGATAGAACCACGTCGCGGGTCGGATGTGGCCCGCGGGCCGTACTTTGGGCATCACTGTTCAAGTATATCTACGCCTGGCAATATCTCAATTTGTTCGGTTGTTAAATTATAAATCTTGTTATAATTTCCTTAATTGATGGAATCTTCTCAAAATGTAATTGAAATAGCTACTGCTTTGAATATTGCGGACTTTTCTGAATGAAGCCTCGGGTGTATCCTAATTACAGAATACCAAGGTTGTGATGCTTTTCAAATAGTATGAACCACAACTTAGAAACAAATAGACGAAAGAGTCCTCTTTAAAATCTCATAAATTATAGATGTTTCTACGAAAAAGAAAATAATGAACTGACCCTATATTTAAAACAAATATCTCTCACAAAAACAAAATACTCTTCACCACAAAGTCACCTGCCAGCAGTCTCTGGTTCCATACTCCAGGACATACTCGCACACCGTCACAATGACCATTTGACCACTGGGCAGGTCCACAAGGCCATTACTGTATTGCCATAACTGGGTGATTTTTTTTTATGAGTCCATAAACTGGATAAAACAATAGCGGTCAAGCTAGCTTACCTGGGCAGCATCCTTACAATGCGATGGGATGTCCATCATGACGGTGTAACTGCATACAGGGACAAGCGAAGGCCGCACATTTATGGCGGACCTAAGGTCAGTGGGCACCAGCTGGAAAGAGGCTGCAGACAATGTTGGAGACCAGTCTCTATGGAGACAGCTTGCCGTCCAATGCTCCAAGTGGTGTGGAGGATCTAATGTAAATCTAAGTAAGTTATCTTATCTTATCTTATCTTATCATGTGTTAATATAGTCATGCATTTTGATCATTATCTTAAACCTGCTTTTTTTTTCTGGCTGATTCAGTAAACCCAATATTAAATATTACGCAAAATACAGGAGCCCCCAAAGAGTTCAAGCCCCTCCCCCCTTGGGCCTCCAAATGATGGAAAATTCATTGTGCATCGTCTTTTAAAATCAACAAATTCAGGTCATATTGTGACATAGATATATATTTTATGCAACATAGCCAATTCCTTCGGTGACCCGTCAAAATAGCGCGGACAAAATAGCGCGGACAAAATAGCGCCGACAAAATAGCGCCGACAAAATAGCGCGAAATTTCCCGACAAAATAGCGCAAGACAAAATAGCGCAGACTCATATATGATGTGTATAAAATTACCGGATTATTAGTAATTTAGTGTCCTGGGCTGCATTTTTGTTGATGTCACTATTTTTTCAATATTAACATATCTGAAATTATGCCAGATTGGCAGAGAACGAGAGGACTTTACATTTTATATCATTCCCCTTTTTCACCTTTGATTTAAATGCATAACTTGCTAAAATCAGGATTTTGAAATGTGGTGACCCGACAAAATAGGATAGGAAAATACGAAAATATGTTATACTATAATCTGAAATCTGCGGCATGTTTCTTTGATCTAAACAGGGCTGCGCAGAGTGTAATGTTAGATTTTGAGATAGGCAAATTCAAAATGCAGTTAGCACAGTATTCCCTGCGACCAGACTTGTCAGTTGTCTATTCCATTTTGAACAAAGTCTCTGACGTAAAGTACAAGATGAACCTCTTACAGCTACATACCGAGAAGATCAAAATGTACGCATGTTTGTCAAGATGCTGTTAGCCCTTTCATTTGTTCCACCTGGCGATGTAAATACTGCCTTTGTTAGAGATCGTGTACAGGACAATCTACCACGAACAAACAATTCAGTGGAGGGATGGCACCATGCATTTCAACTGTCTATTGACGGTCATCACCCTAATGTGTACAAGTTAATCTCTCACTTCGTCATAGAACAGGAGAACACTGAGAACAAGATTCTGAGGTACAATGCTGGAGAAAGAAGTCAAGCAGCAAGCAAGACAAAGTACCTCCAACTAAACAGATGACTTGAAGCTATATTGCCAATGTACGGAAACACGCCAGTGATGGAATATCTACGTGACATTTCCTACAATTTAACTTTGTCAAACTTAGTGTGAGTGTGTGTGTGTGTGTGTAAATTTGACAAGTATCTTTGCGTGTTTTCAAAGTACACTTTTATGGTATACCTACATAAATACTACAATTTGAAATTAATCCTTTTATGATTTTTTTATGTTTATCTAAAGTGTTTCCTGCAAAATGACTGAAAAACTTACGATTAAATTAAACCAAAAAAAAATTGGCTCTATTCTTATTTTACGAAATCTAAAGTATTTCTTTCAAAATGAGTAGAATATATATTTTCTGCGCTATTTTGTCGGCGCTATTTTGTCCGCGCTATTTTGTCGGCGCTATTTTGTCCGCGCTATTTTGACCGCGCTATTTTGTCGGCGCTATTTTGTCCGCGCTATTTTGACGGGGTACCAATTCCTTCTACACTCTGTGTAAATATATTTCTTTCACTTGGTTTAATAGATTGCTTAAAGGACATTAACAGCTTTCTAAATCCACATCGAAATTGAACTGCTTCCACTGGCTCTCCCAAATGAAAGCCTCGTTGGATTATTGTCCTCTCTCGCCTCCTCGCAGTGTGTCCATCTCTTCTCTCAATCCTCCCCGATTACCAACTCTTCTACCTCAAACACAATCCTCCCAGAAAATAATGTCTTCTCATCAAATCCTCTCCGTACACAAACTGTCCACATTTCAAATATCCATTTCTCCCCGGGAACAAACTGTCATCGTTTCTGATAAAACTTTCTTCTCTGACATGGTTGCTTAAAAAAGTTCCTCTTTCAGACCTTGTGGTCTATAGGGCAGATGATGTAAAGGTTATCTGATTCTGTGGCTTACTGTTAACGAGGGTGTCATGTGGCCAGCACAACGACCGACCGCCTTTACTTTCCCCAACTAATGTCAAGTACCCATTAGATCCGGGTGGACTCAGAAGCGCCGAATATTCCGAAATTAAAAGTCCCAATCTTCACCAGGATTCGAACCCCGGACCACGGTTTGGAAGCCAGGCGCTTTATCGCTCAGCCACCGCGCCACCGATATGATTGCTTGTAGGTATGATATTATCTCTGGACTGTTGTTCGATGTCCGCGATAATCTGGGCTCAAACTCTTTATGCCACCGTACCCAGCCGTCCTTCGGCAATCCTTCGGCCGTTTTGGCTAGGATGTAATTATCTACAAACCTGAAGGAACAATCAAAACATGTAAAACAAAGGGAAAAAAACAATTTCTAACGTCAGTTTAATCTCGGACACAAACCTTAATAATAGTAATTATTATTATTATGTCAGAAACGAAAGAGTAGTCATTCTGCGATGCGAGGGTTGAGTTTCGTTAAAGAGAAACAAAATTCATCGTAGTCCCTTTAACAGTTTCCACTAAGGAAGTTTCTGGTGATGTGGCAAGTCTGCAGCAGTACCGCCCTCTGACAGGCAACGAGGATCTTCCTAGGAATGTTAAGAGTCTTGAAGGTATCTGTATTATTATTATTATTATTATTATTATTATTATACCTTTTATATAGCACTACTTTCATACTTATAGCATGCTCAGAGCGTTATGGTTCTTTCTCATCTGTGGATCAGTATGAAGGTGGGGGGGGGATATCTGGGAGAAGGTTTTCAGCAGGGCCGGTCCTAGAGGTTGCGGGGCCCTATGCGAAACTGATTGCGCGGGGCCTAGTCTGTGAAGGAATAAGGATAATAAGTGAAAATTGAGATTTGTATAAGAAAAAAATTCGACTTGGAATTTTATTCATTTCTACTAAATTATGTGATCAGTACTTTACAAACCTTGTAACCAATGGCAATTTATATGACAGTGACTATAAAAGTAAATAATTACATGAAAGCTACCAATGCCTTATTTCTTTTATCACGAGTAAGATTGGCGTTTTCCGCAATGAATGACACCCACAATGGCCACAAATGACAATTTTGTCTATTTTTCTGGAGATTTTAAAGAGTTTTCTGTTGATTTTAATAAATTCAAGAGATTTATAGGAATTTTGCGTATATATTTTGCAATTTAATAATTACACATTGAATTAGCACGGGGCCTATGAAAGCGCGGGGCCTACTGCGACCGCATAGGTGGCAGTGGCCTAAGACCGGCCCTGGTTTTCAGTACTGCCTTTGGGCAGCTCAGCCAACACAACTCTGCCCGAGTCGGGTGTTGAATGAACCTCGAGCCCCCTTCATAGGTAGCCAAGCCAAGCAAGGTTTAACCTTCATCATTCCTAACATCCGATTCTCATCGGACACAAAATGTCCTAATTTGTAACACCAGTTAGTCCTCGGACACGCACTGTTTTCACCTGTTCACACTTTTGAGGTCATTTTGTCCCCCAAGACTGAAACAGCTTCATCTTTTGTTGTAACCTTTTACCGTACAAAAAAATGTCTACCTTTTGCCTACACTATTTTTTTCCTAACCCATCTATTGACACAACCTCTTTTATTCCTCCAAATTTTTTTTTACACACACACACCCACACAAACACACCCACCCTAATTAATTTTGCCCAGATATAGCATCAAAGAGAATAAGTAGACGATTTGAAAAAAAAAAAAGCTTTTGTTATTTGGATTTTTCAATCATGGAACGTTTTCTAGACCAAAAAAAAAATCATTCTAAAAATTATCGGTTCAAAGCGCGTACAAAAATACACTAGATTATAAAGGAATTCTATTTTCAGTAGATAATTACGGAGTATACAATAATTGAGTTTTGGCCTTGTCTGGACCATGGTCACACGATCTGACTCTATTCAGTGGATACGAGGACACAAAAAGTGTAATTAGCAGACGACAGAGAATGAAATGTCCTCTTACCAGCTGCCAATCTCAATGATTAGAGTTAAGAAAAAAAAATCAAGAAAAATATCCCTAATGCGTTTGCAATATTTTTTCTTGTTTCATGTTCCATCCCAAGTCATGAATTGAAAAATCCTCCCTATCCCCCCCCCACCCACAATCCACTCCTTTCTCATTCATTTCAAGTTTAAAATTTGTTCTGGAAAAAAAAAGTTTTAAATTCGGAGCATCGGTTCCAATATGGCGGATGATGTTTAAACAGATGTATCCTGGGAGTAGAAATGAATGCTGGGAAAGATAATCCTGATCATTGAAGACTGGAGAAGGGAACTCTTTCGGTTGTCATTATGGGCCAACTGGTAGTTTTAGAAAACAAAATCGATCTTGAGATTTTATTTTCCTTTTTCCAATCTGCTTTCCTTTTAATGCCAAGCTGTGGGACAATAAGGTCTGCAGCATAAAAAGTTGAATGGAAAAAAAAAAGTATAAAAGAATTAATTCTTTGTTTAAATTGGCCTAAAAATGGAGTATTGTTAGGCTAACTACTATGCCCGATAAAAAGGTTTTTATTGTTTGGTTCGACAAGTATTTTGATTAGGAATTTTAAAAAATAGTAAAAAAAAAAAAAAAGCATTCCGACTGGCATAAGTTACGGAAGTAAAGGCGGTTGGTCGTTGTGTTGGCCACATGACACCCTCGTTAACCGTTGGCCACAGTAACAGATAAGCTTTAATTCATCTGCCTCCAGAGATTGCAAGGTCTGAAAGGGATTTCTTTATTAGATAGCCATAGCCTATGTCTACCACCAATTTATTTGATGTTCTTCACGCCTGTTAACTGTATAGCAGTTGTCCTGGTGGGATATAGTTCATAAATCTAGCAACAAACAAACAATAAATAAATAGATGATCTGGCCTGCGAAGCCATGCTTTTCTCGAGACTAGGCCATTAGATACAAACTAAACACTCGGGGATTTTTAAGTTCTAGATAACTGATGTGTTTTTGTTAGAGAAGGAAGCATGTGTATGTGTGTCAGATAGAAACTGTGTGAGTGTGTGTGTGTGAGAGATAGAAACTGTGTGTGTGTATCAGATAGAAACTGTGTGAGTGTGATAAAAACATGTGTATGTCTGTTAGATAGACGCTGTGGGTGTGCTCAACCAGGAAGCGTCTAAGTCATTAAAAAAAATATGTTTTTGAAATTCTATAACACTTACAATGTTGAATTTAGTTTGTTATATTGAATATATATTGAACTGTGATTGATGGTGGTGAATATCTAAAAAAAAATAAGTAATGACAAACACACACACACAGTTTAAATTCAAACGTATGTCTGGGGTCATGTTGACATTTGAATATTTGATAAAGTTTTCCGTTGAAAAGTGTTTTTATTTGTTTACCAACTTTCTCCGTCTCTCTCTCTCTCTCTCTCTCTCTCTCTCTCTCTCTCTCTCTCCCTCATTCTCTCCCTTATACACACACACTGCTCTAACGTTTTTGTTCCGACTTCTTTCTAACATTCGTTGTTCAGTTTCTTGCTTTCACTTTCTTTTGCTCACATACACTGTCAGTCTCTCTCACACACACTACACTATCTATCTATCTATCTATCTATCTATCTATCTATCTATCTATCTA
>JADKLZ010000003.1:4734700-4749568 GCA_021533235.1 Biomphalaria straminea | reverse complement strand
TCTGTCTGTCTGTCTGTCTGTCTGTCTGTCTGTCTGTCTGTCTGTCTGTCTGTCTATCTATCTATCTATCTATCTATCTATCTATCTATCTATCTATCTATCTATTTTTGTAATCCGACCTGTTACTCACTCGCAATAATTAAAAGTACCAAAAATTAAAAGCATGTATATATAGATATTTTTAGTAATAGTAGCAGTTATCATTAAAAGTAGTTATAACTATTTAAACTTATCCTTGAATTTATCATTCAAAAAAAAAACAACATGATTAGCATAAACTAGTAAACGTTGCGTGCTATTTTAAATACAAATTTTTAAAAAATTTTAAGTAACGGTGCAGATAATGTGAAGCGAATCTGTTTCTGGCTTTAGCTAGGGTGTTACCTAGCTAGCACAACGAACTAAATGCCTTTTCCTCTACAACGTATGTCCCTAAAACATCAGGTGCACATTAGAACGGAGTGAACTTCGCCCTAAAAATCACGCCGCCGAAAATCCCAGTCAGCTTCGAACTCTAGACCCTTGTGTTAGTCATCCAAGCGCTGCATCACTCTGCCACAACGCCCCAAACAAAATAATAACTATAAATAAGATTTATTCGATTTCAGTATGGTATGCCTGTCCTGTAGTAGACTGCCTTCTCCAAACTAACGGCCTAATTGGAGATGTTCAAACAGTGGGGGGGGGGGGGCCAAAACTGAAAATAGCTAGTTTTCGGTATTTCCGGTGTGTAAGATAAAGGAAGTGTTGACAAACTGTTTCTTTTTAAAGGTATGGGATCATTTTTGATCACTTTTTAGCTTTACACAAATTCTCTACGCTCTGTCGTTTAACCCTTAAAGTGCTGAGCTTTTTTTTTTTTTTTACAAGAGAGCATACAAAATGGAATTACAATTCTAGTGTTTAGAGGCTAAACTACCAGAACGCGTCTAACTCAAAACTATTTGAAAGTACAAGGAACATTAGTTAGAAACAAATTTGGCAATCATCTTCGTGGCATTTTACATCTGGAGAGACGATCTTTTCCCTTTGCAACTTCTTGGTAGCAGTAAAAATGGATAGTTGATATAAATAACAATCCACGCATTAAGATATTGTTGCTATTTAAGATCAATTGTTATTTATAGAGAGACTTTCGATGTTTCCATTGTAGTGTTCCTTCTTCTCTGTAAACAATTGTTTGGCTTGAATATTTCCCATTGTTTGAATACATTTGTGTTTTTTTATTGGTGTTGGTAATATGATTTTTTCCCCTGGTTGCTGTAGGGTGTGAGGTCCTTAGTGTAGGCCTACGAATACATAACTAAATTCATAAAGCGTCAGTGCTAGTAGCATCCAACATTTCTAACAGTCTTATAAGTAGGGTATTAACGTGTCGGGGTTGAAGCATTACAAAATTGTGTCCCCTAGATTAGCCAGAGTATATTTTGTTTCCCTGCAATGATGGCAGCTTTACAAGTTCAACTAAGCGAGCGAACTGATGCTCTTGTTTGCTCGCGTTCATCTGACCGAGTTATCTCAACATGAATAGATATCAGAAAGGTAATTATGGTGCTAATTTTATTGTAACCTCCGCTGCACACGAGTTCCCGTTAAAGATGTTGTTCCGTGCAAAATAAAAGTAAAAGTTTGCGCTATTTATACGCCCCTTAGGCGGTATTCCGTAACAAGTTCAGAATATTTTTTTTTCTTTTTATACTTTGAGCTGTGCTGTGCAATAAGAAATGCGTACGTGTGGTTCGTCATCTGAGACGCCAGCTGATTGCTAGTGTCGGAGTTTTGGCAACGGAGAGGCTGAACTGTTCATGTTAATTACCAACCTACTCTATCTCTTTCAGACTAAGGGGTAGTACATGGAGACTATCTTGTTTGACAGAGGCGGCACCACCTTTTTACATCCCAAGAAGTCAGATTTGAACAATGAAAGTGTTATACCGCATGCTAGAGATGTTGTGGTTGGTAAGAAAAATGGACCCCCGGCGGACAACAGCTTTGCATCAGATGTGGAAAAATACGTCCAGGTCGCTTCTAGCTTTGCGTAGTCACGTGAAACACTGCAATCATCAATTAACTTTGGAACTGAAGACATTGCCATCAGGGCAGATAACTGCATATGAAGGAATTTCAAGGCAATGAAAGCTAATCATGTAATATAACTTTGCTGATCTTTCAATTTTTTTAATACTGTTACATCTCCAGTGGCGAACTGAATGTGTGTATGTGTGAGACCCACTGACACGCACAGACGAAGGCGGGTCACAGGTCAACCAAAGACTGTCCCTAGTGTGACCTGTGCTGTGCGCATGTGAGCCGAGAGCTTGGACGGACTAGAACAGTGTGTGTTGGACAGTTAGAGACAGAGTCCTGCAGATAGCAAGCGTGCAGTTAGAACTGTGGTGTTATGAACAGGCTTTGAAAATGTAGCATATACGCGATAGAGAGACTGTTGTTTTAGTTAAGTTCCATTGTGTTTAAGCATTTGTAATTAGTGGCGCCAATTGTGTCGTATTGGTTGTGCTGATGTGTTTGTAATTAAACCGCCACTGTGTTATTGAAGCTCTTGTCGTTAAGTTCTTGAGTTAGATGTGTTGTGTTGTTGTTAAGCAGTGTGAGCAGAAGGCCTGAGAAGTGAAGTTCGTTACAATACTATAAATTGTAGTTTATGATCTATAAAGCATTACAATAAAATAATGCTTACTCCTAAATCAAAATTGGACGGAAAAGCAATGCAGATTTAAAATCTTAAATTCCATATATTTCGGGATCCTGGGCGTCCTCGAGTTCCCCCAGCTCTTTATGGGTGCCTGACGTCAATAGAAGAAAGTAAAGGCGGTTGGTCGTTTTACTGACCACGTAACAATCGGTCGTAAAGGGGAACTTTACTTTATAATGTAGAAGTTTGTCATGGTAAGAAAAACAAAAACGTCCCTAAAATATTTCGAATCGATAGATAGTTGTGAGATAGTTGTGAGAGTTCTTCTTACTGTTTCAGTTATTATTTTATTTTTAACTGTTAAGTGAATAGTGTATAAAGCTACATAAGTCTAGTCATAAAGCAATGTAATAAGTCACTGACATGATTCATGAAACATACAAGAAGTTATATCATTGTTACGATTCCTCGTTCCATATGGTAGGACTAATTCGTACACATGCTCCTTCTTCACTAGTGCTATTAGAGCATGGAATGGGTAGCCAGGAAAACCAGTAACTTGGCAGATTTTAAGTCGATGGTTAACATGCATAACTAGATGCATGACGCGTATGACGTAATCATCTTCTTTTTAAGATAATATTTCAATGGTCTAAAAAAAATTATACTAGGTGTCTCCCTTTGTTTCACTCATCTTTTTTCTCCGCTTTGGAATCGGTAGATGAATTAAATTAAAATATTAAACTTATACAATCTAATATTATACCCGTGTTTTAAAAATAGATCTTGTAGTGCGATGTGACCCATTTAAAAACAGTGATAATTATCCATCTTAAAGCAAACATTCAGCCTCACACAGTATTGATCTAGTACGTACATTCTAACACTGTGTTTGTAACTTCCAAAAAATCACTATTTTTAAGTGTGAAAAAACCTCCAGCTTTTTTTAGGTCAGAGAAATGTCAGAGCTCTTTACAATCAAAGACGAAAAAATAAAGTAGGTCAACTTCAAACTTTCGGTCTCTTCAGTTTCTGTGAAAACTTGACAAATTTAAAACAAAAACCGAATTTTATATTTATATATGCTAGTGGTTTCTTAAACTAGGTATTGAGTCTTAAGTTTGTTTGGTACATTGCTATAATAAATATATGTTCCAAGAGATCAGAGACAGGGTCACTGCGGCGATCGGACCCCATGATGACCTGCTAAGTACCGTGAAAAAAACGCAAGCTGAAAATCTATGGCCATATTACAAGATCTTCGGGGCTCGCAAAGACCTTCCTACAGGGAACAGTACCAGGAAAAAGAAAAAGAGGCAGACAGAAAGCGGTTGGAGGACAACATAAAAGAATGGATGGGCCTGCCAATGAAAAAGGTTCTAAACAGGGTAAAGGACAGAGAGGAATGGAAAAAGACGGTCTAAAGTTCTTGCTTGGTGCCCCAGCGGTTCACAGACTAAGGGATAGGTAACAGGTAATGTTCCAAGAAGGGCCGAATTTAAAAAAGGAAAGCCGGGGGTACTGCCCCGTGGACTAAACAAGAGAAGGGGTCAGTACATTAGTAATTTTAAAAATATTAGAAAATCTTACGTTTTATTTTTACAACATTTTTGTTTTCGTATTTTTACTGAAAATACTTTAAATCATACTGTTAGCAACACTTTCGTGATTAAGCATTGTCAGCCTGTACTAATCCCTAATATACGTCAGTCTCTTCCCAGGGCTTCAGCGTCCACAGACTTTAAAAAAATTGGTAACTAAAATATGCATATTAAATTATTTTTTTTAGAAAAATAATGAAAAAGGGATTAAATGTAAGTAGGCCTACTATATTTTTGTCTTTTATTATATGGCATGTTTATATATATAAGTATTATTATTAATAAGTGGATTTTTATGAAAGCTTTGGTAAAAATGTAGAGGCCTCCACAAAAATCCTGCCCCGAAGCCTTCACAGACATAAATCTGGCCCTGACTCCAGATATATTAACAATATATATGTAAACACACATGTTCTGTCACTGAAAAAAACAACAACAACAACATAATATTTGCCTGTCTCTCTATCTTTCTCCTTGAACGACCCACACATACCGCACATTTTAAGAACTAAAAATTGCGCAACATTTTGTTGAGTTATTTTACGAATTAAGAAATTAATTATGAATGAAAATGAAGTGGAAGAGAATGCAACAAACAATGTGATATACCTGCACTTCTGGAATTAATAAAATAATGCTTAAAATAGCACTTAAAGTGCTCTCTCTCTCTCCCTCTCTCTCTCTCTCTCTCCTTCTCTCTCTCTCTCGCTCTCTCTCTCTCTCTCTCTCTCTCTCCCTCTCTCTCTCTCTCTCCTTCTGTCTCTCTCTCTCTCAGTCCTATTTGTTTTTTTTTAATATCTTTTATAACATAAAAAAAATATATGTTTTAATGGCTGATTCACTTATTGTTGAAGTTGATGAAGAAACAAAACATGGAGAAATCAATTAACAAAGCTCAATCTTATTTTCATTTGATATTTTGAATCACATATTAAACATAAATAAATCACGACAGCTCTAATCTATTTCGTAATGTTGTTCTCTATCTAAGTGGCGGGATTTATTGAAGACTGCCAACTGTTCAACAAATCTCTAAATACAACAATAATAAATTCTATTCTTTAAATATCTTTTAAAGCATTTCTGTTTAAGACCATTATGTGGCATTTTAATTTTCGTAAAAGCTCTTTCCTCTTTGCGTCTTCTCATGAGGCTTAACTCTTCCTTTCCTAACTGACGATAACAACGCTGATTCCACCAGAATGTGGCAAATAACTACGGAGAGAAAGAGTTAAGAGGCCAATCCTAGATACACATGTGTAGTCACAGTTTTAGCATTTGTGAATCAGCAGATACTGCAACATTTTTAGCCTTTCCCTGGTTTTGTCTGCCATCCTGAACCTTCCTCTCTGCTTGCTCTCCATGTGGGCTTAATCTGCTGTTATCTTACAACTGATGCGAGAATGGAAAATGGGAGAAAAACATGCTAAAAATTTTATCCAGACAGACAGACAGACAGAGTAAGTTGTTATAAGCTTTGTACAAATGTAAATGTCATTGCCCCTGGTGTTCGCAGGACATGTAAAATATTGAAAAAAAATTATGTCACATATTAACTAATGAATAATTCAATACGCCACGATCTATCTTATTAGTCCTAGGTTCAAATCATTAGGCAAGACTGGTTTCTCAAATGTCCAAAAATAACAAGGTTTGGCCAATATAATTTTTTTTTCTTTCTTCTTTAGGTATCTACTATTTAGAGTCCGAAACTAAAAGCGACTTGTTTGTTTCCCTTGAGCAAGCGTCTCCATGGCTACAGCCGAAATGAAACCATATAAAGAAATTGGTTAATTTTGGCCCCTTATTATTACAGAAACCTACAATTAGGACGTGGTTATTTATAACCTAAGCTATTCTTGTAAATAGTTTTATAATGTTAAATTATTTTCTATTTATACTTGACGTATTTCGGGTTTGTTATAAACTTAAAATAAACATTATTAATCAAACACAGGAGATCGTGTTTTTGGATGCACTCCACCCTCGCGTTTGCACGCGTTGACAAACAAAGTAAAACTTCTACAAAATAAGAACAAGAATGATTAGCTCACTTTTCAATACAGTGTACATTTCCCATCTCTGTGTGCAAAGAATGAAAAGGTAATGTGCTTTTCATCTCAAATCTCATCTCCGCCTGAGGTCCCTACTGGGACATAGGCCACCAACCAGCTTCCTCCAGGCATCTCGGTTTCGGGTGAGTCTCTGCAACTGTCCCCATGTCTTGCCCATCTGCTTGGCATCTGTTTCCAGATCGCGGCGCCCATTGCCGGTCCTATCGATTGCGGGGCCCTATGCGAAACTGATTGCGCGGGGCCTAATCTGGGTGGGAATAAGGATAAAAAGTGAATTAAGATTTTGTATTAGAAAATAAATTCGGCTTTTAATTTTATTCATTCTTTTCTAAGTACAAAATTGCGAACAGGTCAGTTCTATTTAACGAACCTTGCAACCTATGGCATATTTATATGCCAGTGACTATTAAAGTAAATAAAGTTTTGGAACTTTCCATATTCTAGGACAAATCTGTACAAATGCTCTTTCTCCCATAGTGCCATGATTAGAGCGTGTAATGGGTTGCCTGAGCTAGCCAGGAAAACAGTGACTTGGCAGAATTTAAGTCATTGGTTAATATGCATTACTGAATACATGACGCGTAGGACGTAATCATCTTCTTTTTTGAAGTAACGTCTGTATTATATAAGATAAGATAAGGTAAGGGTACAATTCGTCCGATTATTACATTTTATCACATGAAAGCTGACAATTCCTTTTTTATCGCACGTAGGATTGGCGTTTTCCGTAATGAATGACACACACAAATGACAATTTTGACTTTTTTTTTTCAGGGGATTTTTTATGAGTTTTCAGTAGATTTTAATAAGCGCATCACATTTCCATGAATGTTTCTTATATATTTTGCAATTAATAATTACACATAGAATTAGCGCGGGGCCTATGAAAGCACGGGGCCCACTGCGACCGCATTGGTTGCAGTGGCCTAAGACCGGCCCTGGTGCCGGCGCCATGTATTCCTGGGCCGTCATTTCTTCCTCCAGGTTAGTGCTCGCCTTACTATGTTAGATGCGGGCTTGACAGGGTGTGACCTATCCATCTCCAGCGTCTCTGAAGGATATCTGCTTCAATGGGTAGTTGTTTTGTTCTTTGTTACAGTTTCTCATTCGAGATCTTGTCTGGTCAGCAGATCATAAGAATCTTCCTCAGCCAGGTATTGATGAATACCTGGATTTTTTCGACGGTGGTTCTCCAGGTCTCTGCTTTATAAAGCAGTATGTGCTTTTCATTTGCATTAAATTTCCTGTTCAACTTCTAACGTTTTGAGCCACCAGACTTATCAATCCAAACAGAGAGCAAACCAACCACTCAACCACCTAAAAATCAACCTCTCAACCACCAACAAGCGACCAACAAAGCAACCCCTGAAAAAAAAATCACTCAACATATTCACATTTGCCACCGAACAAATTAAACCCTCAACAAAGCAGCCAACAAACTACTCAATCTCTCCACCACCTAACTAATCAACCACTCAACAACCCAACTAATCAACAACTTCATTAATCAGTCACCAAACTAACCGAAACTCAACCACCCAACAAGCAAACTAATCAAAACTCAAACACCCAATCAGCCAACTAATCAACCAATTAAACACCCAAATGAGAAACAACTTAACCACCAAACAAATTAGCCACCCAACTAATCAACTACCCAACAAACCAACTAATCATTTAATCATACATTTAATAAAAAGCGACATATCAAATTATTTTTTTTCACACGTTTATTTAATAAATAAGCATAAATATGGATAACTCAAATAGATCCTAATGAATTCCTACATATAACTTTCTGGTTGCAGAAACGAGAATTATAAATATACTATAGTTATATTTACTAAGGTAAATCAGAGTCACTCTCGCAACTGCTTGATCTATATAAAAAATACCTCCCCATCTTGTTTTTCTACATAGCAAATGACTACTCTGATTTGATATGTTCTTTGTAGTCACAATGCCATAACACCGTTTGAACACTGTACTTTCCAACAGGTAAATAACTGAACCATAATGAACACTTGGGGAGCGACCTTAACCTTTGTCGTTTCCCCTTCTGATACCTTCAATTCTGAACAATGCCTCCCTCCCGTCATGTCTAAACAATATGTTCCCCTCCTCCCCTCTCTGACGTGCACTTTTATATTTCCTTTGCTTCTAGACAAAGCGATCAAATATGAGATTTGTTGTTTTTTTTTGGCGCAGTGTCATTCAATAATATCTAAAAAAAAGTTAATCAATAATTTGTTTCGTTGGTTGTAAACAGGAATTATTTTGGCCAATAGAAATAGAGGGAGTGACTATGATGTGCTTTAATGTTGAGATCTCCCAGGCTTTTTAATCGTATTATCAAAAGTAGTTTTAAGCTAGAGGCGGTGCTACTTCTAGAGGTGGTATGACATCTTGAGATGGTGTCACATCTTGAGGCGCTGTCACATCTTGAGGCGGTGTCACATCTTGAGGCGCTGTCACATCTTGAGGCGCTGTCACACCTTGAGGCCGTGTCACCTCTTGAGGCGGTGTTACATCTTGAGGTGGTGTCACCTCTTGAGGCAGAGTCACATCTTGAGGCGGTGTCACATCATGAGGCAGTGTCACATCTTAAGGCGGTGTCACATCTTGAAGCGGTGCTACTTCTAGAGGTTGTAACATGCATATCAATTACATCTCGAAAGTACCAACTTTGATGTGCAGTTGCTGTTTTTTTTGACTCTATCAACTTTGGTGTCTACATCCGGTTTCTTACTGTCCAACTGGAATTATCACGTCGTCTTTGTCCAAGATCTAGTATACACTATCTAGAGACATCGTTTTGCTTACCACATGACACCCTTGTTAATATTGTAACTTATCTAGTTGTTTGACGTATTGCTCAACTCTGATTTTGTAGAATAATTATGCGCAACAATATTTTTGAATATAAGATAGAAATGTACTATTAAAAGTAAATCCACACTCAGAGTACTGAAATGAAATCCAAGCGTACAGCTGACGTTATGAGTTAATTATACAATGGACCTCATTCACCAATAGTAAATAAACACATTTAGCCACGTCATCACATTGATAAAATAGTGAAAAATACGAATCATGTGACATGCTTAAGTATTGATTAATTTGTATAGAACACATAGAGAAAATGTTGTTTGTTTACGTTTGGTGAATGAGGTCCATACCTATGTATTTATATTTTCAAAAAAAAATTTACACCCTTTTAAGAAATTGAAGGCCAAAGCTATATTAAGCTATGCTAAAAAAAAAAAAAAACAACTACACATTTTTGCTTTCTAAATGATACTGCCACTGCAGTTTCTGTTAAGAAGAGCCAATAGTTGTACAATATAACCTTTTTTGTGTTGGCCAGATAACACCCTCGTTAACCGTTACAAAAAAGTAAAAGTTTATGTCTTCTGCCTCATTGTCCGTAGTAGTTGTAAATCTTTTTTTATTATTATTATTTTTAAGACGATAAGATTTCTATCAATCTCTGTTTAAAATTTCCTCCCCCCCCTTCTTTTCAATCAATGTTGACTACGTAAGGGACGCCTACAGACACGGCGTCGACACTATAATCAAAACAACCCATCATTAAACGCGGGCATATCGATTCCAACGCAGAAACTCGAGGAAATTTGAACTCGAATATATTGCAAGCTAATAACATGGAATCGATTAGATAGCATTTAGATATGATAACCAAAATAGCGGCATTTAGTGGAATCGTTTATACCCACCTTTTAAAAAAAGTTGCAATATACTTCTGGTTTTAATTTGATTAGATTCTTTGGTTTGACTAATTAGTTCCTTGATTAAGATTTATCCCAAAAACGTCTGTAGGGCAGATGATGTAAAGGTCATCTGTTTCTGTGGCCTACGGTTAACGAGGGTGTCATGTGGCAAGCACAACGACCAAGCGCCTTTATTTCAACCCCAACTAATGTCAGGTACCCATTAGAGCTGGGTGGACTCAGAGGCATGCAAAGATCCTGAAGTTAAAAATCCCAGTCTTCGAACCCTGGATCCCGGGTACAGAAGCCAAGCGCTTTACCCCTCAGCCAGCGCGCCTCCGATCAATTCACAGAATATAATTATGTTGTTTTTTTTTAAATCTTTATTTTGATAGTATTTTAAATTTAAAGAAAGGAAATGAACAAGTAACCTTGCCGACAGTTGTGCTTAAAAACTCAAAACTTGGGGTTTTATTTATGGTTCCATTCAGCTCTGAGTATCCAGAAGTACGATGCAAAAATCGATTACGACAATGCGTAAAGAATTGCTTGAGAAATAAAGGCGAATCGGTTTAACGACGTTAATGCGTTTTGTACTTCAATACCCTTAACCAAGAGAGATGTTGAATTTCCTGCTTGAGAAAGTTGTTTAGAATCATTAAAAGGTTAGCGTGTACGGTCTTTTGACTCTATGCTTAACTCTTCTCTCCCTCATTATTTTTCTGTTTTCGATAGTATTATTCGTTTTGCTCAATTGTATTTACCTATCATGTTATGATTACATTTTTTTAAATAATGTTTGGTTTTGTATAATGCACAAATTGTAAGACAAATTTCCTTACGGACAATAAAGATTATTATTATTATGTTAGAAAAGAACGAGTATTCTTTCTCTGGCGGAGCCAGGGTCGAGTTTCGTTAAAGGGAGACAAAATTCATCGTATTCCCTTTATCTGTTTCCACTGAGGAATTTTCTGGTGATGTGGCAGGTCTGCAGCAGCACCGCCCTCTGACAGGCAACGAGAACGTTCCTAGGAATGCCCAGAGCCTTGAAGGTATCCGTGAGGTCAGTTGTTATTATCCCCTCGGTTGATATGACAATGGGGTATATTGTTATTTTAGATAACTTCCATAAACGCTTAATCTCCAAGCCTAGGTTCACATACTTTCGCTGTTTTTCCAGCTTAGTTTTTCTTTCATGACAGCGGCGTTTTCTTTTTTATCGATAAGCAACAGATCAGGGCGATTAAAATCTACCGTTTTGTCGGTCAAGATAGGCCTATCCCAGTACAGCAGGTGATCAGTAGACTCGAGAACCTCTTGTGGTGACTATTTGTAATAAGGAGGAGTATCCTTCCCGATCAAATTGTGCGTCAAAGCCAAGTGCTGGTGTATTAGCTTTGCAACTTGGTTATGGCGACCTAGGTAGGCAGATTCCGATAGGGCAGGACATCCTGCCATAATGTGTTTAATCGACTCACCCGCATTTCCACATTTTCGGCATTTGTCGACAACATTGAGTTTTAGGATATGCTTTTCGTAATTTTTTGTCCTAATTACTCTGTCTTGTATAGCTGTAACAAAGCCTTCTGTTTCAGGATAGAGATGGCCTGCTTTGAGCCATGCTAAGGAAGCAGCCTTGTCGATGTTGTCCCCATGTAATAAAGCCGGGAATTTCCCATGGAGCGTTTTTTCTTCCCATTGGCGAATCTCATGGCCTACGTCGTCCAGGCCGAGATTAACATCTACATTGTGTAGGTTCAGGGGGGTTGCATCGGAGTCGTATTTCCGTTGGAGGCATGCAGTTTTGAGCGTATTTTTGAAACTTGCGTCTTACACAGTTTGAAGATGTTCTGCAATCCACGGCCTCCATCTTTCCTGGGTAGGTATAACCTTATGGTTGAGGACTTGGGATGCAAGCATCGAAATTTGGTTAACAATGTCCTCGTCAGCCTGTCAATGTCATGTAGGTCGGTGTCAGTCCATTTGATGACGCCGAATGTGTAAAGGAGCACTGGGACGGCCCAGCTATTTATTGCACTGATAAGGTTACTGCCAGACAGTTTGGTGTTGAGGATCTTATTAAGCCTTTGCCTATATTTATCAAGGAAGTCCTCTTTTAATTTTTTTATGGTTTATCTTGGCATTCTGATTTATTCCAAGATACTTATAAAGAAATGCAGAGTTTAACTCCTCGATGCCTTCAAATGCAATGTTGGTGTTCGCTGCCTTGCCCTTTTTAATGCTTATGATGCCACATTTGTCCAGGCCAAAAGACATACAGATATCGTCACTGAAGCATTTCACCGTTTTAATTAAGTTGTGTATTTTTTTTCTCGGTTTCTGCATATAGCTTTAGATCATCCATGTATAATAAATGGGACACATATTTTGTACATTTAGTGTCAACCCTAAAACCGTTTGTAGAGTCTTGGAGCAGTGCAGATAGAGGGTTAATCGCTAGGCAGAACCAGAGTGGGGATAGAGAGTCACCCTGATATATACCACTTTTTATGCGCACAGAACCTAGTTTATCTCGACTAAGGTGCAGGTTTATCTTAAAATTATATATATAAATTTTAAATAGTTGTATTATTCTTGGATTGATTCTATGAATGTCCAGTGTTTTTAAGAGCCAATCATGCGGAACAGAGTCGAAAGCTTTTTTGTAGTCGATGTAGCACATGTGTAAATTTCTTTTTCTTTTATTCGCTTGGTGCAATAAAATACCATCAATAGTTAGCTGTAATTTACAGCCCATCGACTCTTCAGTGAAACCTTGTTGTTCCTCTGCTAGTAGCTTATGGGTAGAACAAAAGTTGTACATTTTACTTTTGAAAAGTGAGGTTAGTAGTTTATACACAACTGACAGACAAGTGATAGGGCGATAGTTTGATGGTTGACTCGGATCACCTTTTTTGGAGAGAAGAGATGTTCTCCCTTCAGTGAGGTCTAACAGCATTGAGGATGGTTCTAACAGTAACTCATTAAAACTTGATGTTAGTGGTGCATGTAAGGCTGTAAGTTTCTTCAGCCAAAAATTGTGTATGTTGTCCGGCCCAGGAGCAGTCCAGTTGTGAGTTTTTCATATAGCTGCTGAGACTTCCTCAGCCGTGAAATATTCATCAGGCATTACTGGTAGTAGATTGTTTTTATTTTGGATTTCCTCGATCCAGTCAGCCTGCACATTGTAGTGTAGAGGTTCAGACCAAAGCGCCGCCCAATAGTCGGTAAACGAGCCGTGTTTTGTGCTATCGATGTTTTGAATTTTATCAGCATCATTATACTTTTAAAAAACCTCCACATTTACATTTACATACGTCTAAGTACTGTGAGATTTTTTTCCCTTTATGATATCTCGAGCAAAATAAAATAATTACGACTATTTAATTGACTAATGAGTTGTTTTTTTATTGATTCATTAATTGTTATAATTGTGTAAAGTTTCAACTTGATTCCAGAATGGGAAGTGGGAGAAATAACGGGTTCACAAGTGGTACCAGACATTCCGCCTTCACTGAAGAGTTTAATAAATGAATGCTGAGGAAAATTGTTGCGCATCGTCTTTGACGTGTAGATCTAAAGGCCTATCATTGGAATAATAATAATCGGCTTGTCTTCGAATCTGAAGATTAGTGAGGAATACAGTGTTTCCCGTGGCTGTGCAGTCCCAGCTGTGACCTACATATTTTGCCACATCCAGGCAAGCAAAACCATTGTCCGCAGGTGGTCGGTTTAGATTTTCTTTTTGTCGTCTGCGTTTGTCCTCGGCGGCAGATTTTCTTTTGGTCTCAAATGTGTATCCCGCGGCCTTCGTGAGTGACCTCCAGCTGTTTCGTTCCGACGCCGCATGCAGCCAGGTGCTATCTTCTATGTCAGCCAAGCAAAGTTGACGCCTAAGCTGGTCTTTGAAGCGTTTCCGTGGGGCGCCTCTGTTACGTCGACCACCTTTTAGCTCACCAAAGAAAGACTGCCTTTGGAATAGTGTAGTAGATCTATACATTCGCTTACCAGGATTCTTTCTTAGGGAAAGGGGGGGGGGAGAGGCCGAGGTAAAAGATGTTCCATTGTTTTTTTTATCCAACATTCATTAGTTATTGAGAGAAAAACTATTAAGAGAACATTTCCTTTTTTAAAAACGTATTTTTAATGTTTTCCTGTTTGAAAATCTAATTTGGTTTTACATCTTTTAAAACAAAAGAAGATTAAAAAATTGTATCAAATGACATCATTCAGGCCGTTTAGAGGCCAAAACAAATAAAAAGGGAAAAAAATAAAAATGTCTATTTTTGGAAAAGAAAATACAGTTTTGCACCATGGACAATCGTCTAGTTACAATCTAGTTGGTTCCCATTGAACTCTCAGGTTCCCGAAGTTATAAAACTCACCTCAGGAGTTGAATGAATGTTCCCATCAAGTAAGTAGCTGATTACCAATATGTGCCCTACGTCTCCACTGACGAGATTTTTTGGATAAGGGCAGATAACTTTCTAGCAATCTTACTAATCAATAAATAGCGAAGATGTAGCGTGTAGTTATATATAAACAATCTGTCATAGAGAAACGCAAACAGCGTTGACTATTGTTCTCAAACTGAACGCTGTGGATATCGAGTTACAGGGCTAGCATGTTCTATCGAGATCTACATCTAACAATAAGGACTCTAATAATGTTTTTATTGCGACTGAAGTCAACAAAATATAAAATCGAATATATAATCTCACCGGATGCAGATCTGATGTCACAAATTACGAGTTAATCTGTAGAGTAGCGTAGCCCAAACATAGACATAAATAAATATAGACTGG
>JADKLZ010000003.1:4719149-4729700 GCA_021533235.1 Biomphalaria straminea | reverse complement strand
TATAATTCTCTTCTTCCCAAAGTTCAAAAGTTCAATCGAGCAACAAGCAACAAGTAAAGGAAAGATCACTCACTTATTTCTGCGGATATAGAGTTATCCCATAGCGCAGCATGGCGTGAATGGAAAATGGTGTGAATTTGTGTAGTGAATGGAAGGGAGGATACACAAATGGAAGCCGAAAGAGACGAACAGGAAGAGAGAAGATGAAATTATTATGTCTATACGTAATTTGTCATAATATTAAGTAAGTATTTACAGATTATAACCTGAGAGTGTTTTATTATTTTGAAGAGTATTGTGTTGTTAGACTCTTGAAACTAGAACGACAATACACAGATACTCTTAGGTTTCACTTTTGAAGTACTTTTATTAATATCAATATCATAATTTCTCTGGCTTCCTGTTCATATCATTCTAGCTTCCCCCTTTTAATCTCCATTCAATATCCAAATCCGCACCATTTTCATTCACAAAATAGCGGCGTACGCTATGTCGCCGGTCGACTAGTATAACATGTATGGTATTAGTCTAGACTAGAAATAATAAATCTGTGCGATTACAAATTTTTTTACCAACTATTTTATGCTTTTAGCTTTCTCGCAACGTTCTGATCCGATCACTTGCCTGAACTACTCTACAAGTGGGAGAGGGAAGGGGCGTAAAGAACGAAGGGCGTGAAGGGCGGCTGTCTACACAAAGGATAAAGGGGACTAACTCAACTTATACCACCACAATTCAATTACGAATTCTTTTCCATGTTTGATGCCAAATGGAATGATAACTTACCAATAATTAATAAACAAATTCTTTATTATGTTTTTTTTTACTGATTTTTGTTTTTTCATAGAAGAAAAAAAAGGAAATCAAACCCGCGACGTTCGCCTTATTAGCATTTACTAGCTGTCAATCCACACTAAGATGCTAAATTTTATCTTGTAAAGATTCACAAAAGAGATACAAGACACCGATAGCAAAGACAAACAGACATAAAAGGTATTTTATCACCCTAGCATTTAAAATAAATTCAAATCATTAAATACAATTGAACTATCTGATCTAAACTTTTCACTTGTAAATTATGAGTGAGTCTGGTGTGAATGTATACTTTGGTTTTCTATAGTTATAAAGTTGCACAAATTGTAAGATAAATTTCTTTATGGATAATAAAGATTACTATTATTGTTAAATGATTCAATTTGTACGCTCTAACTTTTGACCACCTTTCTTCCACTTTCCAACCATGAAGAGAATTTGAGCTTTTTTAGTAGGAATTGAAAAAATCAGCAAGCTTTATCTGGCAATGCTTGAGGATGAAATGGCATTTCCTTTTCAGTCACACCGATTCCCTGGCAATGTCAACAATCCATTCGTCACGTTTCAACTGTTCGTCTGTCTGCTTGTCTGTCTGTTTCAGGCTGTTAGCAAATAGACCTACGGCTATGTTGAAAACAAAGTTGAAAAAAAATCTACTAGCCACAAATTTATGTTTTCCTTTGTTTGTTTTAAGATTTACATTGAAGATACAAACATAAGTATCAGAAATCGTTTGTCATTCAATATTTTTTTCAACATATATGCAAAAGGGAATATTAGAAAGTTGAAGAAAGATGTATGATTGATGCAATTAAAGACAAAATTGAATCAAGCTAGCTATCTCTCTACTCCGTCTGTTTCTGATGTGTCTCGACATAGGCATTTTACATGATGGGCCTCTCTTATTCTTGAACCGGCATTGTTTTTGTAGATATCAGACAAATACATAGATGTATATTATGTCTGAAGAAACGGAAGAAATGATACATCCAATTGGGATATTAGAACAAGAGAATATAGCCAAATGGCTTTCAAACTATAGTTCACGTTAAATGAGCCATCTGTCTGTTAAAACATAGACTACACTATACACACATATACATCCTTCAGTGGTTCTCACACCAGCTTATTTATATCTCAAATTTTCTTTTTTCGTGTCCAACTAAATGTTAGTCACCATCGTTTATTTCCCCTGACCGGAGGGCAAGAAAATGGTCTCCCACTAATTATCACCCCTTGAGACTTGGTAAAAGGGACTTTATGAAAGACCAAACTCTGGGGAAAAAGAAGAAGAAAATGAGAATTCAGCCAGAAAAAAAAACAACTAACTGTGCTATCAAGAAAAGAAATGGAAGATAAATCTGAGATAGAGGATCCCAGGTCGTAGACTGAATTAACTTCCAAGTCAAATAAATCTTTCTTTTTCAAATTATTTTTTTTTTATTTTAAATCGCTGTTAAATTAGATGTGAGTTAAAATTCATTACGGAACCTAAAATAAAATGGTATTTGAAATATTTTAATGAACCTAAGGTACTAGGCTCTACATAAGTATTACTTTAGAGTTGAATTACATTACTATACATATGATTCCGAGAGTTGAAATACACTACTGAACCTATGACTTCAGAGTTGAAACTCTCATTACTAAACCTATTATGTCATAGTGAAATATATTACTGAACTTATGATCTAAGTGATTCTTTTTACTGAACCTATGATCAGTACTGACCTGAACTCATCTATGAGTTAAAATACATTACTGGACATATAAATCTATGAGTTAAAATATATTACTGAACCTTTTATTTCAGAGCTGAAATACATCATTGAGCCTATGTCATGATTATTCATAAAGCTTGAAATTTTAAATAGATTCCTAAACCTAAAAAAAACCGAGTACTAAACTATATTCCTTAACATAAAACCTTGAAAAGTTTAATTGTTCTGGTTTTACGATATCGTTTGAGTATAAACAAGATTACAAAGAGAGTTTGTGTAATACACAAACTCAGAGGCGGCCCCCGTCGGAGTCGGATTCCTGTCAGATCCGCCTATTCGCAAGATGTTTTGGATGTTCCTTCTAAGTCCCTGGCTCAATTTCTGTATGCTCCCATCCTTAAACTATCGCAATATTTCTGAAAGAACAGTAAAGGTTAAATCATATTTTCAAAAGCCTTTAGTGTTTTTTTCTAACCGTGACGGACAGACCAACAAACAGACAAAACGCACAAAAATATGGTAGTTCCATTCTAATGGGGGTATTAAACAATTTTATTTTAAAAAATCTGATTTTTTAAAAAAATTAAGAAATTAGTTTAGAATCATGTCATTTCCGGGCTTTACGCTAGTACACGAAAGCCGCTGCTAAAAAATCATTTTGAAAAATGTGTGTGATATCTACATGTCTAGCGTATTTCTTATAGTAACATTTCCTCCCTTACATTTACGTAATTATTTTAGAATTGATGTTTTGTTATTAAAAAATCGCTTGCATAATTAATTTTATAAATTAAACGGTTTGCTTTTAGAAAACTAAAAGTAGCCGTTGCACCTAAACTTTTCAAGCCGCATTTAATGGTGAAATAATATTTTTCGTATCTCTTCTAGTTTTGGCGCTCTGAGTCTGACAGACGGACAGACGGACAGACAGACAGAAAGTCATTTTAAAAAATGTGCTTGATATCTACATGCCAAGAGCATTTCATATAGTAACATTTCCTCCCTTAGATTTACGTAATTGCTTCACAATTGGTGTTTTATTATTAAAAAATCGCTTGCAAAATAATTTTTATAAATTAAACGGTTTGCTTTTAGAAAACTAAAAGTAGCCGTTGCACCTAAACTTTTCAAGCCGCATTTAATGGTGAAAAAATATTTTTCGTATCTCTTCTAGTTTCGGCGCCCTGAGTGTGACAGACGGACAGACGGACAGACGGACAGACGGACAGACGGACAGACGGACAGACGGACAGACGGACAGACGGACAGACGGACAGACGGACATTTTGCACAAACCTAATAGCGGCTTTTTCCCCTTACGGGGGCCGCTAAAAAAATGGGGGCTTCAAATTAAAGCCTTTTATATGTTACCTGGGCGTGTGGTTTTATCGATGATCCTAGGTTTAGAACCCTGCCCGCTCCCATTCCCACTGACCTGTAAGGGGTAGGGACTAGGAAGTAAATTAGCTTCAACATTATACAAACGCGTACCACATAGCAAAGCTGACCCTACTGAAACAAGTGTTAAAGTGACGTCGGATAGAGTATAAATGAGAATTTAATGTAAACTCACATTAATGTTGTCAAAACATTAATGGCTTTAAAAAAAAAGGTCGCTCTAGTTTTTTAATCCCATTTTCTAAACGTGAAACTCACTGTTTAATTGACATTAGCTTAACTTGAGACTCGCTGGTTAATATATATTAGCTTAATGTGAGACTCACTGGTTAAAAAACATTAGCTTAATGCTGTATGAAATTTTTTAAAAAATCAATAAAATATTACACACATGTACTTCAACACACACACACACACACACACTCACAGATACAGGGAAAAATAAACTCAATCCTTGCGCCTCCTTCAATAAGTCCCACACACGACATTGACATTGGGGCTGAAACGAGGCCGGTTTTAATTTGACTAGAAGCACACTGGGCTCTAACTGGGTTCCAAAAAAAAAATAAAAAATAAAAAATAAAATGAAGCTATCTAGTGTCAAGCTGACCTTGTTGCCGTATCGAAATGTAAGGTATTATTATCAGGCCCCAGGGCGAGACGAGTTAAATGATAGTCAATAGTAAAACTCGTGGAGGAATCGTCACGTTCTATAAAGACCTTCGGCTGGAAACTAAAGATGTTATGTGTGTTGTACATGTCGCTTACATAAGAAATGGATTTAATAGTTCATTAAAAGTAAGAGCCTAAAACGAACATTTTAAACGAAACAAGCTGGACAACGAAGTATTTTAGAAGCGGATGTTTGCAAACGAAAAGTTGAATAAAAATGAAAATAAACATGTCGTAATTCATAGTACCAGAGAAATAGTCATTTGAAAAAATATACCCCTTTCTTACACTTCTCTGCCGATAGAAATTATATATATATATCTATCTGTTTGTATACATGTATATATATATATATATATATATATATACCAGTGTACTTCTAGTCAAATTAAAACCGGCCTCGTTTCAGCCCCAATGTCAATGTCGTGTGTGGGACTTATTGAAGGAGGCGCAAGGATTGAGTTTATATTTCCCTTTATCTGTGCGTGTGTGTGTGTGTGTGTTGAAGTACATGTGTGTAATTTTTTATATATACACAATATATATATAAAGAGAGGGAGAGACAAAAAGAGAGTGCATTTTTGTATATGTATAGTGGTAGTAGCTAGATAGATGAACAGGTAGAGATTAATCTATATAGATGCACGAGTTTTGGAATATAGTAAATGAATGAAACCGTAGTTAGTTATAAATTTGATATATAAATAAACAACTGTAAACTGGAGAAAAGATGAAAATAAATTAACACAAACAAGCATAATATAAGAAAACATAATTAAGGGAACGCTTATAAAAGGGAAAGAAAGGCACAATCACTGTTGCATAAAGCAATACTGCAAGATTTATGTCCCTTTAAAATATAACAAAAATATTTACTAGTAATTAATTAGCTAATTGTCGTCAACAATGAATAACTGTGCAATGTTTCAACTTTATCCGAGAATTGAAAGTTAGAAAAATCACATGTAAAGGATTTGTACCAGATAGAGTCAGTTTATATATGCTTTGCGAAAACGATGAGCATTAGCTCTAATATCTACATTGGTTTTATCTGCTCTACTTTTTCACTTCTCTTTCTTTTCTGCTTCTTTTTTAACTCGATTTTATTTTTCTTTCATCAAATAAGTTTCTTGTATTCCCTCAAGGAACAAAAAAAAAATGACCGAGCATGTTATCATCATAATTGTGGGATTTATTTTCAACATACACATGTTTGAAAAAATCCGCCATTTTCAATGAAAACGCAGAACTGAAGTGGACAAGCTCTCAGATAAATAGGGAAATACAAATGTAAAGACTTGAAATATAAATCAGATCTCTACGTCACATCTTGAGTCTAACCCCAACAGCCATTGACTTTGTTGGTAATATTTTATTTTTAATAGTTATCTTTTTCTCCTCTCACTTTCTCTCTCTCCTCCCTCTCTCTTCCCCCCCCCCTCTCTCTCTCCGTAGTTTCATGCTTCTATACTTCTGTCTCTTTCTTATTCCTTCGTTCAGTGATTGGCTCTGAGGCCTCTTGTAATATCTCTCTTCGTACCTTTACAAACTGGGTCTGTCATTCTCTTACTCTCTCTCTCTCTTTATCTCTCTTTGACTCTTTTTCTTTCCATATTTCTCTCTCTCTTTCTCCTTCTGTGGCATTTTACGTCTCTAGAGACGATCTTTTCCCCTTGCAAGCTCTTGTGTGACTAAAGAGGCCGATCCTTGATACACAGCTGCGATCGCAGGTTGGGCATATGTAGTCACCAGGCGCCGTTGCACTTTCACCCTTCTTTCTGCTTCTGTTGTGTATGGCATCTGCAATCAAAGACCCCTTCTTTATGCTATCTCTCCAAGTGGATCTATCTTGTGCCACCTCTTCCCAGTTGCTGTCTTTCTCATACTCTCTCTTACTAACGTTCCCTGTCCCTCCCCAGTCAGCCCACCGAGTCTTACGCTCCCTCTTCACTAAAACGGTACTTCTACAAATAGAGCTCATTAAGTGACAACCCCCCACCTCCTTAACTCCCCCCACTCCACGGACGCACCTCTCCCTCCCCACTCCAGCAGTGCTCACGTACACAAGTCAGAGACAATCTTACATAAGAGTTCCATTTCCTTCTTCTTGGGCGTTTTCTATCCCAACAAAATCTTCCATTTATTTTTAATCATTGTCTCCCTTTAGCTAGATTGTGAGTATCTTCCTTTATTTGATCAACATTCACACACACGCGCGCGCAAACACACATCCAAACTTCTTACTTATTCAAACGATTTAAAAAATATATTATCTAAGAACAATAGCCAACATGAACATAACATTTCTTTTCTACACGAGGACAAAGAATTTAAAAAAAAACGTATGTTAAACTATTATTTATTATTATTATAGCTTTTATATAGCGCTACTTTCATGCTTATAGCATGCTCAGAGCAACGCTTTAGTCCAATCCCATCTATAGAGCAGTGGGGGGGGGGGAGGGGGTATCTAGGAGTTGGTTTCCCGTGCTGCCTTTGGGCGCTCAGTAAACACAACTCTGCCCGAGTCGGGTGTCGAACCTCGAGCCCCCTTCTAGGTAGCCAAGCAAGCCAAGCTCAAGCCGCACTTAGCCTCTCGACCACGCTTCCCACTAACTTTTCTACACGAGGACAAAGAATTCAAAAAAACTTATGTTAGGAGGGAATGTGTACTACCAAATAAGCAATTTAATACAAAATAATAATAAAGTTTGTATAAGGGAAAGAACCCCGCACAATAATAGACATTAATTGATAGAAGCTTTATGACCCTTTTCTATATAAAACAAAATTAATTAATTTCTCTAATTAATTAACTAATTGTTTAATTTTTACATTGATTCGTGTTTTCTTTTTGACAATGAACTATTGTGAAAGGTTTTAAATTGATCCGAGAAACATAAGTGGGAGAAATAACGAGTTCAAAATTTGTACCAGACAGACAGACAGACAGACAGACAGACAGACAGACTGACAGACAGACAGACAGACTGACATACATACAGACAGACAGACAGACAGACAGACAGACAGACTGACTGACAGACAGACAGACAGACAGACTGACAGACAGACTAACAGACAGACTGACTGAGTGATTTGATATAAGATTCGTAAAAATTCGGCACATCGCTGCATTAGCACACATTAAATGTCGACCCAATGTTTCATTAGTTTGAGCCTCTACAGATTCTGCACCTAATTATTTTGTAAATAAAAGTCTTTAAAAAACAAATCTGTATTAAGGAAATAAAAGAAAGGGCTTCTAGAAAGAATAAATATTACCCGGGAAGAAATCAACGGGCGGAGCCGGTGGGTAATGCATTAAATATTTAGAGATATACCAAATACAAAAATAGTAGCATAATGATCTGGGTATGTTTATTTACTTTTGTTTTTTAATACTTGATTCTAGTTTTTTTTTTAAACGAAACCAACGTAGCATCGCCGACTGAGACTGAGTACAGAACTATAAATAGACATCGGGAATACACACAGCCGCAAGCAGCAGGCTTACGTAAGACGGCGGGAGATATTACAATTTACCTCATGTGACAGACAGACAGACATACCGGCAGAAGACTGGCTCATCAGCTGAGCGTCACTTCTGATGCCATGAGAGAGAGAGAGAAAGAGAGAAGAGAGAGAGGGAGAGAGAAAATAAAAAATATATTAGACTAGTCGACCGGTGGCATAGCATACGCCGCTATTTTCCAGGGCAGGCCTTAGGCACTGCAACATATGCGACCATATGCCTTTGGTCCCGCACTTTCAATGAACCCGTGCTAATTTTTTAGGTGTATAAATTATTAAATCAAGTTACACGAAGTTAATTCCCTTTTCCTGTCTATATTTATTTATGTCTATGCTATTTTGTGAATGAAAATAGTGCGGATTTGGATACACCATTTCCATTCACACCATGCTGCGCCATGGGATCTTCCCATTTACTTGTTATAAGTTAATTCATGAATAAAAAATACTATGAATGGAGCTAAAAATAGCTAATTGGCCTTAATTTACGCGATACTAAAAATAGAGTTGCACTCTTGTAACAATGCTTTAGAAAAACAAATTTGAATGTTAATTTGATTAAATGGACTATAATTAGTATGTTCATGTGCTAAAGCATAAAACTATCTCTGCGAAGAGAAGTTCTATAATCTTAGAGTTGAATTCGAGTTTTAGATCTAGATCTAGATCTAGGAATAGAGAGATGAGTTACCTTTCGTAATCATGTCTAATGAACGAATGTGCGTAATTTGTGATATTAATTAAAGTACTTTCTAAAGTGAAACCTGAGAGTATACTCTATCTGTATATTCTTGTTCTAGTTTCAATAGTCTTACGATACAATAATCTGGAAATACTTTTACTATTATGACAAAAATTGAGAAGAAGAAAATTATATAAACACCACTTTCATTCACAAAATAGTGTGGATTGGGATGCACCAATTTCCATTCACACCGTGCTGCGCCATGGGATCTTCCCATTTACTTGTTGTTGTTGCTTACTCGGCTGAACTTTTGAGTTTTGAACTTGTCTTTTGAGAAATATATAGATAGATAGATAGATTGATAGATAGATAAAGCGATTCATGACAAATATTCGAGTTAAAACCACAGACATATATTATACCTAGACTGGATATGTAAGTCTTTAACACCAAACAAAGATGTCATGATAAACTTTTAAAAAGGTGGAAAAAAAAATGCGTTGTTTTGTACAGTAGTTACAAGAAGTAAAGTTGTTGGTTTTTTCAACCCTAACCTATATAACATATAAGTTCATGTTTAGATCTGATCTAGTAATTGAACATTGAAAATTAGAGCACTCTCGTCTCATAATTATCGTTTTGCAATTTTTAGATACATAATCAAGAAAGATGTAAAAAAAATCCATCTGTTTAAGATGATTAAAATCATCAGACGTGCAAGTAATTTCGAAACATTCCCTCAATGGAAACTAACAGAAAATGGCTTTATTACATAGATTTGAGTGAATATATAGTTCTGTGATTAATAGCCAGGGCAGGCCCTATGCGACACGGATTGCGCGGACCCAGTCTAGGTAGGGATAAGGATAAGAAGTAAAAATTAAAATTTTGTATTTGGGTTTATAATATTATGAGTTTGGGTTTGTACTATAATGAGTTTGGGTTTATAGTATTATGAGTTTGATTGAAGGAAAACGTTCTTGTCATCAAGTTGGTCAGAAAGAAAACTTCTGCCAAAGTTTTTTTCTTGAAACAAGAGGAAATTGAGGTTAACAGGCTAGGGCGAGCGAGGCTACCCTGAGGCTTTAGTCGATGTTTACTGAGCGAAGATAAGAGTGAAAGAGAGATAGAAAAAACAGGCAGACACGAGAGAGAGAGAGAGAGAGAGGGGGGGGGGGGAGTCGGTTTATTGGGCAGGACGGTGTAATGGTACTTAAACATTTAATTGGCCTACTAGAGTTGGAGTGAACTAAAAATGAAGAAAATATAAAAGTCATTTTCTAGTTGGGGTTAACCAAATTTCGTGATAATAAGTCTCTGAGGGTATGTGCATGCGTGTGTGTATGTTTTGGATATATCAGAGAAAGAGAGAGAGAGAGAGTAGGAGAGAGAGAGTGCAAGAGAGAGAGAGAGAGACGGTTAAAGGCTGGCACATTAGAAAATTGAAATATAGACAACAAACAAAACGATGCCAGAACCAGTTTACGCCGGTTAGACCAGGTAGTTCACTAGAGTGACTCGAGTTCATGGATCAACATCTAGGCTTAACAACCTAGTCAGTGGACAAAAACCACATTTGCAGCAGAGGATTTCATGGCTGTAGCTAACCCTCACATGGCTGTAGCTAATCCTCACATGGCTGCAGCTAACCCTCACATGGCTGTAGCTAACCCTGACATGCCTGTAGCTAACCCTCACATGGCTGCAGCTAACCCTCACATGGCTGTA
>JADKLZ010000003.1:4678706-4690334 GCA_021533235.1 Biomphalaria straminea | reverse complement strand
AAGAGAGAGAGAGAGAGAGAGACAGTCTGTGAAGCCATAAACCGTATTCCAACTTTTTAACTTGCCTGCCATTTGTTATCAACATTTAGGTCTGTGGTTATCACTTACCATAGTAAGCTTATCTCCGCTACTGCGCATGTGCGGTAAACTATCTCTATAAGACGATATGGATATCGTTGTACAGGTTCCTTCATCCCTACATCAGGTTTTTAAACGATTGTTTTTTAAACCTAAATCAAAAGCCACTTGACTATGAAAGAAAATTGAGAAGATATGTTTCTAGTTACAGGAAATACTTGCAACTCGTTCTCATAGTTGTTGTTTTTTCTAGCCCCATGCCTTCATCAATACTTAATATTGTTACGTATTTTTTCTTCTTTTGGCTTACAAGTGGACACACAAATAAGTGTGGTATAAAAAAAACTTGATAACTCCATTTTCAGTTTGTTGTAAGTGTATTACTTTTCAAAATGTAGCGGTTTGGCACCGTTAACATTTAGCGTATGAGACTTCGTTGCACTTTAGTGCACATCTCAATACTTTAGTGTACTTCTATGTACTTCCCTGTACCCTGTTGCACTTCAGTGTACTTCTCTACACTCCATTGTACTTCTCTGCACTTCAATGTACTTATCTGCTGTTCATTGTACTTTTCTGCACTTTAGTGTACTTCTCTGCACTTCAATGTACTTCCCTGAACGTCCCTGTACTTCTCTCCAATAAGCACTTCTCAACTGCTCCGAATGGTACTCAAATTGTACTGACTCTCAACTGTACCGACTCTAGTCCACTCCAGTTAACTCTAGTTAGTTCTCATAAAGTCATACAAACCTCTCAATTACTGTCTTGCATTGTAGACAACTGTATCGAATGTCGTAACACGCTCTTCTTAATAAACGTCAACTAAACACAACTAGGTCAAATAGACCTTTTATTCCATGAAATTATCACATGACGTCTGACATACCAACTTCCGCTTTCTTTAAGCGGCTTTCAGATTTGATTGGGCCCTGTTGGGGAAGACGTGGATACAAACTTTCTTGACCTTTTGGTAAAGGGTCAATTGTCCGCAGACTGTCAAAGCGATGAATCGTGCATTTAAAAAGCCAATAAAATAATGTTCGATCCCGATTTTCCCCAATCCCAAGAACATAAACGCCAATCAAATGATTGTGCTTTGATTGAAGAGATAAAATGCAGATTGGGAATAGTTTGTAAGGTTGAAGAGCATGGTTAAGCGCCAGCCCTAGGGCGCCAAGATAAATCGAGAAAGCAAGACAATATTGCGTGAGAGTGGTTGCACAATATTAAATTAAACATCTTTTTTTGCAAAAAACAACTTTTAAAGCATCGAAAATATAAAACGACATTGGCAAAGAACCTGAGTAGCAGAGAAGCCGAGAGGCAGAGAGGCTCAGAAGTTGCTCAGGGCAAGAGTTATGAGTTTGTGTGTGAAGACATCGGCTCATAAAATCATGGCTGAATTCTTTCTCGATAAGGTCAATGAGACTGAGCATTTTGTTTAAATTTAAGTAATGTTTTTATGTATCTTGTATGAGAGATTCTCATGAGCATCCGTAAATAGCAAGCTTTTGGTGTAGGATATCCGGTCCAAAGGGTAGAGAATACGAAAGATTTTATTAACTATACATTTTTGAAGCCATATAACATTTACTGTTCTCTTTTTAGCAGTTAAAATCAAATTTAAAATCAAATAGTTATCAAGAAACATATCACTTTAAGATAAAAATTAGGATGAAAATATATTTAATGAAAATCTATTTAATAAGTTTCATGCTGTTGGATGGCTGCCTGGTCGAGCGGTTTGCACGCTGGATTGTCGTTTGGATTTATCTATGTTACCGGGTTCAAACCCTGCCCGCGCCCATCCCCCGTCGTCCTGCGGGAGGTTTGGACTAGGAAGTAACTATCTTCAAGTCTGAAGGAACATCCGAAACATGTAAAACATTTTACAAACATTTGTTGTTTTTAAAGTATTAGATGACGAGTTAACAGAAAGATCAAGGTCAAACATCAACTTCACAGAAAGTTGAAGGATGAAATGATTGTAACCTAAAAGTGCCTAAAACACTACAGGGAGACATGTCATGATCCTAGGCTTTATCATACTTTATGGTACAAGAAGGACAAAACAGTTCACAATAACACACTACACACGCACAAGTTGACCTGGACACCAAGACATTTTGACACACCGGTACAGACAGTTCACAATACACAACAAGAAACATAACTACCCAAAACTAAATCTGGTCAACTCATCATAAAGTTAAAGTTGTATTTTTTTAATAGTTTGCAAATACTTTCTTCCATGCTATAGGTGAGAAAAAAAGCTATTTGGTGTGTCTGGTAAACTAAATAAAGTCTGTGCGGATAAGAAATTGTGTGTGTGTGTGTTGTATTTTGATGATATATTTTCTGTATCTTTTAGCCTTGCAGACAGAATTTCTGTGGTTTACAATAACACACAAGACAAACAGGTTTACGTATCCAATATAATACTGTTGAGCAGTCGTTATTGAGAAGTTGTATTTATTTCATGATCATTTACACTGTTCATTGTACTAATACCCACTAAACTTTTATCAATAATAAATTTATAGTTTTCACAACACTAAAGTTAACATCGTTCAGAAATTGTGCAATAGTTGTATGTTATTAGGTTGACTATTATCTTTAGTATTTTTTTCTCTTTTAAAGGAAAACGTAAAAGTGTAGACGACATCACGGTTAAATATAATGTTCAAATAATAGCTAAATTCTTTGTTATTTAGTTGGTGATTGTCTTGCTAACTATAACGTAATATAACATTGTTTTGTTTATCTTGACAATCTATAACAATTCTTCTCTGCCTAATCTCTTTAGTAGACATGGAAAAAAGGGGGGGGGGGCTGGCAGAGTATTTCCGTGCTACTTTTAGGCGCTCAGTCAAATCTTAATGAAAAATTTTAAACAAATATATATATTCCTGGTTGACATCGAGACTCGAACTCAAGCCACCTGCCTAATAGCTATCGAAGTATTTCACTCAGCCACAACCACAAAATACTTCAGGAATTAAAAATTTTCCGTATTTTGTGAAATTTATTATACATTGTTGACTAAATATTATGGATTCATAGTATATGTGGGAAGCGTGGTCGAGTGGCTAAGTGGCTAAGTGCGGCTTGAGCTTGGCTTGCTTGGCTACCTAGAAGGGGGCTCGAGGTTCGACACCCGACTCGGGCAGAGTTGTGTTTACTGAGCGCCCAAAGGCAGCGCGGGAAACCAACTCCTAGATACCACTCCCCCTCACTGGTCCAAAAATAAAATTGGACCAAAGCGCTCTGAGCATGCTATAAGCATGAAAGTAGCGCTATATAAAAGCTATAATAATAATATATTTTTTTTCAATGTTTACTCGGCTTACAATATTAATTAAAACGATATACATCTTGCATGTCAACATATAGGCTACATGTTTCCGGATGACAATCTTTTCAGGAAATCAGAGAAAACTATCAGAGATAAAGAGAGAGCCGTAGACCTCCTGGTTTAGTCCTTGGCTATATATGGAAAATTGATCTAGAGTTTGATCTAGGTTAGAAATCTATTTCTAGAAAGTTGACCTTGCTTGTTCAGAATCCTCTCTGAACTGACCCATATAAACCAGATAGCCACAGGGTGTGGCATCCAAATATTTTCTTCCCAGTTCGGCCAAGGTCAGCTAGTACCAGACATTTCAGTTGGACGCGGAAGTCTTTATCTGGTCAAGCGATCAATTCACCTCATTCACCAATAGTCATAATATTGACAAAACAATGGGAAAATACGTAACACGTGACAGCCTTTATGGATTACATGATTTGTATAGAAGATATATATAGAATCACGTGACTAAATGTTGTTTGTTTACGATTGGTGAATGAGGCCCATTAGCAGTGGCGTAGCATCCATGGCGCGAAGGGGTTCAATGAACCCGGGCCCACGACCGTTTAGGGGCCCACACCCGATGGTTAAACAAACATGGGTTCAGGGCCCCTCTATGCAACATAACCTCTAGCTTAGGGCCTCCAAGAAATACTTAGTAGATACATACAAAATCTGGACTTGTATGGGGCCCGTTATCTCAAATAGCTTAAAGCTTTTTCCACTGTAAATGCGATACTACATAGCGCGTATGGGTTTCATATCTCCTGGTCCCATGACTAATGACCAATTGTGGCCTGCCCTACACTGCAATTTTGTAAAAAAAAATAGTTAACTCTTTCTCTCCTAACTGACGATAGCAACGATGGTTCCACCAGGATGTGGTAAATAAATACGTACAGAAAGAGTTTAAAAAGTTAAAAGTTTTCTTAAAATATCCTTGATAGTCATATCAAATTATATATTAACTTCAAAACATTAACCCGTTTTTTTTTTCAGTTGAGGTCATTGTAAAGAACTGCTTTCATCAGGTTTATTGTAATGTGGTGACAGTGTGTTGGTCAGGGGCGGACTGGCTATATGGGCATTCGGGCAAATGCCCGGTGGGCCGGTAACCAAATGGGCCTTTAGGGCCACTGAAGGGCCACATAGATGCCACTATGTATTAAATTGTTAAAGGTTTTTAAATATTCTCTTATAAAAGGGTTCTCTATGCGTCGTGTTCACAAAAATCTCTATACAATGAAATCTAACTAATTTTCTGAAATAATGTAATAGCCTACATCCGTAGACAGTGTTACTAGATCTAGTAAGATTTATCATTTTAGGGGCTACACACTTAAAAAAGCAATATAAGGCCTATACTTCAAATCAAAAATATAGATCTTTCTGTATGCGTTAGCGATGCTCAAGCTAAACAGAATGATTTTGTAGACAAATAGGCCTTGAATTGGATGCCAAAAGTATAATATGCAATTTAT
Source organism: Biomphalaria straminea (assembly GCA_021533235.1). NCBI lineage: Eukaryota > Metazoa > Mollusca > Gastropoda > Planorbidae > Biomphalaria > Biomphalaria straminea. Next base: position 4,685,423 of record JADKLZ010000003.1, on the reverse strand, counting down.
GGGCCTGATTGTGTAGAAATGCCTGGGCCGATTTTGACACCCAGTCCGCCCCTGGTGTTGGTGGTGACTCCCATACTTCCTTCTTTCTTTTGTTTTTTTTTTTCATCTAAAGCCGTTGATAGTAGTATCTATTTTTTTCCTTTTTTTTTTTTTTTTCTTAATTAAGAATCTATTTTTTCCCATTACCAGAGCTCTAGATTTATATACTTAAAATAGGTAATATAGTCTTTGGCCTCCTTCAGTCTTAGAACGACTATGGTTCATCTCGCACACTTCCTCATGTGGCTGTGGAGCCCTATTTTGGAGAGACACCCCCGTCCACAAATATCGCAGGTTAAGGTGGTTTTCGCTTCAGTGGTAGTGGAGCTGGCCCATTTTTCATATTGTCCGTTTTTCTCCCAGAGCTAAGGCCCATGTTTTTTCGTTTTTCGTTGTCCATAGCTTTCTTGGTCACTGTCTCTCTCCATCTGGTGCGGTCTAGGGGACTAGAGCTATGTCTTTCCAATGGTCAGTATTGATATTTACTGATTTAAGGACACGTTTTATTACATCTATGTAACGGATAATAGGTAATATACAAGAAAAAGAAACATCCTATTCTGTTTGTTATTTTGGTAAACATTAAAGATGTTGACTATTTTCCTACTTATCGTGACTGTATTGGGGAGGAGGTTCATAGGCCTAGCACACATTTTTAAGATATAGTGATAATTATATTCATCGCTGGATAGTGTCTATCACTTAAATGGTTGCTTTGTTGTCTGGTATGTGCACTGGAAAGTCGTAAGGATGGTCTCGGATTTATACCCAGACATAGCACCAACTTTATTTCCAACTGAATCGTCCAAAAAAAGAATAATAGATAGGCCTAATTACTTAACTCCACCAACAAGGTTTCCCAAAAATACAAATGACCTGAATGACTGAGAACGGTGGATGATCTAAACAAAAGGCACATCGATAAAGTTGACAATTACTGACTGAAAGTAATTTATCGCATAGTAAATGATAATTGTAATTTTAAAATGCAAGAACCTTTCATTTAGTGGTCATCGCAAAGTGTATCGTTTAGGTGACACAATTAACAACAACAATTTCTTAGCAGTACATAAATTCTTAAAAAAAAAAAAAAACACAGATATCTCGACCCACAAATTCAAAACGAGATAATAGACTTCGGCAATGCAATTTTAGCAAAAGTAAAGGAGATCCAAAATCTGTCAATTTTTCTCTATCATGGTTGACAGCAATCAAAGAGAATTAAAACTTATTAAAGTTGCATTATTTTCTGAAATTGTTTTGTGAACTCCGATGAAAAACTACCCAAAGAAATTGTAGAAATCATTTGTAGGATTTCAAATTTGTGAGAACCAGAAGTCTTTAGGATTGACTGAACAAATACTCTTAAGTAATGAAATATCACCATCCTTCTTTAAATTACTTACGATGCCGAAGTAAGGATGGCTTTTAAATATGAGCGATATAGTTAATGGAAAACAAATTTCTGACGCTCATTATTTAGAGGCCCCTCAGTGGAGGTCCTGTGAGATTTTCAAATTTGGACCCCCCATCCCCCACTCTAGCTACGCCATTGAATAGCCTTCATTTATTTTTTCAACAAAAGCAGCAACTTGCACATTAAGTTTACTTTGCTAAAAGATACTTAAACATGGTCTTCAATGATTCTGTCATTCTGTTATTGAACATACATTGTAATGTCTTTTAGTAAATGTACTGATACATACAAACTACTAGATTTCTTTGTCACACAAAATGTGTAATATGGGGGGGGGGTGGAGGGGCCTATCAACATATTCTTGAACCCGGGTCCACGGGTACCTTGCTACGCCACTGCCCATTAGTGCAACGTTACAAGATGAACACAGAAAAAGCTAAAGACTTACAACTTATACAATGGAGCAGAAGTGTAGTAAACAAAACGAGGCCCGCGGCACAGTTACCATGAACCTCATATAAAAATATAAGGATATAAATAAAAAGGATTCAATAATAATACAATACAAATAACCTTAAAATGCACAACCTAACTAAAATATCTACAATAATTGTTTTGGTGCCTCTCTGCCATGAGGGTGTCGCCCAGGGCATCGTTACAACCTATAAAAGAATTAGAATTGAAATTTCAATATTGTTTTTGTTTTAATACCCTATTTATTTGTTGGTCTCTGTAATCTCTTCTTTTATAAACTCAAACTGGCTCTCATTTCGTTTCGTATCTGGAGGTATTAATCTTCATTACGTCTGCATCCGCCAAGTGGGAGCAACTCTTCATTGTTTGGTAGGGGATGTCAGCCTTGACATTAAGTTGATTCATTTCAACCACTATCTTTAGGAGGCTATTCAATATTCCCCTATCATCCCAAAACACATTCCTAAGTCTACGTTATTTCATTCTGTTATTGTCACAATAGATGATTCGCTTTATATTTGAGCTAGAAATCTGTATATCAGAACCTTGAGGAAAAACATTTCGAAATGAAAGGAAATGTTTATATAATATTCCACATAAAGGAGTGGTTTTTAGCTAGCCAGGACAACCAGTGACTTAACAGAATTTAGTTCAATGATTGATATGCTTGACTAAACGCAGGACGCGTAGTACCTGAACATCTTTTTTTTTTAAAGTAAGATAAGATAAGATAAGATAAGATAAGATAAGATAAGATAAGATAAGATAAGATAAGATAAGATAAGATAAGATAAAATGCTGGAACAGAAAAAAAAATTGACGAGGGGGAGGTATGTTTTAATTGGTCTCTATTGACAAAAAGTAGCTTGGCTTAATTATGATGTGTATACAGTGCATAGGAGGGGGGCGGTGGTCGAATGGTTAATCTTGGCTTCCGAACCTGAGGTCCTGGGTTCGAATCCCGGTGAAGACTGGGATTTTGAATTTCGGGATTTTTAGGGCGTCCCTGAGTCCACCCAACTCTAATGGGTACCTGACTTTAGTTGGCGAAAGTAAAGGCGGTTGCTCTTTAACCGTTGGCCAAAGAAACAGACGACTTTAACCCTCTTAAGACGGAGCATCATAGCATGTCTTTTGCCAAAAGAACGGAGCACTATTTTCTTGATATTGTTGTAATCTTGTCCCCCACCCCCCAAGAGTGACCATTTTTTCCACGTGAAAAACTTTTTGACCTGAGGAGTGTGTTGAATCAGTGTTGATGTGTTAACGGGAGAGTGATGAGTTTGGATTTCTTGACTAAGGATTGTTTTCTTTTTCTATAGTGTTAGTAATTCGGGATATTTACATTTGATTTGGAGATTGTGACATTATTCCTTTTTTATTGGATATATTAATTGATCATAATGTGCTTCTGCAATCTGAGAAGGATATCGGCGACCTGACAATCGGTGAGTTAACTTTCTTTAGCCTACTCCAAAGTCGTAACGATAGATAAAGAGAGTTCTTAATATTAGGGGGAAAAGGTCTTAACATGTGTAAGTTACGTCATGATATGAGCGAGAAAGGTCTTGACCTAAAGGAGAAAAGTCATAAAACTTTGGAACAGAGTACATGAGCTATGTAAGAAAGTCCCTTATGTTTTAAGGAAAAGACTTATTGTCATGTTATTATCATGTTATTGTCATGTTTTGGATTACTTGAAGACGTCTTAGTATTAAAAGTCCTTGACTGTTTCATAAAGACGGACATTTGACTCTCCTCTGGGAGCCTGCTGTGGTATGAATGTTTCAAGACTTAATTTGTGTCCATATATCAGTTCTGTTCAGATTAAGTTTCAACATCCCCCGTGTCTTAGCAACCACTCCACGTTTAAATGTAGAAGCTAAATAAAGATTGACCTTCTCGAAAGTAGCTCTCGTAAACTATAAATAATTTAAAGTCGCTATGAAAACGAATATAAATACGTGACGTGAAAAGGCATTTTATACTGATATGTTAGGATCGACTCTTTTTTTTCTTGTTTTTTTTTAATACATACTTTCTGGGTTTTTTAATATCTTCCTCTCCATACCCACCCACCCCTTTTTTTTCTTACAATTATTTATTACATTGCGATATTCTTTATGCTTCCTTCATACATTATTGACATTCCTAAATGGACTTCAATCTTCGCCCACTATTCCTTGCCACTAGTTTCCTTTTAGCTGCACTCCTTACTGCTTTCTTCAGTGCTTGCCTCATTGCATAAATTCTTTGCCTAATTGCATGAATTCTTTGACTCATTGCATGAATTCTTTGACTCATTGCATAAATTCTTTGTCTCATTGCATGAATTCTTTGACTCATTGCATAAATTCTTTGTCTCATTGCATGAATTCTTTGTCTCATTGCATGAATTCTTTGCCTCATTTCATGAATTCTTTGCCTCATTGCATGAATTCTTTGCCTCATTGCATGAATTCTTTGCCTAATTGCATGAATTCTTTGCCTAATTGCATGAATTCTTTGCCTCTTTGCATTCACTGCGTGGAACTGACTCCTTGAACAAAAGACTTTCCTTTTAAATATCTAAATTCTTATGTTGTCACATTATGTTTAAAGTCTATCTACACATAGGTCAAGACCTTCTTCCTTTTATATCAGGACCTACCTTGCTTACATCATGACCAACCTTTCATATATTAAGACCTTCCACGCTAATATCTTCGTTATTTAAAGACCTTATAGACCTTTCACCTAAATATTAAGACATTTCTTGCAAATAGAAAGCACTTCCTCTGTTATATAAAGATCTTCCTCTTTTATGTCATGACCTACTTTCCATATATTTTGACCTTCCTCGCTTATATTATATATCATAACTAATTTTCCTCCCATATATCATAATCTTCCTTATATATCAACTTTTTACCTTTATAGTAAGCCTTTTCTTTTATATATCAAGACCTTCATTTAAATCAAAATCTTGTTTGATAGCAATACCTTTCTTTACATCAAGACCTTTCTATGCATAAAGATATTCCTTGATATCAATGCCTTGCATTATATAAAGATCTTTTTTTATATCAAGACTTTTTTTTCCCTATCAAGACCTCCCAAAGTGTAATTTATCAATCACTACGGTATTTCGCTTCCTGTACTCAAGAGTTTAAGAAAATACATAGACGCATACACAATCTGACCTGCAAGCTAGTTTCATCCCATCCCACGCGAATCTCTCCACGGGGGGGGCCCCCGCCCTTTACTCCAGACCTATCCTTGTCTATCCCTCAATCCTTCCAAAGTACTTTGCTGTGGCTCCATTGATTGCAGAGTTGTCAATGACTCTTTCTGTGTCCAGACTTTGACCCCGTTCTTGCGCATGCGTGTGTGTGTCTTGTGTCCAGACATAAAGAAACTAGAACAAATACAACATAGAGAAGATTTATAACAAACGAATATTTCAATTTGATTAGAGTATTACCATTAGTAAAATCACTAAACGTAGACACACTTTGGGATAGAAGAATAAAAAGTAAAGTAGCTACATACAATATTTAATACATAAAACACAAAACCATAATTTACAAATAGAATACAAAACCTAATAAAATACTCAGAAAGATACAAAGGGGCATATATCTCATTCCCTATGTATGAAAAATTGTTGTAAGTTCCCCTTTTTCCCGTTTAGTGCCATTAAAAAATGTAATGGTTTGATAGAATCAGCTAGGAAAACCAACGACTTAGCAGAGTTTAGGTCACCGATTAACATGCATGACCAGATTGATAAAAGGCGGGCTGCACTGTAATAGGAGAAACGGATTTCACTAGCCCACTGCAAGGACAGAAAAGCTTCGTACAATATTGAAGAAACAGGAAATAAATAAAGTGTTAATGTGTGGCCCACCACGAATTACTCTAAAGAGAAATAGATGTTTTAAAATATTTTTTGGTAACCCGTTTTATGTTTCTGCAACTTGCTGAGAATGATTTTATATGTAATTACAATACAACTTGTTACTTTTATCGTTGGACACGGATCTCAAAAAACGACTCTAACCATCTTCCCTGAAATGTGAAAGTTTATATATATCTTCGGAAAAACAATTATAAGCTAATTGGCCACATTGTGAAATCTCTTACTTCTTAATATTTTTTTAAAAAATAAAAAAAAACATTAAAATTAAATTTGGATCCACTCTTTAGCGGGTATTCCTGCACTTGACTCCAATGTTATATCTGTATTATTAACATGTTTCAGCGGAAATTCCCGCTCTCAACGCGTAATTGTTACTTTGTATTCAGTTAGGAGTTGATTAAATAAATAGACTTCATAAACATTTTGCACACCGTTTTATTTAGGAATCAGTTGGCCTGTATTAGAAGAACGAGATTGCGTAAGGTCAGTGGAAATACTGTTGGCAATGTAGAACAAACAAGCAAATAGCATGAGATAGTATAGACCACCATGAGACCACCATGAGACCACCATGAGCTTCGTAAAGGAGAAATAGATTTAAAAAACAAAGTGTTACGTGTTTTTATAATTTAATTGGTAACCCTTCTCTTTCAGATTAGCGTCCATGACATTGTGTAGTCCAGGGGTGGGCAATTTTTTTCTACCGAGGCCCGCATTAAAAAAAATTACGGACTGGGGTATCTATCTATATATATATATATATATATATAGATAGATAGATATAGATATAGATATAGATATAGATATATAGATATAGATATATAGATATATAGATATAGATATAGATATATAGATATAGATATATAGATATAGATATATAGATATA
>JADKLZ010000003.1:4659891-4672727 GCA_021533235.1 Biomphalaria straminea | reverse complement strand
TTGACTGAGATAACTAAACCTAGAGGTTGACTGAGATAACTAAACCTTGACATTTGTTTGTAAAGTAAAGTAAAGTAAAGTGTCCCCTTCAGACCTTGCGATCTATGGGGCAGATGGTGTTAAGCTCATCTGTTTATTTGGAAAACCGTTAACGAGCAGGGTGTTATGTGGCCAGCACAACGACCAACCGCCTTTACTTTCCCCAACTAAAGTCAATTACCCATTAGAGTGGGGTGGACTCGGGGGCGCCCTACAAATCCCGAAACTCAAAATTCCAGTCTTCGCCGCGATTCGAACCCAGGACCTCAGGTTCGGAAGCCAAGCGTTTAACCATTCGACCACCGCACCCCCTGACATATGTATGTGATGTATCAATAATAGTTAACCCCACCCACTCCTTTTCTACTGTGTGCTGCGAGCTGCCTAAGAAGCAGCTTCTGATTTTTCCTCACGGCCTTTAAGTCTTTCCCATGGCCGTGGAGATTTGGATTCAGAGTTTTCCTTCTCATCCTGGAAGCTTGATTGAATGTTGATTGCAGACTTGTCTACTTAAGCCAGTATACTGGAGTGTCTATCTTCTTACTTTTTATAAACTACAGACGTTTGGTCAAAGAAATAATTATGACCTGGGCGTATCTAGGTGTCAATCTAGTCCTTGATGTTGTTTGAGAATTAAACTTTGCTTAGTCTTTGGTCTTCCAGACACCGGGGGCTATTTCTTCTGTTCTGTCTCTATTATCTGCATACAAAGGCCGCGAGATACATTTGAGACCAAAAAGAAAATCTGCTGCCGAGGACAGACGTAGAAGATGAAGAGAAAATCTTAATCGCTCACCGGTGGACAATAGTTACGCTAGTTCTGGTTGTGGCGAAATAGGTATTTCACAGCTTGGGCAGTGTAGCCACGGGAAATAATGTATTCCGCATTAATCTACGCACTCAAGACAAGCCTTATTATTATCTGCTTTGCTATAAATAAGAGTTGTAAAGTAATAGCCGTTATTTCAATTCAAAGATATCTAGACAGTAATTCTTTTTGTTTGTGTGCTTCAGCTTGGAGATTTAAGAGCCGCAAAAAAAATGTTACGAAATAAAAGTCAACAATACTTTCAGAAAGAGTATTCTATCGGACATTTTTAACAAGGGGAAATATTATAAATAGATAATTGTCTTCATGTATCCGCTGTACAAATTGAAAGAAGTGCTGCTAAGCTTTAATAAAAGGTATGTAAACATTTCCGTGTGTATTTTAGCACATCTGATCACTTTGGTTTATAGCATCAAATCAATATAATATGAGGTTAGCAATAGACTTTCACTTAACAATACACAAATAATGTCGAAACTAGCGAGGACTATTGGATCCCGATACGGAAATGAACGGTGACTTTTTTTTGAGATATTGTTAAACGATATTTTCTTTCTATTTAGTTGGTAACAGTTAATCTTGATTCAACGTCCTTGACATTGTGTAGTTTATCGTAAAAAATTTCCAATACTTGCTTATTCCAAATTAAGGGAAATAATCAACCAAAGTTTTTAAAAAAGTTATCCCCCTTTGTAAATTGCAAATAATGTCAAATTACGAGGGCCACACAAGGCGAACTATTACAGCGCATTCTCTTCTTGGTCATTTTTATGGAAGATAAGAGCAGAAGTCTAAGAACAACGACGCCATCATTCCATAGCTGCCACAACTGCATTCGTCTCATTCAGACTATTGCCTGGCCTGGGCGGTGTTTCATGTGAGACACATAGTTTAGGTCAGCACAAAATTGTTATGTCTGTAAAATGCATAACATAGTTCGGTAAGATGTTTCATTTGTTTACATGCGCCAATAAAATGTTGAATCGCTATGCTAATGGGTGTTGATGAATTAAACTCTAAAATGGTGATTGAGTACGTGTATATTGAGATGGTTTGAACTCACTCCCCATTGATCTCAAACGGATAACATGCTACAATAAGAACCTCTACGTGTTTATGTTTGTAATGTTATCACAGCGCCTTGAGCCTACATTTTGTTTGTTAACAGCGCTCTATAAATTGAAATATTATTATGAGAAAGAAAGCTGCCCTATCAGATAACCATAAAATAGATCCATTCACATGCACAAACTATGGCAAACTTTGGGGCTCCACAATTGGCTAGTTAAATCCCATCACATTGTTCCGGAACTCAAAGAAACCAAAAACCAGTGAATCATCTGAGCGCATCCGTTGTTTATTTTGTCTATAAAGACAGAAATAAGTCTTCGAATGTTTAGAGATATAGTTCCACACTGCTAACTGATCCAACCACACTTTGTAAAAGCATGTATTGATTTGTCACATAAACTTGAAATTGAATGAAATTTGAACTTCTCTTTCATAAATGAAATAAGCCTCTATTTTATCAACAAATACATACATGCTTTTGTTATCAGGGAAAAGTATACAAAATGCACATTGCATCACAAGATGTTAAAAGATATAAAAATGTATATCTCAACTTGCTTAGAATTTACTTCTTCTCGTCATTTTGTATCTAGACGCATTTCCGTTTCCGTCTTAGCATCTCCTCCTTCCGCCGCCCCTATTCTTTAATACCAGGCACATTCAATGCAGTCAGGGCCGACCTTAGGGTAATTTGGAGCGGAGCACTGACCTACAACGTCATAACGTTTGGATAGGTTAGACCAGTGTTTCTCAACCTGTGTGCCGCGGCACACTAGTGTGCCGCCGAAGATTTGCAGGTGTGCCGCGGGACTTTTCAGAACGCCACACGTGTAGCGTTACACAGGTCAGCCTAATATTAATTTTTTTTTTTACGTCGCGATGACATCCCCTCTTGCAAAGATCAGTAATAGTAGTGGATCGCTCCATATTGATGGAAAGGGGTGTTAGCTATTCAGTTTATGGAATTTCCCACTAAATATATATATATATATATATATATAATGACTCAAATGTAGGCCACCTTAGCAGATGCACACCAGTTCATGAATTGACAAAGATAATAATTAGCGATGTGTGTCATGTACATTGATTAGGTGTATGCTAATAATAACAAGTCTAAACATTATTTATATTTTATATCCATGGAGAAATACGTTATTAAGAATGAAACTGCGAAAGCGTTAAATGAAAAGCAAGGAACCAAACGAAGGTACAAAGAAGATTACATCAGATGTGGTTTCATATCTTCGGGACCTGAAGATTCTCCATTGCCAATCTGTCTGATCTGCAATGCAACTCTATCAAATGTTGCGCTTGTTCCAAGCAAATTGAAGAGACACTTGGAAACAAATCATCCAGCTGTAAAAGCCCAACCGAAGGAATACTTCGAAAACATCAGGGCTCAACAAAATAAACAAGCTAGGAAACTTACAAATTACCTAAAGCTGCCAGAAAAGGGATTGATTGCAAGTTATAAGGTTGCTCAGTTATTAGCAAAACGCAAGAAAGCACACACAGAGGCTGAATCTGTCATTGTACCAGCTTTAGCAATAGTTGTTGAAACAATCCTAGGACCTGATGCCGCCGAAAAAGTTAAACAAGTTCCTTTGTCAAATGATAATATCTCACGCAGAATAAAAGACTTATCGTCAGATTTACAAGATCAAATCTGCGAACACTTCAACGTGACTGACGATGAACTGTCTCTTCTGTGGTCTCTTCAAGTTGATGAATCCATTGATGTTAGCGGCAAAGCCCAGCTGCTAGCTTTTATTCGGTTCATAAAGGATGAAAAATGTGTCAACGAATTCTTATTTTGCAAGGACTTAGCAACTACGACCAAAGGCGAAGATATCTTCAATGTGGTGAACGAAAACATTTTGTTCTTCAAACTACAGTGGAAAAACTGTGTCAGCGTTTGCACCGATGGCTGTCCTTCCATGCAGGGAAACAGAGAAGGATTCGTCACTCTTGTTCGTCAAGAAAATCCAAATGTATTAGTTGTTCACTGCATGATCCACAGAGAAGCTCTTGCCTTCAAATCTTTGCCAAAAGGTTTGATGTCTGTTCTGGATCAAGTGATTGCAGTTGTAAACTTCATCAAATCTCGACCGCTTGCATCCCGACTTTTCTCTCAGCTCTGTGCAGCAATGGATTCAGACTACAAATGCCTCCTGTATCATACCAACGTTCGTTGGCTCTCCAGGGGAAAAGTATTAAAGCGTGTCGTCCAACTCAAGGCTGAGCTGATTTCATTCTTGGAGGCTGAAAAAAAAGACTTTGGATTTTCTATTCATGACGAAATCTGGTGGGTTAAGGTCACATTTCTCTCTGATTTATTTGACAAATTAAATTCATTGAACTTACGTCTTCAAGGACCATCGGAAACAATCATCACTGCATCCTCAAAACTAAAGTCATTTGGTGAAAAATTGTCTTTGTGGGAAAGTAAGATCTCGAAAGGAGTCTTCGACTGCTTTCCTTCTTACAATGATTGTGCTTCAAACAAAGAAATTACCCCCGAAATTCTTGACACTTTGACACACCTGCAGTCAGCATTGCAGCATTACTTTCCAACAATTGGAAGTAATGAATATGGATGGATCAGCTATCCATTTGGAAACTATGAAGCTACAAATCTTACAACTGAAGAAGAAGAGCAGCTCATTGATTTAAAAAAAGATGTAGTTCTTAAGTCAAGTTTTGCCGAGAAAAGCCTGGATAATTTTTGGATTTCAATCAACAAAATATATCCAGCAATCAGTTTAAATGCAATCAAAATAATTCTTGCATTTTCATCTTCATGGTTTTGTGAATTTGGATTTTCAGCACTGACTGAAATCAAGTCTAAGAAAAGAGAGACTTCTTTCAATAGATGATGAAATGCGAGTTTGTTTGTCGACTTTGGAGCCTCGGATAGATCTCATTTGCTCTCAAAAACAGGCACAACCTTCACATTAAAAGTAATAATTAAAAACTGGTAAATCTTTTTTTTTTTATTTTTATTTTAAAACAACTGTTGCTCTTCGTGGTGTGCCGCGAAATTTTTGTTGTTTTTTTACTGTGCCGGCAGACAAAAAAGGTTGAGAAACATTGGGTTAGACCAATAGCTGGTTGCCACGTCACATGTCTGTACGACGTAGCAAAGAGCTATTGGTCTAAAATGCCCATATGTTGTGCAGCTATAACGAATGGCCTCAATGGACCTCATTCACCAAATGTAAATAAACACATTTGGCCAGGTAATAATATAGATAAAACAAAGAAAAATACGTATCACGTGACAGGCTTACGTATTGCGTAATTTGTATATAAGATATAGAGAAAATGTTGTTTGTTTACGATTGGTGAATGAAGTCCATTGGAGGTCATAAGTGAAGTGAATATGGTGGCCGGAAATGTAATAAATGTAATTTTTAACATTAAGACCGAAAAATACGCAGTGAATTAAAAGCTTTCCTGTATCTATATCTAAAACAACAAATACGTTAAATTCATGTAGCGGTATTCCCATACATACATAGTAATAATCCGTAAGCTACTTTAACATATTCCTACAGATGTCATAAACAGGTTTTCAGTTCAAACCAAGCTCCCATAGCATAAATGTGCTTCATGGAAGACAGTGGCGTAGCTAGTATGGGGGGAGGAGGGAGAGAATTGGAAAATCCCCCCTGGCCCACACTTGAGGGGGTCCCAACTGAGTGTTTTTTTTTACATTAAAAATTAATTTTTTACGTAAAATGCAGGGCCTCCAAAGAGGTCAGTCCCTAGCTACGCCCCTGATGGAAGATTTATAATCATCAAAGTAGAAATCACGTTTTGACATTTCACCAAAAGGAAGAAACATTGGTCTACCAACATATGTAGTCTAACAAGTAGATAAAAACATTCGCGAATAAACATTGAAGCAAAGAGACTAAGGCTAGTAGACATAGAGCAATGTAATTCTGCTATGGTGAGATTCTATCCATGTTTTACAATTTTTTTCTAAAAAAAAATTTAGTCCTGAGGGAGTCCCCCACCAAACGGAGACCCTATGCCACTGCATTAGGACCGGCCCTGATTTAGTCAATTTTATCATTTAAATTACAGCAGTTACTTCATACGAGAAGACAATTACGTCCAACGCATTTCATGTGTTAATTTAGTCATGCTTGTTAATTGGTGGCCTAAAATCTACCAAGTCGTTGACTTTCCTGGCTGATTCAGGCTACCCATTCTAAGATCTAATTAGTCTAATAGTGCTATGGAACAAAGAGTACTAGTACAAGTTTGCATATAAAATAAGAAACGTGCTTATATCTTCGTATCAGAGTATTTTATTAGATTAGGTTTTCTATTTGCAATACTCCATAACAAGATCATTTACAAAAAGAAAAGCGGAAAATGTTGCGTTTCGTGAAAAGACAACCTTGAACATTTTTTCTAAATGTCAAAGTAATCTTTAGCTATTTTGCTATTTTGGGTAAATGTCAATAGTGTGACATGTGTTGCTGAAATGTCAGAGACAAGACGTCCCAATTCCGTTTCATTCATTTTTAATCATTTCGCTAATTACGACTAATGAACCCACTTCCTGTGAAGGTGCAAGGCAGTTAATCATTTAATCTACTGCGACAGACATTGGAATGACTAAGAAACATACACACGCTTTTTTTTTAAATGCCCTAAAAGACGAAGTGGCCACTAGAGTGCGCTGTTACTCAGCCAGACTAACCAATTGAATGGCACGAGAGTTGGACGATTAGCCAATCCAGTGACACAACAGAAAGTTGGGGGGTTACTGTTCTTGTTTAGCACGTGTTTGTTTATGTCAACTGTTGCTTGGTAACGTGTTTAGTGTAGAAGTTTAGTCTAAGGTTGCTACCTTGTTTCATGTAGACGTTTAGTTAAAGCTTGCTACCTTATCTCATGTAGATGTTTAGTCAAAGGTTGCTACCTTGTTTCATGTAGATGTTTAGTGAAAGGTTGCTACCTTGTTTCATGTAGACGTTTAATGAAAGGTTGCTACCTTGTTTCATGTAGACGTTTAATGAAAGGTTGCTACCTTGTTTCATGTAGACGTTTAGTTAAAGCTTGCTACCTTATCTCATGTAGATGTTTAGTCAAAGGTTGCTACCTTGTTTCATGTAGATGTTTATTCAAAGTTTGCTACCTTGTTAAGTGTAGATGTTTAGTTAAATCTTGCTACCTTGTCTCATGTAGATGTTTAGTCAAAGTTTGCTACCTTGTTTTTTAAAGTATATGTTTAGCTAAAGTTTGCTACCTTGTTTCATGTAGATGTTTAGTCAAAGGTTGCTACCTTGTCTCATGTAGATGTTTAGTCAAAGTTTGCTACCTTGTTTTTTAATGTATATATTTAGCTAAAGTTTGCTACCTAGTTACATACAGATGTTAGGCTAAGGTGTTTATTGGCACTATTCTGTGTACATTACATTGACTTGACTTCAACCTTTTCGGGCCTTGCTTCTGAAAAGAAATATAGTCTTTGGTTGAGATGACGCGTGCTGGCAAGGAACCATCGAGTTGACAGGCTGAAGCGTGTACCAACAAAAAACTACTTTTTTAAATTTATATATTTCAGTGCTGTCCTCAGAATGTAAATATAATATTTCACAATTTTAATTTCTTTTATTCCGACTTGGGACAAGGACAGGGAGGGTTCGAATCCTTGTAACGACTGATCAGAACGTATTCCTCACAACCAGGCAGCCATTTTAAATGGGGCGCCACTTGAGAAGTTGCAGCTTTTGTCGTGTAACACTACTTTCGCTCGAGTTTTTGAGATCAACCATATTGTTCTGAAACAGGCAGAATAGCGCGATAAGTTTATAATGAAGATATACAAAGTGAATGACAAGACGTGGAAAAGAGAGAGAGAGAGAGAAGGAAATAGGAGAAAGTGAATGAAGAAATCTGAGGTAAATGAAGAGAATGAGAGAGAAAATTGAGAAATAGAAGATATAAGAGGAATAAAGATATTGCAAGAAATGTCTTGATTTTATTGATGTGTTATTTGTGATTGGTTTCTACTGTACTTTGAGAGAGACAGATTCAAATAATATTCTTGAGTCATTGACAATTTTAGAAGCACTTTTATTGATTTGGAATTAGATGTTTTTCTTATCGTTCGTTCAGAATGGTCTCAGATGTAAGTTAGAGATTGGTCGTCGCATCCAAAAATGCTGCACTCTTCATTAATGGCCCTATTTCAATTGGTCATGTTTTTATTTTGTTTTGACAAAGTGTGAGTTAATAGTATGAATGGAAAGAGAACTATTGTAGTATTGGGTACTATGCACTGACAATATGCGCTTTCTAAAGTTATGACAAGATCATTTAAAATACATCATATAAATGTGTTTGTATATAATACTTTCAATACAATGTGATATAATCAAAATAAAGCATGTGTCGAGTCTGAAGATTAATGAGGAATGCAGTATTTCCAGTGGCTGCGACCTACATATTTTGCCACACAGCCAGCGCATCCATAACCATTGTCCGCCGATGGTCGATTTAGATTTTCTTTTCGAAGTCTACGTCTGTCCTCAGCAGTAGATTTACTTCTGGTCTAAAGTAGGTGTCTCGTATTGCTATATTATTCACATTTGACTGAAAAGGAAGTTAATATGCATGTTTTTGACACCCAAACAATGTTTATTGTTTTGAAGATTTTTACGCGGAAATTTCAACCTCCGTAATTTCAAATGTCTTCGTGACATCAGAAACACCATAAAGTATACACTGTTGGAAACAAACACATCTATAATAGAAAATAATGCTTGTCAGCTGGTAAACGCACCAACCAAAAAATTTAGCATACATTTTCTCGGATTTTTTTGGATTCCGAAGAAACTAAAGACAGTTTCTTTCGAAAAAAATCTGTCTACAACAGATAATAACAGACCAACTAATAATCATTAACAATTTCTAAACAATGTTAACCTTAACTGTTTTGAAAACATGGAACTTACGGTAGGGTTTTGTCTTATGTGTTTCTTCAGTGTAATCTTCTACTGCTTAAAAAATTGGTGGAATGCAGATAGAAGAAAAAAAAAACAAATATGGAAATGTGTGGGTATATTAGAACCTAAAGAAAATATTTAGAAAACAAAAAGTTGAACATTGGGAAAGATTTTGACTTAGTTAAAGTAAAAAGTAAAGGATGCAATATTATAACATCACTATCTCTCTATATAAATCGCTTCATGGCCATGGAAAGATAACTCTTTCATTTCTGCAATTCGGACTAGAGTTACCCCACGTAACTTTCGCGGTGACAGAGCGATGTTCAGTAAAAGAAATGACTGGGGGGGGGGGGCGTATGCTACGCCGCGGGTCGGTTCATCCCCATTAATAGGCTAGACAAAGACACTCTCTGCTACAGACCAAAGAGATAAAAAGCAAAAACAATGAAGTGCCAAAGACTGCACAGATTTATTATATATTGTGGGATGCGTAGTCAAGTACGCTTGAACTTGGCTTGTCTTGGCTACCTATGAAGGAGGCTCGGGGTTCAATACCCGACTCGAGCAGAGTTGTGTTTACTGAGAGCCTAAAGTCAGCACGAAAAACTTTCTCCTAGATACCCCTTCCAGTTCCTAAAACAGGTATTATGCGGTGGAACATTTGACCATAGCACTATGAACATGCTATAAGCATGAAAGTAGCGCTGTCTAAAAGCTATAATTATTATTGTTATTATTATTAAAAAAAAACAACAGCTTTTTGATCTGTAATCTGTACCCCACATAGTTGCCAGGCTGCCTACTTATAGTAATCCTTCATGATTGAAAATCATTAATTAATACCCTTATGTTTCACGATGATTTTTTTATTGTTATGATGATAGTAATTATTCCCCTTTTAACAAACTAGCCTAATGGACAACATTATCTCCCTTGTTCTATTTTCGAAAGATTTTTTCAAAGTTAGAGGAGTACTTATTATTCAAAGAGACTGGTAGACCCTGGTAGAGGGGAGGGTGATCACATAAAATCGAGTCTAGAGAACATTAAGCTATTGGCAGATGGTGGGCATTAATGGACTTAGGGCCGGCACTGGAAGTCGTACGTCAGAAGAGCAGCGGACCAGAGATTACATATCGCTTTAATGGTCGAAGTAGAGACAGAACTATTTAAGATTACTTAGAGCTAGAGGTTCTCACGTTATTACGAAATAAACAATTCCATAACAGACAAGAGATTGAGCTGAATATAAGTACGCTCAGAAAGACAATCATGAGTTTATAAATCGATTGTTTTTAGAGTTCCTCTATTCAGGTCGCACATTCATAGGCAAAACATGGGTGGACACTATCTCGAAAACGGCTCTAACGACAATTACTACCTTGTTGGCTACACTAGGAAACCTCTAGTTTGAACAGACTATAACGTCGGGTATCTCCACATGCAGGCTCCAATCAGTCCATGATTTTTTCTCGAGGGTGGAGGAAAAAAATAATAATCTTTTTTTTTTAAAGTCTAACATTCATTACTTATTAAGCACAAAATAATCGCTGTATAAGTTGTATAAGGAGGTATTGTTGTTTTTAGTATTTTTATATCACTCTTGTATATTTGTAACTTTCGGTAGTTAGAATTAGCCATTGCGGATACCAAGAATGCATGTATTAATAATCCAGTGGCGTAAATAGGGTGGGGGGAGGAGGGGGGAGGCTTTGAAAATCCCCCCACCCCCACACCTTAAGGGGACCCCAAATGAGTATTGTTTACTGTCACATATGCCATTATAGATTTATGTATATATTTCACATGTAAAAGAGTATTTGTAAATGGAAATATAAACCCTCGACAAAGGTCTCGGGAATTAATCAACATGACTAGATACGTGTTGTGACTCCAGGTTTTCCCAGTGATGATTGAACTTTGAACTTTGAATTCTATTGGTTAATTTGAAAATAAATAAAGACATTTTAGTTAGCGCCAGAGATTTGGCGAGGCACGTGACAGGAGTACATCCGCCCGACAGTCTAAGTCTGAACGTTGAATTGAACAGTTGTGTATTCTATTATCTCTAAGTTTTTAACAAAGAAGCCTTGTAATAATTTTCCTTATTGTTTGATCTACATTGTACATAAGTTGTACTCACGTTTTGTTTAAATAAAGTTTCCTGAATATTGTTTTATACAAGAAAGTTTTTATTGTGAATTCTAGATCTACATTTATTTAAATAATTCGTCTACAAGACTTGGATCAAGTCGCTTGTCACCAACCACGTGTTCAAGATAGAAGATTCCCCGGCACAACGAGATCAATCAACCAAAGAACATCTCGTTACATTTACATAAAAAAATTAGATAATAATCAACTGAAGGGACCCCCAAAGAGGTCAATCCCCCCAGAGCCCCCAAACCATGGGCGTAGCTAGGAATTTTCCATCGTTTGGGGGCCCGCGGCACTTGACCTCTTTGGGGGCCCCTGCATTTTGCATAGTATATAATTTTTTATGTAAAAAAAAACACTTTTTTGGGACCCCCTCAAGTGGGGGCCCGGGGGGATTTTCCTATTCTCTCCACCCCTCCCTCCACCTTAGCTACGCCACTGCCCTAAACGATGGGAAATTCCTAGCTACGCCCCTGTAATAAGCTATGTTTTTTTGTTTTTTTTTTTTGGGGGGGGGGGCATTTTTTAAGCAATGCAGAAAATAATTGTGTTTAACTCTTTTGCTTAAGTCATCCATCTATCCATCCCAGAAGAGCTACAGCCCATGGCGGGGTCTGGCCTGCTTTAGTGTATCTCTTCATTCTGATCTACCCAGTGCTTTACGTCTCTATGCCTAGACTCTGTTGTAGATCTGCGTCATCAAGCCGCCTTACTCGTGATCTGTCAGAAGCAATGATATGTCCTTGGCATTGTTTATTTTCCCGGTTTATTTCAAAATCTTTCCCAATCTTCCTTTTTTATTTCTTACTCTTTTCTATTCGGTTCCATTATGTAGCCCTAATATTTCTTCGTATTGCTTTTCTTTCTTTTCTAACATTTTTTTTACTGAAATATTTGTCAATAAAAGTTCAAGTTTATTTTGTTTGCAAACGAAGTTTTCGAGCTTTATTCAAAATGTGTAAAACAAAAGTCAAACGCTTACTCAAAAGGGGGGGGGGGCTGATTGGTTAAGCGCTTGGCTTCTGAATCTGCTGCCCTGGGTTCAAATCTCGGTGAAGACCTTAATTTTGAACTTCGAGATTTTTAGGTCGCTCCCGATTCCACCCAACGTAGATGGTATGTTGGTTGTTGTACTGGCCACATGACACCATTCTTGTGAACCGTTGGTCAAAGAATCAGATGAATTATGTACCCTATAGCTAGCAAGGTCTTAAAGGAGAACTTATAAACTAGCATTTGTAATTAGACTAGCTGTCTGAAGCTACAACTTAACACGAACTCAGGTATAAATCTCAGAGTTGGCGTATTTATTTACGACAAGAATTTGTTCACTTAAAATATCCAATCCAAAGAATCGAAAGAATTGCAATGCCGTAAACCAGTCGCCGTGAGATGATAGTTTTGTTTTCATTAGTTATTACGTAATAGTCTGCAGCACCAGAGCCCCTCCCTTCCAACTACATCATATCTCCTAGAAGTTGTGTTCCCTCCCTTGGATTAATTTACGTTTTGACAATCAATACAACAAAACTGTGATTTTAAAAAGAGATGTTTTGTGTCGTGAATAATTATGATCTAGTTTTTAAATTTACTGATTGCTCGTTGGCTATTTCGCTATTTTGAAATAATTTTAAATTAATTATGCTCAAGTTGACACAGACACTGTCAGGATCACTTACAGACAATCTCAGGATCACTCAGACACTCTCAGGATCACCTACAGACACTCTCAGGATCACTCAGACACTCTCAGGATTACTCACAGA
>JADKLZ010000003.1:4626537-4642758 GCA_021533235.1 Biomphalaria straminea | reverse complement strand
TAGATGATGTTGAGTTAATGGTAGGAAGCGTGGTCGAGAGGCTAAGTGCGGCTTGAGCTTGACTTGCTTGGCTACCTAGAAGGGGGCTCGAGGTTCGACACCCGACTCGGGCAGAGTTTTGTTTACTGAGCGCCCAAAGGCAGCACGGGAAACCAACTCCTAGATACCCCCTCCCCCCACTGGTCCACAAATGAGATTGGACCAAAGCGCTCTGAGCATGCTATAAGCATGGAAGTAGCGCTATATAAAAGCTATAATAATAGACTGCAGCTTCAAATCAGTTGCATGACAAAAGGATGACACATTTTTTTTATTGAAGCATTTTGTGTACTATTTTTGGCTGGGCTCCTGAATGTCTGTGAATTTTTCTTTGGAAAAATATTTTCGCTAATCCACTCTAAAGTTATGGCACTGTGGACAAAAGAGAAAATCAGGCTACACATACTAAGTGGGTGGTCGTGAGGCTAAGTACGCCTAAACCTGGCTTGGTAGGACTTACTACCTATGAAGGGGTATCGAGGCTCGAGACCCGACTCAAGCAGAGTTGTGTTTACTGAGCGCATAAAAGCAGCACGGATAACATTCTCCCAGACACCCCCTTCCCCCACTGGTCCACAAATGAGATTGGACCAAAGCGCTCTGAGCATGCTATAAGCATGAAAGTAGTGCTACATTGTGACAAGTAGGTCAAAATGGTGGCCGTTTAGGTGTCTAGGGGAATTAGATATTTTGAGGACCTTAACTTGCACATAAGGACTACAGGCACAATGTTATGAATGCAGGCAACAAATACTTTTTATGTAAAACATATGTACAGTTTAATAATAAGAATGAAAATAAGTAAAAGGTAAAAAGCTGTACAGTGTTAGGGCGGGGCCTAATTATTTACATAAATGGGACTATCATCATAAGAAATGAGAAACGAGTGGTTTGAATGTCATTGGGCTTTGTTGCTTAGCTTTGAGTCCTATGCTGCTCTGGCGAGATCGGCGTGACTGATGCTGAGTTGCCTGTGGGTGGCTGGCTTGATCGGTCCTAGCGCACGGGACAGTCCAACTATGTGTAGCGGCAGGGGCGGATCTTCTGGCATGCGGTTGTTGGTCGGGCTCTTCTGAGTAGTGAGTAAGGCCGGTATCTCCAGATCTGGTGTCAACAGACTGGTATCCGCGTTACGAGGTTAGGGCTTCCAAGTAGGAGTAGCCTGTAATAAAAGCTGCAACGAGATTCGTAGATCGACTTAGCCACAATGATGACACTGGGAGGTAGACGCCTTTTCATGAAGGACATCTTCAGAATGTTTAAATAGAAACCATAATAAAGTTTCACAATAGTAAGGGGAGTTAATCAATTAAATGTTACGTCTTATCAGGGGAGACGGTGATAACAATAGTGAAGTCTCACAAGGGCGATAATACATAGTATTGTAATAATGATGTGAAGAAACTATAACTTAGTTTCACAAATATCAAGGGAGCTAACACATGAGTATTGTATTCTATAAGGGGAGACTACAATGAATGGAGGGACTCCTAAAGGAGGATAAATAGTAAACAGTGATGTACATCTGCTCAGGTGAGATCGTCACAAGTGGCTAGAATGACGAGATGAAAGGGAAAAAGGGGGGGGGGAGATGGCTGATGGTCAGTGACCAGGTGTCCATTGTTTACATCTGGCCGTTGGGCCCGAACAATAGAGCACGCTTGAATGGAGACAGGGCTCGTTCAAGGAACGTAATCTCTAGAAGTTGAAATTGAATACAAGGGGAAATAATTCAAGTCTATCCTGGGCGCAGGGTCAGTGCGCTATTTAAAATCATGGCGATCAGCCGAGGTAAGATAATGATAGGATAAGACAAATAAGATAATGTTTACATGGTTTTACCTAAGTAATAAGTCTGGCCAATTGGCCGATAAAATAGAATATAGTACATAAATAATTACGGCATTCCTTGTCATGGAATGAGAGTAAAATATACTTGGTAATATGACATGTTACATAAATATTATGATAGTTCCCGGTCAAGGAATCTATCTATAATAATATAGGGGGCTCGTGGCGAGCGGTAATTTATCAGTGATAAATTAATAGTAGCTAAAGAGCTAAATACATGTGGCAAGAATTATAGCGAATTCTAGTCCAGATAAAGTGGATGACTTTGACTATTTAGTCGTACAAGTCATGATAATAAAATATAATACATAAAGTGACTACTTACATAATCCAAGATAAGAATTACACAAATATGTACACAAATATAATGCCCTAATTAAATGCACAAATATATAAATACACACAGTGAGAGGCCATTAAACACAAACCATATAACAGCTTACCACCAGTCCAATAGTAAGGAAAGGGAATGTGAAATTGATATAGTGAATGAATAAGCAAGCTCAGGCAGAAATATGTCTTCGCTCTCCGCTCTCCAGAATGAGAATGACAAGAAATAGGAAATTATATTTCTACTTCCCACGTGGGTGAGGAGGTGGGGCTAAAGGGGACAGACATGCTTTCAAAAGTGACAGATTGCCTGATTTGTCTAGACAAAGAATTTCCCTTGACCTCGTGTATTGATAAGATAAGCAAATATGGACCGCCTCGTGTCTAGACTGCCCGTCCACAGGCAAATATGGTCAGCTCGCGATTTTCCAAGATGGTCCGATGACCACGGCATTACCTAGGTGTCGATTTGAAGAGGGTCCATTTGAATTGACCCGTTCCCTGAAAGGGGGGTGCGGCAGGATGTTAGGTCAAGATATTTAGAGGCGTGTTTATCCTTGTCGATAAAGAATGTGCTAGACGGGCGTCAGATCAAGAAATTACATCGTGACACAGATGCCTAGATAAAAAGGGGGTGGTGGTAATAGCTTTAGATAGCCATAAGGGCTTAAGCGGGGATAATAACATAAGATCAAAAAAATAAATTGGTTAAATGCCTAGACCGAGTGATACCTTAAGTGGGCAAAATTTATTTTTGTCACATACATAAAAGTTATTATTTCTTTTAAAGAAAGAAATGACAGAGAGAGAGAGAGAGAGAGAGAGAGAATGGAAGAGAAAGAGAAATAAGAGAGAGAGAAAAAAAAGGACACGGATAAAGAAAAAGAGAAAGAGAATGAAAGAAAGAGAATGAGAGAAAGTATGAGAAAGAAAAATGGAAAGAGGAAAAGAGAGAAACGGAAAGGAAGAGAAAAAAAGAATGACAAATAGATCGATAAAGAGGAAGAAAGAAATAAAGAGGAAGAAAAAATGAAAGAGAATGCGAGATGGAGAAAGGGAAATGATGAGAGTACGAAAGAGAAAGAAAGAGTAGGAAAGAAAAAGAGAGTGAAGTAAATAGAGTGGAAGAGAGAGAGAGAGAGAATGAAAGAGAGAAAAAGAAAAGGGCATAGAATATTGAAAGTGAACAAAGTTAACTTTACAGTTCTCTTCATATAGTGAAAGAAATCAAACCAGCTTCAATGACAGGCACAGTTACAGAAAGACACGCAGAGACATAGACGTAACGAGACATAGACACACAGGGACAATGACAGAGACATAGACACACCTGGACAAAGACACACAGAGACATAGACACCAAGGAATGAATCGTCTTATTTTCTTCAGCTTGATTAAGCATGTTTCCCTCTTCATGGGTGCCTGTGCCCTTGTTTTGAGAACCACTCATCTAAACATATCAGCTTCTGAAGTAACTAGCCATGAGTAACTCCAACGCGAGACAAAACCAAGCAGAAATTTGGCTTTAGGCGGGACAAACAAAATGAATTGGAACTCTCTTGCGTCAAAACACAAACTCCTTTTGGTGTCTTTTTATTTCTCATCTTTTTAAACATTATATCACTGACCCCAATAAAAAGGTCTGTCTTTAAGACACTGACGAAATGAAATCGTGTGTGTTGTTTCTGCTTAGGGTGGATGATCTGTCACGTGGCAACGAGATATTGGTCTAAACTGCCCACTGGAAGTGACGTAGCAGGCCAGTGTCCAGACCCTCTATAACGATTGGTCTCGTTTCAATAGACCATACATCGTTGAATCTCCAACGCACAGACGGACGAACGGACATACATAATGAGTAAAAACCAGAAACAGCTTTTTTCACGTTCGATAGCCTCGGATTTCTTTTCCTCTCGCAGGGAATGCCGGCGAACAGAGATTGAATCCGGGACCATCAATATATTTTAATAATGAATTCAATTTGTTTCAGTGTGTTTTGTAATACGACTAATGAGTAGTGTTTTTTTCACTGTCAGGCTTAGGTCACCGGTTACATTGGCACTGACCACTTCTTGGCCCTGCGTACTCTATCATCTGGCTACAGCCACGGCCTGTCCACTCTGTCAACTGGCGATTCCACGGACGCACTCCACCACCCGCTACTTCAAGCTTGCTGGTAAGCCCAGTTTTGGCGGTGGCGAGTGGCAAAACAAAAACAAAACATTCCATATAAACACCCACATTAGCATTCTGGAGGGGAGCTTACAATTCACTCCCATATCTACCCCCCTCTTGTAAAAAAATGAACAAAGTAAAATGTAGATCTAGATCTATACGTCTGCTGTCTTCTCTCATCCGTAGTAAAAATTGTAGCGCGGCAGACGCGGAGTTGTGTGCCCCTGCTACCAACACCACAACACGAGCTGACAATCTCTCTTTTCTATATTTTCATCTCTCTCTTTTTTTCTGTCTTTTATTCTCCCCCTTCCCACCTCACTCTCTCTCTCTCTCTCTCTTTTTCTCTCTTCTTCTTCTTCTCTCTCTCTCTCTCTCCTTTTTTTTCTAGTTTCAATTCTTCTTAGTCAAAAATAGGGTTTCTCTGTCAACTAACTGGCAGTACTGAATAAATCTGGCACAAGATCTAGAGTGGAATTATTTTTTTTTTGGAAATGGTGTTTTTATTGTTTCCATTATATGCACCCTCTATCTTTCTGTAAGGATACATTTTGATAAACTCGCACCAAGAAATGGATTTAGGGATTTAAATATGTGATATTCTAAGTGGACGTAACAGCAGACGTGAGCAGGTAAGACTTAGAAAAAAAGAAAAAAAAATGGATATAATAAAAATTGGGAGATTGAAGGGGACATGTTTTCGAAACGAAAAAAAAATTAATAAAGGCGATAGTGGAGCTATAAAGAATTACATGTGTGTACATTGGCGTAGCAACAATGGGGGTTTATTTCCCCCAGCACGTGACCATTAGGGGCCCACGAGAACCTTTATAAAAAAAATAAAAAAAATATTGTGCATTGTAAGAATTATTATATATTTATAATATATATATTGTTATGACAATAATAGTAGTAAAAGAAGGAACATAGACAGTATTGCCTTTTTAATTTAAGGCGGCCATATTGTGTGTGTTGCTATGGTGATGGTGGGAGGAGGTTAGCTAGGCAGTGTAAATGATGCAAGATAAATCGCATTGAAGTCAGCGGTCTTAGGTGGGACAGCGACTCCAGATTGCCACAGTAAAAAGACGTGTTTTTGTAGTGATTTAGATTTTGTTCAGAATACCATTTTATAGTATTACTAAAGTCTTCTACATTTATTTCCTTTTATCTCACGTTGAATCTGTTCATATTACAATGTTCAATTTAGTATTGTTCACAAAGAAGTTATTCAAGTTGTTTCAAAATTTTGCAATTTAAAATGTAATAAGCCTACACCGGTTTAGTTGTCTACCAGCAGTCTGGTGCTACAAGTCAAGACCGTCCACTACATAGATGCAGAATGACTCGTTTTTTTTTATTACACTCGAACTCTAGGAGAAGGGGTGAGCATCATATACTTAAGCCCGGTCATCAGAAGCACCTTGCTTTAGTCACACTTTAGTAAACCATTAAGTGCTTCTTTGAAGTGTGTGTGTGTGTGTGGTGGCGGGGTTAAAGGAGGAACAAGCTCCACTCACTCTGTCAGTATGTCTGTCTGTCTGTCTGTCTGTCTGTCTGTCTGTCTGTCTGTCTGTCTGTACACGTTCTTTCTTTCACTTCCCATTCTCGGATCAAGTTGAAACTGTGCAAGATTATTTATTGTTATTACCAAAGAATTAATCAAGTTTTTAAAATTCAAATTATTCAATTAATTAGTGGTAATTAATGTAGTTAAAAATAGATTAAGGGAAATAAATCTTACAGTTGTGATAGATATGGGTATAAACTTTTCTCCCCCTTAGATTTGATGTTAAATGAAACATTTTTTATATTGTGCTTGTGCATCCTATTATTTTGATTTTGTACTATAAACCTTTATACCACTATGCTTTAACGCTTTCTCTCCTAATTGATGATACCATCGTTGATTTGACCTCGTTAAATAAAATTAATGTTTGATTTAATAAACTTTACTTTGTGCTATATAAAAAGAGCCTGCTATCCTCTTTAACTATACCAAATAAAACGTTTTCTGATTTAAAAAAAACAAACGACAAAACTATTGAAACTTAATCATAACATGGTAGTAAAATAGCCATGAGCAAATTGAAGAATTTAGTCATAAGAACTGAAGAGATAATTACGGAGAGAAAGAGTTAAACATAGAGAGCGAGATAGATACTTTTAAGATGAGTAGATAATAAGTTACATTTTGAAAAAGTAAAAGACCAGGGCATACACAAACCAAACGAATTTCACAATATAAATCCAATAATAAGAACTAATGTGTATTTTTACAATTCCAAATTATTAATTTACTTTTGGTACTTAATTATTTTGATTGGTATTTCGAACAAGGGAAAGAAATTGTACTTGACTAATATGGTTGTATAAGCTTTATAAGTCGCTGCCCTAAATTGAAACAAACAATTTAAATAAAATATTCTCTAATCCCAAATACCTCCATTAACAGAGTAGTTTGTACGTTGCCCCGAGGAGGCGTGAACCGTGTGAATAGTCTAAGATCTGAGCCGAAGGCTCTTCGAGCTCTAAGTTTGAAAAAAAGCTGTCTGAATCCGTCCGAGAACAAAAACAAACAGTAAAAAAAAACAACCTGCGGACCACAGGTCTGTCTGGGAGCGACCCGAGTCAATGCCTATAGGGCATTGCTGTTTCCAATACCACTCGGTGGCACCGGTTGCCTCCACCATCTGCCTTCGTTGTACCAAACTAACTGTGCAGAATCCGCCATTGATGAGACGGTCCCTTGAGGAACAGCGCATGGATTTGTGACTGGTTTGTGGGAGCTTTCTTACAAATCCGCACCGTGAAGGGGCAAGACTCTCGTCCGCCCATGGGCACTCCCACGGGAATCATATTTGTTACCCTTTCGCCTAGCCACTTCCTCTAGTGTGCCGTTTCCACGGGAGCGCCACGTTGAGGCAGGATAACGTGCTCCCGGCGTGAACCACGAGTTCGAATTCAGTTTGTTCACCTTTTTTTAAAAACCAATTTTGGTAAAATAAATATCTCTTTCATACAGCCATTCTTTGCGAGTTCGAATTCAGTTTGTTCACCTTTTTAAAAACCAATTTTGGTAAATTAAATATCCCTTTCATACAACCTTTCTTTGTTGCAGTTATTGTCTCAATGATAAGATTATTGCGTATTGATAAAGCTAAAAGTGTGAAAAAGCGCAAATCAAAAAATATTTGGTAAAACTATCTCTATTTGCACAGATTTCTTACTGCTGGTCTATGCTTAGTATACATTTAATCACAAGACCACAATAATTGATACAATTC
Source organism: Biomphalaria straminea (assembly GCA_021533235.1). Lineage (NCBI taxonomy): Eukaryota > Metazoa > Mollusca > Gastropoda > Planorbidae > Biomphalaria > Biomphalaria straminea. Next base: position 4,635,076 of record JADKLZ010000003.1, on the reverse strand, counting down.
ACTTCGTATGACCTTTGTTTTTAAAGTATTTTTATATGTATCTCTTGTTTATACATTACTAACGTACATTGCATGTAGGAACGTTTCACTTGATTAGAAACCAATGTCCGTACAACACCTGTCACGGTGTGCGCTGTCTAGTGTTGTGATTGTATACGTACGACGCATCTCTTTATTTACTTACCTCCCCTTTTCCACCTATATCTATTTCTTGCTAATCATGACCTTTATTTGCTTTGAAGGTACGCACTATTTGGCGCGTATTTGGCAAGTCGTCTGATTGATTTCCTCCAGTAGACGTGAGAGCCAAGTCAATATGTGGCTATAAATAGACTGTAAATGTACACATTCTATAAATATAGATTAGGAAGGCCGGAAAGTACTCATTACATACCCATATAACGTTTGTTACAGCGGCGGAGCTCCTTATTCTATTCTAGTCGAAACAAAATTGGCGGGAAGTTTTAATTGGCGCCAAAAAAAAATTGATTCAAATGAACTATGTCGTCGGGATTATTGATTGGGATTTTCAATAAATCTGATTGGTTGTTAAAGTTTGAAATAGTGTTTAACTAAAAAGGTTGACTTGACTTAATCCTTGACTTGACTTAATCATTGACTTACTTAATCCTTCTGATTCCAGGTGAGTCATAAGGCCGCATTAGTACCTCGTCATTGGATTCTGTCTTGGGCTAATTCCACTTCGTTTTGTTCGTATCCATCCTACCGTCTTTACTACTTACTGATTTACTACGAGTTTGGTCTCCCAGCCTTTCTCTGTTTTGAAAATATTTTGTTATATTTTCTATAGTTCTTTGCTTGTTATATCTAACCCATCCCCATTTGCGTAATTTTGTTTTCTGGCTCTATCGCAAACTACAGCCTGTATGGAAGCAACTGAACAAACACCCAAAAAACAAAAAATTATAAAGTTTGTCAACAAAAAGTGTATGTTAAAAAAATAACAGTTATATATCTCAATACTGCAAGATTTAACTCATTTTTTCTATAATATAAACTTAATTAACTACCACTAATGGAACTAATTTATTAACAAGTTGTTTTTTTTTAAACTGATTCATGTATTGTTATTAACTATGAATAATTCTGCTAAATTTGAATGAAAGAAATACCTAGTTAAACCTATCCTCTACGCGTATTACTATAGTGTCATTACAAGATTAGAGACATTCAGTTAGAGTTACTGGCCCTCAGAAGTCTTCAATACTCTGTCTTGTTCTCCTTTGTCTTGTATGTAAGATATTGATGTAACCACAAAATACGGAATTAAAAAAAAGCAGATGTAAAACAAAAAAAAATAATTAAAACTTTTGGCTCCGGTAAAGCAGATATTGTGGAACACTTAATTATGATGACTGGCCCTCTGAGGTCTTCGTCACCTTGTTTTTAACCTTTGTGTTCTGCATAAAATTAATGTAACTAGATATATACTTAAAAACAAAAGATTATCTCCAAAAAAAAAAAATAGTTCATAGAACAAGTAAAGTAGATCTAGTTAGTATTTATAGTTTAGAGCTATATGTAGTAGGCGTAGCTAAATCTAATATGTGGATTTAGGATGTAAGTGTGTGTACATTTTTATCGTAACGTCTCTGTTGACATTATTCTATAAACATAACTTTTTGTAGATACTGGTTCTTGTTGGGAAGTGAGCGCATTTCCCAAATATTGCGTCTGTCGTTTTCTAATGTTTATTTTGTCTGCTATTCTCCCGAGTATATTGTGTATATCTTCCCCCCCCCCCCTTTACAGGTTAGTTTTTTTCCAGAAATGATGGAACCTGATTATTAGTGCAATGCGCTAGTCATTTCTGTTGATCTCAGGCTTCTCAGCTAAGTTGTTCACTTCCATTCACAAACTCTATGGCTACTGAACTGGTCGCACTATAGCAAAGTAAACCGTTGACATTAGGAAGGGCGTTACAAATTCCAATGTCATGTCTTTTTACTAACTATGACAAATATTTTTTGAACTGTGTGCTAACTTGTTTTTATGTTGGGGCGAGCTAGCCGATTGATAAAGCGCTTTGCCTTTGAGAGGTCTCGAGTTCCGTGCGGTGGCCCTCCATAAGCCTATAATGTCCCACTGTCCCCGAAGCAATGGGTGTCTCGGACCGGTTAGCAAGCCGTTCTCACAACCTCCCCACGTGCAAGTACACTCGCTAGAGCATATCTGTGGTAGCTCAATGGGAGCCATGTTTGCTCTTGTTCTTAACCTTTCCGCTTCCCCGGACGGACGTTTACATGGAAGTGCCAAGCGACGTAAACTGGAATTCTCCGGCTTCAGAGTTAGTTTAGGCGCCATCTTGCCTTATATGACTTGGAAGATTGCACCTGGTTGCATACGGCATCTGGAGGTCACTCACAAGGGCCGCGGGAGACATATTTCAGACCCCAAAAAAAAAAACAAAAAAAAATCCGCTGCCGAGGATAGACGCAGATTGCGAAAAGAAAATCTAAGTCGACCATCTGCGGGCAATGGTTATGTTTGCCTTGGTGAGTGGCAAAATATGTAGGTCACAGCTGAGGCTCCGCAGCCACGGGAAATACTGCATTTCTTACTAATCTTCGGACTGGAAGACTAGCTTTAATTTTTTTTTTAAATGTTCATTCTGAATTTCGTTTGTAAGTTTTCTGTTGTTATACACCCGTTCGCATATTATTTAATCAAATCAAGTGTTAAGAAAAGTTGTGTTGGCCTTTATTCTTTTAGACGAATAAGAGTTATAATTTTTAGTTGTTTTTTTCATGAAGTCCACATATGTAATTATTTGGGTTGTTTTCGTAAAATGCCCTTGAAGGTTGAGGGGGGCAGGTATATATCATTAGTTATTGCTTTAGCTTTATACATTGGCAAACGAGATCATAACCGTTTTGATATATATATTACCTTTTTTTTCTATGCCAAGGAAATTTTCTATAGAAATCTTATATAGTTGTTTTTTTCAGCACTGAGTTTACATTTCCAATAAATAAAACATAATCATATAAAACACTAACATATGTTTGCGGTTCACGTTAAAATTGTTCAAAAACTGTCAAAACTTGACCGTCACTCGGGGTTTTCCATTGTCCGTTGTTGTAGATAAACGAAGTTATTGGGATCCTTTCGGAAGGATCTGTCCTTATTTAAGTTATTGGGATCCTTTTGGAAGGATCTGTCCTTATTTAAGTTATTGGGATCCTTTCGGAAGGATCTGTCCTTATTTCCTATGGAAGCTCAAAGGTTCCAAAAAATATAAATGTTTATTCAGCTCTGTCCTTGACACTTTAGAGTCCACATGCAGCCCACAAGAGCTTACAGCTCACTCGAACTGCATGATCTTCGGAGTGTTGTAGGTCAAGGTCTCTGTGTACTAGTAACGTCCAACAGTTCTGGGACACATACACACAGAAATTTTTATAGCTGGTGTGTTGTCATTACTCAGTCATTCTGAGACTGTTCCGAGGGCTTGTCTAAACATGTTCTGTTATCTTGTAGTCGCAGATATAGATAGGAGCACCAGCGAGTGGTCAAATAAAAATATATCAGTCTTTCATGTTCATTACAAAGTGAAGGAGCCAAAACCATCTATGTTCAATATGATTTCTCGGATCGTTCACCAGCTGACGGATCAGCTTGTAGTCCCATTGATCTGGTGTTTTATGTCCAACTCTTTAAACTAAAAATCTGGGCTAATCAACAATGTTCCTGGATATCACGTTGTGGAACTCAAGTGGACAGACCGGTACAAGTGGACAGACCGGTACAAGTTCTTGATGTTAACTTATCAACCCCAAAGCTGAGGCCCAGTAGCACTACAGTGAGCTAATAGGGAGTTTGGAGAACCACATATAATTTATGATTGGTTATTCTTTACAGAATGTCTTGTCTGGCGATAATTTTTTCCCCAATGAAGTCCCGGAACAGCTAATCTTCACCAGTTGACAACCGTTCACATTAAAATTGTTCATAAACTATCCAAACTTGACCGTCACTGGGATGTTCATCGTCTTTCGTTGTAGTTATTGGGATCCTTTCGGAAGGATCTGGCTATATTTCCTATGGAAGCCCAAAGGTTCCAAGAAATATGAAATGTTTGTTCCGTACTGCTCTTGACACTTTAGAGTTCGTATACACCCTATAAAGTCCCACATCTCACTAGAAATGCATGATCTTAGGAGTGTTGAAGGTCAAGTCTTTGTTTTCTAGTAAAGTCCAACAGTTCTGGAGCATTGATACATTATTTATGCAACATAGAAATGTTGTTATAAAGGTATATTTGAACTTACTTTTATTGTTTTAAAAATGGTGATACTAATGTCCTTTTAAAAAACAGATTTAAAAAAAAAAACATAATCTAAAATTACATTCTTAAACACAAAAATAAAAATACAAATAGGAAATGTGTCTCGCATTATTTATACACAATCAGAGTAGTGCATTAAAAAAAACAACACTTTATTACTTGAATGTCTTATTTGTTAATCATTGCCTAATTATGTTTATAGCCTAAATCAAGGAAGGCCACAAAAAATATGACTTTTAACAACGACAATATGATGTGATTGTGAGTCAACTTTTTGTTCTAATCAACATTTCTCCAATATGTCGTGTAGACTAGCTAAGGATGTCCATGTAAATACAGACATCCATGTATATTTTTTCAATTTTTGTAAATTAGTTCGCCCAACCGCGGGAATCGCCACTGCATTGACTTCAATGCTTATCATTCTTCTTTCTCCCTCCCTTTCCTTTACCCCTCTCCTTAGTTGAGGAGGAGGGAGGAGGGTGCAAAATCGTCCGATCAATGGCGCCCGTCATCCGATTTGAAAACAAGAGGGGGGAGGGGGAGCAAGGGTGTAAAACGGAGAGGGTGGGGTGGGGTTCTGAGATAATGTGGAGAAAGGGGGGGAGGCATTGGAGAAATGTCCGAAACATTTTTTTTTATGTGGAAGTTTTATTTCTGCCTCCCAGAAAAGTCAAGCCAAATAAGAGGGAATCTAATAAAGAAGGGCTAATGCCATGAGCACAACGGTTCTCAGATATGTATAGGATGGACACGTTACAGACCCAGCCCACTGATAAGATAGGATAAATCTCAACCAACCTTTTTGTACCATAAGTCATCGTTAAAGCCGCCCCTTTTTTTTCAGACCATGTCGTCAATAGTTCGGATGATGTAAAGGTAGCATGTCTCTGTAGCAAACTACTAACGAGGGTGTCATGTGACCAGGATGACGGCCAACCGCCTTTACGTTTCCCCAACTAATGTCATGTAACCATTAGAGGCGCCCTTAAGAGCACGAAATTAAAAATCCCAGTCATGATCAGTATTCGATCATTACCTAGTGTTCAAATCTTTTCCCGGGCCATTTTCGTAGCCTGGTCAGTTCAAGACAATTAGCGTCCACAAATAAAATGTAAGAACCATTGACCTTTTTTTTTTTTTTTTGGAAGGGTGCGGAAGGTCAGTTTGACCTATCTTTTTTTCCTCTCCAGTGTAAGCCATATCTGTGGTCTCCATTTTTATGTAGGCCTACTACAGTAACTTAGGTCTTAATAGATTATTTAGTTAACCTTTAAAGGGGGGAAAAAAGTATCATACTGAAAAAAAAATGTTTTGAAGGCTGTTATTTATAGAGTTCTCTTAACCCTTCTATATGGCATGAGACATGGACACTATATAGAAAACAGCTAAGACTTCTTGAGCGCTTTCACCAAAGATGCTTGCGCTTCATCATGGACATACGATGGCAGGTACGCACTACAAACAGCGATGTCCTTGCGAACGCCGGCATGGGCAGTATAGAGGGACTTAATATGGTCCGACAGCTACGCTGGGCAGGGCACGTATCCCGTATGGGAGACGAACGTATGTCAAAGGCAGTCTTTTTCGGTGAGCTAAAAGGTGGTCGACGTAACAGAGGCGCCCCACGGAAACGCTTCAAAGACCAGCTTAGGCGTCAACTTTCCTTGGCTGACATAGAAGAGAGCACGTGGCTGCATGCGGCGTCGGAACGAGACAGCTGGAGGTCACTCACGAAGGCCGCGGGATACACATTTGAGACTAAAAGACTGCCTCCGAGGACAAAAGTAGACGACGAAAAGAAAATCTAAACCCTACCACCTGCGGACAATGGTTTTGCTTGCCATGGATTTGGCAAAATATGTAGGTCAAAGCTGGGGCTGCACAGCCACGGGAAACACTGTATTCCTCACTAATCTTCGGACTCGAAGACAAGCCTTTTATACAAATATTTATTGCCTCGCAGCACTGAGCAACACTGAGCAGCACTGAGCTACTCTCTCATTAATTTTGAAAAGTCTTGTCATTGAGTGAGTCATAGAAGGCACGAACATTGGCCTGCAACGTTGCAGCCTGGAGGCAGTGGTGACCAGTAGGTCGTTGCCACGTCATTTGTCTGTCCGAGATCTTGGTCTCCACTTCACACGGGTTGTGACGTTGTAGGTCAGTTTTGAGGCCTTGAATAGTTGCGCTATAACTGCCAAGGTTAGAGAGGGGTGCGATATGTCAATTAGCTACGCAGTCCTAGCGGTGATCTACATATTTTGCCAAACCCAACTAAGACCCATACTCAGTCCGGTGCGGGTATATAATATGGCTACGCAGTCCTAACTGTGACCTACATATTTTTCCAAATCCTACGAAGACCATAGTCAGTCCGGTACGGATATGCCACGTGGCTACTAAGTCCTAGCTGTGAGCTACAAATTGTGCCAAGCCCAACGAAGACCGTGGTCAGTCCGGTGGTCAATTAAACTGGTTCTCTCATCTTCATACCCTTTCTTAAGTAATATCTTTCTATTTGTTCTCAGACCTGAAGCTCGGTGACTTTGGAAATAGTTCTTAGGTTTATTTATGTGTGTGTCAAACTATTAGATTGCATACCAGATCATCAGTGGCGTAGCTATGTAGAGGAGCCCCGAGGAGGGAGAGAATTAGAGAATTCCCCCGCGCCCCAATTAAGGGGGGCCCAAATGAGTGTTTTTTTTACATTAGAAATTTATAATTACGCAAAAAGCAGGGGCCCCAAAAAGGTAAAGCCCGGGCTCCCAAACGATTTGAAATTCCTAGCTACGCCCCTGCAGATCATGTTAAGTAAACAAAGATGACATTTCTCAATGTTACTTTAACAAACTTTTCATTATGATAAACTTCAGTATGGAAATCTCTACTACACACAAACACACGGAAGCATAGACACACTCGAGTGGAAGAAATGCCATCCATTTTGAATTTTCATTCCTTAAGACAATAATCCTCGTTCGACCATCGCCATGTTCACAGGGGTCGATAACCGAGGTTTGATATTTACGAAGTGAAACAAGATGCTAGGGGAGAGAATTACGGAGATTTATTTATCTTTAACACTGTTTGCCTGGGAGACAGCGGTATGTATGTTTAATGGTAACATAACTAATGGGGAAGATATGGCGCCAGTGATTCTCAAATAGGGCTACATTCGTCCCATGAGGTGACAGACAACAACTATTCACATTTGACTAGAGTGACACCCTTAGTAATATCATTGAGTGAGGAAGGCTTCATGTTAAATGGCTGGAAAGTAAAGTAGGAAGCATAGATGTAACAATGCATTGTGATTTTCAAATACAAAAACTAAATCTAATAAAATAATATTGTTCCATAAGCTAGGACAAATTCTTCCTTAGAAAAAGAGGCAGACAGAGAAAGCGGTGGGAAGACAACATCAAAGAATGGACAGGCCTACCATTGAACGAGGTTTTAATCAGGGCAAAGGATAGAGAGGAATGGAGAAAGTCTTGCTTGGTGCCCCAACGGTCCACCAGACTAAGGGATGGGTAACAGGTAACAGGTAACAGACCTATTAGAGTATAGAATGGGTTGCCTGAGACAGCCAATGATTGGCAGAATTTTAATTGTTGGTTAACATTCATAACTATATTGATGACGCTTAGGACTTTATCATCTTCTTTTTATGAGGTAACGCCTGCATTTTATAAGTTAAAATTATAGATACGCTAGCTAGCCTCTGAATCAATATGAAGGCTTGTTTAAATTCAGTAGTTTAATAAAGTAAATTTTTACCTTTTTTTGTATTAAAATTAAAACCAAATTTCTTAAAAAAACTTTCGTAAATTAGTAAAAATTAAATTATATGATTTGTTTTAATGAATACGTTGCTATATATATAATAAACACGTTGCTATATATATTCCATGGACGTTTCTTCTTATACGAAGATTATAACGTACTATACAATGAACACTGTAAGAGTGCAGGCAGGACTTGACTTAAGCAGATTCGACCCATTGATCCTAATTGGCTTCACGCCTGTTAGTATTATAGCAATTGAAAAAAAAACTAAAACTAAATATATTTTTCTGTTCATGTAATGATTTCTACGTATTTGAATAGTTCGGTTAATTGCACAATAAGGGCAGGTGTGCAGTTAAGTGGGTTACACTTGGAAACTATTATTGCGTAAGTCTGTCTTGTCTACTAGTTTTATTGACCGTCAAATTGATGGATGGG
>JADKLZ010000003.1:4563170-4574304 GCA_021533235.1 Biomphalaria straminea | reverse complement strand
AAAAAATCAAAGATAATTTTTTTGACAGATTTGAGCAGTTCAATACCAACAAAACCATTTTACCATTCCTAGTAAATCCTCTCAACACAAAGTTGAGAAATCCACATTGATCCATTTGGAATTGATACGTGATTTCTAGCTTTATGGAGTGGAAAATTTACATAGTTAAAAAATCAAGTTAGAAAAGTTAGAGCTCCATAAATGTATGAACGTAACGCAACAAAAGTGGACAGTTTTCAAAGAAATGCCGCGAGATGATCCACGCATAGAATAATCTTCCAGGATGCTTCCGTTAGGGCATTTGGATTGCTGCCTATCTTCGTATCGACATATTCGTGCGAGAAAGCGTTTTTTTGTTTTCATGAATATAATTACATGCAGATTGAAAGCCAACTAACAATTGAAAGTTTAGAGTCGTGTTTGAAACTAAAAACAAGTTATGAATCAAATGTATCTAACTGTCTAAAACTGTGTGAAGCCAACGTTCCCATAAAATTTGTTTGTTTAATTGTTTGCTATATAAGTTCAACTTAGTGTTTAAGAAAATGTTTAACCCCTTTAGTTGTTTCCGAAATAAAAAATTATTATCTTATAACGCCATATATATATATATATATATATATATAGTAAAATTATAGTTATATATATAAATCTGCCGCCGAGGACAAACAGAGACGACGAAAAGAAAATCTAAACCGACCACCTGCGGACAATGGTTTTAGTAAAAAAAAAAAATTGTGCAAGAAATATTTATTGTTGCAAGAAAAAGAGTGCAGCTCTTTAAAACTTTAAAATTGTGTAAATTGTAATTTTTGGCTCTTTCGACTCAAAAGGTTGCCGACCCCGGTCTAAACTAACTGCATGCCAGGTTAAAACTCTTTGGTCAGCTGAAAGAATACTCGCGCTTATGCGAAGTGTCTCGGACAGTTGATTTTCTAATGATCACCTGCAGTGAGTCTCGTTGGAATCTGATCTTGTGGAGCGGGTACTTGGTGGAGAGACATTCGAATCAAGGAAGATTAGCCGCGTGCTTTATCAAATAAAGATTTTAAAATGATAGGTCCTACGATACCACACCTCTGGATTAAATTGTACTGATGTAATTAACACCGTGCTCAGTTATCCTGAAAGTCTCCCTAAAGAGGTAAGCCACTTCCTGTAGCACAAGCTCACTGCTCACTATCTCTCTAGTGTAAACACTAACGGACCAAGGGCTATTAACTCGGAAAGACAACTGTTTAAATCTTACATCTAATTTCATCGCCAAGGGGAATTACCAGATAATCGGAACAACCCTCGCTAGAGATAAACATATGGATAAACAGTTTATGGAAAGGAACAAAAACTGACTGTTAAAAATGATCGCAGCGCAATTCATTGAACTGTAAATTGAGCTGCAGTTTATCAATGATTCTCATTCTTTAAAATTGTTGACCATCGGAAAGTGCTTTTACCCAGCCTCTGGTTTAACCCTCTTCGAGAAAAGAAATTGACAGGATAAATACTTTTGTTGACTTCAAAAACAAAGGTCAAAACTCCACATATAAGGAGATAACCGCTACCTACCCTGGAGATAAATCTAATCATACCATGTTATCTATGGATTACCAAAGCAGCAGCCTTCCTGGCTAACCCGTTCAATGTCGTATTGTTACTGTTTTAATCAGGCCTCCTTCAGTGGTAGGACGGCTGTGGTTCATCTCGAACACTTATTCATATGACTGTGCAGTCCTATTTTGAAGAGACACTCCCGTCCACATATATCGCAGGTTAAGGTGGCTTTCGCTTTAGCGATAGAGGTGCTGGCCATTTTTCGTTTGACACGCCTTTCTTCCAGAGTTGAGGCCCATGTTTTTACACTGTCCATAGCCTTCTTGGTCATTGCCTCTCTCCATCAAGTGCGGTCCAGAGCTATGACTTCCCAATGGTCATTATCAATGTTCACTGTTTTGAGGTCCCGCTTTATTACATCCACGAAAATGTGAGGGGGGTTTGACCAGTTTTTCTAGAGCCAGAGGTCAGTTTCCCATGGAGAAAGTCTTATTACCAAAAGGGAACGGGAAGGCGGATTTCTTTTAATTGTGATATATAGATTTGCATCTTTTTTTATTTTACTAGTTTTGTTGTGTTTTTGTTTGTTTCAACTATGGTTCACAGTTTCATGCATTATTTCTACTTCTTGATCGTCTCTCTTATCATATAAGACTGCATTTGCCATGGCACATGGCATGGGGTCTACGAGACAAAAAAAGTTTGGGAACCACTGATCTAGATCAATACTGTCTAGTACGCGGTATTTTTGACTTCACGTCAATAGCAACATTGCATGGCAGTGGCGAAATATTTAATTTACAAAATAAAAAAATAGGACATTCATGTGGGGGAACCATTCAAGTGGGGGGGGGGGCGGGGGAGATTTTCAAATTTGGCCTTCCTCTCGCGCCACACTAGCTTCGCCACTGGGTCAAATTGAATAAGCTAGTACAGGAAAGACAGAGTAAGAAAGAGAAGCAGAGACGAGTGAAGTAATACAAGAAAAAAAACGAGTGGCCCGTTTTTCGAACTGTGCCAAATATAGAATCGCCCCAGGTCACTTACGGTACCAGTGCCGCCATTTGGTCAACATCATGATCAAGTACCTACACTATTTTTTCAAGTATTTCACCTTTCAAGAAACTAATAAAACTGGATCCAACTAGATCTACTTGTTATGTCTACTGCAAGAATAAAAGAAGTCGGAGTTACAGTATTTCATCTCGATGCCAACGGGAAGGAGAACTTACTTTGTCAAACGTAAATGTCTACCGTCCTAAAAGAGGCAGCGGAACCTGCCGTTTAAAACGTGGAGCGAGAGCGAACGCGGATTCCTCATATCCCTATCAATAATTATACATTTGTTGATGTATTTACTTTCCAGCTCTGTAAGCCTCCAGCCAGTAGAGGAATGTGGATGCCCAAACCAAAACCCACTCTTTAGGCCAAAGAAGCTCAACACATTTTTTTTTTATTTTGAACGTTTTTAATGCTCAAACAAATATCTCTAAGTAAATTAAGTCAATGTAATAGACAACATTTAGCCTTTGATTCATTGCCCACAGCGAACCAACAAAAGTAGAATTTTATTTAGAGACAGTTGATCTAAAATGTCATCCTGTCTCGGCTAACCCACAGTTGTAAAAATGATCATGAAACATACAAAGACAATTTTAAAAGCAAAACTTTAATGTGACCATGTTTAAAACAAAAGCTAAGCCTATCAGACAGAAACAATATTTACACATCTAAGTGATCTTAAAAGAATGAATCTATGAGTAATCTTTTTGGCTTCAATGCACGCGAAACAAGAAAACATCAAAAATTGATTTGACTTTTAGGTGGACGTAGACATCATGTTCATTTCCCTCAGGGTAGACATACAACTTAAGACTAGATGGTCTAGCTAGAGCCAAGGGGCACAGCGCCAAAGTCAAGAAATGGTAAGTTTACAACATAAAGGTACACTTGAGAAACAAAGCTGTGCCACATTCTAAGTTTGTATTTACTACTTTCAATGACTTGTGGCTGATGTGATGAGTTCAAATTATAGGAGCTCGCATCACTTTTGAGTGAAACAAAATTTAAAAACCGAAAATAAGTCCCCATCGTCCTAAGTTGAGTCCAGTGCATACTAGTTCCTTTCATCATTTGGCCACATCAACAATCAACTGTCCCATGAACTTCAAGGTTCTGCAGGCAACCTCTCAAGCAACAACCCCCATGATACATTCAACTCAACCTCAAAATACAGAATCAAACTTTAGAAGCCCCTGTTATTTCAACTCAGACCACGAGCTGATAAGGATCGCATTTATAATAGAGAGAATATCATTTAATGAACAATATCATAACATCAAATAATCTGTTATAAGACTAAACATAACAATATATTTTAAATAGAAATAAGAAAAGAAAAAAAAAAGAGATGAGAGCATGTTGCAGGAGTAACACTGTATTGCACAGACACATCAACTAAATCAGTCATCAATCAAACAATTCATTGAGGGAGACAACAAAAAAGAATTTAAATTATAACATCACAGAACTAAATGATTGCAAACGATTTTCAAACTATTGCAGCATTTAACTAGAGTACAATATGAACAAACACATTCTCCATTAATTTAGCGAGCATACACACATAAAAAAGGACATACAAAAAAAAATGTCCTACACTGAAACCCACTTAATTGCATATTGCACAGTAAATTGAAACACCCTAACCCATTATTATTAAAATAAGGTCCCACTTAGCCACAAAGCCTAGTTAATCCACTAAGCAGAGTTGGCTCAGGCAGCTATGGAATTAACTGGGTTCCACTGTACCTTGTAATCTTCCATTGTGTACAGAAATTTCTTATTCTTCCAATGTTCTCATGTATTTAACTGTCCCTTGTCTCACAGCAAGGAGAATCAAAAGCGTTGTTCAAGTTTTCCATGTGAAATATTGAGCTGGTATCAAGAATAATAACATGAACATTGAACTCTGTAGTTTTACACAAGAGTTAACACATACATTGAAATGTAAGGTTCAAACCTTTACTTCCTCCAGTGTGGTCAAGGCCAGTCACATTCAAAACAACGAAATCAATTTTAAAACAAAAAATAGATGATACAATTGTAGACATCAACAACATATTTTTTTAAGATGTATAGTAACAGGGATAGAGCTTCGTTACAGTGTAACATTGGGAGGGAGGAGGTGTTAGGACACTAAGGACAATTCCTGCAGGGCATCGTGTTGGTGAGTAGTTAGATTACTCACTGACTTCCTGACATCACAGATGATTGTCCTGACCTGAAAGATCAAATATTGGATCAGTCGAGGAAATCAAGGTAATATTAGTGCACTGCAAATATGTTACAGTACAACATAATTAATGTGTAATGTCAAGACGTGAAAATATGTTGTATGTATGAGTAACTTTAATACATCATCTGAACCTATCAGTACTAAGAGTTGTTTTTTTTTTTTTTTTTGGTGAGTGCAATAAAATGTTCACTACTAAGTGTCTGGACTAAACTTGCTCAGTTCAAAAGAGACCAATCGTTATAGTAGGCCTGACCAGTGACGTGGTAATCTGTGGTCAGTGGAGAACAGCTCGTTTCCACGTTTTCAGGTCTTTTATGATGACTCTTCTAGGTTCAACACTTCTTGACATGAATGTAAGATTTAACCCAAAATTTAAGAACATTTCAGAGACAACGAAACTCTGATGAGAGTACCTGCTTACCAAATTTGGACTGATGTAGAAGTGATTGATATTTCTATTGATCACACATAACCCCCTCAACCAAAAAAAAAACAAAAAAAAAACAGCTAAACTTTGCTTCAACTCATCTTTTGATCTTTTGGTTTTGAAGATAAATGACTACCAAAATTTGGCACTTAAGACTAAGTCTAAAATAAATAATATATCTGTGAATGAAGACATTGTTCGTTCTACATTGTTCTTTCTAGACGACCACTCTAGCTTTACTTCTACCTACAATAAACTGCAATGACATCATATTGTTATAGCTGTGACCCTGCAGGTGTGCTTATGATTGAGGCCTATCGTTATAGAGGGCCTGAAGACTGATCTGTAACGTCACAACATGTAGGCAGTTTAGTCCAATAGCTCGTTGAAACGTCGCGAGGGGAGGGGAAGGGGGCGGGGTCAAAAAAATGTTTCTTTTTATATATAAAATCATTAGTTATTAAGATCAAAACAGTCGCTCTTAGAACAGGTTGGTCAGCTGTATACTAGAGGCACTGCTTTCTTTAATACAAAATTTCCTAAGTCCGGACATTATTGGATGTGGCATACATTGATGACTGTAAGTTTCTAAAAGAGTTACCTGGTTGGTGAAGAACGCCATCTCTCTGGGTTTCTCGCTGTACCTTTCAAACTGATCCAAGCTGTCCTGCAACTTCAAGGTCAGGGTGTCGTAATTCCCTCGCACCACTTCAAGTACCTGGGAGACAAGAGTCAGAGTCAGAGACGGGCTACTAACTAGGAAACTGTGTGAAACAATTACATACTTAAACCAGGATGGCTGCCCGGTCGTGCGGTTTGCGCGCTGGACTGTCGTTCCGATTTATCGATGGTCCAGGGATCAAACCATGCCCGTCGTTTTTGCGAGAGTTTTGGACTAGGAAGAATATTATCTTCAACTTTAAAAGAAACTGCCAAAGTGTGTAAACATATAATAATAAGGCATGCCTTCCAGTCCGAAGATTAGTGAGGAATGCAGTGTTTCCCGTGGCTATGCAGCCCCAGCCGAGACCTACATATTTTGCCACATCCAGGGCAAGCAAAACCATTGTCCGCAGGTGGTCGATTTAAATTTTCTTTTCGTCGTCTGCGTTTGTCCTCAGCAGCAGATTTTCTTTTGGTCTCAAAGCGGGATACACATGTAAACATATAACAAACAAACATAAGAGTACAAAAAGTGCTTGTAGCAGCGTCTCTTAAATTGAGGGTATCTCCCTAAGTGCCAAAAACAAAAGTTTAATTTATATCGTGGTTATCGATCCATGTTTTCTTATTAACCTTTAAAACGCGTGTGGTAGTTTAGCATCTAAAACATCTGAATTGTAATTCTAGTTTGTATACACTCATTGTAAAAGAGCTCAGCGCTTTAAGGGCTAACTATTGTAACCAAGTAGAATGAGTCTGAATGACCTATCTTCTAATACAGACCTTTTAAACTGAATCTTCTAATACAGACATTTTAAACTGTACAGCACTTTCATGAGCTATTAATTCAAAACTTTTTAAAGAAGGTACTTCAAAACCTGTAACGTAATGTTTCCTGTGTTAGAATGGTCGAAATTCGCGCCAACTGTTGTACATCGTTAGGTTAACAACTTTAGTGAGACTAAAAAAAAAAAAAAGGTCAAGATGTCTTACTTAAAACTAAAGACGATCCACGCCCATTACAGACGTACTTCCGGTAACTGTATCTCAATCAATTTGGGGGGGTCACCGGTAAAAGTTTGAGAAACACTGAGTTGGACCATCATTAAAACGGAACGTTATTATTATTATTGCTTTTATATAGCGCTACTTTCATGCTTATAGCATGCTCAGAGCGGTTTGGTCCAATCTCATTTGTGGACCAGTGGGGGGGAGGGGGTATCTAGGAGTTAGTTTTCCGTGCTGCCCGAGTCGGGAGTCGAACCTCGAGCCCCTTCTAGGTAGCCAAGCCAAGCTCATGCGCACTTAGCCTCTCGACCACGCTTCCCACGTTATGCCCATCTTCGTATTACATTACACTCAAAACTTGTAACAGTAGCGCCCTTTCCCTTCTCTCCGATAACAAATATTGTGCTCGCATAGGGGAGTACGCTCCACAGTTTAAAAGACTCCATTCCACACTAGGGATAGAAACCTACAAATTGAAACTTGTTTATATGAAATAATTGATGTGTATTATGTCCTAAAGTGAAATTAATACTACACAATTAAGCTTCACTGGGGCTGATTTCGTCGATTCCTTTTTTTTTTCATTAAGCTAAAAAAAAAAAAAGAAAGAACTGCATTCTTCCTCCCAGTAATAAAGGAAAGCAATTGTGGTAAATAAAACATAAAATTTAAATTAGTTCAGAATAGAACTTTGGACCTCATATCCAAATTTGTTTTTGTTTTTTTGAAATAAAAAAATTTGTGCAAAAAACCTTTTGATTAACTCTTTCTCTCCGTAATTATTTTTCCACGTTTTGAAAGAATTCTTCATTTTGCTCATTACTATTTCACTACCCCTTTTATGATTGGGCTTCAATAGCTTTGTTGTTTGTTATCAGAAAATGTTGTATTTGGTATAGAATTAAAGGGAAATGCATACTTTTTATATAACACAAAGTAAAGTTTAAACAAATTAAACATTAATTTAAATTGATGAAATCAAAATCAACGATGGTATCGTCGATTAGGAGAGAAAGAGTTAAAAACTCTTGTAGAAATCGATTCTACTAATTGACAAGAAAAAAATACCGATTCGTCAATGAGATGAATGTAATTATCCTACGGTATCGGCAGCGTCAAGTCTGCAAAGCGATGGGTAGTATCGATGAATGACAACAACGAGTTCTCGTCCACGGGTATCGAAGGCCGGAAGTAAGGGTCAGGGGTTGTGAGTAATCGATGGTGATGATCCGCTTTGGAGAAAAAGAATGCTGGGAGTGACGCCTGTCGTAATGTCGCCTGCTCAGACCTCAGTGATAAGAAAAGGCTGGCGTTAAAAAGACGACGTCAGTTACCAGCAAGCTTCGTCAGTTTTAGGAGTAATGAACAGAAGAGTGAAATGATCTTTATTTGATAAGATCAAGTACCGGAGTCATACTCAGTTAAAACATCAGCTGGTTTTTAGTTTAACTTGACAACAATGAATGAACAACAACAACAGCCCGAGGTTAATGTCAATGAAGACTGTCAATACTGACCAAGTGACTAACATCTATATAGAGAGTAGAACATTTCAAGACTTTCAATTTCAATAGGTCCGAGAAAAGATTCCTAATGGAAAGAAAAACGTTATCAGTTTGAGGCTCGACAGCCTGCAGACAGTTGTGTACACACTGCTGTTATCACTTCACTACCAGCCTGCAGAAAGTTGTGTACACACTGTTGTTATCACTTCCCTACCAGCCTGCAGACAACTGCTGTTATCACTTCACTACCAGCCTGCAGACAACTGCTGTTATCACTTCACTACCAGCCTGCAGACAGTTGTGTACACACGGTTGTTGTCACTTCACTACCAGCCTGCAGACAGTTGTGTACACACTTTTGTTGTCACTTCACTACCAGCCTGCAGACAGTTGTGTACACACTGTTTTTGTCACTCCCCTACCAGCCTGCAGACAGTTGTGTACACACTATTGTTATCACTTCACTAACAGCCTGCAGACAGTTGTGTACACACTATTGCTATCACTTTACTACCAGCCTGCAGACAGTTGTGTACACACTATTGCTATCACTTCACTACCAGCCTGCAGACAGTTGTGTACAAACTGTTGTTGTCACTTCACTAACTAACCAGAAGATTGCGTGTGCAGATCATTTATCCATGTGCCTTGTCAAAGCCCCGGAGAATAGCGATTCTAGACGCTGCCCCATTATGTAAATGTTTAGAGATAATTGTTAGAAAATGTTTTTATGCAAGATCTTAACGAAAAGTTAGACAAATTACACCAAATTTTTTTTATTGTTTTTGTATAGCACATCCTTCATGCTAGAGCAGACTGGTTGGGGTCTGGTCTAATCTCTTTTTTTCTGGACATGGGAGGGGGAAGAGAGATGGTCGTAAAAGAGAAGACTTTCACGCTACGCTCAGCAGACACAACTCATCTGGAATAGGGTTTCGACCTTGAACCCCTTTGATATGTAGGCAAACGGTTTGGGCCAATGAGCCACACATCCCACTTTTCAGTTAATGTATCCAAGCTAGAATGAGGGTTGGTGTCTCTTAATGCCTGATACTTTCCATGAGCACAAGAAACTAAGAACCACACATCATACTTGAGTCTAGGGGTTCACCAGTTTCTAGCACACCGACCATGAAATGTTTAGGTACACTTAACAACATCTCATGTACACCAAAAGTGTAGGGGGCCACTTCAGGTACAAAAAAACAACAACAGTAAATGCCGGACATTTTTACATGTTCCGATAATACCAGATGGACGGAGGGCATGTTCCAAAAAGGAGGGCACGTCCTTCTATTGCCGGACTTATGGAAACGCTATGCAGAGACGATTTGTTTCTACCACTAAATGTAAAAATGACCAAAGAAATGGCCCAATGTTTGATTTAGTCAAGGAACTGAACGTGTTTTATTATTATTATAGCTTTTATATAGCGCTACTTTCATGTTTATAGCATGCTCAGAGCGCTTTGGTCCAATCTCATTTGTGGACCAGTGGGGGTGAGAGGGTATCTAGGAGTTGGTTTCCCGTGCTGCCTTTGGGCAGCTCAGTAAACACAACTCTGCCCGAGTCGGGTGTCGAACCTCGAGCCCCCTTCTAGGTAGCCAAGCAAGCCAAGCTCAAGCCGCACTTAGCCTCTCGACTACGCTTCCCACCATTACTGGTAATAGAAACTGCAGCTCTAGAAATAGTTCACACAATTCAATTCTTCGGTACAATTTTAGACTCGACGTTGAATTTCGGTTCTAAAACTGAGGGCGAATAAGATGACGATATAAAGACAACCTCAAGTTCGGGTATGGAGGTGAAAAGTTTAGAAGAGATGTGAATGGAAAGACGTGCTGGCCAGGGCACTGCGTGAGGCTGTAGAGCCAGTGAGACGGATGGATACTACTTTACTACAAGAGATTGATGAATAGTTTCAGTTTTTAAATATAGACCTAAGTAAAACAGCTTATTTTTAGTCTACCATCTGATGGTATGGTCAGTTTCAACAACTTTGTTTCGTTTAGTAATGTCAACAACAAAATCTAAACTGCTACCAATAAGAACATCAGCGACACACACACACACACTCCCAAACATCTGTTTGAATAAAGTTAACTCTCCAGATTTTAAACAATAAAACAAAACTATCTTAACGTTCATTGTTCTCTTGGTACCATCACAAAGACAAAGAGACTCTGAAACAAAGTAGAAACACATCGCGAGCCAAAACGTATTGAATCTGTGCCATTGTCCAGGGAGGTCCTCTCTACATCTAGTGCTGCTTCTATATGTCTATAACGAATCTGTCTTGGTGAGAATGTCTATACAAAGTCTGTATTAGCGCATCTATAACAAATCTGTCTTAGAATATGCGTTTATAAATAGCCTCTCTCCGCACAGATGTGTATAATGTATTGAGAACGTCTGTCCATGCTTAGAACTAAGTAGAATGACGTACCACCTGGTTCTGATGACGTGAAGGAGTAGACTGAAAATTATTCTAAGGTGAGGGGGGGGGGGTGTCAAGTCAAAACAAGGCTATAAAGAACATGTTGAAAGGAGGCTAGATCTGAAGTCAATCAATAGTAAGTACGAGCATAAAGGCCTACGCTGAACATATACAGAAATAAGCTTCATTTGTGAGCTGGACAGTGTAGATTGAATGCTGAAGGAAAAGTTGGACTAAGAATAAGA
>JADKLZ010000003.1:4518142-4529744 GCA_021533235.1 Biomphalaria straminea | reverse complement strand
GGAGAGAAAGAGTTAAGGGAGGAAAGCATGTAAGTGATACGATTCTTTGAGACTAAATGAGAGAGAACATCTCCAACGAAAAAAAAAAAAGCTTTTACGAAGTGTCATTGTATCAATGGACCTCATTCACCAATTGTAAATAAACACATTTAGCCACGCCATAATATTGATAAAATAGTGAAAAATACGTATCACGTGTCAGCCTTACGTATTGCGTAATTTGTAAAGAACATATAGAGAAAATGTTGTTTGTTTACGTTTGGTGAATGAGATCCATTAGTTTGGATTGGTGTGGTACTTAAATTTGTAATAGATATAGAGATATAGACTATCAACAATAAATGTGTACGATTACTCGGATTAGGAATATTGTACCAATTGTTTTTTGTGTAGCGCTATTTTCTGATTTTAGATTTCTCAATTTCTCAATACTCTATGACCCTATCACTTGTTTGGACCATTGGGAAAATTGAATGGGTTGGGGGGGGGGGGTGATGGAAGGGATATAATAAAAATAATAATAATAATCTTTATTGTCCGTGAGGAAATTTGTCTTACAATTTGTGCATTACACCAAACAAAACATCAAGCCTAAAAAAAAACATTCATACCTGACTCATTCAAAATTTACATGTGAAAAAATAGTTTATGTTTATATCAAATTATTTCTATTCAATGATTTCACCGCCAGGGGAACAAAAGAGAGCTTGTGTCTGTTAGTCTTTGCTATCGGTGTCTTGTATCTCTTTTGTGATGGTAAAATCACAAAATCCTGACCCAAAGGGTGATTTTTTATTTCCAGAATCTTTTTAGCTTTTTTGTGAATGTTTGTCTCAAACAGCTGCCCGAATGACGTTTGGTTTTTTCCGATAACTTTACCAGCAGCATTTAGAATTCTTTGGAGTTTCTTTTTATTTCTAATGCTCAGATTGCCATACCAGACTGTCATATTAAAACTTAAAATATTGCAGATGTGGGCGTGATAAAACATAGCCAATGCCTTTTCACTAACATTAAAAGAGGACAGTTTTCTCAGTAATCTTAATCTTTGCTGCCCTTTTTTGCTGATATAATCAGTATTTGCAGTAAAATTTAGTTTATTGTCTAGTTTATCTGGAGGAATCTTACCGTAACCAGTTTTTAAAAGCATTTACAAAAAAAAAAAAAGGAGGGGGAAGGTCTGGATTTGAACTCAAGACTCACGCCTCCTCTTGCCAACGTAACCACTCCGCTACTTAGATGGCTATACAAGATTGTTTAGCTATATATTGTTTGTTTCAAAATTGCTTTATAGCGACGACTATAATAATAGGCTTGTCTTCGAGTCCGAAGATTAGTGAGGAATACAGTGTTTCCCGTGGCTGTGCAGTCCCAGCTGTGACCTACATATTTTGCCATATAAAAGGGACTAATTCCACTTATACCACCACTTCAGTCAAGTACAATTTCTTTCCCTTGTTAGAGATACCAAACAAAATAATTAACTAGCAACAGTTAATTAACTAATTGTTTTTTTTTTAAAGATTCCATTAGTTAACAACGACTTCCACTGTGTGATATATGTCAAACTATGTAGGTCAAAGCTCTGTCTTTACTCATCTCTGGATCCAAGACTATTCCTTATACTTATTATTTGTTTCATGAATGTGTTAATTTGTAAACCTGTACTTGAGAATTGAGAAGAACTTATTATTATCAAACATTAACCATCATCTATTGTCAATAATGTCAAACTATAGCTGGACTTGGCCATGACCCCAAGAAGACGTTAAAGACTAATCTATGATATATAGCGGTCGATTGAAGGAACAGCCAGTGTATCATATTTTATGTTCATTAGGACGTCTATAATAAATTCATCTAATTCTCTCCAATACCTATTATTTAGTAGCCGAAATGGTAAAAAAAAAAGTCGTTAAAAAAGATAATTTTCAAATTTAATCAATAAAGTAGTATTCTGTTACGAAGGTTTTCTGGCTACTTCCTAGCATTGTGATTTATGGCTGTTAGATTCTAATGTTGCTCTTGTATTGCAATGTAATATTTATTCAGTATGACTATAGCAGAGTGAACATGTGGTTTTGGCATTTTCATGTTTCATGACCGCTTTAATTAATAAATCAATGTCTTTCACAACCCTGGTCCCACATTACTGTAATAGTACAAAAGAAACAAGTAAAAAAAAATATTTTTATAAAACAACGCTTATCTAAAGGGAAAGAATTCCGTCCTTAAGTCTATATCTACTAATAATTTACAAGCTATTTCCCTTATTCAATATCAAACAAACAAAAAACAATTACCAATAACTATTTGACTAATTAAGTATTTTTGTTTATTCATTCATGTTTTGTCAGGTAATAATAAATATTTTTTTTGAAAGTATCGATCTGATCGGGGAAAGCATGAGGGAAAAAAGTGTTAACAATAATTTAAGGGGACTTAAACAACTTCAGCCACACATACAAATACCGTAGTAGTTACCCCTGTTGCTATTAAACAAAATAATAAATGACCAGTAATTAATTTTAAAATTCGTTACTTTTTTCATGGATTCAAGTCTTGTCTTTGTCAATCAATGATTGGGCGAAATTTCAGCTTCATCCAAGAATTAGTGGGGAGAAATAACGTGTACACACTTTTTAACAGACAGACAAACAGACAGAGTGACTTGATATATGCTTTCTACAAAACCTTGCGATGTAGGATAACTAAAAAATAATATTTAAAATTCTGGAAAAGTTTTTGTCTTTTGCGTTTGTGTGTTTGTGCGTCTTTTTCTGATGTGGTAGAAGCACGCGTAGAGGAAGATGATTCCTTACCACCATTCCTCAATGTTCAATTACTCAAATCGATAAATAAACCAATGATCGTCTACTCTCAATAATACTTCGCACTTCCTCGTGTGACATTTATCCTGGTAACAGTACGTAACGAGTATGTCATTGTCTGGTCAGCTGACCTCTTTGAGCACCCACGGGGGACACGTGATTAGGTGGAAAACCCCGGAGTAGAATATTAAGTAAATAATACATTAGAAAACAAAAAAAGAAAAAGAAGAAGACATCTTAGCATTGATTTTATATCAGCATCTGTGTGTTATAATCAAGGACTACTTAAGAATTATGACACTGTCTTAGGATAACTAATAAACTATCCAGTGACCATTAAAGTGCTGAGCTGGTTTACAATGAGTGCATACAAAATGGGGTTACATTTCTAATGTTTCGGGAACTAAACTACCATACACGTTTTAAGAGTTAATGTTCAAATCAAAGTATTGTTGACATCCGTTGAAAGTAACGTTAAAATATAGCAGGACATGCTGGCCGAGTAGTAAAACGCTCGGATTCAGTAGCCTGGTGTCTGGAGCTCGAATACCGAAGACTGGGATCTTAAAAGGAAACTCTCATGGTTTTGACAATTTTTGATATAATATGTGTTTTGATTTACAGATAATGAATATATTTTTCTTTTTTTTAATTAGCAAGAATAACTTAGTAATTGATGTTTTTCTGACGTAATTTTTCTGGGCATCCAAAACGGTCAGATTTTCACGGAATTTCTATGTGACGTGACGAACAGATACTACACCAAGTACCTACTGAATAACGGAAAGCCAAAAAGTCAAATTTACATTCTCGTAAAAGAAATATATCTTCGTCTATGCAGTTAGATCTAAATATTGTAAGCAAAGAAAAAAAATGCGCGTTGAAAGTAAGTAGATTTACATGCTTGACTAACCACGGCAGTGTATATTTTCTCGCCTGACCACTTAACACACAACAAACACTATCGCTTGGTTGTCTTGTCATGACCAATTACACGCAGTCTAGACTACTCTTACACTGACCAGTTTGTTCGAATCAGTCAGACACACGATATATTTACTTCTTGGGATAGGGAGAGGTTTAGATGAAAATGTTTTTTTTTCTCGAGTTGGTTATCCTAATGCTTTTATATCTCCTTCTCTCTATAAATATAAAACTATAGTATAGCTCTGGATTATCCCGTCACTAAGCCTGAGAGCCTGACAGTTACTGTAAGAATAAAAGCGATACGATTGGTTAAATCTAGTTTCTCTTTCAGTATTGTTGATGGCAGTGACGTATGCCTAAGATAAAAACCAAATCTCAAAGAACCCCGTTTTTTAGGAGGCGTGGTGAATTTACTGTCTAATTTATTAAATATAAAATTTTCCGAGCATTTAAATAAAAAATGATATAATGTTTACTATTACAACTTTTTACGCAGAATTTAAATATGTCAATAACTCAAATTTCAAAAACTATGATTGTTTCCCTTTAAAACTTTGGGATCTTCAGGACGGTGTACTGAGTGCCTGATATAAATGGAGGAAAGTAAATGATGTTGGTCGTTGTTCTGGTCACATGACATCCTTGTTAACCGATGGCCATTTATCAAATCATCTTTACATCATCTGGGCAATAAATCAGTGGTAGCAATTTGGGTGAACCAAATCAATCAGTGGTGGAAATTTTGAAACACCAATCAATCAGTGGCATCAACGGCCAAGAACCAACTAAAGTAAACAAAAGTAAAGTTCCCCTTTGAGACCTTGTGGTCTATAGGGCAGATTATGTAAAGGTCATCTGATTATGTGGCCTACGGTTAACGAGGGTGTCATGTGGCCAGCATAACGACCAACCGCCTTTACTTTTCCCCAACTAATGTCAGGTACCCATTAGAGCTGGGGGAACTCGGAGGCGCCCAAGGATCCAAAATAAAAATCCCAGCCTTCACCAGGATTCGAACCCAAGGCACCAAGTTCAGAAGCCTAGCGATTTACCGCTCAGCCGCTGTGCCTCCAAGAACCAACTACATCCAAGATTATGTCGAACCGATCAGAAATCAGAGATTCAGAATGTCACGAGTAAAAAGATTTGTAACTTTGTTACAGGAGAGTAGACGGGAAAAAAAAAGTCGATCGTGACATCCCTAGCACAAAAACAAAACATCATTGAGAGAGAATCATCAAAAGACGAAAATAAAACGAGACATCAAAGATGACATCAGTTGATATTGACACGTCAAACGTCGACCCTCATGGCATCTACGTTATCAAAACAAATGTCATCGCCGACATGTGGGCATGAGGGAAAACAAGAAAATAACATGAAAATGGTTTTTCTGTCTCTCTCAAGTCGTTGGGACATTTGCTCTATAAAGTAGGTCGCTTCAACCCTGCGAGAAACCAGGGCAATTTTAATCATATTAACAATGTGCGTCGGTCAGAACTCTATGAATTTTTTAAAGATATTTAATTCAACAAGTAAAGCTTCTAAATAATTAAATTATTTGAAAGCTGATTAGAGTTTTATCAAAATTATTTTAAATTTTAACTCACATTAAACGGAAAGCCTTGGAATACCAGAATCATCGTATTTCACAAAAATAAAATTTAAAAAAATATAATATTATCAAGTATTAACTATTGGTTACATGATACATCTATTAATGTATTAACTGTTACTGTATATTTATAAGTATTACACTCATGCGGTCATCTTAAATTTCTGTAGTAGCTTAAAGTTACGCCCACTACTAAGCCAACCCTTACGTAGCCTATACAAGAGTGTATCCAGATTGCATCTATAAAAACTAAACAGTTTTGCGTTATAAGGAAACATGTTCGTTATAAAACGATTATTTCATCAAAGTTAGTAAACCAAATGTCTAAATGATGTGAACTTCCTTACCAATTATACACATATCGAATTATACTTTGTAATAAAAATATTAATTTAAACCTTTGTGATTTCCAATCCAATATGTACACGCTTACAAAAGAATGTACAACATGTATAGGTTTATAGCAAAGTTTACTGTGTACTATGTGAACAAGTGCGGACTCTGGACATACCTTAATGGAAACTTTTTATACAATTTTCCAAACAATTGTTTGAAAGAGATAAAAAAAAGTTTTTAAAATAGCCACACACTAAGGAATATATCCACAACAAATGTGAGAATAGCACTTAATCCTTCTATTTGAACACCGGTAGTGCCAATAAGCACGCACTCTTAGCATCGAATGTTATTCAACCAAAAATTGGGTAACAATCTATCATTATTTCAACAGTGGGCAGAGCAGAACCGAGGCACCGTCTGCTTCTGACTTGTTGTGACGCGACAGGCGACGGTTTGGAGATTATAGGGCGGGAGGATCAACGGGGGATGGGATAGTAGCGGTAGAAGGCAGAGGCTTTGCAAACTGTGTGTGTGTGAGTGTCAGAGAGAGAGGTTCGACTGGCGAGCGCACGTGAGTAAGTGTGTTACTTCTGGGAGTGAGTATTGTCGGTTTTAAAAGTTAACCACTATAAGATTGTGTGAGTGGGTGAGTCCAATGTCGGTCGTGTCTGCGGGAACCATCTGCCGCCGTTGTGTTGAGTCGTGTATTAATTGTCTGCGACCTTCAGTTTTCAGTTTCCCCGCTTGACAGGCTTTTATAACTTTAGGTAATACTGTTTCCGGACTGTGTGAAACTGGCCTACACCATAGACCCGGATGTTTCGAAAAACAAAAACAAAAAAAAAACTTGCTGAACAGTCATGATGACATTCTTTGATGTTGTTTGCATGATGCTACTTTAAGTGTCGGTATTCACAGATTACGATAGAGAAACACCTGTGCACACACAAACACCAACATAATGACGCCTATTTTTTCAATAATTTCCCCAAAAAAAAAACGGAACAACTTTTTTACTTTTTAGGTTTTGTAAAGACGAAGAAATACAAATCTTTTAAAAACTTGTTAATGTAATAAAGTGTAGAAAGAGTAGAAAACGTTTGTACATTTTAGCTCAAAGACTTCATACACATGTATACGCGGATATAAGGGCTACCGTCTTACGTTCTAAAATAGACTCTTTATGCAAGCTTTGAGGACCAAACAAAATGCAAAGAAAAAAAAAATAAAACCGTAAGTGTAATAGAAACACTTTCACTATATATACAAATACAATGAGTTCAGTTAATCACTTTTATTGTACTCCTTTTTTCACGGGTCTCATCTTGTTCTTCATTCTGACCTCCCTTACACACAGCCCTGACTTACACATTTTCTATGCTGTTCACTCAACCATGTACTCTGCAGGTCAACTGGTCACTTCATACACAGGCACACACACTGCTCTACTAGCCACTCAAAACACATACATTTACTATCACAGTAAGTTTCCGGAGTTCGTTCCGCCTGTAGAATATGTCTTACAGTTTGAGCCCAGGATAATCGCGACGACAGCCCTGAGCACAAACCACACGACCATGTATCTATTCATCAAATAAATTAACAAATGAATCGAAACTGGCCACTCGCCTCGTCGGCGTCGATTATCAAAGTAAACATTTGACCTGGCAGGCCCTCCTCCAGAAATATTTGGGCCCCAGACAACTGGGCCCCAATGCCACACACACACCCACACACCATAAACACACATGCCATAAAAAGCTTCAAATACGTATAGATGGATGATCAGTATGAAAACAAAAGCGTGGTGGCCCCACCCCTTCTTTTGGGACCCCAAATTACAGTCCTGTTTGTTCTCCCTAAAGGCAGGCGTGAATTTGCTTGTCTAGAACCGGATATGATCTTATTCATGGCGTTACTGAACTTTCTGTTTAAGTTTGTTTCGCTAACACTCCGAATAATTTTTAACTTTTCCGGATGCTCTCTGGGAAGCCTAGATATAGCTCGTCCATCAAAATTCGATGATGACCACTTCGTTACCCCAGGACAATGAAAGCCTTGAACTGCTTTTGGTACCTCCTCGTGTGACTGTTGAGGCCTTTGTAAACCCAGCTGACCAATGGGTGAACTATTTCAGATTGTGCCCTTGTTGATTGCGTACTTTTGCCCAGTCTTTTAAATACAACAGTAACCCGTCAAAAATCAGCTGACATTTTTCCTTCCATTTCATTTCGATTGTTCCAGAGCGGCGTATTTTTTCCCCGTTAGAGATCTGAACAGGATTTGAAGACAAAGAAACATAAGCTTGCACAGCAAGGCGAGTTAACTATAAGAGATATACGTACAGGTCTACAGCACTGAACAATAATATCAGCGGTTAGGGATAATGGCTCCATCATTTCTCATTAGACTAATGCAGACGCGTGGAAAACGTAGCATTAAGAAAATGTGTTTTTGTTAACAAGTTAAATAGAAGAAAAAAAAAAGGGGGGGCAAAGGGAGAGAATCCCGGTTGGCAAGACAAACAGACATGTAAACACTATATCATTTTATTTAGCACAGGTCAACAGTTTGAAACGTCTCATGAATTAAACAGAGAAATACTATACCAGTTATAATATTTGTTTCCTGTCGAGCTATGCAATATTCAATGGCTTTCTCTGTATTGTAATCAACTAGAAGTATTTTGGTTTATCTTGAATAGATTAATGATCGCCCTTTACAAAACACATCGCAATACTTTTGAGGCTGTTCACTAACCTATATAAATTGTTAAGGGAGGTAGGAACTACTTCACATAGATTTAGATATTCGTATACCTCTTCATATTTTCACGGCTAATCCCAAAAAGAAAATTGATACATTTATACATTGTTTTGTTTTGTAAAATGTTTTACATATTTCGGAAATTCCTTCAGAGTTGAAGATAGTTATTTCCTAGTCCAAACCTCCCGCAGGACGACGGGGGATGGAAGCGGGCAGGGTTTGAACCCGGAACCATCGGTAAATCGATACTACAGTCCAGCGTGCAAACCGCTCGACCAGGCAGCCATATTTAGTGGGCAATAACAGGATGCTCCAGGACGAGGTAGTGTTCCAGGTTAGTCACACTCGGAGCAGAATGTATCTAATTAAGTGCTTCATTTTTTGTCTTTCATTTTTTTTAATGTAATAATAAGATGTATTATGTGATACAATGGTTGATGTGATATGCGATGCAATGTGTGATGTCATATTTAATATGTGATGTTTATGTCTAATTAGGTTTTGAGCTTAATCAATTGTTATGTTTTATTACATTATGTTTAAAATTTTATGTTTCAAATTCATTGCGAAAATATCTTGGAATTCAAATATTTATCACTTGTTTTGTTTGCACTGTGTGCATTGTCCCATAAAATTATGATAGACAAATCTCAATTTATGTATTAATTTCGCTTTGCTCTATCTGAATATTTTGTACAACTTATCATTTTATAACCTCTTTTGTGGCTGCTGCTTAGAGAAAAAGTGAAATCAAATTAAGACAAATAAAAAGTAAATATATTTCTATTTTCCAAGCATGTTTAAAATCCTTTCCTAATTGCATTGTCTTGGAACAAAGCTGATTCAGAACGCGGGCAAAGTTGAGAATAAAAAGATTTTTTTTGTTTACAACCATACAAGATTGTGGGATACAAGATTGTGGGCGTGGCTTAGAGAGGAAGAAGGGATTAATACATTACAGACTTAATTACGTCCCTTTGTTTTCCCCTTCCAGTCAGAAGGACACTGCTTACAGACAGCACTGTTTGTTAAGTCATTTGTTTGTTCTGTTGTAATTCTGAAATCTCCAGAGATTACGTCATTTACCAGCTATCGGTTTCCATGACTCGTTCAGTCCAGACGATTGCAAAGTGGATCAAAGATCTGTGTTAGTTTGGTGTTGTTGTTTTTTTGGTCTTGTTTTTGTGTGTGTGTTTTTTTTAATCGTTCGTTAAGTATAAGACGACCTTGACTAGGGAGTCGCAGACGATCGAAGAAAACAGTAACATTGAGACTAATGACTGCCATTTTCATCGCTTTAAACTCCCGGGGGGTCAATAATTCTCGTGCCATTATTGGTCAATCATGAGTATGGATCAAGATTTTCTTTTCTTTCTCTGCAGAGACACCGTCTTGCACTGCAGCAGCTCAATGAGGAGAATTCTTTCCTTGGCCGCCTTCAGACTAGAAGGTCATCTCTTCAAGAATGGGATAAATCCTGGATATTAGCTCCTGATTTTGACTCAGTATGACTCCTGAAGCCTCTCCTCCTAAAGCCTCTCCTCCTGAAGTCTCTTCTCATGAAGCCTCTTCTCCTGGAGCCTCTCGTATTGAAGCCTCTTCTCCTGAAGCCTCTTCTCCAGAAGCCTCTCCTCTCAATGGGATAAGCTGAAAGACAAATGAAAATTTGGATTCAGAGTTTTCTTTCTTACGAGCTGAACTGGTTGTCAGAGGCTATTTGAGGAGCTAACCATTCTCTTCTGCTCATGCAGCCTACGTGCAGCCTATGTGCAGCCTATGTGTAGTCTATGTGTAGTCTATGTGTAGTCTATATGTAATCTATGTGTAGTCTATTTGTGGTTTATGTGTAGTCTATGTGTAGTCTATGTGTAGTTTACGTGTGGTCTACGTGAATCATATGTGCTGCATTTGTGTAGGTTATGTCCAACCTACGTGTATCCCGTGTGTAACCTACGCGTAGTCTATGTGTGGTCTACATGTAGCCTATGTATAGGCTATGTGTAGCCTAGGTGTATTTTGGGTCTGGTCTACGTGTAAGCTGTTTGTAACATACGTGCAATCTGCTTGTAGTCTACGTGCAGCCTACGTGTAGCCTATGTGTAACCTATATAGTAAAAAAAAAAGTAAAGTTCCCCTTTCAGACCTTGTGGGCAGATGATGTAAAGTTCATCTGATTCTGTGGCCTACGGTTAACGAGGGTGTCATGTGGCCAGCACAACGACCAACCGCCTTTACTTTTCCCCAACTAATGTCAGGTACCCATTAGAGCTGGGTGGACTCAGAGGCGCCCAAGGGTCCCGGAATAAAAATCCCAGTCTTCACCGGGATTCGAACCCGGGACCCCCGGTTCAGAAGCCAAGCGCTTTACCGCTCAGCCACCGCGCCTCCCTGTAACCTATATACGGCCTATGTAACCTACGCGTAGTCTATGTTTGGTGTACGGGTAGTCTATGCGTAGTCTATGTATAGCCTAGGTGTATTTTGGGTCTGGTCTACGTGTAAGCTGTGTGTATCATACGTGCAGCCCATGAGTAGCCTACGTGTAACATATGTGTAGCCTATGTATAAACTACGTGCAGCCTATATGTAGTCTATGTGAAATACATTTTGCCCATCAAACTCATTTGTATTTGTGTGACTAATGGACAAATCTTGGCTTACACTTAGAAACGATTTTTTTTGGAATGTATAAGAGAAACGATTTTCTTTTATCCAGAAATATTGACGTTTATTTTGATACATTTTAACTGTCAACATAAGCCAAGTTGAACAGAAAAATAGAGCCATAGACTATATATATATATAGTCTATGAATAGAACCTACATTGTTTTCGGAAAACATTTTTACAGTTTATAATTTGTGTACCGACTTCAATGCAACTTTTTCTATGCTAATAATTTATTTTGCAAATCTTGTATCGAATCATTCTGTCTGTCTGTTAGTCTGTCTGTCTGGTACAAATCTTGAACACGTTATTTCTCCCACTTCTCATTCTTTTGCACAATCAATCTACTCCGTTATCATTTTTATGAATGGTTCAGGCAAGTCATTTTTATGAATGGTCCAGGCAAGTCATTTTTATGAAGTGTTCAGGCAAGTCATTTTATGAAGTGTTCAGGCAAG
>JADKLZ010000003.1:4490681-4503623 GCA_021533235.1 Biomphalaria straminea | reverse complement strand
CCTCCTTAAAAGGGGGGGGGTTGTTATCTAGGAGAAGGCTTTCCGTGCTGCCTTTAGGCGCTCAATAAACCCAACTCTGCTCGAGTCAGGTGTTGAACCCCGAGCCAAGACAAGCTCAAGCATACTTAGCCTCTCGACCACGTGTCAAAACGTAATAAGAGGAATAAATGCATAGCTCTCATTAAGTAGCATTTATTCCCCTTATTTAGAAATCAAACAAAACAACTAATCACCAACAATTAATTAAATCGTTGCTTAATGTCTTCGATTGTTTCGTGTCTTGGCCAGGTTCAATAAAGAATTGTGTAAAGAATGGGAGAAAAAAAAACATGTTCAAACTTGTTAACAGACAGACAGACAGACAGACAAAGTTGATATAAGCTTTGAAACAGCACTAGTGGGTAAAAATCATATCTTTATTAATAATGCGGGCTACTTGACAAGTGAGTCGAGAAATATAGAGAGATCATTTAGACCAGTGATTCCCAAAGTGGTCCACAGAAACCCCCAGGGGTCCACGAGGACTTCCAGGGGGTCCACGAAAGTGAAAAAAAGAATTGGGGTCCATGACATCCAAATGGGGGTCCACGAGAGTGGATCTCATTCAGGAAGGAATTTAGTTTAATATAAATCACACATTAATGGAATCCCCTATTATATCATACAAATATACTTTATTTATACTTTATTATAGCTAGGCCATTAAATATTTCATGCATTATTGGAATGAAAAACATATTTTAAATTTTAATACCTCATTTAAATAGCTCAATTTGGTCTAGAGATAACTAATATTGAACATAGCTGAATCTAAATATAAAATAGACGGTGGTGTTAATTTTCAATTTTGTTTTCTTCTTTTCTCGTCGAACTTATATTGCCTATGTGTCTTTTATTTAACATTTTATGTAATGATATCATGAAACCACCTAAGCTGGAGGATCGTCGGAGACAAAGCCACCCTGATAAGATTTGAAAAACTATTGAACACTCCATGATAAAGTTGAGAAAAGATCTACAATTGACAAAATATTTCTTTTCAAATTTTAAGGAAAATATAATGTTTTGCTGTGTCTTAAAATATCTTGCAAATCTATGAAAATGACAAACAATTAGCGAAAAAAAAATGAATGATTTAGCCAGCCGCTGAAGTTTTGAAAACTATTTTGCACAAAGCTGCATCTGATATTTGCTAAGAATTCTTCTAAGGAACAAATAGTTCAAAGGTCTATATATGAACCGAGTTGTGCCTGTCATGAGACATTTTTTTGGGGTACATGTTCGTTTATTTATGGATAAAGAAATTCACGACAAAATTTCGTTTTGTGAAAACTGATAATTGACAATAAAGTCAAACACATTTGATGTTTTGAAGGAATCGTTTGAAAAAAAAAAGCAAACCCTGTAACTATTATATCAGTAGCAACAAATGGAGCAGTAGTAGATCTTGATTGCAGGAATATCTTCAATTTGTTATCAACGCAGTTATGAGAAAATACATACGCAATTACTTGCTCAAATGTGAAGAGAAAATGACAAGAACATTCATCAGTTGAATCACAAAGCACCAGGAGAGGACCAAATTACAGCAGAACTAATTCTCAGCACAAAGGAGTGCATGATGTGTGTGTGAAAAATTGTTATATTTAACTATATAACTATATTTTCATAGTGTAGTTTTGTCTAGTTATAACTTTAACAAAAAGAAATGTAGACTACAGCGTTAAGTATTTGAAATTGAACTTCATTACTTCCTTGTCAAACAAGAGAGTGTTAATGTGCCATTTTTTATGATGCAGTGCTCCTATTTCTTCTCTGTGGTTCTCATAGAGCTCATTAGTTATAATGATCTTTATTTTTAAATTATTTTTCTCCATTGGGCCATTCAATAGGTATCCAGCTCCTTCGTTTGTGGTGGCTTTCTGAGAAAAATCCATAAAAACTCTGTTAGGGCAATGGTATTGTAGAAGTGTTCACTAAATTCTTGAGCTCTGTTGGAATATAGCTAAATATTTCTTTCTTCTAATGTAAGTCTTTGCAAACAACATATTTCTGCAAACAATATCTTTCTTTATACAGCTGGCCGAGTCAAACATGTCTAGTAATGATGTATTTTTTATTCAAATTTTTATGGCTCAAGAAATCCACGAAAAACAGCTATTTGTAAAACCTTTTACTAAACAACAAATCTCTATGAAAAATAATCCCCGTAGCAATGGAAGTCGAGCTTGCAAACCTTTAAAAACAAAAAGTTTCCAATGTGTTTAGTGATAGTAAACGATACATATTAACTGTTACATAATGGGTTTATATTTCAATTTCGTTAATAAATTTATTG
The DNA here is from genome assembly GCA_021533235.1 of Biomphalaria straminea. NCBI lineage: Eukaryota > Metazoa > Mollusca > Gastropoda > Planorbidae > Biomphalaria > Biomphalaria straminea. The sequence goes on along the minus strand of JADKLZ010000003.1, from coordinate 4,501,285 downwards.
TAAAAAAATGAATATAACTTAAAAAGTAATTTTAAATGACATTTTCACTCCTCATGTCACTGGTTTAAAATTATTTAAACAAAATGTGTAAATTGAAATTGATGAATTTTCAAAAATTCAATATAACTTAAACGGGGGGGGGGGGGGGGGGCGTCCACGGAAAATCAGAAAATATGTCAAGGGGTCCACGAGACAAAAAAGTTTGGGAACCACTGATTTAGACCCTATTTGGAGGTCCGCCTCTGAATCTGTATGGGCTTGTTTCACTTAAGTGTTTTTTTTTCTGTGTGTCCTCCTTTGTGAGTCTCAATCCTTTTAGACCTCCTGTTGGCGTGCATACGTAAATAAAGAATGAGCAAAGTGAGGTGTACGGGAGATAACTATTATAATCCTCAATAAAACGTGAACTGACTGACTTATCTCCCCTTTTCTACCTGCGTGATTATTTTCAAAAAGTCGCGTGAAACCATTTGAATGAGCGGAAGTGTAATCATGATTACAGAAAAGAAAGAAACCAACATCGTTTTCGTAACTGTAACCCTCTCGTTTGTTACTAGTGGACGCCCTATAGTAACTGACTCTGTTATTTCAACTTCTTTCTCTCTGCAGAGAAAAAGGAGGGGGAGACCACAAAAGAGAAACAGACGACTGTAAATCCACGATGTACCCCATGAGTACAGGTAGAAAATGAGATGTTTCTAGGCTGCAGGTAGATAGTTCATAAAACAATAACTTTATCATCATTCTCTCTCTCTCTCTCTCTCTCTCTCTCTCTCTCTCACGCACACAAACACACAACACGCACACGTGTAAACACATTCTGTTTTACTTTTTGCTGTTTCTATTTCTTGCTAACTTTTCAATACCGACTACACCCTCCCCTCTTTCTAGCGAAGTCTCTATTTCTCACAAAATCTCTCTCTCTCAAACACACACACGCACCAGATCTCTTTATCTGTGACAAAATGACTTCTCAAGCTTCTTTCCTGATTGGGTAATCACTGAAAATGATCAGAGTGAAGCCCATCATACTACTATGTTAAAATATTTTAAAAGTTTAGCGGCGATTTTCAGCAAACATTGGACCACGCTAATGCCCAGGTAGCTTGCTATGTGTTGTCGGTGCGGGCCACAAGGGGCATCAAGCTGTGAGGGGCATCACACATTCGACCACCAGTTTGTCTTAAGTTCCTATTTCCTGAGCTATTCAGTAAAAGCTAGACCAGTGATTCCCAAAGTGGTCTATGTAGACCCGCAGGGGTCTACGAGGACTTCCAAAGGGTCTACGGAAGTGAAAAAATAAATTGGGGGTATATGACCTGTAAATGGGGGTCTACAATAATGGATCTCATTTAAGCATGTAGAGACTTTAAATTTCATTTTTTAATAAAGATTTGTACCTTAGTTAATTCTTTGAATTTTAATCCTGTTCGTCAAATGGTTTTATTTTAAAAGTTTAACATCTTATTTTAATTAGCTTAATTTTTGTCTATGTAAAAGTAATATTGTACATGATCGAGTCTAAAAAGGACTGTAGAAAGTCCAGTGTTGGTTAGTAGAAATTTGTCTTCATTTCGTCCTTGGGGAACAAGCAAATGCATTTGTGCTTTTTATGCAATAAAGTTTAATGTTAAGTCGCTGTGAAACTGTTAAATCTGGAACATCCTTTGGGTTGCTGCAAATATGATAAAATAGATTGAGAATTGAAATACTTTTTAAAACTGTAACTTCATAATAGACCAAGAATAGAAAAAAAATAATGGTGATAAAACATCACAAAAGAGAAGAGATTTGTGAACATTTTACAAAACTTTACTTTATCAAACTGTAGAAAACTGCACACTATAGCGACAATAAAATAGACTTTGCCAGCTATTGATGAGGTTTTACAAACTTTTTTACACAATCCTATGTCTGATAGACAGATAAAATGAACGAAATTCATCTAAGCAACAACACAGTTCAAAGGTGAAATGGTAAGTTGAGTTAGGACACTAGAAGGTTCTTATGTAATTAATTGTAAATGACTTAATTCTAAAAAACAAAGCTAGACTAGTTAATGTGTTTAATTTGCTGCTATAAGGTGATACCCTAAATTTTGTCAAAACGAAGTCATAATCTTAGTATTTCTTGTGAGGATTAAATGAATACAACATGCATTTGACAGCGTGGATTTTATTTTATAAATTTAAATGAGTCAAAAATCATGTAACCGAAAAGAAGATATCACGTTAAACCTAAATTGAAATTTGTGGAATTATTATTATCTAACTTTCTTCACCAATAGTTTTTTTTAAATGAGTCAATTCATGTAATGCATATTAAATTTTATGTTGCCTTCGTTTTCATTTGAATATCTTCGATGTTTATAGATATGGCCTAGATTCGGTAAGAAAAACACATTAGAAGTTCATGAATTTGGCCAACATTTCTATGCCTAGCCATTCCTCTTAAATGCTTGTCCTCCATAACGACAGTTGTATAAAAAGTAACTAGATCTATCAAGTATAATTATATAAACATCATTAGGAAAAGCGTAACAACGGTATAATGATGAGCTCGTGTGCTAGCTATCAAAATGACATTACAGTTATTTCGGCTCCATAAACCGAACTTCGCTACAAATGACATACTAGAGTTTTTCAATTCCTGCTTAAACTCATGGGGCAGGCAGAGGAAACAGGGGTACATGTCTTACAGGTGTCCAAGAGCTGCGGGGAGACAACCGAAGAGTCACTTAAATTGCATGGAAGCTATGAGGCACTACGTTCAACAACAGAGCACTACAAGGGGGCTATGCTTTCCTCTCCTGCTACTATTAGGAATTCATTCAAGGTTCATGTTATCCGGGTGACAATGTTGTCATCATCGAACCACAATGGACGAACTATATATCCAATATGTAATGTATTTATATAAAAGTTTACGTATAATTATTGAAAGTTATGAATGCGTTATTCAACCTTTTTCAAAACATACACAATTTAGGTTACACCTTACATTTTAACATGTTTGTTTAGTCACAGTGAAAATTAGTGCATATTGGACCCGATGCGTTAATAATATCTTTAAAATAAGTGATTTAAAACAGTTGTTATGAAATTATTGTCTGTTTCAGTTATCGTTTCTATGTTTACATGTGCTTGTAACTCGTGCGTAAGAATGTGTTCACGAACTGTGTGTTGTGTTGTCATTCAGTTTATTAAAGCCATACTATACAGACATGGTTTTCGATTCTGTTATCATTATGTTCATTACAATTATTATTGACCCTTGACCTTGCAGACGACACTCCAGAGCTTAACACGACCAGACGTAACGAAACGTTATGCATTAATGCACATTAACTTAATTCTGTCCGTAATTATTTTTCATATCCAAAATGGAATTATTCATTTTTCTCATTTGTATTTTACTGTCCTGTCATGGTTGAACTTAAACAACTTTTTTGTTTGTTATCAAAAAATTTTGTTGTTGTTTTTTTTTTTTTTTGTATGAAATTAAAAAGGATTGCATACTCTTTTTACACAATGTAATTTTAATGAAACCAAGAATTAATTTAAGCTAATGGAATCAAATAGACGTTGGTATCGTCGATTTGGAGAGAAAATGTCGAACTATTGAAAATATTTCTGATGCGATAATAAAAATGTTTGAAATCAATTTTAATTCAGTTGTCTGCAACATCCATCCTTAAATACCAATAAAATAATAAATTTCAAGTCAACTTTACAAGTTTAAGTTCTGCATTTTAGAATTGATCCCCCCCAAAAAAATCGAGATTTTCAATGGCCTTAAGCGACACCTGGGTTCCGCAAGGTTGTCATTGCCGGAAGTGGTAATGGATATACTAAGCACGCCACTATCTATAAAATGCCTCCTAAGGCATCCGTCTAAAATAGCCTCTGACAACCAGTCCAACTCCCGGACTTCACGTGTGGCTCAGATATTGAGTCCGGCGGAACTGTTCTCACTAACAGGAGAAGGGGCAAAGGTGAGTAGCTGGTGCCTTAACCAGTAAGCTTCGGGCAGGAGGGGCTCGTTAGACATGGCTGGCTACCCACCTAGGAGAAGGAAAACTCTTGAATTCAAACCTCCGCTGCCTTGCAGCTATACCCAACCAAGGGAAAGGCTTCGGGAGTCAACCCTGAGGAAAAATCAGGAGCTGGCGACCCTATGGCAGTTTGCAGCACCCAGTGCTACACTCTGGCAGAACCTGCGACGCTGCTGACCCCAAAATGTATCGGCACTGCCGTTCCTTTGGATACATCAGCTGCGTGGAGAGGGGGGAACTTATGTGTGTGCGACACCGTTCCGACCACAGCTTATGCCCAGGCATTCATCTCATTTCCATGAGATAATCCATAGTCGCTTCGCGACTGAAGGAGGCCATATAAGCGACACCTGAAGTCGGTCGCGACCCTCATTTGAGAATACCTGATCTAGCTAGATGATGTTATAGGTGCCTTTGCTCTATACAAATCACGACGTGAGGCAATAGGCATTAACATTAGTCACTTGTTCATTATTTCGCTAACAAACAACGGTAGTATTAATAAAAGTGCCTTAATTTATTTTTTTACTTGTATTCAATACCAATTTAAATTTAAACTTATATATTTATTAAGTACATTATCTCATGACATGATGTCTAATATCAAAATTCATGAGCATGTAAAAAGGCCTTCTTCCGGCCCCCCCCCCCGGGAACCCAAATCTCTAGCTACGCCACTGTTAGATCTACATATTTTGTATCATCCTTCACAGATATAATCGTTGTCTGACATTGGCTGGTTTATATTCTCTATCCCTATTCTCGTCTACGTCTGTCCTCGACAGAAGATTTCCTTTTGGTCTCAAATGTGTCTTTCGCGGTCTTAATAATTAACCCCCAGCTGTCTCATTCAGTAGACGCCTGCTGCCAGGTGCTCTCTTGAGGTGTCACTGATAGCAAGCTGGCGACATAAGCTGGTCTAGGGTTTTCTTTTACGCTGACCACCTTTAATCTCACCAAGAAAGATTTCCTTTTTTTTTTTTACACTTCTGACTGCGATGGATGATAGCAATACTTGGACAATGATGACATAGCAAAGGTAAAAAATAATAGCCTCTTTTCAGTGTGTATATGGAAGGCGAATCAAAATGAGCTGCCGTACTGGGCAAATAAACCTTATTAATGGCACTGACTAGATTTAATGCACAATATCGAAATTTAGACTACGCCTAATGCTTAGTAAATTTTAAACTATGCCTGAGGCTCTATTAAGCTTTGGTCTTTGCTGAATTTTGTAACAAGTTTTAAACTAGGCTTAATATCCTGTCATTTACATCCATAATAATCTTGCAATCACAAGTGGGTGTTTATGAGTTCTTGGTTACTACATAATGCAGGTAAGCGGCATCACTAGGGTCGGTGTCACCCGGTGCGGATCGCACCTCCGCACCACCCGTAGTGACGCCACTGATGCGAGTGCTAGTGATTCCAAACTGCACTGCTTATACTAGCACCCCACGCTCGTGTTAATGTGGCCAATTACATAAAGCGCCCCGCACCGAAAGCCACAGAAGAGATACATCGACTCACAGACAGGGTGCACTTTTTAAACCTAGCAACAAAGCACACAAATACTGTGAAACACATATACATAAACAAACACAAATGATATCAAGCACGAGGGGCTCAAATCGACAAAACCTAATGAGTTCACTCTGGGGATCGTAAGATTTTTTCACATCATCTTCCTAATAATATACGGTTTATCTGCGAGTACTAAGATTAAGTTCGAGTGCAGTCATTTCATTGGATACGCAGAGACCCAGATGTGACCAACTTATTTTGCCACCTCCAACGCTAATAACTGTCTGGCTTGGGTCGATTAAAGCTTTTTTTTTTCTTAAAAGTGTTTTTTCCTTAGAGGAGTGTTCCCCGCGTTCCTAATAAAACTCCATCTCTTTCAAAAGCTGTTCGAAGTCATGTCCCGTGTTTCCCAATAGGTGCCGACTGGCGCGGATGTGAGTCTTCAAAGTGTTACAAGAGAGGTCACCTCACTTACGCCATCCTCGACTGACGTTGCCATAGAATGATACAGTTTTCTCGCCTACAGATGGTTGCCTTGTCTGCGGTATGCGCTCTGGACTGTTGTTTCGATGATCCTTGTTTCATATCCTACCTTTGTCATCTCCGTCGTTCTACGAGAGGTTTGAACTAGGAAGTAGATTATCTTCAACTTTGAAAGAACATCCGAGTTACGTTCAACATTTTACAACAATATTACGGAACAGTATTTCGACTCCATATAGGTAACAGAAACTATACTTCTAATGACGACTCAAGTAATAATAATTAAGTAACAATGAAGCAGTACAACTATGTCGTGACTTCCTCTAGATCTTACAAGGAACAGTATCAGGACATAGATGAGAGGCAGGGTAAAGAATCTATCAGAAGGCAATTTCAATTTCTTTTTCAATGCTTTTTCTATAGCGTGTCTTACGTGCTTATAGCAGGCTATGGTCCAATCTCTTGTGTTAGGGGAGGGGGTATACGAGCTGCTCTTAGACTCTCAGCAGACACTAATCGAGTCAGGATTCGAACTAGAGCCACACACACCACATTATTGAATGGATATTCCTTACAGTGAATGAGATGCTAGCATTGGAGCTACCTATTACGTTAACATCAATGAACTACAGCCTATAAATTAGCCATTCATAAAATCAAACTTCTGAGTGGTTAAGCGTTCGGCTTCTGGACAAAGGGGTGTCGGGTTCGAAACTAGGTCATTGCTGGGACTCTGGATTTCAGGACGCATCTGGGTAAACACGGGTCTGATGGGTACCAGACATTGGTTAGGGAAAGTAAATGAGGTGGGTCGTTGTACTGGTCACATGACACCCTCGTTAACTATCGGCTAAAGAAAAAAATCACATTACGACATTTGCCTTTATAGATCTTACGATGTTTCAAGAAGAAGACATTTCGCTCGGGATCACAAAAGATGTCTCGCGTGAACTCAGAACTACAAACCAATCTTTTATTTAACGTGCAATCACATTTACTTTATATTACCCACAGTAGTAAAAATCATTTCTACTTGAACCTCTACCATCTAGTCAAAATCTAACTCTAGTTAACGGGAATATGCGCAAAATAGTATACAAGAAACCAGTCCTTAGTTAGTCTAATCAAGAACATAATAAAGATACCTTTCCACATTAGACCCAAACCATAAAGTACAGTTCTAATGTTATCAGTAGCAACATTCAGGAAACAAACATTTATTGAGGTAATGAGTTGAGAGCATTGTATGCAAGCTTGAGGCATTAGTTACTTACAGAAAACAGGTTCCACTACTGTGTTAAAGAAATAACAATTATAAGTTATTTCCCTTTAAATTGTGGTGGACAATCAATTATTGAATGTCGAGCTGTCTTGAATTTCATTTTTGATTGCGCAACGAGCCAGCTGTTGAGATATTTTGTTTTACGATCTGTTGATCACGTCACGTTGGATGTAATATCATTAAGAGATTGTATAGTTCAGAGTTGTTACGAGATTGTTCTGTGTCACAATAGATTTCGGCGCCTATCTTTATGAATTATCATGATCTGTGTAGGAAAGCACTCCCAGGGAGGTGAATACAAGCGCTACAAAGACACACTCAAGAGATCCCTTACGGAATGCGATATCGACATTCACGGCTGGGAAGCACTAACTCTCGATCGCTCCTTATGGCGTGAAGCTGTAAGTCTCGGAGTCTCAAGATATGAAGCAATAAGAGTGGCCAGGGAGAAAGAGCACCGAACCAACAAAAGGCTGAGAGAAGAAGCAGGCCTATCTGCAACTGACATAACCCACCCATGCCACGTATGCGGCCGGCTTTTCAATGCGAGGATTGGAGTCATCTTCGATTCCTTAGGAAATTAGAAATGTGCTCATCTTCGACTACGAAGGAGGAGCTATATATATATTATGTTTTAATCACTGTCCAGGCATAAATGTGTCTTCACATGTAAACATGTTCTCTGTTGAAGTCCACGTTCTTTATAGGTGTGTAAGCATCATACATCATAATTCCATGTGTAAAACTTTTCTATGTTGATTTGTAAGCATCTTTTGTGTTAATGTGTTGAATGACCCACATAATGAATACATGAATTTACCATCTAAATAAACTGTTTAGTGCATACCATTACAAAGTTAATTTGCTTATTTAGATTGACAGTGAGCAGCTTGTGCTGTAAACGATTCATACACACTGCCAATGAGCCAGTTAATGGGTTGTTCTTATTAAAATTTTTTCTGTAATAGGAGATTCTGACTGTGAGGCCTCGTAGCGCATCAACCTTAATCAGAACTGAATCTAGATTCGGGGCACCTTGGGTTCAAAAGAAGGCTGATTTTTTTTTATTTTTTTTTTGCTCTTTCTTCAAAATAATTGAAACTGTTTCTGGATCTTTTTTTTTTTTTTGGGGTGTCAATGAGAAGGGGGACTAAGCTATATCCTATCTTATTAAAAAAAAATTAAAATGCAGACGTTACTTCAATGTAGTCAGGCTTGTTATATGCACAATTTATTATGTGTAATTATTATGTAACCTGGGGGTCTTATATCCTGAAGGCTTTCTAAATTTAGTGATTCTACTAAAGTACTAAAGGTATAGTCAACTGTGAATATTCGTTTGTTATAAATCTCACTGCTCTATTTTGTGTCTATTGTTTGTTTCTTGTGTCGAGAGAACACAACAGAGAATGCAAATTCTAGTATATCTTCTATTATTGGCTTATGTTGCCAATGCATAAATTCAGTTACAAATAAATACTACCAAGAGCACAGATAACTCACTATAATGCTTTACCTTTTAAACAGTTAAAATGTAAAATATAATTTAAATTTGATATCGATAGTGCCCATCCAAGCATGGGCGCTCGCAGGATTTTTCGCAGGGGGGGTGCAAGCAAGCAGGGCCGGTCTTAGGTCACTGTAACCTATACGACCGCAGTTAGCCCCGCACTTTCATAAACATTATGATAAAATTTAGGTGTAAATTATTAAATTAAATCATTTAAAGTTAACTTTAACTTATTAAAGGGTTTCTGAGATTGTCCTGAAATTGCAAAATATACGCAAAATTCATGAAAATCTGAAATTTTTAAAATCTTCTGAAAACTCTTGCAAATCTTAAAAACAGACTAAATTGTCATTCGGGATGTCATTCAATATGTGCATCGCCAATCCTACTCACAATTAAAAAATAAAAGGCATTATCAACTTTCATTTATAAAATGTAATAATAAGGCGAATTTTTAGCAATACAAGAAGTCCAAATACTTAATTTATTTTAATAGTCACTGACATTCAAATATAGATCGAAATCTATTTCGACCTCTTTAAAAAATCGATATTTTGATGGTAAATCTAAAAGACAGATCAGAATGCTTATCGGCTTTTTGTAATAATAAATATAAGAATAATAATAAACAATATGTAATCTATATGGAAGTCTCTACTATATAGCGTTTGTTTTTGTTTTTTTGTTTTTTGTTTAATATGACGGTACGCAATGACTCGTTTTGATACGTGAATTAAAACTGTAATCATACAGTATATTATTGTTCTTTATTGAACTGAGAATATAGTCTTTGGAAAAGTAAACTGAAGTCTTGTGTACATTGTCTAAAACCATTTCTGTAGTGTTAACCTCAATAGTGATAACATGGAACTTATGATTTAATCTAAGTAGTTTTGACAAGGACATCTGCTACTAATTGTGCCGCGAATTCTAGGTGTAAATTATTATACTAAACGATCTTAACCTGTCATTAAAGAGCTCCTGGAATGCTCATGAAATTGCAAAATATCGGGAAAAATCACTGAAATTTTAAAAATCTTCTGAAAACTCAGGGAAACTGCTTCAAGAACAGATAAATAATAATGACAATCCTACATTCAATGAATCTCCTATCTTCTATGAAATCACCAATCAGAATGCCTTGTGAAAGTCGACCTCCTGGCATTCATAATAATTACAAACACAGCAAATATAAACAAATCGTTACGACTAAATTTATTTGCTATAGAAAATTAGAATATGTGACACCTTTTATAGTGCAAAGAATTGCAAGCCTATAATTAATCATACATGGTCAGACATGAACTACAAAGTTCTCTATTCCAGTAACAATAATAATTTGTCTTTACAACTGTACTTTAGTTGAAGCAGTGGCGTCACTAGGCAGGTGCGGGGGGTGCTGTACGCACCGGGTGACACCCGTAAGGGGGTGACACCCAAGTGGAAAAAAATGATTTTTTTCCAAAAAATAAATAAATAAATAAATAAATACCAACTTTAAAATGTGAAAGAAGCAGTATCATAAAGCATACTATGGTTGAATAAAATTATTCTTAATGGGGAAAAATCAATAGCAGGATTTTCTTCTTTGATAAATGGTGGACATGTCCACAATGAGAAGCTCGCATGTAGAAGTGAAGAACATATATCAGGTTTAAAAATTTGGAACAATTAGTCAGCCGGACTTAGGCTACATAAAAACAATTGTCTGAGAAGTCATTGCTATGATTGACGTATAGACGAGAAAACAG
>JADKLZ010000003.1:4456574-4480879 GCA_021533235.1 Biomphalaria straminea | reverse complement strand
CTTCGCTTCTTTTCTTTAGAGATTCATTCACTTTGTGACTTGCTACTTAATTATTCTAACAGTTCGTGGTACACCTATATAAGCAGGCGAAACACTAGGGTTCCACCGAAAAACAGTTTTGGAATCACTGTACTAATAGATAACTAAACAGGCAATAAAGACATAAGGAAACACACGAAACGGCAACAATATCTATGTGGGAAGCGTGGTCGAGAGGCTAAGTGCGCTTGAACTTGGCTTGGCTTGAAGGGGGCTCGAGGTTCGACACCCGACTCGACATGTGTTTACAGAGCGCCTAAAGGTAGCACGGAAAACCAACTCCTAGATACCCCTTCCCCCCACGGGTCCACAAATGAGATTGGACCAAAGCGCTCTGAGCATGCTATAAGCATGAAAGTAGCGCTATTTAAAAGCTATAATAATAATAATTAACGTGATGGGTTATTGGATACAAAAACAACAGGATAAAACCAACGAAATGTACAACCATGTAACCTTTACATTTTTTTGCTTGGATTGCTAGAAAGATATGTTCAATCAGTATTGAGAAATAACGATGTGCTAATATAAATGTCTTGAAATTTCTTTCGTATAATAATTATAAGACAACATGCACCCATTAAACCACTGTTACATAAGATCTGAACGAAGAGGTAGTCTCCTTTCCATTAGGCCAACAACAAAGATTTAAAAACTCCCTTATCCCACTTTCGGTTAGAGTGTTACAAGATCAGCTGTCGTCATCGGGAAGTACATAGAACTCAAATTCATAAAGCGCTGGTGTTTGAATTTTTCATCTATATTGTTTTTGTACAGTAGTTACGCTGAGGTTGTCGATTGTAGTCAAACGGATTTTCCATTTGATTGGATCAATAAAAATTATCTTATCTTATCTTACTCTAATATTATCTTATAATAATGATAATAACATTAATAAGGCTTGTCTTTGAGCCCGAAGATTGATGAGGAATGCAGTATTTACTGTGGCTACACAGCTGCGACCTAAATATTTTGCCACATCCAGCGCAGGCATAACTATTGCCCGCTGGTCGTTGGTTTGTATCTTCTTTTTCATATAGCACGAGACAAAATTGCTAGGGACCTGCGAATCAGGAAATTTTTTTCGAATCGAATATCGAATCGAATATCAGAAAATATTCGAATTTCGAATCGAATTCGAATCGAATATTCTTGAAAAAACTTGACAACCAAGAAGTGTAAAATAAAACTTGAACTTCAAAATTTTTATTATATTATGTTTATTTATACTGAAACACATTAAAATGTTAGCAATAATTAAATTGCAAAGCAGGCGTTTTAAAAAAAAAGTTCCCCCTTTCAGACCTTGTGGTCTATAGGGCAGATGATGTAAAGGTCATCTGATTCTGTGGCCTACGGTTAACGAGGGTGTCATGTGGCCAGCACAACGACCAACCGCCTTTACTTTTCCCCAACTAATGTCAGGTACCCGTTAGAGCTGGGTAGACTCAAGGGCGCCCGAAAATCCCGAAATAAAAATCTCAGTCTTCACCAGGATTCGAACCCGGGACCTCCAGTACGGAAGCCAAACGCTTTACCGCTCAACCACCGCGCCCTCGCGTTTTAAAAAAGTAGATCTTTATTTATTTTGGCCCAAATCAAAGTTTCAGCATTATTTTCCGAGAGATTGTGACGATGGTCAGTAATAATTTGTCCTCCTACTGAATTAACTCTTTCTTATGAACAATTTTTTGCCTGAATTACAAGCAAATTCGTAGCTGCTCTGGCCAAAAGTGGAAAAATATTAATACTTTTAAAATGTTTCGATTTACAACTGCTTGCTTCGAATACAAACTGACTTCATCCTTAATTTGCTCAGAAATGGTGGAAATTTTGTTGATTCTGGTATCTCCTTGAGCATCATGCACTTTCCTGAACATTGAATCCATAAGGCTTCCCCTATTCCTGTCTTGAACAAGACTTTCACGTGGCAATTCATCAGAATTTTTGCCAATTTTGCTTCCGTCAGAGTTAGCCAATATTGTCTCTACAAATAAGACAGCTTTTTTAGTTTCAGCTTCTGAAAATAAGTAGTGTTTAAATCTTGGATCAATGAATGTGGCTGCCAGGAGATGATCCATTGTCAAATCAAATCTTGCTCCAAGTTGTTTCAATAGCTCATCTCGAAATTGTTGGAGACCTGTTGGTGATTTGGACACTAACTCTTCCTTCAATGTAAAAATGCAAGGATAGATCAAACTTATGCTGACATTGGAATCAGCACTCAAAACTGTTGTTGCTTCTGCTGTTGGTCTTAGAATTGGAAGAGAAGCTTTCAGAGTATCTTGTAAAGTTTGTGTTAATGGTTTTGGTGGATTTCTTGCACATTTCTTTTTAACACCACATTCTACAAGTGCAAGAGAGACAGGAACAGAGTTTTGGTCAATCCATTCCAGCAAATAATATGTACTATTGAATCTAGTAATAACATCTAAAGGAGGCTTTGATTCCTTCATTCCTTGATCAGTTTGATATTTGGACAACATAGTTTGACCAACAGTTGATGAATGAAAAAAAGCCAGCAATCCTGTGAACATGACTGATTAGGTTCTGAATGATTTTTTGAGCATCTAAAGCAGCATTGATTGAAAGTTGCACACCAAAACCGAGCTGTAATTATCCACAAAAAAAAGCATTACTTTTTTTGAAAATATTCGAACATTCGAAAATTTAAAATAATTTCGAATCGAATTCGAATATTCTTTTAATATTCGAAATTCGAATCGAATATCGAATATTCGCAGGTCCCTAAAAATTGCGTACTGTAAGTGTATATTTAAATAATCAATAGTAGATATGAATGCTTATCAAATCATGTACATCTTGTAAAGTTAATTAACAAACCAAAGACTAATGGTCCTTCAATATCAAATGTGGTTTTAGATCTTGACATTGTAGGCCTACATACTTTCAAGGTAATATTTTAATAATGAGTATTGTACTTATAAAGTTGTTACAAATTTTAAATTTAAATTTTCTTATACTGTATATATTAGCAAGTTCAATAGTCGTATATCTACGAGGATTCCTTCCCTTTCGAGATAATTTATTCACCTCCCAAAATATTACATTGCAGAAAATAACAACAAATGTAAAAACTTTATTTAGAAATTTCACATAGTTCTTGCGTTCATTTGCTTGTCCTTTTTCCCTCTCTAGACAGGTGAAAGTCCGCAAACATTCCACACGAGCTTACATCTCACACGAGCTTACATCTCACACGAGCTTACATCTCACACGAGCTTACATTCCACACGAGCTTACATCCCACACGAGCTTACATCTCACACGAGCTTACATCTCACACGAGCTTACATCCCACACGAAATGCATGATCTTCGGAGTTTTGAAGTAAAGTCCAACATTTCTTGGACACCACACTTTTGTTTTTATGGATGGTGTATGGTTAGTACTCGGTCATTCTCAAACTGTGGGGGAGGCTTGTGTAAAACAGGCTCTGTGATCTTGTTTATGTTCATTCCAAGATCGAAGATGAAACATTATCCATAGTTAATGATTTTGTTGGAACTTAAAGCTGGGCTAATCAACAATGTTCCTGGACATCACGTTGCGGAACACCACAATAGGACAAATCGGTACGACTTCTTGATGTTAACTTATCGTCAACCAAACACTGAGGCCAAGCAGCATTGCAGTGAGCCCATAAGGAGTGCTGATACTATATATAATCTATCATTGGTTATTCTTTACAGATTGTCTGGTCTGGCGATACATTTTTTCCCCAATGAAGTTTCGGGCAACTAATCTTCAACAGTTGGGACCGAGAGGTCCTGGAGTTCTGTTAGAATCACCCCAGACTGAAAAGACAAATAGTCCCCAGTACAAATAAAGCTCCAGTAGCCTCTCCAACCTTGATAAAAAATTCACACAAAAGAGAAAACACTTGTATGCTATAGAACATCTTATTTGGGTCAAACCCTGACATTACAAAATTACACTGATATTTTTTATTAATAACATTTAGTGTTTGTCAATAAATGAGAATGAAAAAAATTAATAGAAAAATAAATAATTTGGCTTTTATTTTAAGTGTCCTATTTTCGGAATATATTTGTGTTGTTTTTTTTTTTTTATTGTTTTAGTGTGAAAGAATATGCATGGCATTTACATTATTCTTAGAAATAGACATCCATTGTGTATCAGTAGTCTCCACCCCCTTCCTACTCACGTGGTCATCATTAGCCATCGACTCATCACGTGACTTTATTCACTGACATTCCAGGGTGATAAATATTTTACAATTGCGCATAAAGACATCTGTTTCCATTTTGCACTCTTGTAGAACTTCTACGATGTCGATATAAAAGTTTTATTAAAAGGTTTTGAGACGTTCTTAGAATAACTTAAGTAGTCAAGGTATAGAAAAAAAAAACAAAGTTTAATTATGTCATACATTTTTATTCTAAAAAAATTAGTAGGCCTTAAGTCATCATTTCTGAAGAGCAGTGGCTGAGTGGTGCCGGATAAGAATCCTGATGGAGTCAGGCATTTTATTTCGGGATGTTTAGGGCGCCTCTGAGTTCAGCCAGCTCTAATATGTACCTGACATTAGTTGGGGAAAAGTAAAGGCGGTTGGTTGTTTTGCTGGCCAGATGACAATCTCGTTAACCGTAGGCAACAGAAACAGATGACGTTTACATCGGCTGCTTAGATCGCGACAGGGCCGGCGTAAGGTAATTGGAGGCTCTATGCATAGTGAATACGGTGTCCTCCTATGAAATACGAAAAATTAAGACAGAAAAACAAGCAATGAATTCAAAAGCTCACTGTATCTATGTCTCAATCAACAAATAATATTCATTCATTATAGCGCCGATAGATTGAATGTTTATCGTGGACATATCATGATCACCAGACTAGAAATAACGTTTCGACATTTCAACGACATTTCAAAAACGATGGTCTTCAAGAATATGAAGTCAAACAGTCTAACAAGTAAATATAGTGGTGTGTGTATCTCTGTAAAATCATAAATTATAGTAGAGACTTATATCCAGGCTAGGAGACATGCTCTATAAAGTTCTGGTATGTTTGAAATGTTTCGCAATTTTTGTAAAGATTTTTCTTTGAGTCCTATGCGAGTTCCCTCGGAGACCCTGGCAGCTGCCTATTTTTCCTATACCTAATGCCGGCCCTGATCGCAAGGTCGGATATGGAAACATTACATTCTAGTAGTTTCTACTTAACTTATTAAGTCGTTGTTGGGCACCTTGTAGGGGACATAATCCATACATTTTTATATGTTAGTAATTCCCTATGTGTTACTTCCCTTGCTTTCCTTTAACATTTTTTTTTTCCAGAAAATGTTTATTATTTTATTTTGTTTAACACTGCATAGTCAATGGCATTAATTTATTAGTGTGTTTTGAAAAACTAAAAAAAAATCAAATATATTCCTATATAATTATCAAATAAATAAACTTAAAAATATAGACATAGTAAATAAATTCATCTCATCCTAATAAACTGCAGCAGTAAAACCATAGTACTTTGTACATTGCCGAATGAAATATATCTCTGGATCTATTCTGGATCTATTCTATAGCCATGCAGAAACAATATTAAAATATATGAACAATTGAGTGGAAGTAAAGGAAATAACTTCATGTAACATGTATATCTATTGTATTCGGATTTCCGAATTATGAAAAAATGCATGATCTTCAGCCTTATAGATTAAACAAAACTACACTGCCTGCTTATTTTCAATATATATAAGTTATGGCTGAAATAAATATAAATATTTTACATTTATACTGTTCATAAATGCTGTACAATAAAGTACATAAAATTGCAATTCACAAATTTTCGTTTCATAAAAATTTATTTATTAAATTTATTTATTTAATTCTAAATTTATGTATGTCTATGGTCATAGACTTTTCTTTTAACTTTTTAAACTTTTAACTTTAAACCGCAACGCCATATCAACACACCCACTCTGATAACCTTAGAGCTTATTAATAAAACACAAACCATCTGTATTAAATTCGTATATATTGTTTTGAAAAAAAGTGTGTGTGTATGTGTATAAGTCGTTATTATTTGAATGGCTTTATGACGTAAGGCTAATTTATAGCTGCATGGCACAAACCGCTAAGAGATATAGCAAGGGAGTTCATGCTCGAATCTCATATACAGCAGATATTTGAACTCAGTTTTGACTTAAACTTGATTTCGAGTTTGCTGACCACCTAACGACAACAAGGAAACCTTCTAGATACTCTCTGCCCCTCCCTCATGTCTACTACAAGGACTGTATAGAAAATACAAAGAACATGCATAAATGTTCTTTGTATTTTCTATACAGTCGTTTACCCCTGCAGCAGTACATTTTGTTTTTTTGAGTCTACTACAAGGAGTTGGACAAAGCGCGCTGAGAATGCTAAACAACATCTATATACTTGATGCCCTGTGATATCCTTGATGCCCTGTGATATATCATTGATGCCCTGTGGTATATCCTTAATGCCCTTTGGTATATCCCTGATAGCCTGTAATATATCCTTGATGTTCTGTAGTATATCCTTGATGCCCTGTAATAAATGCTTGATGCTCTGTGGTATATCCTTGATGTTCTGTAGTATATCCTTGATGTTCTGTAGTATATCCTTGATGCCCTG
The DNA here is from genome assembly GCA_021533235.1 of Biomphalaria straminea. Taxonomy (NCBI): domain Eukaryota; kingdom Metazoa; phylum Mollusca; class Gastropoda; family Planorbidae; genus Biomphalaria; species Biomphalaria straminea. The sequence continues at coordinate 4,474,196 of JADKLZ010000003.1, read as the reverse complement.
TAGTATATCCTTGATGCTCTGTAATATATCCTTGATGTTCTGTAGTATATCCTTGATGCCCTGTAATAAATCCTTGATGCCCTGTGGTATATCCTTGATGTACCAGGTCACGAGTTGGATTGGTTGTCAGAGGCTATTTAAGAAGCTAGTGGAAGCATTTATGGGTAATGGAGCGCTTATATTCATTATCACTTCCGGCGATGACACATTACGCTTGGTTAGATTCCTAGAAATAAGAGGATAATGAAAATCTAGATTACAAAGAATTAAAAATGCACTCAAAAATAAAGTAGCTGTTATACATAAAAAAATAAACCAAAATCTTCAATTACAAAAACATTCTTCCTCCCATATGTTAGGAAAACACAACGAATACTCCTTCTTTCCTAGCGGTATTAGAGCATGCAATGGGTTGCCTGAGTCAGCCAGGAAAACCAGTGACTTGGCAGAATTTAGGTCATCGATTTATATGCATGTAAAGAATGACATAGAAACACAAGTAGGATGTAACAATCTTCTTTTTGAAGTTACGTCTGTATTTTATAAGATTGGAATTGATTGAGAAAGTAGGGGGAAAAGAATGTCTAGATAAAGATGGATTGATTGAAATGAAGATGAGGGTCTAGATCTAGATAAAGATAAAATGACTGAGGTTGAGTTAAAGTATCACTTCAAGAAAAACTTTTATGGCATTAGGAAGTCCTCACATATATCATTGAACGACTTTTACCTGAACCCCGTGACTTACCTCACTGGTAAAAGCTGTACTTCAAATTCCATGTGTTTATGTCGTGTCTTATTTGGTATTTATGTCTTTGCGTACGTGTGCGGTGGTTTATTAACATTTACCCGTTACCTATCCCTTAGTCTGTTGGACCGTTGGGGCACCATGTAAGACCTGTCGACCGTCTTTCTCCATTCCTCCTTGTCTTTTGCCTTGTTTAAAACGTCTTTCAATGGTAGGTCCGTCCGTTCTTTTATGTTGTCCTCCCATCGCTTTCTCTGTCTGCCTCTTTTTCTTTTTCCCGGCACTGTTCCATGAAGGAAGGTCTTTGCGGGCCCCGTAGATCTTGCAATATGGCCATAGATTTTAAGCTTTTGTATTTTTTTACAATAGCTAGCAGGTCATCTGGTTTATTAAACAATATCGATATTTTCAAAATGGCTATGAGCATGATTAAGCTGGCTGCATACATTTCGACTGTTGCGTTGATCATCTTACTATTTCACCTGCCTACGACGTTACAGCTAGACCACATTAAGTTAGTCACTAAGCCCACATCCGATAAGATATTGTTGTTTGGTCAGGGGCTGTCTTAGACTACAACAGGGGGAAAAAAGTATCGATATGAAAAGGTAATTAAATCTCGGAGAAATCGATACCGGTTCTGTTGATACAAAAAAATAAAGCAAACTTGAAATCGTAGATCGTGTCCCAAGATTGTAGTCGTGGTCCCGGTCAATAGATCGATACCAATGTTTACTGTTGGTCGCAGCACGATTTGATCCTTGGACACGGGAAAAAAAACGGAGAGAGAAAGGAGGGGAGGGAAGCTAAATGGTGGGGAGAAAGGGGAAGTTATACTTGTCAAACTTGTTGTTTACTCGCTGGAGTAATGTTCCTTAGTTGACCCAATGACCAGTCGATTTTTGGGACACGGACAATTTAATGGCCTTGTCGCTTGAACGAGTTGTATTTAAAAAAATTACATCGCAAGCTCTTTTTAATTATTAACAAGTCATCAACAAGGGAGGCTATCTATCAACAGTTTACAGGGGAGTGCATACATTTGAATGATTAAATTCTAATCAGGCTATCAGCTGTCTTCAGTTGTCACACATCCAAAGAATGTACATTGGTAACAAATAGATACATAGATACAATAGATATATAGAGATATAAAACGTTCTTCATTTTAAACTATAGACCTTCTATCTCTATCTATGGAGCTGTCTTTGTAATTGGAGTTGATTTTTGCTGTATAAAAGCCTTGTTTCTGATTGATAGAGCATTTGGTTTTAAAAGTAAGGGTCTCACTTTCGCATCTCAAAGGCTGGGATTATTTTTTTCGGACTTTTCAGGGTGCCGTTGAATGATCCCAAGTTTATCTGACATTTGTTGGGGGAAAGTCAAATGCGGATGGTTGTTGTGCTTACCTCGTGGCACTATCGTTAACCTTAGGTCACAGAGACATCGTCTGTCTTATAGATAGCAGGGACTGAAAGGGTTCTTTATTTTTGTTTCCTGTTGATGTGATGGTCTTACAACGTTTATATGATCAATATGATGTATTATTGTGTGTTATTGGCGAGGATGATAGTAAAACGTATTAACTACCATGACCACCCACCTATATAACAAATTCTGGGGAACGACGCATCTTTCCTGTTGACCGACAGAGCGCATTACGCGCTCGTATCATCTACCTGGACTGTTTTGTAGCGTTCATTTCTGCTTAATCATGTGTTAATGTAGTCGCTACTTTTGAGACGGGGGGGGGGGGTGTCATTAAAAGCAAGGGAAGGAGTTCGTTACGGTTAGACAAAATGGTAGTCACAGAAGAAACGGCTGATCGATTTTCATCGAAGGCATATTGATTTGTAATACTGGATAAAACATGTATAAATAATGCAGGGTGTTGGTCCAATGTAGGTGGTGAGATTATAAGACTTTAAGGTAAGAAGCTAGTGTGATGGAAAATGTATTGCCAAATTGTGAACTATTCTGGTGACCATTTCTTTTGATGTATAACCAGATGTCAGGTTACATGGGGGAAAAGACCTATCCTTCGGTTGAGTTGTACAGAGTAGTACCTCGTAGACCCTTGTCATTTTAGTAATGTGGTGATTATGGTGATTTCATTTTGAAGTACAATCTGATGACCTGATTTCCAAAGCGCGACGCGGAATCTTTGATTAGATGAAGAAATAACTCTTTATTAATATATAGCATAGTAAAGCTTGGCTGCAATTGAAGTGCTTTTAACTGTTATTGCTATTTAGCTGCTTTTCTCTCTCCATCCTTTATCTCTCTCTCTCTCTCTCTCTCTCTCTCTCTCTCTCTCTCTCTTCCACTTTATATGACCCTTTCTTGCTCTACCACTCTCTCACTTTCTCCATCTCTTCTCTAGTTTTATTTCTCTCTATCACACTCCTTTCCCTCCCATTAACATAAACACACACACAGGCGCACACACATAACTAACTCTTTGTTATTTTATCTACATCAAAGGAGCAGCCATGTTAACTGTGTACTTTACTTCTTACCCATAATCCAACATTGCCCAACATGGCTAACTTCCTGTGCTTCCAGACACAACAGAGTAGCGTCAAGTGCGGTCACTCCTAAAGGATCGGAATCGGTTACCTCCCCAGCTTGTGTCCACAGCTCATATTTCAGACCATTTTTCCGTGTCCGTCGTTGTCCATCTTCCGTGTCCTTCGTACGTTTCTCTGCTGAACTCTTCCCTTAACAAGCGCCCCCAGTGGCGCCCCACCCCCGCTATTTTCAACGCCCATGATCACATCCATCAGCTGGTTGCTCAAGGTCGACGTACTCTGCCTTCCTCGATCAAAGCGATATCGATTTGTTCTTTCTCGGACTCCGAGGGCGCCACGCCATCCCTCTCTGTCTCCACCCTCCCCGGCTGTCACGATTCCAGCCTCAGTTCCAGCCACCAAATCATCCCCCGTCTCCCCCCCCCCACAGTGCCCCACACACAGTGCCCCCCCACACACATCTTCCTCCACCCACTTGTTGTTCTTGTTGACTAAATACGTTTTTTTTTTAAAGGCGGGAAAAAGAGTGTGTAGGGAAAGGGAGGTAAGTAGAAGCAGAAGTGAAGTAAATAAAAGGCGTTAATGACGGGCTTAGCTGTTACAAAGACTACTAGTTGAGGACAAAGGGGTGGGGCGCTCAGGGTATTAGTTTAACAGTATTACACGAACGTCGTCTGCAAAATCAAATAGGAGTGCGGGAAATGAGAGGTGGGAGCAGGGGAGGGCCCTGGTGTAAGTAATAAATCTGTCAATTTTTTTTTCTTTCTCTCTTTCAACCAAATTTAATACCGAGCTGGAAAATACCCCAAGGCTTTAATAAGGTGAAGTTACTAAGGACATCTGAACGACGTGTTATCATGTGTTATTAAAGGTGAGAACATGGCGATAGCTTCGATTGACTTAGTTGTCAATGTAACGACTTTGGGAACATGAGAAGATTTCAACAGGAAACGGAAACAGTTTGTTTCGGAATGTAGGGACTTTTCCCCCTTAAAATTCAACTCCGTCCAGGGGCGTAGCTAGAAATTTTCCATCGTGTGGGGGCCCGGGGGGACTGACCACTTTGGGGGCCCTACATTTTGCGTAATACTTAATTTTTAATGTAAAAAACACTAACTAGGGGGCCCCCCTCAAGTGGGGGCCCGGGGGGATTTTCAAATTCTCCCCCTTCCTCCCCCCTCCCTAGCTATGCCACTGACTCCGTCCATTATCTGAAGCAGACGATATCACATGGATTGTTATTTAGCCATGTAACATCAGAAAGTTAGTTAAACAGGACTGCTGTCTGGTTGTGTGGTATGCGCTCTGGACTGTAGTACGATGGTCCCGGGTTCGAGCCCTTCCCGCTGCCATCCCCACATCGTTCTGTGGGAAGTTTGACTAGGGCGTGATTCTCTTGAAAGCTAAACCAACATTCGAAGTGTGTTATATATATATATATATATAAATATATATATATACACATACACATAATTGTATATGAGATCTGCTTAGTTGTCGAGGAATTAATTATTTCATGTAGACATGATTAAACTCAAATAAACTTCCAGAAAAATGAATATTACTTTTGATAAATTCTAAGACACTTTCTAGACAACTTTGAAGTTCAATGAAGCTGTAGATAGAAATACAATTGTAATAATGATAACTTAATGAAAACAAAATAAAACTCGCTTTTAAAAACTACACGCCTTTGTGTCACTCGTCTTAAATTTGTCCCCCCAAGTCAATCTTCACAGTTCAACATTCACTCGCCAATGCAATGGACTTATTGCATCAGAATCTGTTCAGCCAATGCAGGCCAATTATCAGACATAGTCATACTCATAGTTACCTCAGAAACACACACACAATTTTAATTTATATTAAACTGTCTCCGACTCACGTTCATACAGGCACACTACGTCTTGCCTCATAACAAAATGATATAAGCATGAATTAACTCTTTCAGTGCGGCGCTGGTCAGTGCGGTGTAACTCTGAGCGAGTAACTTGGTTTCAACTTTATATTTCGCTCTTTTTTTTTATTTCCCAGATGCGAGAGTGATTGTTCTTTGTTTTGATAGTAAATTCAATGCAGTACCAACATGTTTTTTTTTTAAAAAGACAACATTATGTTAATGGTTCCTCTTTATTAGTTTATTTACCGGGACAAAAGATTGTTTATAATACAATTCCTTAGTGCATTTGTTCATCTTTTTTGACATTTAAAGTGATTAAATGTGTTTGGTATTGTGATTTTTCAATATTTATGGATTAAATGTCTAGTTTCAAGGTTTATTTTATTTTCAGTATTTCAATTTTTGTTACGAAGTTTTAAAATATTTTCTTTTTCCGTACTCAATTTAACATTAATAATTCTCACTGAAAGAGTTAAGAATCTTGCGTGAAGTGATTATTCCATAGGTAATGTCCCCTTTCAGACCTTACGATCTATAGGGCAGATGATGTAAAGGTCACCTGTTTTTTTGTGTGACCCATGGTTAACGAGGGTATCAAGTCTCAAGCACAAGACCAATCGCCTTTAATTTTCCCCAACTAACGACGTCACACGCCCATTTAGAGCTGGGTGAACTGAGATGCACCCTAAAAATCCAGACATTAAGAATTCCGGTCTTCCCCAGGATTCGAACCCGGGAAGCCAAGCAACATACCCCTCAGCCACCTCGCCTCTGGTTGGTAATACTAAGCAGAATTCTTGCTAGTTTTTACATATATTCAGATATAAACTTCTATACAGTATATTTCACTTCATCTGTTAATTCTCTACATATTGTAAGTACCCCTAATAACAATAGGTATTAATCACTTTAACAATAACTTAACTAATAATAACTATATGTTACAAAAGGGGGGGGGGAAGGTGAAGTTGTAGATGAAATAAAGTAACTAGAAGACACTATTAAAAAAAAATAAAATGATTTTGGCCAAAGATCTTCGGTGCTCGCAAAGACCTTCCTACAGGGAACAGTACCAGGAAAAAAAAGAAGAGGCAGACAGAGATATCGGTTGGAGGACAACATAAAAGAATGGACGGGCCCGCCACTGAAAGAGGTTATAAACAGTGCAAAGGACAGAGAGAGATGGAAAAAGACGGTGTACAGATCTTGCTTGGTGCCCCAACGGTTCACAGACTAAGGGATAGGTAACAGGTAACAGGTAACATGGCCCACAGTGAACAAAGATATCATGTGGCCAGCACAACGACCAACCGCTTTTACATTCCCCAACAACTGTCAGGTAGCCATTAGAGCTGGACTCAGAGGCGCCTAAAGATCCCCATTGTAAAAATCCCAGTCTTCACCAGGATTTGAACCCGGACCTCCGGTTGTGAAGCTAAGCCCTTTACCACTCAGCGCGCCTCCATACACATATTATACAGCACAGGGAAATCAGCAGCTGGGGGTCGTGTTCTAGTTTCTATCCCCCTTATCGTAGTGTTAGTTTCTCGGAGACAGTCAAACGTAACCCAGGCTTAGCAAGTACAAACAGACTAGAAATGATAGTAGATCGGGTATGGGAGGGGGTTAGGGGGGCAATCCCCCGGGGGGGGGGAGTGTGATGAGTGCTCAGTTGTGTGCTATGTTTTTTTAATCGCGCTAATGGTTTGTATCATTGCTGTGCATTCAGTGAAATGGATTTCAGCCTCCTCTCCAAATGCACTCTTGGAAACGGAGAGGCTTATAAGATAAGAGAAAAAAAAGTGGGAGAGAGAGAGAGAGGGAGAGAGAGAGAGAGAGAGAGAGAGAGAGAGAGAGAGAGAGAGAGGGAGAGAGGGTGGGGGGAGAAGGGAGGGGACGAAGAGCCTTTAGGCTCATGGATTTTTCCATTACGTTATTAATGTTGTACGCGTAAATTATTTCTGCTTCAATTTTCTTTCCCTGGTGTTTTAATTGCTCTTTGAACTTCTGTAGTAACAATGTCAGAGGCGGAGTCTGAAATGTGGGTCGAGAAATAAAACGAAAATTAAACAAAACAATAGAAATAAAATAGAAATAGAAAAAAAAACGAAAATAAAACAAAAAAAAAAAATAGAAATAAAACGAAAATAAAACAAAACAATAGAAATAAAATAGAAATAGAAATAAAACGAAAATAAAACAAAAAAATAGAAATAAAATAGAAAATAAAATAAAACAGAAATATATATATATACGTTTAATAAAAAAAAACAACACTTTTACTAAAAACAAAGCAAACTACTCAAGTCTCTAGTTACATATTTGCCGTTCAGATCCATTCACATTACTGTACGCTGTACATCATTTGTACATTTTACTGCTCACCAAATGGTGAAAAAATGTGTTTGTTTTAAAGCACGTGCTTATTAGAATGACTTACAGAAGGATCTAGAAATACTCTATGCTTAGAATACAGGATGACAATATGTGTTAAAAAATAATAGACTAAAAATGTGGGCTAAAATAATTTTTTGCAATGTGCAAAAACAATCGTTTACAATGTGCTAAAATAATCGTTTACAGTAAGTGCTAAAATAATCGATAAAAATGTGTGCTAAGTAGTCGACTACGGCATGGGCTAAGATAATCGATTACACTAATGCAAATCACTAATTTGAAAACATAAACATCCTCACTAATGACCGCCGCGTTTCTGTTGTTTGGACATAGTCCAGTAGTTCTCGCTAGAGGGGTGGCTGCCTTTTCTTAGTGGTGAGCAACCCTTGACTATCGTTTCGGTGATCCAGGGTTCAAACCCTGCCCGCGGCTATTCTCTGCCGTACTGCTGGTGGTTCGGTCTTTAACAGCCTTTAACTTGAAGTGAACATCTGAAACCTGTACAAGAAAACAAACAACAAGCTAAAGGCTAACGCGTCGGTCTATTTACAACATCATCATTTGAATGAACAGTTTTAAATAGGCACACTATACCATCCCCAGTGAAAACCTGTTACAGACTCCAACAATCTATCGGACAATAATAGTAGTAATAACTCAAGCCATGGCGCGAATCAGATCAATACGACATCCTGGCGTGGTAATTGTTTGGTAATTACAAGACATAAAATTGTTGAACAAATGTTTTGGTGTGTCTTTTATGTCTACGTCAGACGTGACAAGCTAATTAGGTCACATCTGGGTTAACGTAAATTACTTCAGGAGTCAGAAAATGGTTGGACCACTGACATAGAAAAACTGACGAAAGACAATTTTTGTTTTCTCATTTAATATGCTTAGTCGATAGAGATCTTCGGTTTTAAGAATAAAGATATAACAGTTATGCAGAAAAAAAAAACGGAACAATTACTGCCTATTATTGGAACCATTTATGGGCACATCAAATAGAAGATAAATTCTTTGCAATCTTTCTATTTTTTGGATTTTAACCTTTGAGACAATAATATGAATGAGTTCTCAACATCGCTTAAAGCTGTTTGATTTTATCCTTAGTCTGTTGAACAGTTGGGGCACCAAACATGATCTGTCGACCTTCGTCCTCCATTTCTTTTAAAGTAGAATAGCTTCCAGTGATAGGCCTGTCCACTATTCAATGTTGTCGTCGCATCTTTTTTTTTTTCTGCCTGTCTCTTCTTATTTTTCCTGGTACTGTTCACTGAAGAAAGGTCTCAACATTATTATAGTCGCCTAGCTACTAGAAGGTTCTATATATATTAGGAGCTCTGAGTAAAGTAAAGTTATATAAAGACTTGAAAAGAAGTGGCAAAAACAAAACAACAAGAAGGATTGACGCGTCATCAGAACTCAAAATTATCGTCTGCCATTTTTTCCCGCGTCACTTTGCCAGTAAAAGAAACAATGTTATGCAAGTAAACTATTATCTCTGAAACTCAATTAACTCACAAACGCCAACTTTGGGTATGGAATAATTTGAAACTACATACATTTTGATTAGTGGCGGAACTGCGGGGACAACATCCTGCCAATAAAACCGGAAATGTGTCCACATGGTTGGATGTTTTTTTAGACTTGCGTCACGTAATGAAATTTGCTTACAATTTGTCCGTCCACTGAGACATCTGAATCAATAATACAATCCCTAATATTAGATTTTTTTTTCGGAAACAAAAAGGAGGGGGCGGAGCCACAGCCGCGGAGGGGGCTTAATCAAGAATTGAAGAAAAAAATGGCCACAGGTCAGTTAAAATTTTAAAGATGGCGTCAGCATAGCTGTTGAAAAAAAAAAGGATTTGAAGATGTGATATAAATAAAGTATGACATTCTACAGTTGCTAAAATAGCTTATTACGTAAATACTTTATGTATATAATTCTAACATTATAGCTACTTGTATAGTAGTGCTACTTCAGACACTTCAGGACAGAAGAATAAAAAAGTATAGTAGCTATAATACATAAAAAACTGAACTGTAATTTACAAATAGAAAAACAAAAGCTAATAAAATACTCATAAAGACAATAAGATAGAAGCCCATTACTTAATCCGTACGCTAAAACAAATTTGTACAAGTTTTGCATTTTTTCGGATGTTCCTTTAAAAATGGAGATTTTTACATCACAGCCTAAATCTCCACGAAAAAACAGCTCGGGATGGTAGGGAAATGGGTTCAAATCCGGGGCAACACAAACCCAAGACCAGGCCACCATCCATTTATAGACTATCTACAATGTTCGTATCGGTAAACTAAGGTTACTTCCAATGACTGATGTCTTAGTCAAAGAGTTGTTTTTACTAACCATGTAGCTGTAGTCATCAAACATAGTCATTAGACTACCGGGCCACTATAAATAGATGTAATAACAACTGAACCGCCTGACCACTAGAAATAGCTGAAAACAGCAGACTACATGACCGCTGGGCAGTTTGACCACTAATACGTGTAACGTGAGATGAAAATCGCTCTCCCTGCTGGGACTGGACTTAACTACTTCTCTTGTCTAAATCTGGTCTGGACCGGAAGGAGAAACGATTTTCGATTAGCCAATAGTTATCGTTCTGTGATTTCTAGCTAAGTCTGTGAACAGAAGCTAGCAATACATGTGTTTACAGAATGACTTGTTTGTAGAATAGAATAGATGAAATTTGGGCATTTTCGCTATACATTTTAAACACAGAAATCTATTCCTTGCATACTTTGATCTTTAATCTGATTCTTCATGCAACGATGTACTTTAATAAAGAAGAGAAAACGATGTGGAGGCGATGGAAAGAAACATAAAGAAAAAGACCGTCAGAAAATATAGAGGTCAGTTCAGAGAGATTTTCAAATAGGCGAAATAAAAAAAAAAGATTAACAAGCTAAATAAATCGCTTTATGTTTCTAACGAAATGACTAAAAAAAATATATTTGCAGTGCTGAAAAGTGCTGGCGAATTATCGAACACCTTTTAAAATACAGAGATTATCAAAGCTGCCTATATTCTGAGCACCGTATACACAAGAGTATAAACCAAAATAGCGTGTTGTTCATAGTTATTCCCCTTAGATGGAAATCTTCAATAGCCACACGAATAGTCCATTGTAATTCAAAGAATAAAATCGAGGCATGTCTCAAGCTGTCTCAGTCTGTCAGGAAATTCATTGTAGTTCATTGTTAGTCAAAGAATAGAATTAGAATATGTCTCAATCTCTCACTCTTATCTCCAGAGATAATGCTATCAGGAAATTAATTGAAGGTTCATTGTAAGTTTAAGAATTAAACAAGAGCATGTCTCAATCTCTCACTCTGTCTCCGGAGATGATGCTATCAGGAAATTAATTTAATGTCTATTGTTAGTCGAAGAATTAAACAGGTGCATGTCTCAATCTCTCTCACTCTCTCGGGCGATATTCACCATAACTTTGTAACTCTATTGTACATTTTTCTCGGGGCGTTTAGTTTTGATCCAGTTTCTAAAAATACATGTTCCGGGTTTCCAGGAACCAGGTTGATGAAAGAACAGCAACTCTGCTTGTTTAAGATCCGCATGTATCTATTAACCCTATGCTCCCATCTATTCCAACATTCTAATCTTGAATGAGCTACAAACACCACTCACTGACATTTATTATTTGTTTCGGATTGTTTTTTTTCCTTAACTCTGTTTTTTAAAGTTTCCTTATCTTCCGTTGTTGTTGCCATGGAAACTAGATGTCATTGACAGCGCTATATTTATTTCCTTCATTAACTCGCCTCTCTTTTCTTTTTTCCCCCTTTGTTTCAACATGGACTCTCGGGCTACTGGATCTAGCTACCCTAATCGTCTTATTTTTTGGAAGTAGCGTCTGTATTTTATAAGACAAGAAAAAGTCTTTTACATCGCTCAACATTCATGCGTTTTGCTTGCTCAGAGCGCTATGGTCCAATCTTTTTTGTGGACCAGCTTGGAGAGAGGGGGTATCTGGGAGAAGGTTTACTTTCTGCCTTTATGCATTCAGCAAACAAAAGTCTGCTCGAGTCGGGATTAGAACTCGATCCCCCTTGGCCAAGCCGAAGCCAAACTGTTTTAGTGTCTGGGCCACACATCCCACGTCCATTAGGCATCTCACAAGGTTTTTAACTGTGGAAGTGGCAATGGTTTTAGCGCGTCATTACCTATAAAATGCTTCCAATGGCAAGCGTCTCAAATAGCCTCTGACAACCAGTTCAACTCCTGGACATCACATGTGGTTCAGATACTGAGCCCGGCGGAACTGTTTTCATTGTCAGGGGCAAAGGAGAGAAAATATTCCCTAAAGTAGTAAGCTTAGAGAAAGAAGGGCTCAATAGACTTGGTTGGCTACCCATAAAAGAGAAAGGCAAACACCGGAAAGACTTTGGGAGACAAGCCCGAGAAAAAAATCAGGAGCTAATGACCCTTAGGCAGATTGCTGCACACTGTGCTAGAGCCTGGCAGAACCAGCGTCACTGATGATCCCAAACTATAGAAAAGTTCCGTTCCTTTGGTCACATCCGCTGCGTGAAGAGTGGAAGGGGCGGGGCTGCTATGCGGGCAACATCATTTCCACTCGAATTAATGCCCAGGCTTTCATCTCGCTTATCCAAAGCACTAACATAACCTGGGAAATTTATGAACGGGGTTGTCAGCATGATTATGGATAAGGTTGATTTGTGTGGAAAAAAGGAGCTACAAATGGGAAAGTTTGATAAATTTTATTCTACAACGCTAAACAGTGCAAATAAATTATATTACAACTTTTAAAACATATACATAGGTTATCAATATTTCAGTATTCTGTATGCCGGATACTGAAGTCCTTCGAAGAGCGGGTCTGCAAAGCATCCACACAATCCCGATGCAGTCCTAGCTGCGATGGGCAGGACACGTCTGCAGAATGGAAGACCACCACATCCCTTAACGACTATTGTATGGCCAACTAAGCGAAGGAAAGCGTTTGGAAGGTGGTAAAAGAAAGAGCTTCAGGAAAACCATCAAAGATTCTCTGTAGGCGTTCAGCAAAGACCCAGACACCTGGGAGACAGAGGCACATGACATGGCATCGCGCTGTGAAAACTGGTTGCTGAGAAAAAGAGAACAACGCTGGCTGAATAAAAACGCCAGAGAAGAAAAACAAGGCAATCGACATCAGCTCCAGCTGGAATAACCTGCCCAGTGTGATGCCGAACATTCCGGGCTCACATAGGTCTCACCAAACTCATGAAGAGGCACAAAACCCCAGTGCAAGGCCTCAGCCACTGGATGACAAAGTGGTCATCATCAAACCACGATGGACGAACTATATATTCTGTATGCCGGGTACACCTAAAAGTTTACTATTCATAGTTCTTCCACTATAGGGGCCTACATGAAATTGTCTAACTAGGTCAAACCCACAAACGTATTGTAACCAGTATCCAGCAACGAGATCTATCATTTATATTTAGTTATTTTGTTCAGTTCCGCTCAGTTCTGGCGTGTTCTTCAAAAGTCAAATCAATCTCTGCTTCAATCTTTGCTATCTTGCGGGTGGCGTGTGTGTTGTGGGGGGGGGGAGGGAGAGGAGTGGGTTAATATGGTACAAATGGACAAACTTCTTGTTCGCCACTGTCGCCATCTGTTGGCTTTGTGATAGCAATTTTCTGAAATTTTTAGGTTTGTTTTTATCGATTACTTTTTTTTTTGTTTCTGTCTCCAAGTTTTATCGATTGTTAAAACTAAAGAAGGATCTCAACTGTCAGTGACATCACGACTGACATGAAGTCCGCTGTCAGTTGCGTGGCAAGAAGTTTCCATTTGAGCAGGAAGGGGTGGGGGGGGGTCTTTTTATAGGGGGGGATGTGTGGGATGGAATGAAAAGAGGGAGGGGGGGCGAAGAAAACGTTGTTTTTTACAACCAAAGTCCGTTCTCCCCCACTCATCGGTAGAGCACGCGCGCGCACGAGAAACAAGAGCCTTGTCATCAAACCCGCCCTCTCTCCTGGCCTCGCGCTTTAATGCCCCCCATTCCCCTTCCTCCCATCTTTACACGCCCTCTCTCACTCCCTCTCTCATCGCAGCCCCTTCCTCGCCTCCATCCTGTTGTTTCCAGTTTCTTTTACTGATCAACCTGAAGATTTTCTTTGCGTTCACTGCCCCTCCGAAGTCTGACGGAAGGAGAGGCAGAGAACGTATTTATTCTAGAGGACACTGGTCATCTGATTGTGTGTCGGGTTTTCTTGCTTCATCACAATGCATCATATGTCCGACGTCTTAATACCGTGTTTTCTAGTGCGGTAATTGTGTAGTTGGATGTGTTCAAGGAGCGCATGGTGATAACGGACAGGGCTCCTTGTGTTTTGCTTGTAGTTCATGTGACCTTTTCAAGAGGTGAAAGGTGATGGTGGGGAAGATTCTGAAGATGTGAGTGAATAGTTAATGAATCGCTCACCGTGGATCACTGAGTTAGGCTGTGTGAAATCTAGCACACGGAGGTGGTCAAGAGGAGGATTTCAGGTGAGGGCAGGATTGAGATAATGGTCAGCGTGACTTGAACTACAGTGACTGAACATGCTGACAAGCTGACAGATGACGTAGACCTTTTATTTACCTTATCTTACTGACACAATGCTATCTTATGATGACGAGTAATTAGGCTTTAACTCTTTCTCTCCTAACTGACGATACCAACGTTTATTCCACCAGAATGTGGTAAATAATTACGGAGAGAAAGAGTTAATTATTTTATAACCAAAGATGAAATGATATGCATTTTTTACAAAGCTTATATCTGTCTGATAAAAATTGTGTACACGTCATTTCTCTCCCTTTCCATTCCTGTGGCCCTTGAAACTTCACACAATCATTATTTATTTGTAAGTAAAAACATGAATCAATGTAAAGAAATAAATTAAACAATTCATTAAATAATTAGTGGAAATTAATTGATTTTGTTTGATATCGAAAATGGGGAATAAATCTAACAATATTGAGATATATGGCTGTAAATATAGAGATATTCCCAATAGTGGCTTGTACTTTTGTAAATGTATTTTTATATTTTGCTTGCTTATAAGTGTTAACATAAACCTTTGAAATATTACTCTCTGGAGTAGTTTCAGACTTAATCACAGTAATCTGCTCTTTTGAACAATCAGGTGCAGTAAAGATTAAAAGTAATAAGGAGAAATGTGGTGGCTACAAATGGAACATATGAACTACGTTAGAATATAAAAAGAGGAGGATTGGGAGAAATATACATTCTGCTGTGGTAAAATGTACAAAAAAAATAGTATTCGCTTTTTTACAAAAATACAAAACTTATCAACGCTTCCGTATTCTGTACATCGTACACACAGGAGACTCTATGTCTGAAAATCCTCCAGAGAAGGAAGTGTCTATACATGAAACATTTGCAACGATTTCGAAATGCGGGACAATGCCAGCCAATGCCACATCAGTAGGGTCTACCATTATTCATGTATAGTATGACAAGATTTATAAAGAACCCTGAGCTGTAACTATATACATCGCAACGTAATCTTTGCATCATCTCATCTCTGTGTTGGGCATTGGTCACTAACCAGCTCCTTCCAGGCGTCTTGATTCTAGGCGAGTCTCTCCTACTGTCCAAACGTCTTGCTCATTTGTTTGGTGCCTTCTTTCTAATCACGGCGCCATGTATTCAGAATAATAATATAATAATAATCTTTATTGTCCGTAAGGAAATTTGTCTTACACTTTGTGCATTATACAAAACAAAACTTTATTTTTAAAAATGTACATTCACACCAGACTCACTCACAATTTACATATAAAAAGTTTACATTAGATTGGTTCTGTTTAATGATCTGATTGCCAGAGGAACAAAGGAGCTGTTGTGTCTGTTTGTCTTTGCTATCGGTGTCTTGTATCTCTTTTGTGATGGTAAAATAACAAAATCCTGACCCAAAGGGTGATTTTTTATTTCTAGAATCTTTTTAGATTTTGTGAGGATGTTTGTCTCAAACAGCTGCCCTAATGGGGTTTGTTTTTTGCCAATGACTTTACCAGCAGCATTTAGGATTCTCTGGAGTTTATTTTTATTCTTACTGTTTAGATTGCCATACCAGGCAGTGATATTAAAATGTAAAATATTGCCGATGTGAGCGTGATAAAACATAGTCAAGGCCTTTTCGCTAATATTAAAAGAAGACAATTTTCTCAGTAATCTTAATCTTTGATGCCCTTTTTTGCTGATATAATCTGTATTTGCTGTAAAATTTAATTTTTTGTCTAGGATAGTATTAAAAAGTTTGCACTATTTCAATGGTCTCTCCAGCTACAGTTACAATATCATTTTCCTTCTTTTCCCTACGAAAATCGATAATCATTTTCTTTTTTTTTTTTTTTTTTTTTTTTTTTACATTGAATAATAAAAAATAATCTTTACAGTACTTTTCAATGTGGTCTATTTCTCCAAAATACCCGTTTACGTCTGAACTCTGAGAAAAGGGCAACAAGAGCCGCATCATCAGCGAATTTTGTGAAAGAGCAAAAAAGGTCTATGGGATTGAAAATCGTTGGTGTACAAAATGAACCATAATGGTCTTCCTCACTTTATCTTTCCTTTAAGGTTCCAGGTGACTGTCTCGTCATGCTGAATACAGGTCTGCAAAAGGCCAGGGCCTTGTTTGTTTGTTTTTTGTACAATTGATACTTCATTGCCCTTTTTCAAAACGTAGTCATGAGGTGCATTCAGTTCTGTTAGGTGAACGTAATTTCCGACTTAATATCCAAAATGTATGAAAATGCTCAAATTTTAATTGTATTACTGTCTATCTACTCCCAGACCGCAAGCTAGCTCTTGAAGTAATGACAAAGAAGTTTGTTTAAGATATTTACGACCATTATCGTTTTAATATGATAATAAATTTGAACATTTGGGATAAAAGGTAAACCAGAAAATTTGACGAGATTTGAACATTCTTGTTATTAGGACGCTGTAAGTGTTGACTTTACGGATCTTTGGAGGCTGGGGTAGTATGTCTGATCTTTCTGAATACTCACAAATATTCTAAACAAAATAATATAAGCGTATGCATTGTATATGTTATAATGAAATTTAGCTTTTCATGAGATATGATAAATTCAGAAGTTGAATCTGACGATCAATGCAAACGGTGTGGTCTTGTTTAGATAACATACAACACAGCATTAATCTTTCTCCAATCAGAAATTCTAAAAAGCTTCAATACACGCTATTAACAGGCTGGATAATTAAATTTCAATAACATATTTTTAAATAATAGTCTTAACACGTAGTTTAAAACTTGGTGATTGACCCCCGCTGTTTTACTTCTATTTATATCCTCTCTAAAATTAACTTCTCCAAAAGACAAACAGAATCAGACGTTGGAAACAAACGTTTATATTTAACTCCCTTGGCTAGTTTTAGTTCTATTGGAAGCTTTCCGTTGTTTTGGAAATATAAACATTAAGTTTATTGTTTATACACATACAATCATTTTGACCATGACACTTATTATTACTTTAAGTATAGATTACTTACTTCCACCCCTCCCATTAAAGCCGCTTCCTCTTTAATTTTTTTCATGTAAAGGCACCATACATGCTCTTTAATATGTTCTTCTAATGGACGCCAATTTGTTGGTTCAGCTGTCAACCCATTTTCTTGCCAACCCTTTCTTTCGACAACCCATTCTCTCCACAGATGAGGACACACATGCAACAGTGTACACTTTCAAATTGAATATGACGGTTGCTTAATTTTTTAGGTCATGTTCAGCCAACCGTGTCATCAGATTAAGACCTGTTTAAATTATTCATAAAAAAAAACACACACAAAATGTTTAGTTTTTAGTAGCCGAAAATCTAGAGATTGACTCCAGACTTACAACACTGCCAGTGAAGGCTAATTAATAGAGATACTTAAAACCATACATATAATTTTTATATATTATATCGCTACTTACATGCTTATATTCCACTTACACGGACAATCCAAACG
>JADKLZ010000003.1:4433034-4451019 GCA_021533235.1 Biomphalaria straminea | reverse complement strand
CGTGTTGAGTGCTACCACTAGTCAAAGAGACAAATGGTGCTGAATTTTTTTGAATCTGTGGGGCTTTGATCTCTGTTAAATTTCAATGTTCTTAGCAATTTTCTGATGTTTTTTGTGTGAATATATTGGAATTAACTCTATTTAATGGATAGGAATCAAGTTTCCAGTACATATGAGCCATTGGTCAGAGAAACGCTATACTGCATGATCAGCATAGTCTTGTAGATCTTGTTATAAACCTGCTCCCTAAGTTGGTCTCCTCATTTATAATATTATTTTTTGTGTCCGTGAGGAAGTTCGTATTTAAGTTGTTTTTTTATTTTTTATTTTTTTTTAAATGGTTTATTCAGATTATACTTTCGTTTACAGTAACACACAAGACAAGCAGGTTAAACGTGTCCACGTCCAGATTCTATAATACTGTTGAGCAATGAAGGTTATTGAGGGGTTGTATATAGTTCATGATTAAATACACTATTCATTGTAATATACCTGCTGGAGTTCATAAATTATTGAGTCTTAGTTGCAGACATAGAAGCATTCCCGAATTATGAAAGCGAGATCAGTTGCTCATGTTCATTACAATGAGTGGAATTCATAAATTTTTTATAGTACAAGCCTACTGAATCTTAAATTGAAAAGATTTAAATTTACATAATTTAAATGCACAATAAAATTTAAAACAATTAAGCTTTGAGAAAATTGAATAATTAACAACTGTATCGAAATAGACAGACATAATTATTGTTGTCGCTTCCTTCATCCTTTTTCCTTCCCCCCCCCCCCCCAAAATTCCTTATTTCCCCCCCCCCCACCATTCCTGTAATACTATCAATGGTTAACATAATGGGGGGGAAAAAGATATGCACGATGTGGAAACGATTGCCACCTTAAACGCACGCTGAGGGCTAGGTTCCCGGTCATTTCATCCCCATCACTTCATCTCCTGGTTCTCATGTGGACCCTAACTGGTCAAGAGACATTGGTCTAAGCGCAATGAGCCCCTTTGCGAAATTGTTATTGAACCCCTTAGCGCCATGGATATATATATATATATATAATACCCAAATATAAAGGCTCATTTCTTATCCCATACGCTAGGACAAATTCTTACAAGTGCTCTTTCTTTGCCATCATAGAATGTGACGGGTTGCCTGAATCAGCATCAGCCAGAAAAAAAAAACTAATAACGGAATAGAGCCTAAGTCTGTAATTAACATGTATGACTACATTAACATATGGATACTCTTAGGATTTGAATAAACTTCTGTAATTTAAAATACAAATACCACTTAAAACGCAAACGTACAGGGCTTATAGGGCATATGCCCGTTGGGCCGGTACTGCAGGGGCTTATAGGGTATATGCCCGTTGGGCCGGTACCCGAAATGGGTTGATAGGGCCATAATATCATCTTTTTTTTTAAAAAAAATCTCGTCTGTACTTTATAAGGTATGGGCCGCATGGATGTCACTAAGGCACGTATTAAATCGTTAAAGGTTATAGTATTCTCTTACAAAAGGCTTCCTCTGATCGACGTATGTATATTCACTGTATGTGTATAGCTAGCCAAACATAATTAAACTTAACAGAATGACAGTTAGACCTAGAATCAGATGTCCCTCCTATGATATACAATTTATGGGCCGGATCAGGGCCGATCTTAGGCCACTGCAACCTTTGCGGTCGCAGTGGGCCCCGCGCTTTCATAGACCCCGCGCTAATTCTATGTGTAATTATAAATGGAAAATATATACGAACAATTCCTGGAAATGTTTTGCACTTATTAAAATCTGAAAACTCATAAAAATCTCATGAAAAATAGACAGAATTGTCATTTGTGGGTGTCATTCGTTGCGGAAAACACCAATCCTAAGCGCGATAAAAGAAAAAAAGTCATTGTCAGCTTTCATGTTAAAATGTAATAGACCTAATTGGGCAACTTTTCTTTTTAACGGGACGTTCCCATGCCTAATTTACTTTTATAGTCACTAGCATATAAATATTCCATAGGTTACAAGATTCGTACAGTAACGCTAACTTGGTCGCAGTTTTGTACTTAGGAAAGAATGAAAAAAATAGGAAAGCCGAATTTATTTTCTTATACAAAATCGTAATTTTCACTTATTATCCTTATTCCCACCCAGAATATGGGCCCCGCGCAATCAGTTTCGCATAGGGCCCCGCAAGCATAGGACCGGCCCTGGGCCGGATGAAATAGAAACGTCAGGGCCGATTATGACACCCAGTCCGCTCCTGCTCTGAATGCTCTTATAACACAGACTTGAGTCAAATTTACTTCACCTGTTGCAGTAAAATACAAATATGTTTACATTTTAAAGGTGCGTGTTTCTATGTACTTTGTAGAGAAATATCGTATCTTATCTTATATAATACAGACGTTACTTCAAAAAAGAAGATGATTACGTCCTACGCGTCATGCATTCAGTCATGCATATTTACCAGTGACTTAAATTCTGCCAAGTCACTGGTTTTCCTGGCTAGCTCAGGCAAACCATTCCATGCTCTAATGGCACTAGGGAAGAAAGAGCATTTGTACAGATTTGTCCTAGCATATGGGACGAGGAATGTGCCTTTATCTTTGTGTCTTTCTGAGTATTTTATTAAGTTTTGTTTTTGTATTTGGAGATTATGGTTCAGTGTTTTGTGTATAATTGCTACTTTACTCTTAAGTCTTCTATCCTGAAGGCTTTCTAAATTTAATGATTTTACTAAAGGTGTTACTCTAGTGAAATGTGAATATTCGTTTGTTATGAATCTCATTGCTCTATTTTGTGTCTGTTCTAGTTTCTTAATGTTTTCGGTATATATCTGTGCTTACGTCTCAAAGTCGATATCTCTATACTTACGTAAGAAGCTCTTTTTTTTTTGTTTTCGCTCAATTGAATTTAACGATTGACCTCAGAGGTTAACCCGGAACACTACCCGAGACATTTGTACCAGAGAGATGTCCACCCAACGTGAAATATTTATGGTCTTTTGGTGGGGAAATGGCACCCTAACTCTCTGGGGCGTATAATAGCATTACAAGATTGGACTTGGACGAGAGTGAGAGAAAATAGAGGACTGAAATCAGGGGCGTTTCTTTGGAGAGAGATGGTGTAGAACACTTTCTTTTAAAAACATTATTTACCATTTAAACTCGTTCAGTTGGTTTTGGCTAAAATTGGTAATATGTATTGATGTAACGTGATATGCAATCATTAGTAATGAAATGTAATGACACGTAATGAAATGTGACAGTTTAGTCGTGATGGCACGTAATGGCAAACTACTTTGACAAGCTAAATATTCTAGTAAAAGTTTTACCATCGTTTGAATGGTCTTTTGAAAGATTGGCGTTATGCTCTTTGAAAGTTAGCCTTATGTTCTTTGACAGGTTAGCACTATGAACTTAAAAAAAAAAAGTTTGCTTTTTATGATAACACCTACCCAAACTCGTTTTGATTTACTTCTCAATCATCAAACATATATCATTTAGTTTTTATACTTTTTATGTATCGATAGTATTCTAATATGGTAAACATCTTTATACATATTTTTTTTTCTTTTTGAAATCAAAAATAGAATAAGAGGAAACCAAATCCAAATCGTGTATCCATTTTTTTTACTCCCCATGAACACACACAGACAAAACATTTAAAAACAGAAACAAATCTAGACTGAAGTTGACGACAGACAGAACATCTAAAAAGCAGAAACAAAAATAGACTGAAGTTGACGACAGACAATGCTAGATATCTTTTCACATTTGCCTCTGAAAAACTTGATCTGGTTTCTGTTCTCGTCTGATGCTAAAAGTAGCGGCACGATTGGTGACGTCACAAAGACCGGCTCTTCTATCGTCTCCTTAGCCTGTTGTTTTGTTTCAAACGGAAACATTCGACGACCTGCGTTTCAGACGTCGCCAGTTCAAACACAGGTCTGTTTTCCTGTTGTCTTTGAGAACAATCTTTGGTCCCTATGATGTTGGATTAGTTAAGCATATACTGATGGATAACGTAGTGATGGCTCTCAATATGTTGGACAATGCAACAAACTCTAGTAGATAACATGGTGGATTATATAACAAAGAGTTGATCTGTATTAGTGTTTTGATGTTTCATTTTTATGATATTGTTTTAAAAGGAAGGAGAGGAAGAGGGGGGTCATTAAACAAGATTTGTTTCGAAATCAGAATAATAAATTTACTCCCCCCTCCTTGAAAAAAAAAATGATATTATCTTTAAATTTTTATCTTTTTTTTTACAAAGCTTATATCGAATCTTTTTGTCTGTCTGTCTGTCTGTCTGATAAAACTGTTGTACACGTTATTTCTCCCACACTCTGGGATAAAGTTGAAACTTCGTACAAGTATTCATCGGCGTAGACACGACATTAATTAATGAAAGAAAATTTAACAATTAGTGAATGACTTACTAATAATGAATTATTTTCTTTGATACAAGCGAGGGGAATTAATCCTCCAGTATTTACAGATACTGCTAAAAATGTAGGTTATCGTCCCCTTAGATAATTGCACTCTTTATTTCTACCTCACCAAATTCAGGGATCAAGTTGAAACAATTATGTAGAACAAAAATGTTGCTACCATGAAAGTCTAGCCTCAGCTGTATGTTTATCTATATCTAAGTTACAGTCTCACAATGGTTATGCTTGCTCTGGTTGTGGTAAAATATGTAGGTCACAGCTGGGACTGCGCAGCCACGGGAAATACTGCATTCCTCACTAATCTTCAGTCTCGAAGACAAGCTTAATTAAGCTACAGTCTTGCTTTGACTTAATGTTTGAGCGTTCACTAGCAGTCACCTACATCACATGGTGTTTTTGTTTTCAAGTTAAAATCGACAGTTGAAGTTTAGTGCACGAACTAATTAGAAAACAAACAAAAAAAAATATGTGAAAATGTATTCAAATACACACTTAAATTGTTCCTTATAGTGATTTAAATGATAACATTGACTAGCTGGGCAGACGTACAGGGTCGTTGGTTTGAAGTTCCAGATCCGAGACACCTGGCTGTAAGAGTGTATTACTTTTAACTAATCCTTTTCAAAATAATCTGGCTCAATTTAGAACGAGCTGCTTTGTTAAAACAACATTTTACTGTAACGTAGAACTTTGGCCATTAATTGGTGAATCTATAAAAGTTTGTATCTATGTCCTTACCCCTAATCGCATGGTCGCATGGCTAAAGCCATGGACGGGCCTGCCATTGGGAGAGGTTCTATCCAAGGCAAAAGACAGGAGGAATGGAGAAAAACGGTCGACAGATCTTGCGTAGTGACCCAAAGATCTAACATCCTAAGGGATATGTGAAGGTGATGGCATGAGCTCTTGACCGCCGCCTCGAAGGTGCATTGGTTCTTCCCTGTCTTCCTGGTATATAAAAGTCTTTGGCTGGGTCCAATGATATATAAAAGTCTATGGCTAGGACCAATGATATATAAAAGTCTATGGCTAGGTCTAATGATATATTAAGTCTATGGCTAGGTCCAATGATATATATATAGTCTATGGCTAGGACCAATGATATATAAAAGTCTATGGCTAGGTCCAATGATATATAAAAGTCTATGGCTAGGACCAATGATATATAAAAGTCTATGGCTAGGTCCAATGATAAATCAAAGTCTATGGCTAGGACCAATGATATATATAGACTATGGCTAGGTCCAATGATATATTAAAGTCTATGGCTAGGACCAATGATATATAAAGTCTATGGCTAGGTCCAATGATATATAAAAGTCTATGGCTAGGATTTATTTATCTTCAAATCTGAAGAAAGCTCTGAAAGCCAAAGTCATAAAAGAAAACCTTTGCGTTGCTGATCTCGGGAATCGATACTTGTATAATTTCTAAAATCTGATCCAATGTTTTCTTTAATTAACGTTTCATTAAAGACCCAATTGTAGCCACATGGAACTGCGGTTAATCAAACCAAAGCCTTAGTACCATCTCTCCTCTATTTCTACCTGTCAATCAATCGTACACTGAACTGTTGCCTTTCAGCGAACACATTTAAGCCTCAAAACTATTCCCCCCCCCCCCCACCGGTTTGTTTTTTCCTCCTCTCTACATCACGTTCGCCTCTCCCTACCCTCCTCCCTCGTCTTACTTCACTCCTGGATTGATTTTGTTGGTCTTTGAAGGAGCCCGCTTCTCCTCTATCATAGTCTGACATGTTGGTCAGAGCCTGAGAATCTCGTTCAGTTCTCGGTGGATCTTGGTCATTCTCTTTTCAATTGTGAGAATCTGGTGGCAGAGAATCTAGTGGCAAAGAATCTGGTGGCAGAGAATCTGGTGGCAGAGAATCTGGTGGCTGAGAATCTGGTGGCAGAGAATCTAGTGGCTGAGAATCTAGTGACAGAGAATCTAGTGGCTGAGAATCTGGTGGCAGAGAGTCTAGTGGCTGAGAATCTAGTGGCAGAGAATCTAGTGGCAGAGAATCTAGTGGCTGAGAATCTGGTGGCAGAGAATCTGGTGGCAGAGAATCTAGTGTCTGAGAATCTAGTGACAGAGAATCTAGTGGCTGAGAATCGATTGGCAGAGAGTCTAGTGGCTGAGAATCTAGTAGCTGAGAATCTGGTGGCAGAGAGTCTAGTGGCTGAGAATCTGGTGGCAGAGAATCTGGTAGCAGAGAGTCTAGTGGCTGAGAATCTGGTAGCAGAGAGTCTAGTGGCAAAGAAAGCTGGTGGTCTAGGGCCTCCAATCATCTAAGGCCGGACCTGACGTAATAATTTTCATGTCTTAAATATACAAAATAAAAAGACATTGGGCTTAATTCGGTATAGTTAGTTCGCATGAGCCTTTAATGTCTTTTCGCTTTGCCATATGCTATTTTTATCTTACCCTTTAAGTTAAGGCCCATAACCTTGCATACTACTCATATTCAGTCACGTTAATCTGAGTGCAGTCAGGTCCTACAGGGACCAGTACAGTAGCTTATGCTTTCCTTATTTCTTTACTGGTCTCACCTCAAAGGGTTCAGGTGTCGACAGGTGGCTGGGTGCGGAGAGGTGGGGGCAGGGGAGAGAAGTAAGGTGAATAACAGATGCAGGAAAATAAATTACGGCGGTGGGGAGGGCTTGAGAAGATAGAGGTGTTTTTCTAAGATGACCCAAGGGGAGCCAGGGGTAGGGTACTGGTGTGAAATGTTGCCTTGCTTAACTGAGCATTGGTGAAACGTTTAGCCTGGCTATGAGGGGGAAGGGAAGACAGATGTAGTGTACTATCCTGGCGTGATACTTTGTCTATGTGAATCCTATCCTATACTCTTAAGCGAGCAATTCTTGTATATATATATCTTCTATTTCGAAAACGGCTCTAACGATTTTCTTTAAAATTTCAACGTATCTAAATGTTAGTGAGAAAAAAATTTTCAGCTCATTGGCCACATCGGGAAAACTCGAGTTCGACCGTTATTTCGATACATAAAATGTCTCGTTGTAAAATTAATATTGGCTTCAATATATTTATGAATGAAAGTTATGAATGAAAGTTCTCCATGACGTAAACGGGAAAAACGCTGCTTTCGTCACTAGGCTTACCTTACTACAATGCAAACAAGAACGCGTTTAGAGATATGAATGATGGGATGTGTAAAACTAAAAGCAGACCACGTGCTGTAGCACCACTGTGATGGATGGATGGCAAGCCGGTATGAACTTCTTATTGTCCGACAGTCAGGCTGGGCAGGTCTTTTATTTAACCGAGCAAGGCTCGGCCACCTGATATCCATGTCGTCAAGATTCACTACAAGCCGTCTCTTCGTCTCTCCTCCGTTATTCGTCTCTAACCAATTCCCGTTGTTTTTAATTTACTGTCGCGTCACTCTAAGGAGTTACCCAATTAAACCAAACTCCAACGCGTCTTACTAGTGAGTCATTAAAATACAGATATATTTTTAATAAATTTGATTAATTTATTGCGTTAGTAATCTTACATTTTCATTAGTGGCCACCAAATTCACTTCCCCTTGGGCTTCCCATGACCTGAGGCCAGACTCGAAATAACATCTCGACATTTAGTAAATGAGGGTAAGAAGGCCTACGCGGAGGAATTTTTACAACGTAGAGAATAAAAAGTCCCTTAATCGGCGTCAATATTCAAACACATTTTTTAAAGGCTTAACGTCAAGGAAAGAGCCAAGAAAAGTAATGCATGTAGAGAAATTAGGAGACTGTAGTTAATCATTACTTTTCTTTTTTAAGCGTCTTAATTAAAGGGAGGCAATAACAAGCTAAGTCAAGGCTAATTCGATCCCATCGCCACCTGGTGGTGAACCCTGGCCAGAAAAGTCACGCTGGGAGAAAAGCAGAATTCTGGGAAGAGATTTGAGCTTAATTAATTTAACATTCTCTGGGAGCACCAATTAGACACTCGTTGACCTTTGTCCACAAGGCCTAGTCAGAAGGTTAAACCAACGTGGAAACGACAATTAGCGGACATGGAGATCTGGTCCCAGGATTCTCTAAGCTTGTGATAAAGAAGACACTGTATACAAACACTCTCATCAGATGTATCCAGACTGCTATCTTGTTAAACATCTGTTTTCTCTGATGTGAGAGACAAATGAGACAGTTTCTTTAGAACCAAAACATGTCAAGTATTTACTAAGAAACTTTAAAAAAGGATGGAGAAATATTGTAGATTCTAGTTGTAGAGTAGAGGGCGCGGTGGCTGAGCGGTAAAGCGCTTGACTTCCGTACTGGAGGTCCCGGGTTCGAATCCTGGTGAAGACTGGGATTTTTATTTCGAGATTTTCGGGCGCCCTTGAGTCCACCCAGCTCTAATGGGTACCTGACATTAGTTGGGGAAAAGTAAAGGCGGTTGGTCGTTGTGCTGGCCACATGACACCCTTGTAACCGTGGGCCACAGAATCACATGACCTTTACATCATCTGCCCTATAGACCACAAGGTCTGAAAGGGGAACTAGTTGTAGAGTAGAAGTTTGGGCAAAAAAAATTGTCAAATGTAGAACTCTTTAGTGGTCTAAGGTTTGTCGTTGTGTAATGAGGTCACAGAAATGAACCAATGAGGCTTCTTTGTTCAGCAGATTTCATGTAGCTTTGAGAGCTTGGAAACTCTCAACATTCAAGATTGAAAATAGACATTCTGAAGACTTTTAGTAAATTCTTTTTTGAACAAAAGACCCCGAATGCGTTGGATTGATGATGGGAAGCGTGGTCGAGAGGCCAAGTGCGGCTTGAGCTTGGCTTGCTTGGCTACCTAGAAGGGGGCTCGAGGTTCGACACCCGACTCGGGCAGAGTTGTGTTTACTGAGCGCCCAAAGGCAGCACGGGAAACCAACTCCTAGATACCCCCTCCCCCCCCCACTGGTCCATAAATGAGATTGGATCAAAGCGCTCTGAGCATGCTGTAAGCATGAAAGTAGCGCTATATAAAAGCTATAATAATAATATCAACACATTAACTTATAAATTATCCATCCCAGTGGCGCTACAGCACATGAAGGTTTCTGGCCTGCTTGCACACATCTTTCCACTCAGATCTCACCTGGGCCTTTCGTCTCCACGCCCTAACCCCAAGCTGTTGCAGATCTGCTTCCACATCATCAATCCAACGCATTCGGGGTCTGCCTTTGGGTCGCCTGCCTTTTGGTTTTTGTCGGTATACGATTTTCGCACCTCTGTTGTCTGTCATTCTTTCAAGGTGACCTGCCCAACGTAGTCTGTTCTTTTAATTTCGGTCACTATTAGTGGGTCCTCATACAGTTGATAAATCTCATGGTTAGTGCGTGTCCTCCACCCTGTTTCATCCTGTATATCACCATATATTTTTCTGACGATTTTCCGTTCCCAAGTATTAAGTAAATTTTCAGATATCTTAGTCAGTGTCCAGGTCTCACTTCCATACATTGCTGCTGGTGTTATGTTCGTTTTGAATATTATTTTCTTGGTTTTCCTTGAAATTGTTTTGCTCTTTAGTAAATGATGGGTGCTATAAAATGCTCTGTTGCCTCCTGCTATTCTTTCTTTTATTTCTTTTAGTAGGTCATATTTGAAATCAATTGTACTTTCTGGATATTTAAAAGTTTGGACATTTTCAAATTCACGGTCTTTTATTTTCATATATTGTCCCTCTGTTTGATAGTCTCTTGTCATTGCGATGTACTTGGTTTTACTGTCATTGACCTCAAGTCCTGCTGGTCGAGATGCTTCTTCTAGTTGTGTGAAGGCTCTAGCGATGTCAGAGGTTTCTTTACCCAATAAGGCAATGTCATCGGCATAAGCAAGGTATTGTTGAGGTTGGCTGTATATTGTCCCTGTTGGTTGCGGACCCATGTTTTCTCTCCTGAAGTAGTTAGTAATAGTTCCCCTTGTGTTATATATATATATATATATATATATATATATATATATGTGGCATTTTACGTCTCTAGAGACGATCTTTTCCCTTTGCAAGCTCTTGTGTGACTAAAGAGGCCGATCCTTGATACACAGCTGCGATCGCAGGTTGAGCATATGTAGTCACCAGGCGCCGTTGCACTTTCACCCTTCTTTCTGCTTCTGTTGTGTATGGCATCTGCAATCAAAGACCCCTCCTTTATGCTCTCTCTCCAAGTGGATCTATCTTGTGCCACCTCTTCCCAGTTGCTGGTGTCGATCTTAAAGAGCTTCATGTCCCGTTTGCATACATCTGTATATTTCTTATAACTCCCTCCAGTTTCCGATTGAAAAGCATGCAAACCATTGTCATACCCACCTTTTCCCATGGTAAACACATTCTCCCTTTTAACTATGACTGTACGTACAGTAGAGTACATTACAAATATATAACAGTGCGGAAAAAAAGTACAATATGACAGCCTATAGCAAGTGCATAGCAGTGCATAAAAAGTGCATAATAATAGTACAACATAATATTCACATCTTTCTTGCATGAGATTTAATTATGTATGGTTTAATTATCAAATATCTTATTTTCGTTTTAAATGAAGTGAAAATATTTTGTTGTTGTTGTTTTTTTTTCAGCTTCCTGTATTTGATATCAATGGACCTCATTTACCAATCGTTAACAAACACTTAGCCACGTGGTGCTCTATCTCTTTTATTTAATTTACTATCTAATTAATTTTGAATACGCGATGGTTGTCACTTGAGTTGTTTTTTTTTTCGTTGTATTATCAATATGATCACATGACTAAATGTTGTTAGTTTACGACTGGTGAATGAGGTCCATTGGCGGTTAGCTAGTGCCGCCTCTGGGTTCGTGACACGCCAATGACATATACAGCAATAAGCCTACACACAACAATGTGTTCACTTGCACACGATACACAGCACACTGGCTGAAATCCACTCACACATAGGGCCTACAGCTGTGGATTATATTTCAAATACATACACAGTCGCACGCGCGCACAATCTAGCAGCTGTCACTTTTGCCCAGCTCCCACATAGACATGTATATATGTTATCCTCAAACTTACCCCCCCCCCTTTTCCCATGTCTACTTTCTCGCTAAATAATAATGTCATTCTTCACCGCGACCTGCTGCATCGATCAATGACAAGTCTTGACCATAACAAACCAGGGCCTAGTCACTAACACACAACATTAAACAGCACAGACAAACAGCAAACAAACAACTTTTTTCACCGGAACTTAAAAGACTTGTAAAAAACAACAATAAGAAGCACCATGTTGTCAATGTCGGCCTATTTGTTCCGGCGCATGTCTTCTTTGCATGGAGTTAAATTTCATACGCACCGGAAACAAAAAGGTTAGTCACGTGATCTAAAACAGCGTAGTGATATTTAAGGTTTACTTATCTATTTGAACTGAGCTAATTCTTTTTGATTACTCTATAAGATAATCAGTTGCAAAGACTGATTTTAATCCTTGATCAATTAAAGTCCAAATTTTTGAGTCTGTACTTCACAATTGTACTTCATATGCTTGTTACTTTTGAACGGGAAACTGGCTCACAACACTTCATATTTAGATCTTCGAGTTGCAGGTATCCTAAGAGTTGAGTTAAACTTAAAGTCTTGGAACTCTAGCTCCGCAGAGTTCCGTCGGCCTGTCTAAACCAAAGTTCTGTCCGGGAGGTATCCGAGCAGATATATATTTATTACATCTCTATTACCGATGGGTAGTATCTCATGCCGCTTGGGTTAGAATCGAGGCCAAAGGCCGAGCACACAGAGGAAGCTCCGCCATAATTCTTATATGTACTACATCAGCGTACTGGTTGTGTCCGGCATAAAACGGCCTCTTGAGGAATGGTGTATGGACAGAAGCACTGTTGTTGTGGCTTCATGAAATGTAAACACGTTGTTTATAGTTAATGTAATTAAAATAGCCTTGACACCTACTACAACATGACAGACCTGAAAGTATTAAAGGGAGTCTCTACTTTAACGTATATATATATATATAAATATGTATATATATATATATACATTATTCCACAGTCTAGAAAAGTACCATTAACTGTTTTAGTTTTCTTAAGCGAATTAGGGTTTGAACTCATACTTTTTTTGTTTTTATGAAGGGATGCCTAAACGCCAAAGAGCCATATCCGGTCTGTGACGGGGGATGTCCGACTTTTCGAGGCCTCTCTACGAGATGCAAACGATGCCTCATGGACTCTTTTTCACAGAATGTGATATTTTCATACCATTACGGTATCAGCTGATGACGAGACGTGTTTGACTTAATGTGCTTTACAAAATTAAAAACTTTCGCTTGGTCTTTTCAAATTGCATAAATAAGACCGTCTCTAATTGTTACTCACGCCAAGACTACATCTAATACCTTTAATATGATACACCTACATGCATCGTATTATCTCATCCTTACATTCGCTTCACCGTTGATGGCACGCGCTTGCTCGTGAGCATGTTATGTTCCAGCGCGTGTTTGTGTATTTTAAATTCAGCAGACGCCATTTCGTCTAACGGGCGGAACGAAAGAACGGTAACACACCCGAGGAAAGACAACAAATCACTTGAGAGTTCCCTCCCCTTTGATCTTCACCAAAATGGCTGCACTTCCTTTCATTAAGAGCTTGAACTTCGCAGTTGTTCTTGAACGTAATCTGCGAAAGATCAGGAATCAGGCTTCGGAAAGGGCGGCCGAGAAGGTTGTTAGGTGGAGCTGGAGTTACTGGTAATGGCAACTGAGAAGGGGACATAATGAGGATCACTTCTGCCAAACACCCTAGCAGACGGAAGCTGTTGTGTATTTATACCAAGTGTATCACATGTTGCTAGTTGGTGAATTGTTTTTCCCTTTTGGATGTTAAATTGGTTCCATTTGTTCCCGATGAGGCTCCCGGTTTCCGAAGGTTTAGAAAAACAAAGGCACATGAATGTTGTTAAATGTTGTTTAATATAACAGGTTGGCTTTAAAGGTGTCTTGAGTTCACATATACGTTGTATATGCTTAAAAGAGTCACGTGATAAGAATGTAAGGAAAACAAGAGCTATGATGAAATACCATTCTTAGCGGCTCCCGAAAGGGGAAAAGACGCTATTAGTTTTGTGTGGCCTGTCTGTCCGTCTGTCTGTCTGTTTGTCCGTCCGTCCGTCCGTCCGTCCGTCCGTCCCGTTTAGATCTCAGAAAGTAGAAGAGAAAATGAAAATCGGACATCACAATAATTTAGACCATTCAAAGTTCTGATGCAACGACTACTTTTTCTTTTCTAGAAGCTCAAAATCTAATTTTTTAAAATTACTTATGCAAGCATTTTTTTTAAAGAGAAAAACCTTACTAGTATGCATTATAAATCAGACCTAATTTAAGACATTAATAATGTCATAAATTTCATTTTTTTTTTTTTGACGTTTACTTTCACTTCTTATATTGGAGTATTTACTATCCAAGTAAACAACCCAAAAAGAGGCAAAGAAAAGAGGCCTAATGCCTAAGGATTACTAGGATACACAGGATCTGTAACCTTCTATCTGCATTCTTATGTCATTTGTCTTTGATATAATTTCATTCGGATGTTCTTTCTGAAAATATTGAAACTTGCCTGGGTGGACCACTTCGGGGGCCGATTTGAAGTTTGTGTTTCCACACAAACTGTCTTGGTAACCTTGTTATTTGTTTGGATCGATGTAATCTTATTTTATTTATCAAATATGAAATTTAGTTTTTTTTTTCTTCATTTAAATTATTTTTTATTTATTTGTTATTACATCTAAACTTTTCTTTTAAAGTTAGAGATTATTTAGAATGGTACCACCCGTCTTTTAAAGTGTTAGTAATAAAAAATACTACTTTACCATCTCCGATTTGTCCGTGTTCTCTCTCTCCATCTCTCTTTCTCTCTCTCTCTCTCTCTCTCTCTCTCTCTCCATCTCTCTATGTCTTTATATCCTCTCTGTCTCTGAACATCACTTTGTAAAGACCCCTGTCCACATGTTATTTGTTCTATTTCTATTTTCAAAAAAAATTCTTAACACTTTATAGTACTTTATACCCGTGTTCGAATCTTGTTAAAAAAAAACTGGCATTTTTAATTTCGGGATCTTTGGGCGCCTCTGAGTCCACCCAGCTCTAATGGGTACTTGACATTAGTTGGGGAAAAGTAAAGGCGGTTGGTCGTTGTGCTGGCCACATGACACCCTCGTTAACCGTAGGCCACGGAAACAGATGACCTTTACATCATCTGCCTTATAAATCGCATGGTTGAAAGGGCAACTTTTTTTTTACAAGATGTCAGGCCACGTGATTCGAATAATTAGATAACTTGATCAGCCATTCTTAATTTTTACCCCCCCCCCCCTTTTTCGTTTTTCCATTTTATCTACATAAGTATGCCCCTTTTATCAAGGAGTATTCTCCCCTGCCATGTTTAATTGGTCTAATGTGTTTTATTTATTCAATGCGAGCGTGTTTTTCATCCTGTGTTTGTGCGTGTCAATGTTAAAGTCTCACTGACACAATTATAAACTGAGTGCAAAGTGCAAGGGAAGCAACTCTAACCTGAGTACATTTTGACGCAGAGTGCTTTCCCCAAGTGAATTTTAAAATAAAAAGAGTAAATGCTAAAAATGTTCATTGAATATATATCAAGACAGACCGCGCTTTGAATACAGACATAAACAAAGACGTAAATATAGACGTAAAGCTAGACATAAACAGAGACGTAAACAGAGACATAAACATAGATTATGCTCACCATTGTTCACCATACCTGCGACAATTAACATTTCAAGAATTTTACATACATTAAAAAAAGCAAAAGGCAACGGCACATATCATTCAGAAAACGTAGGCATAGTCATTAGTTGCCTGATAGACTAGAGCAGTGATTCCCAAACTGTGTTCCGTGGAACCCCAGTGTTCCGCGAGGCCTGGATAGGTGCTCCTCGAACTACTGGAATACTTAACCAGAAGTCCCCCACGTGAAGTAACCAACCTCTCAAATTGATAACCTAAATGTTTACTAAATACTCAGTATGTGTGAAGTGTTCGATTAAGGGACAAGTTTAGAAAACACTAAACATTGACATACACATTGACCAACGAGGACACAATCTTAATGCCTTCTGTCATTTATGGTTGTTGTTTTTTTTTTTTACCGTATATTTCTTAAAACAGGGACGTGGTGGCCGAGTGATAAAGCACTTAGCTGCCAAACCGATGGGTCTCGGGTTCCAATCCCGTGGAAGACAGGGATCTTGAATTTCTGGGCTTTCAGAGCACCTTTGAGTCCACCCATTCGTAATGGGTGCCTGACAGTATTTGAGGAAAAGTAAAAGCGGGAAGTCGTTGTGCTGGTCAAACGACGAACTTGTTAACAGTTGGCCAAGGAAGCAGATGACCCTTACGTTATCTACCTTCTACATCGCAATGTTTAAAAGGGAAACTTTAATAGTTAAAAAAACAAAAACTAAACATACTTTGGTTCAGAGAAAATTCACTCAAATTCCATAATCTAATTTTTTTTCAAGACATTATAAATTCCTGTGTGTGTATGTTTCTGTGTGTGTGTGTGTTTATCTTTTATGACTGTGTTTTTCCTATCTTCAGTTTTTTTTCTATTTTCCATTGCATTTTTTTTAAAAGTCCCAGCTCAGGGGAAAGAATCAAGACTTACCATTCCTCTTCCCACTCTCTCAATAGAGTCTAATTTGTATACTATGTTCAGGAGTGAAGAGAGGAAGAAATAAAAAAAATGATATTGCCCTCAGGTGTGTGGAACTAGTTTGCCTCAAGGGAGACTATGGAAGGAAATAAAAAAAATATATATGGGTTAGTGATCAATCCTCCTTCCGCTTTTTTTAGTTTTAAAAATAAAAAACACCGCGTAGCAAGGGAGATAACTATTCTAACTACATATTCTTTCAAAGATTCTTGTTTTGACTAAAGACTTGTGTTTAAAATTCAAAACAGGAATTATTTTTTGTGTGTAGTACAAATCTATATTTACCTGTGGTGTAAGTTACCAGAATGTTTCATGTAGAACATATTATAAATAACGCATTCTATAATTTAATTTGTATTATAGTTGCCTAAATAAATTTTTACTGATTGCCATACCCAATATAATGATATCACAGCTCTTTTTATATATTTCGATGTAGGCATGACAGCAACTACCTATATCCTCAATGTCTAGGTGTCCCTGGTTCAGCTGTGATTTGCGAATAAAACAAGTAACACTTGATAACACAGAGAAACTTTAATAACCATTACGGCATCTCACAACAAGCTGGACTCTCTCTCTGACAACTAACACACTTCCAGTCATTCGCGCATTTATAAAAATAGATTATACATTCAAACACACATTCATCCGTGACAAATGGAATCAAAACATGAAATACTCGCAACACGGAGTTTACAACCGATAATCAATTTAAAAAGTCATAAAGTTTCTAAAAAACAAAAAAAAAAAAAGATAACATTTCTGGCATTCTGCAGACCTTTGAAATAATTTCAATTAGCTAAGAGAGTTAGACTATGCAATTTCTTTATTTTATAAAAACAAGATTACAAAGACAGTATTTGTAATCACACAAACTCTGAGGCAGCCCCCATGGGTCTGCGATGCATGTAGATAGGTTCAAAACTTTTAGCACGACTATCAGAAGTTTGCGCAAGCTACCAACAACCGCTATCTTTCTCCATACAAAATGTTCATGTATTGCAGTATTTCAAAAACCACTATCTGTGACACTACTATACACAAGAACTCTTCTTTCGTGCATGGGTCTTATAGAGTTTTAAAAATGTATTATATAAACCAAATACTCCCTAATATAAAAATAATCAAATGATATACTGTAAAACACGCACGATTCTGGAGTCATAAGATTGTGCACTTTTATAATCAAGAAATATTTCGCATCGTTGTAGCTGTTAGTGTATTGGAGTAAATATATGCCATTTAATTTTATAGTCCAGGTAGGAGGTTTCCATAGCTGGCCAATCTCACCAGTAGTGTGTACATCTGTATCTGTATTCTTTCTCTCCCTGTCTGTCTGTCTGTCTGTCTTTCTGTTTTTCTCTATCTCTATCTCTATCTTTGTGCGTGTTATAGTAAGAAGGCCATTTTTTTTCCGAGTATATTTTAATTATATGTTTAATTAATCTTGTCTCCTTGAATATGCTATTAATTAATTTATTTATTAATTAATTTAAATATAATACGAAATAAAGAAATTATTAAATGAAAAGATAGAGAACAACTGAGATAACTATAGAAAAAGACAACGAGTGAGGTAGAATT
Source organism: Biomphalaria straminea (assembly GCA_021533235.1). Lineage (NCBI taxonomy): Eukaryota > Metazoa > Mollusca > Gastropoda > Planorbidae > Biomphalaria > Biomphalaria straminea. The sequence continues at coordinate 4,433,279 of JADKLZ010000003.1, read as the reverse complement.
TAATAAGTTCTATCAAGAGTATATTATTGATTTAAGCCAAGACTGTAGGAAGACAGGAAAACCATTAATTAGATTTACATTTGTCGTTGTGATGAAACTAAAGAAAACATCTATGTGTTTAATTAGATAACATTAGACTAATAGATGGATATTGTCATAACTCAACAGACATAAAATTAGATAAACTGTCGTATGCGTGACATTAAATTCACGTTTGTGGAACAAAGATTAAGTGATATTATAAA
>JADKLZ010000003.1:4369058-4379178 GCA_021533235.1 Biomphalaria straminea | reverse complement strand
TGCCTGTGGTCATCTTTGGTAGCTATGGGCAGCACAGGCTGACCACTCACGAGTACCTGACTGCCCTGGTCGACACTGAACTCATAAGAAATCCCAGGGTTTCGTCCAAAAGATATGACCTATTTTTGAGAAGAGAGAACCAAGCAGCAATCATTCGCAAATGTACAACTCAAGAGAACAGGAATAGCTTTGGAAATGTTCAGAAATTAAAATAGTTAAAAATTACTTGAATTAGTCAACATTAGTAGCGGTTATTTTATGGAAATAAGTCAACAAAATATTAATTCACCAATCGATATAACAATGTTAAAAGGAGTTATCTAGAAATTAATGTTTAATTGTCTAAGAATATAATGGTTGAGCCTCTTTATTGTAACTTTGAGTAACTATCGCCAGTTAACTTAGGTACTGATTTTTTAAAATATAATTGTTGTTTGGTCACTAACAATTTAAATATCATATTACAACAGAGGGTCGAAAATCGTCTTATTGTCCAGTCTCTATATGTTATGACTATAAGATACTAACATATATTTGATTATAAAAACATTCGTTTTTGTTACCAGAAATACAATTCTATTGATGTTAACGGAATGATCTGTTAGTATTGTAAATTAGTGCATGTCAACATTGGGGGATAGGCGCTATGACAAGATGTCTATTCAACATCATCATGAAACTAACGGATTCTTTTATGGGCGGCGTCACACAGGTGCTAAAAGGTTTTGCAGTAAAAGGGGCAATAAATTATCTCAGAGTAAGCACTCGGGAAGATTTAGACCGGAATGCCTAGAGTTAGTGGAGGCGGATGAATACATTTCATTCACGTCTGCACAGGACACTCGTTTTGACCTGACCAATTTTTCTTTCATTCAAATATCGTTAGCTCGACCTCCATCCTTTTTTTACGTCAAATCTTTTTAGTTATTTCTCTCTTTCTCTCTCTCTCTCTCCAAGGCTCTCTTTCTGTCAAACTCTACCCGCCCCCTTCCACTCGTTTTACGTCCACAAGAAATGTATTGTTGACTTCATAGGAACTCCAATTGCACGGCTCTCAAGTTATGACAGAAACAAGTTCAAGATTTATGAGTTCCTCTTCGAGTTGTGAGACCCAGGACAGGGGAATGTAACCCGAGGATAACAGATGACAACGATAGACCTCGCGCCAAATCGCAGAAGTAAAAAAAAAATATAGCTTCTAGAATTACAGACTTTTGATACATATCCCGTGTAGTCAAAAAAAACACTAGGGCGCGCCGTCACTACTGTTAATGGTGTCGCATGCGAGCGCTACTTGTCACGTTCCAGCGAGTGTCAGTCGGAAGCGCCACCTACCTCGACTTTGACGCTTGAGTTGAGCGGACCTCCTGCCTGCAGACATTCGCCGTTACAGCCAAGTGACCCGGTCCTGTAGGAAAACGTGGTTCCGGCTGCGTGTACTTGACCTTCACCTTGAAGTCTCAAGCCAACGTTCAGGAAATAACCTTTGCTTGTAGAGAGCGCTAAGGAATATTGAGAGAAGAAACATAATAGATACATGCAAAATAGTTGGATTGGCTAGAAATCTGAAATATAGTAATTGTAAAGCTTTTATTTTTCCAACTTTTAGATGCCTTTCTTGAGGCGAACTTTTTTTTTTTTTTGGTGACTGAATTAAAATATCGATTTGTTAAGAAAGATTCACTTTTATGAATAATCTTTTAAAATTTAATGTAATTAACAGGGTGGCCGCACTTTGTCATCAGTGCATTTATAATAAAGAAATGCCCTTGTACCTTAGAGAACTGGTCGCTTCGTATATTTCTCAGAGAACATTGTGCTCCAAGGATTCAACGCTTTTTGTGATAGCACGTTTCTCCCTCTGAAGTTACGGTTAACGTTCAGTACACGGATCAAAAGTTTGGAACTCACTCCCCATTGATCTCCGACAGACAGCATGCTTCACTACATTCAAGAAGAACATTAACACCTATCTGTTCAAAACCTTTTTTAGATTACTTTTTTAAAAATTGTAGCTGTCCTGATTATGATTGTAATGTTATCACAGTGCCTTGAACTTACATTATGTTTGTTAACAGCCCTCTAGAAATTAAATTGCTATTGTGATGCAGCAGCTTGATGTCAAGAAAAGCCCGGGGGGGGGGGGAGGCACGAAGGCGATAATTTCTTTTTAAGGAACGAATAAAAATGTTGCATTGAATTTATAGATTAATCTTCTGTACGGTTCTGGCCAGAATTGTATAGTCCACAGAAGGACTTGCAAGAGTCAAAACAATTTGGAAAAAAAAAAAAGACGTAGTCCTCGACCCTAAAATCAGGACATTGAAATATGTATCTACCAAAGTGATTCTGTCTTAAATTACTACAAAGCGCTTTAAAGTAAAGTTCCCCTTTCAGACCGTGTGGTCTGTTGGGCAGATGATGTTAAGGTCATCTGTTTCTTTGGCCAATGGTTAACGAGCAGGGTGTCACGTGGCCAGCACAACAACTAACTCCCTCAACTTTCCCTAACTTAAGTCAGGGTACCCATTAGAGTTGGGTAGTCTCAGGGGCGCCCTAAAAATCCAGAAGTTCAAAAATCCCAGTCTTCACCAAGATTCGAACCCAGGACCCCAGGCTCGGAACCCAAGCCATTAGCTACTCAGCCAGCGCGCCCCCAAAGCGCTATATCATCGTTCTATTAATCCAGTCAAATTTTGTTCAAAGCTATTCTAATGAATTCATGATTTATTTTGTTCAAGAAAGTTCATTGAGCAAATCGGAAGGTATCTGCTGTACTAACCTAAGTGATTCCTGCTTCGGCTCAGTTCTGTAATGTTGATGTTTCTGGCGCCAGCAGGTATGGTCGTGACCTCGCTGTAAGCACGGAGGGGCAAATGGGTCCGGGTGAAGATACCCCTTATGAAGCGACAGCTGGAGCCGTCCCCGCCACATACTCCGCAGTGGTCAACAGGAGTCTTGGAGCCAAGAATACCGTCACAACCTGTGTGCTGAATCACAAAGAGGAATTTAAACTTTAAGTGTTGGAATCAGTAAATTAACAGTAAAACAGTAATTTGTCTCATTTCAGACGTTGCGATCAATAAGGCAGATTATGTAAAGGTCGTCTGTTTCTGTGGTTCATGGATAACGAGGATGTCATGTGACCATCGACCAACCATTTCCCAACCGATGAGATGTACCCATTAGAATTGGATGGAATCAGGGGGTCCTAAAAATCCAAAAAATTCAAAATCCCACCTTCAGCGATATTCGAACCCGAGTCTGTTCGGAAAACAACTGCTTTATCACTCAGCCACCATGTATTAAGCAATAAGGTTAAATCTTACAACTGTAACTTTGAATACTAGATATTAAAGAGATGGTCAATGGTCAAGAGGTTTATATACAACACTCACCAAACACTTGCCTTCCATACAAACTGCAGTGTTGTTTTCATTACAGATGACCCCGTCGTCCACTACCTCCTTAAACCGGGCGTAGTAGCCGTGACCCACGGATTTGCAGGACAGCTCACACGGGGCAGCATCTGTTCATTGAGAGAACATGAATACATAGATAGTAGAATAGCATCATGTAAAGAGTTACATAGATAGCAGAGTAAAATCATGTAGAGAGTGACATAAATAGCAGAGTAAAATCATGTAGAGCAGGCATGTCAAACTCATTAAGGTATATGGGCCGCATAAGCAACTTACTATGACCTGAGGGGCCGCAGCAAAAAATCAGTTTTAAAACAGCCTACTAGTTCTATGTAAATTAGAAATAATACAATATAATACAATAATTAAGGGGAGGATTCACCTCAATTATATCAATTTTCTTATTTTTTTTACTTTTTTCAAATATGGTTTCAAACGATTATTCATCCATTTCTCTACAGTTTTTCATTGTTTTTAGTTAAATTAGACGTTTTACAATATTTTAAAATAATTTTACAAAATATCAAGTGTTCTAATTAATTTAGCTCATTAATTATGCAAAAAATAAAAAATAACGTAACTTTATTATTTATTGTCCGATTTACAAAATTTTTTCACTAGCATTCATATTAAAAATGCTAGAATCTTATCTGTATCAACAGTATAACTAGTTGTAAAATGAATTACCATTGGTCCAATAAACTCATTTCCTGTAAATAACTATTATTCCGACCAATCAGCGATCTCTTTGCAAAAGCTTATGGAAGCTTTATCATAAACAGTTCCGGCGCATGCTTTTGCTTATATCGCTAGTCTAGTGTTTATTTCTTCAATATTATGGATAAAATGACAAAGTGTGATCTAATAAAAGAAGGAAGAAGCCAATAAAAGCGTAAATTTAGAGGGAATAAATGTACTGTAAGATGAAAACAATCTAGATCTAGATCTAGTACAGGTATGGAACCTAAAGCTGAGTCTAGATCTATTGAATTAGACTATTAGACTATAGTGAAACTGATGTTATTGATGTATGTTTCTGCATCTAATTCAACACTGGAATATAGTGTATCTATAGCTAAGGAGAGTAGACCTATTACGTTCTTATTTAGGATGATATCTCTTTGTTGACATTTAAGCCCTTATTTCCTTGATACAACTATTACTTAGTATTACCCCTCCTTAGGGTGAAGTGTAGACTATCACCCGTCCTTAGGGTTAAAAGTAGATGAAAACCACAAGTAAACCATTATCACAAGACTATTCAGTGACTAAAAGAAAGTGAGGCTTGTCAAGTAAGATAGTTTTACATTGCAGCCATTCTTCAGGTGAATTTTTATGTGAATTTTCTTCCTATGAAAATATAAATGTGAGCTTTTAACTAGCTATCTATAATGTAGTTATTATCAGAGATACAGTCACAGATCCCTAGCCCATATGAATACTGCAGCCCAACCTTGTAAATATAGGAACAGAATTCTACATACAGCTGAAAGTAGGCCTACTGCTAGTGAAAGCATGTTGTCAGCAGCTAAAGAAGTGAAATAAAACATGAACAGATAGCCGCATCATATAATGATATATGGCAGAGAAGGGGCTTTATAAGCAAAAATGGAATAGCAACTGTTTTATCTGTCAATCCTTATAAGGCCATGTTAAGGTTAGGTCTAATTAATCATTGTTTTACCAAATTAAAAAAAAAGACTTTCATCAGAAATCAATTATAAACGGAGATTCACTTGTTGAACAAATGACAGATAAGGGCCGGGGGGGGGGAGGGTCCAAAACATCGAAAAATGTTCAAAGTAACATCAAAAAGACAAGATAAAAGAATACAAGTGGAAGAGAAGGCCATGGCTGATAATTCACATCTCTTTGGGGGTATTAGGTTAGTATTCATTGAAAAAAAAACATTTTTTCCCTTTAAAGTTCATTTTTCTCCTTTTTAATTTTTTTGACAAATTTCTTGACATGGAATCAAATTATTTAAAAAGTTGTTTATATATCTTCATGAAAATTGGCACATATCAAGAATGATATGCTTTGAACTCACCCTACTACTTTGGCTTTAATTAAATAAAAAGTTTTAAAGTTATAGTCATTTATAAAATGTTATTTTGAGTTTTTTGCGTACAAAAAAAAACACCATAAACAAAAAAAATTTTTCAAAGGGTAAAACTCATTAGAATACAATAATTTTAGTAGGGCAAGTTGATAATATATGTATAAACATATTTGCAAAGTTTCAGCTTAAAATCTTTTATACTTTATGAGAAATTTGTTCCCAAATGTTTGTTACTATTTATAGTAACAGGCAGCGGTGACGTCATACTAAATGTCAAAATTGACATTTGACTTTTTTTTTACTCGTTTTATGTGTTTATCAAACTATTTGGAAACTTTCATGGCTGTGGTACCATTCTAAGACATACTTTGGTTTTAATGTGAAACCTCCCCTTAATGGTATACCTGTCCCTAAGCTAAATTTGTAGTACTATTGGTTAATTAAAAATTACTATGATAACGCATTATTTTCTTTGTCCTGATGTATGACATCTTTTCTGGGATACCATTTTATTAATGTCAGGTTGAAGTTTGTTAGCCACTGACGCTTTCATCACAAATTTTGATCAGATAATCTCGAACGGTGAAGTGTTTTAATAGTTTTTACTATGGAAAAGAAATGCTCACAGAGACCAGTGCATGCAAATATAGCTAGAATTCTAGCTGCGAATTTCCGCAATTTAACGAACCGTTCAGGGTAAATGACTGTAACATTTTGGCACAGCCATTGGAATATTCTTAGATTTCAACTAAGAACCTGACTTCTATTCTATCAGCTCTAGTTGCACATTTCCAGCAGCATTTTCAGAATCAAATCAGATCGCGTGATCGAGAGACTAAGTGCTCTAGACTTTGACTTGGCTACCTAGAAGGAGGTTCGAGGTTCGACACCCGACTCGGGCTGAGCGCCTAAAGGCAGCACAGAAAACCAACTCCTAGATGCCCCTTCCCCCACTGGTCCACAAATGAGATTGGACCAAAGCGCTTCGAGCATGCTATAAGCATAAAAGTAGGCTATAATAATGATGATGCACTGAAAATGAGCAAATTTAAAATTAATACAGTCTCACTTATTTTTGCAAGTAACTTTGCGTCAAAACCATTTCATTTCGTGGTTGGTGGGCTATATCTTTGTTAGACTAGCTAGCTTTACCAAAGATAAATTGTAGGCACCTACTGCATTTTCACTTCCTGTCATTTCTCTAAAATCATCCTCGATTGTTATGATTAGAACAAAACTCTAGTAGTTCCTGGTATATGTCAAAATTCCTGTTAAAGGCCCTTATGAATATAGCCAAATGTGCTACACCCGTTACGTCAGTTGACTCATAGAGACCCAATGAAAATAATTCAAAATCAGCTTTGTCGTTCTTTAATTGTTCAAGCAAGCTAACTGACATCTGCAACAGTGTCTCTAGTTCACACTATTTCTTTGAATGCTCTCTACTTTGTTTCTGAATAAATGACTTCTGCTTTAACGAAACACCCTTCATAAAATGACATTTATTTAATGATTTGAAATGGCTAGCAATGAAGTTTGGCAAAATGTAGCTTGCTTTCACCGCAAACTCAACCGTTGTTCAGTTTAAAAAATACTATTTTTCCATTTAAGTAGCTTGTCATCTCTTGTTTTCCAGCGTAATAGTTGAACATTATTTGGCCACCCGGGCCGCATGCAAGGTGGTCGCGGGCCGCATGCGGCCACCGAACAGATATTTCAACAGATATTCCATCAGACATTTCAACAGATATTCATTCCATCAGAAATTTCAACAGATACCCCATCCATACTTTAACAGATATTAAACCAGATACCCCATCAGTTACTATACCAAATACATCACCAGCATTAGTCTATATAGTATAAAATGTACTTTAAAACCAGCTCAGGCGCCAACTTGTCTTAGCTGACATAGAAGAGAGCACTTGGCTGCATGCGGCGTCGGAACGAGGCAGCTGAAGGTCACTTAAAATAGGCTGCGGGATACACATTTGAGAACAAAAGAAAATCCGCTGCCGAGGACAGACGCAGAAAATCTTAATTGACCACAAGCAGAAAATGATTATGCCTGCCCTGGTTGTGGCAAATACGAAGCCGGAGCTGCGTAGCCACGGGAAATTCTGCATTCCTCATTAATCTTCGGACTCGAATACAAGCCTTATTATAAAACGTAAATAGAAGTCCTATTAATAATAGGCTTGTCTTCGAGTCCGAAGATTAGTGAGGAATACAGTGTTTCCCGTCGCTGTGCAGTCCCAGCTGTGACCTACATATTTTGCCACATCCAGGGCAAGCAAAACCATTGTCCGCAGGTGGTCGGTTTAGATTTTCTTTTCGTCGTCTGCGTTTGTCCTCGGCGGCAGATTTTCTTTTGGTCTCAAATGTGTATCCCGCGGCCTTTGTGAGTGACCTCCAGCTGTCTCGTTCCGACGCAGCATGCAGCCAGGTGCTCTCCTCTATGTCAGCCAAGGAAAGTTGACGCTTAAGCTGGTCTTTGAAGCGTTTCCGTGGGGCGCCTCTGTTACGTCGGCCACCTTTTAGCTCCCCAAAAAAGACTGACTTTGGCATACGTTCGTCTCCCATACGGGAAACGTGCCCTGCCCAGCGTAGCTGTCGGATCATAAGAAGTCCCTCTATACTGTCTATACCGGCGTTCGCAAGGACATCGCTGTTTGTAGTGCGGTCTTGCCATCGTATGTCCATGATGGAGCGCAAGCACCTTTGGTGAAAGCGCTCAAGCAGTCTTAGCTGTTTTCTATATAGTGTCCATGTCTCAGAGCCATATAGAAGGGTTGAGAGAACCACCGCCTGGTAGACATTTATTTTTGTAGGTAGGCGGAGCGATTTGTACTATTAAATCACCATTAAAACACAGGAGTTTGGGCTACGAGGCCTTCGCCAGCAAGAAACAAAGAAGACAATGAACACAAACTGAGGCTTAAAGTCCAAATGTAATAGTACGAGTAAAACGATCCAACATTCATGGAAAAGAAGGAAATCAGAAAGGCTGGACTAAAGATGTAAGGATGTGACAGTGCCACACGAAGCCTCAAGGAGATCATTTATATTCATTTCCATCTCATTGTATAGAAATATGGCAGAACGAATGTCTCTGTTCTTGCAGTGTCGGCAATTCTGAACTCTTTTGAACACAACATTGACGTTCTAATGATCTAGTTGTTTTAAGAGAAGGTAATAGTAAGACACGTTTGTATATAAAAGGAGATGGAAACATACACGCCCTGATCCATTTCCGCACCCGCCCATCTCTCTTGCGGCACTGTCACGCCCATCATTCTTGATAATAGCCCCGCCTCCTCTTCCACATGTCGTAATACTGTCACGTGGTTAGACATGCAAATAAAACGTTGCTGAAAAAAACAAAGGGATGTAACTACAAGGTACACATACTGTTGATGTAAGGCTCCCAGATGTACGTCTTGTGGCCATAATACACGTTGTTCTGTTTGGCACACTCTCTGGTCCGGTAATCTGACCGTTGGTCATCATTACATCTCTGAAAAAAAAAAAAAAGACTTGTGGTATCAATGATTATTTGCTTGATGTACAAAAGTTACGCCTAACTTGTAAGCTCGCCTCGAAGTCGCGCAAAAAAAGTAGTGCGCCAAAGTCGCGCCAAAAAGGAGCGCCACAGAATCACGACAAAAAGTAGGGACCCAAAAATCGCGACAAAAAGTAGCGCCCCAAAGTCGCGACAAAAAAATATGTATTTCATTCTGGTCAGTAAAAGTAGAGCGACATTTTAATAAAACTACTTTAAATAAATTATATGTTTTTGACTTAAATCTAAGTCACTCATTGTGGTCCCTTCCTTTTCCCTCCTCTCAGCTTCCTTCACCATCTCCGTGTCTCATTTCACGATTTCTTTCTATCTAATTAATCCCTTAACCCTTAACCAACTCTAGAAATTTACATTTATTTTCTCAATACATAGAAAGAGTGAAAGATCGGTTCAGCCACACAATAGTCATTATAAAAAAACATAAATGGATCTGCAATAATCAAATCCTACATCTGAATAGCTGAAAACGTCTTGCAACACCAACAGTTGCATCATTAGAGAAAATAGAATCGACTGACAAGGAGAAAAACCAAAAAGGGAAATATATTTTATATTTTGATTACACTTATCTCCCCTTTTTCTGAGCTATTTAAAAATAAAAAAGGTTTTTGATGTTCAACGAAAAACAGGCACGAGTGAAGAAAGAGGCGGAAAGTGAAAAGAGGCGTTGTGATGGGGATGTAAAGCTTTCCTTGTGATGGTACATAGTAGACCATGTAAAACTTTCCTTGTGATGGTACATAGTAGATCATGTAAAACTTTCCTTGTGATGGTACATAGTAGACCATGTAAAACTTTCCTTGTGATGGTACATAGTAGATCATGTAAAGCCTTCCTTGTGATGGTACATAGTAGATCATGTAAAGCTTTCCTTGAGATGGTACATAGTAGATCATGTAAAGCTTTCCTTGTGATGGTACATAGTAGACCATGTAAAGCTTTCCTAGTGATGGTACATAGTAGACCATGTAAAGCTTTCCTTGTGATGGTACATAGTAGATCATGCAAAACTTTCCTTGTGATGGTACATAGTAGATCATGTAAAGCTTTCCT
>JADKLZ010000003.1:4342836-4369048 GCA_021533235.1 Biomphalaria straminea | reverse complement strand
TAGATAGTAGATCATGTAAAACTTTCCTTGTGATGGTACATAGTAGACCATGTAAAGCTTTCCTTGTGATGGTACATAGTAGACCATGTAAAGCTTTCCTAGTGATGGTACATAGTAGATCATGTAAAACTTTCCTTGTGATGGTACATAGCACATCTACAACTATTATAATTTTTTTATCGAAGTAAATTCCGAGTTTACAATCTAATGAAGATGGTCTTTTACAGCTGAAGCATCCCAAGCATCTAGATCTCACCTCACCGTGTATCCTATCCTCATTGATTGCCCCAGATACCAGAATGTTAGGGGGATATGTTTTAGAGCGCACACCTAAAAAACGCTATTCGACATTGTCGACCCTGGAAAAGTACTGGACTTTGTCCGGGAGGTGGGGTTGTCTACCAAGATTTGATTTGTGAAATTATGAACATATAATATTTACATAAGATTTTTACTAAATTATTAACTCTTACTACCTTTACTATTTTAACTTTGAATAGACCTTGCTTTTAATGATTTAACTGTAAGCAATTTAGCTCTTGTTTTATTAAGGGAGAGTAATCCTTTTAAGGATTACGGGCACGACATGGCTTAAATTGTGCCGATGTGCCGAAACTCAGACTCTATACCAATTTCGATATGTACAATATTGTTGTGATTTTGGGTCCTGCATATGACACTTGTCCAAAGCCCCTCAAATAGATAGGGCCGCCTATGAAATTATGTATAATACAGAAAAATAAAATGACTTTAAAATCCACTTTAGTACCTGCATGGAGAAAAAACTACCTTCCAGAACAGGAGAGAATACATTAAACATTTTTCCATGTTTATAAATTGTCCTATAATAAAAGTCGTGGCGGGCTAAAGGACGACAATTCTGTTGCGTGGCATGTAGATTTCTCTCCCTTTGTTCCTTGATGTGCTTTTAATCCCGTTAATTTTTTGGTGTCCAAGGAGCCGCCATGGTAATAAATTAAACATTAAGCAGTCCCGAACAGACAAGTTTACATTTTATTTAAATACAAACTTTTAAAAAATGTCTTTCCCTCTTTATTTCTCTCTCTTTTTTTTTTTTTTTAATTTACATTTTCGGACGGAGCAAGGAAAGGTAACTTACTTACCCGAATGTTACAAATCTGATACTGTTTTGATGGTCCTTGACACACTTGTTCTCTCCCTTGCCTGTGAAGTTTTGAAAAACTAGTTAAATAAAAGAACAGCCAAAAAGAGAGAAAAAAAAATAAAGGTAGGAAACGATTCTACTACCCAGGGCCGGCTTTAACAATTCGGAAACCTAAATAATAGGTGCTGAGCCAATACGCTAATGTCGCTTTTTCAAAACTATTGGACTTACAATCTAAAATAATCAAATCAGGTCTGTGATTCCTATTCTTAGCTTTACGATTCAGTCAAACAATTAGAATAATTTATTTTGACCACTTTTCATTATTTGTTTCAAAAAAACTCGTACAACTTCTGCTGTGTGACCACATTTTTTAGTCAAATTTCAAAAAGAATTTGGGGGGGGGGAGGTAAGGCATGGGGACTGAGCAGTAAAAGCACTTCATTTCCAAGTGGGAGTCCCGGGTTCAAATCCTGGTGAAGACTAGGATTTTTAATTACGGGATCTTTGGGCACCTCTGAGTCCACCCAGCTTTAATGGGTACCTGACCTGACACCCTCGTTAACTTTGGGCCATATAAACAGATGACCTTTAAATTATCTGACCAATGGATCGCAAGGTCTGAAAAAAGGAGTTTGTTTTTTTAAAAAAGATTGTGTTATTATTGAATTAGTTTTAAAAAAATGTTTACTGAGCCCATTGTCGCATCCTTGGAACTCAGGGGATCTCACAATAAGAATATATTTTTCTTAGTACTGGGTATCAATAGTATAATTTTGTATATGGCGTCAGCCATGCAATCCAAATATCATGGACATCTTGCATCTGTGTGAGGAACACTAAAATAGAGTGAATGCTTCCTGAGAATATGTAAGAAGACGTACCCAGTGTCATAGACATCTTGCATCTGTGTGAGGAACACTGAAATTAACGTTACCAGAACAGAGGGCAGTAGACCCAACCAGTGCCACAGACAGCATGTATGACAACCACTGAAGTGAAAGTTTCCAGACCCCATGCCAGTAGACCCACCTAGTGTCATAGACAGCATGTATCTAGACATGTCAGCCATGACAATCATCAGATGATTTATTGCCCAGTTTCAACATATGCTGAAAATAAACACCTACCGGCGCCCTAAGATCTACCGGCGCCCTAAGATAACTGAGGAAATATAAACAAAAGATGATTCTGTGTATCTTAGTAACCCGCTCCGTGCAGCACCTCGTAGAGATCACTCAATTAATAATATTTCATAGGACAGTCGTTGCAGAAGATAAGGAAGACATTCAGTTATAAGAAAATGTCTACAGAAAGCGAGAATACTGATTTGTATACAGGGGCGTAGCAAATATTGTAGCTACCAGGGACAGGAGTTGAGTTATTTAGTACACTTCCTCACTATATATCATTATCATACTCGTACCCTAAGCCAATGATCCTCAAACTGGGGGTTATGTCTTTACTAGTTTGTTGTGTAAAGTATGGAATCAATAAAATTATAGTGTGATTCTTTTTTTTTTTGCTCCTAATCTGTTTGAAAGTAGATTGAGCCACGTCAATAGGATCTGATTTAGCATATAATTTACCAGGTGTCACCACCTCAAAGTTGGTGCCATTGAGAGGATACCCCATTTACTATATTGTGAACCCAATTCACTACCATGTTGTGAGAATGTGAATACTTTTAAGCATGTGTGAACAGTCAGTTGAGTGAGAGACTTTGAAGCAGTCACTAGAAAGTAGTTGGTACAAGCAGTTGATATAATTAAGTTGTTTAAGTTATTTGTAACAGTCACTGGAGTTGAATTAAGTGTAAGCAGCCACTATTAAGTATTTATTATACAGTATTTTGTGAAACGTTCTATGATGGATATATAGCAATCATTCTGAATTTTGTGTATCATTTTCTACAAGTGGTATTATTTGTACATATTAAAGTATTATTTGTGTCTGCTAAATAAGGAGTCATTTTCCTCATTTAAAAGTGAAGTGTGAACGTATAGACTATATAGAGTATTGATCCTGACTAAGCCTACAGTAAATAAGTTTATGGATGAACCCGCATGTCACCACCACCGTGCCACCACGCCTACAGTTAACGTATTACTACAGTAACATTCACACAATATAAAACTCAGCGTAGACACCAGGTTTACAGAGTCTGTCTAAAATACAAGTTCACCTTACATTGTTCCATCAGAATTCAAGATTATTACTTTGTTAGACCAAACCTCCCGCAGAGTGGCAGGGAGGCAGTCGAGTGGGGTTTTAGTCATGTTTTTCCTTTTACTTCTAGAAGTTCCCCTTTCAAACCTTGTGGTCTATAGGGCAGATGATGTAAAGTTCATCTGTTTCTGTCACCTACAGTTAACGAGGGTGTTATGTGGCCAGCACAACGACCAACCGCCTTTACTTTTCCCAAAAAAATCATAAAATTAAAAAAAAATCCTAGTCTTCAACAGGATTTGAAACCGGGACCCTCAAGTCCATAAGCCAAGCGCTTTGCTCCTCAACCACCACGCATACTTCTGGAAAGTTCATTGAATACAATTTATGTAACAGTATGTTTATACTTTTGGAAATTCCAAGAAATAGATATAAAGGATTCTGAAGGTGGCATGACAGTAAATATTTAACTCTTTTTTTCCTTGAGTATTCTATTTCCAATTCTGATACGCATTTAAACAGCTGTCCCATTTGATGGAGGCTTTCGGTGATAGCGAGGAAACAATAGAGGCGATCTTGTCTGAGGCTTGAACTGAAGGCGTTGATGCTGATTCATCCAGAGATAGGAAGTTTATAAATACAAATTTTGTTTATGCTTTCTTTTTAATGTTTCATTAGTTTCAAGCTGAGGAAGTTGTTTTAGATCTACTTGGATTGTCTCCTCCTGTCAGACTCCTTACGTGAGCTGCACTGATTGCAAGAGACACGCGAAGTCTATTTTTAACTCTAGAGATATTCCCGGAGCTATATTTATATATGAATAGATACACCACAAGTGTATTAATAGAATCAAAATATGGAAAGGTCAGGGTCGAGGGATGCTGTAGTCATTAAATAGAAAGAAAAGATATTTCCAGGTAGAAGATTTTAATACCCAGATCGCATTTTCCAGGTACAGGTATAAAATTGTCATTTATTGTCACGGACAGGTAGAAACATTTTTCTAAAATCTTTTGAGTGACTTCGCATCCAGTGGCGTAGCAAGACACACATGGGCCCGGGTTCAATAGTATCTTGTTGCCCCCCCCCCTCACAAAAAGACAAATTTAGTGTGTGACAAAATTGATTAATCTGAATGTATTGGTACATTTATCAAAAGACAATGCAAGTGAAAGGATCGTAGGGCCTACATTTTATTTTTTGAAAGTAATAATGTCAGTGGGTTAGATTCAGTTATTTAAACCAGTTTTCACAAACGTACACTTTATTTTCATTTTGGTGTCATCATGTGAGCCCCAACTGGTTATAAGCCATGGGCTCAAGAGCAATGAAGCCCTTCACTCCATGGTTGTTACACCACAGACTGTGGGCCCCTAATGGTCGTGGGCCAGGGTTCATTGAACCCCTTCGCGCCATGGACGCTACGCCACTGTTCGCATCTGAACCTAGAGTTCAGGTTTCGATTCTCGGGGAAGAATGGAATTTATACGTTACGATGATGTTGTCAATTGTAATCAAACTGAATTTCCATTAGACTGGATCAATAAAATTATCTTATCTTATCTTATCTTATAATTTCGGGATTTTTAGGCGCCCCTGTGTCCACCCAGCTCTAATGGGTATTTGACTTAAGTCGGGGAAAGTAAAGGCAGCTGATTGTGGTGCTAGCCTCATGATACCCTGCTAGTTAACCCTTGGCCAAAAAACACAGATGACCTTTACATCATCTGGATCTATAGATAGCAAGGTCCGAAAGGGGAAACTTCACTTTTTTTACGTGCAATTTGCTTCCATTTAAGCGTTTATTTCTCAACGTTTCATTCGATATAAAAATATATAAACTGTTTATTCCTTTATATAAACACAACGTGTGGGGCAGAATTATCTAATTATAATAGAATTGTTATAATCTTTTATAATTTGGCAACGTTTCTTGTCCATTTCTCATTTGATATATAAATCTATAACTTTTTTTTTTGCCATATATAAACATCACGTATCAGGTTCAGTGTGCGGATAATTGAAATAGAACAAACAACTAATTTGTTATTATATTATCGTTCTAAAAAGACAAAAGATTTGATTGTCCAATCACGAAGTGATCAATCTTTTAAAGGCGCCATCAAATAAACATTTATAATATATTAAAAATAATAATCTTTTCTTTAATTTTGTTTTAAATTGTTTCATTTTTTTCTGGTCATAGATTTACAAAGCGTACCCCTTTTTATTTTTCCATTTACAATGTTGGATTGGATATTATTTAATCATAAAAATAAACAAATATCTGGACTGGAAAAGAGAATAAAAATAATGAATAAATAACTTAATTTTGCTCGTATCGCTTTGTATTAACTCTTTCTCTCCGTAATTATTTACCACACTCTGGTGGAATCAACGTTGGTATCGTTAGGAGAGAAGGAGTTGCAATATTTACTCTATATTGATATTTTGACATAGGGGGTGCGCGAAAACCCGTATAGAAAAACGGGAAACAATTACGCTGAACGAAATTTGAATATTCCTGAACTAAACATCTTGGAACATGTCATTAAAATAAATCCCCTCTCTTTCTTTAGGCGCGCTAGCTAACCACTTTATTAAGTGTCCACTAGTGCAGGGGTCGGCAACTTGCGGATCTTTAGTTCTACACGCAAATATTATTAATTTTATCGAAACATTTTTTAAAGTAGTTCTGAATAGTTTAATGAGGCTTAGGCACAAATTCTATCTCTTAGCCACTTGTACTCGCCTTTCACCACACCCCTCCCCCAATACACGCGTCGTCTATGTTACCAGTCCATCAGAAGCTCTCGAATGACGCCATCGTCGAATGTTTCTATGTAGGTTTCAATTCGCTTTCGACGCAAGACTGCGTGCTTTGGCTGTGACGTAAATTTTGTTGTTTCAAGTAAATGAGTTAGAAGAGATTATCTTCTCAATCTAATATGCAATCTACGAGTAATGCTAATCGGGCAAGCTTTGTGGTACCACTAGAAATTGCACAAAAAGGCAAACCATTTATAGATGGTGAGTATGTCAAAAACTGCTTCCTACGTGCATCCGAAGAACTGTTTCGCGATTTCAAAAACAAACCAAAAAATCGTGAAAAAATAAATCAAAGGCACGGCACAAGTTACTCAATTAGTCAGTTATATGTCTTCTTATGGTCCAAAAGTATAGCAGAATCTCTACCTCGGGACAAACTGGAAGGAATGATATAGTGTTTATCGTACAATAATACATTGAAAACAATAAGATCAATTGAAATAATGTCTTTTCAATAGCAACTGATGGAGCCAGAAATATGACTGGAAAAAAAAGGTAACAACGATTCCTCATAGCAAAATAAACCACGAAATTCTTACGTTTCACTGAATGATACACCCAAGAAGCACTATGTACCCAAAACGATTCGAACCAAATATAGTTGAGGTAATGAATTCGGCAATGAAGATTTTTAACAGCATCTTGTCCAAAGCAATATACCATCGTCAAATTAAAGAATTCTTAAACAATATGGAGACTCAGTATTCTGGGGGCGTGGTGGTCGAATGATTGAGCGCTCGGTTTCCAAACTTTAAAATTTGATTTTTGATTTTTAGAACTCAAGCCCCCATCGAACATAACAAGGCGAACCCTAACCTGGAATCCCCATGGAAAGAGGAAGAGAGGACGGCCCAGGAATACATGGCGCCGAGATATGGAAACAGATGCTGGGTTCGAATCCCGGCGAAGACTGGGATTTCGAATTTCGGGATTTTTAGGGCGCCCCTGAGATCACCCAACTCAGATGGGTCGTTGTGCTGGCCACATAGCACCCTGCTCATTAACCGTTGGCCAAAGAAACAGATGACCTTTACATCCACTGCCCCATAGATCGCAAGGCCTGAAGGGGACAAACACACACACAGACACATATATATTACTTAATTTGTTGTGACAAACACGCAAGTACTATTTATTGTTGCAAGAAAAAAAAAGTGCGGCTCTTTAAAATTGTGTAAATTGTAATTTTTGGCTCTTTCAACTCAAAAGGTTGCCGACCCCTGCACTAGTGGGCCTCCTGTTTTGTCTAAGTTACAAGAGACAGCGTCCACTAGTGGGCCTCCTGTTTTGTCTAAGTTACAAGAGACAGTGTCCAGATACTTACCTGTGCGTTGCGTGACACCGGCGTATCCTGTAAGCCGTGCCATAGCCGCAGGAATGACTGCAAGAAGACCACGTGGTCCAGGGGCCCCAATCACGTGTTATTCTGTTGGCTGACTGAAAAAAAAAAGTATAGGTTTATAATAATAATAATAATAACTCACGACGTAATGCTAATCCTGAGGTGCGGTGGCTGAGCGGTAAAGCGTTTGGCTTCTGAACCGGGGGTCCTGGGTTTGAATCCTGGTGAAGGCTGGGATTTTTATTTCGGGATCCTTGGGCCCCTCTGAGTCCACCCAGCTCTTATGGGTACCTGACATTAGTTGGGGAAAAGTAAAGGCGGTTGGTCGTTGTGCTGGCCACATGACACCCTCGTTAACCGTAGGCCACATAATCAGATGACCTTTACATCATCTGCCCTATAGACCACACGGTCTGAAAGGGGAACTTTACTTTACTTTACTAATGCTAATACTAATGATAATGGGATATCCTATATAAACCGCTTGACAACCTATCAATGATGCGCGAGTTCGAACCTCGTTTAGAGAAGTCCTAGCTAAACGCCAGAAGGCAGCAGGGAAATCTCCTAGATACCCCCCCCCATTCATGCTCCACGATAAGACATGTCCATTTTTAGCAACAGCGTTAATAAATTAATATTTATTCAAAAACAACAAGTTTATGTAGAACTAACTTGCAAACAAAAATTTAACAAAAAAATAATATAGGGTCATCAATGAAAACAAAAAGTAATTGATATTTCTAAATTATTCATTCAAAGTTCCAGTTTAATGGCATTGGAAAAAAAAAAGATGGTACTCATGAACTTTTGTAGCACATGTGAGTAGGAAATGTACCTGTACAAAAAGTACACTTGATAAAATTGTACAGTACTTTAGGACGCGAGGTGAACAAGAGTATGACTATGAACAGTAGAGAAACACGCTAATAAGATTATTGATAATTTCGTGTTTACAAGGGAGAGAAGGTTGCCTGATGCCAACTTGGATAATCAAGTTAGATTGGATGGACACGCATTGTTCCAAGCCGTACAATCGCCACGCATCAAAGTATTGTTTGTTACAACGTAATATCCTGATATTCAAGAATTAAAATTTTAAAACAGCTGCTAATTATTCAATTTTCTCAAAGCTCAATATGTTTCTTTTTTTTGTGTATTAAAAACAATAAATTTGCAAGTTTTGTTACTAGTATTAAATAGCTAAATTCAAATAAAAAACATTTTTCAAAGTGTTGGTTAAAACTTAATTAATAAATAATTCTAGTTGGGAACAAGCGATGAAACACGTGACCAATGCACTTCCTGTGAGTGTTTTGTTACTTGTTCATATCTCTTCTACAGTTTTTAGATGCGGTGGGGATAACAAGGTCTGGAGAGTACCACTTCGCTGCCATTGGCGCAGAAAAGACAAACACCTGACCACTGACAAGACTTTGAAAACACTGTCAGGTGGGAATTGGGGAATGCAGGTGTGCTCAGGTGCTGCGTCTGCTATGTATTTCATCCGAGTCATGTGACTAGTGCATTGAAAATTCCTTGTCGACAAATGAAAAACACAGATAATGTGACGTCATTAGGCTCTAGGTTTTAAAATAGAAAACTTAAGGAATTAGAGATACAATGTATTCTATTTTGTTTATTTTAGTACAAAACTTTCTATCTGGCAGGATTGGTTACGTACATTCTATTCAAGGTTGTATCCATGTCCAGATTTCTTGGAAAAGGGAAGCGTCTTTATTTTTCTGTCTGGTTTGGATATTTTTTTTTATGGAGGTATTTTAATTACAAGTGTTTTAAAGAACATTTTATATCATTAATGGACCTCATTCATCAATTTTAAATAAACATATATAGCCACGTCATAATATTGATAAAATAGTGAAAATTATGTATCATGTGACAGTCTTACGTATTTCGTAATTTGTAAAGAACATATAGAGAAAATGTTGTTTGTTTACGTTTGTTGAATGAGGACCATTAAGAGAAAATGGAGAACTTAAGTGTTATTGCGACTTAAACCGGAGACGTATTATAAATGTAATGAGCTAATCTTGAAGGCTATCTGACTTTGCTTATTCAACTTGTTACTTATTAGCACAGAACATTTATAACATAATAAACTTCACAACACTTTCAGTTCTACAAAATGGCACTTTATTAACTGCTGTGAAATCCGTCCAGACTTCTTTAAAAACGTCGCTATTCCTAACTCTATCAAAACACAGCCTACTTGTAACCTATCGCCATATTGTTCTCCTTGTCGCTCCAAGTCTACTACGTCATTAGTCTGTCTCTCTACGTCACTACTTTTAACGTCGCTAAAAACTATACACAATATATTTATCTAACAAAACTAACCTACTCTCGAAACTAGTACATAACATAAATAACTGTATAATGTGTTTTCATGTTGTTGGTTATTTGTTATTATTTGGTCTCAAAATCCGCTGCAGTCTTTGATTTGGCTAATACGTCATGTCTACAACATTGAGAGCTGTTTGAAGCGAGCTAATATTATTGTCCACATCACGTGACACTAATGAAAAACTGGTAAATGAAGAGATGGGGATGGATCAATTAGGAGCTGATCACAGAGATCGATAGTTCGTGACAGATGTAATAGAAGGATGGAAGAATAGGTCAAAGTTAATTCATTTCAAGAATCTTTGTTGGAATGTAAATTAGAATAGTCTGTACCTTCATCTATGGCGTATCCGTGGGATAATTATTCATTTCAAGAATTTGTGTTGGAAAAATAATAGTCTGTAAGTTGTCTTTGGCGTATTCTCACAGGTCCGTGTGATAACAAACAAAGCACAGACATGGGCTAGACTCATTCTTATCAATCATCGATTTTGAGATTGTGAGATCGTCATTCTATTCGATATTGATTTTCTTTGGTGACCTTATGCCACAAACATTTTCTCATCTAACATTGCATCAGTCATCTAACATTGCATCGGTCATCTAAGTGCTATATTTTAGGTAGACAAAGATGTCGGAACCGACGTACATTTCCACAAGTAGCAATTATACATAAAACACTTAACCATAATCTTCAAATACAAAAACAAAATTTAATAAAATACTCAGAAACACAAAGAAAAAGGTACTCCCCTCGTCCCATATGCTAGGACAAATTTGTACAAAAGCTCCTTCTACCCTAGCGCTATTAGAGCATGGAATGGGTTGCCTGAGCTAGCCAGGAAAACCAGTGAATTGGCAGAATTTAAGTCATTGGTTAATATGCATGACTAAATGCATGACGCGTAGGACGTAATCATCTTCTTTTTTGAAGTAACTTCTGTATTGTATAAGATAAGATAATACTAGAGCCCTACGCAGGAGGCGCGGTGGCTGAGCGATAAAGCGCTTGGCTTCCGAACCAGAGGTCCAGGGTTCTAATCCTGCTGAAGACTGGGATTTTTAATCTCGGGATCTTTTGGGCGCCTCTGAATACACCCAGCTCTAATGGGTACCTGACATAAGTTCGGGAAAAGTAAAGGCAGTTGGTCGTTGTGCTGGCCACATGACACCCTCGTTAACCTTGGGCCACAGAAACGCTTTACAACATCTGCCCCAGTGATGCTCAGCCGGATCTGGCCCGCGGGCCGTATTTTGAGCATCACTGATCTACCCAATAGACCACAAGGACTGAAATGAGAAATTTTAGGGCCCATTGCAGATTTGAAAACTTTGCAACCAGCGTTATAAGCTCCCACAGCAGGACTTGAGATGGAGCCCCGGCAGCCCAGTCATTTCTTTCATTTTGAGATATAGAGATGGATTCTGCAGCCAAAATAGTGCTGTGCCCAGGCAGAGATTTGGGGATTTGGGGGGCCAGGGCTGCTTGACCTCTTTAATGGCCGCTGCATTATGACATTCGACATTATGGCATGAGATGAAGGCGTAATATTTAATGTCAAACAAATTTCGGACACTCATTTGGGGGCGGTGATTTTCAAATTTGAACAACCCCTTCACCCACCATAGCTACGCCACTGAGCCCAGGAGTACGTTGGAAGTGTAACAACTTTGGGGCTAAAACAAAGCAATGAAGCCAGACGAGATTCACTTTTAACGCTCACTTTGTATGACCCAAGAAGGCTAGTTGCGTAAGAAAGCCTCACTCTTCATAATGCCACATTTAGAGACTTAAGTTCAATTGGGAGGCAGATCATAATTATTAATCAATCATCTAAAGTTGAAGTTATTGTTACATTTTGGTCAATTAAAGTTATAGTTGCATTTGGGCCAATCAAGGTTATATTTACATTTTGGTCAATTAAATTTAAAGTTAATTTTTGTCATATAAACTTGCATTTCGGTCAATTAAATCCATAGTTGCATTTCGGCCAATTAAATCCATAGTTACATTTCGGCCAATTAAATCTATAGTTACATTTATTATTTCCTTCAACACTTCGTTAAACTTAAAGCTTCAACTGTTTCATTTTCTTGGCTTGGCCTGCATCGTTTCTGTAAAACTCAACACTCTGACGGAGAGTTTCAAGTCAAAGAAAAGCCAAAACACTCTTAACTTCTTATCGAATATTACGACAAACGTTATTCTGGAAAAGGTGGGTTTTTTTTTTATTTGACATCTCTTTGATCAATTCGGGCATTTCAAAAGATATAAAATAAGCCAATTTAAAAGATGGTAAGTTTTATGAAAAAATGGCAAGTAGGCCTACATCTATTTACAATAGTAAATTGTATGGATGGTTGATTTCACAGTTGGCTAGTACATATCTCTAAATTAGTAAGTTTTACGGATGGTCGATTTAACAGTTGGCAAGTACATCTATTCAAATGTGTCATACGCCTGGCAGATTTTACAAGCATGCCAACATGGAAAACACAATTTTAGTTTTAAAACAGCTCTAGAGCCAATGCTGCATAAATTTACATATTAATTCTTTTTTGAAGTAACGTCTGTATTATATAAGATAAGATAAGAATTGAGTGACAGCCACTCATGTGAAATGATTAGCTCAAGCGATAACATGCCACTTCACTGGTGCGTTCAATTTGGGACATTTCTTTTTTCATGTAACTATGGAATCTGCGTGTTCGTCTGCTACTGTCTTTCCATTCCTACTAAAGCGTGGTCTTCCATGTATCCCGCTTGTAAATGAGTTCGAAAAAAAAACAAAAACAAACAAACAACAACATGAATATTGGCTAAGAAAAGATACAATCAGATTTTCATTCATACCCAGTATTAAACATAATGTTACTTGGCATCCGAAGCAGGCTACATGAGCTTGAACCCCAGAAAGACTAGGGTATGGGCATGTTTAGGGCGTCTCCCATTTCAGGCATTGGGCACATAACACGATATAAGTTTATTAAGTGATTGTTGTTGTTTTTTGCGCTTGCCACTTGGTAACATCCATAAGTATCTGTCTCATGAGAACGTGGGCTGGATCAGACCTATCGTCTAGACCAGAATTTCTCAAACGTTTTCCTTAACGGAACACTTCGCACATACTGAGTGTTTAGCGGAACACTTCGCACATACTGAGTGTTTAGCGGAACACTTCGCACATACTGAGTGTTTAGCGGAACACTTTGATTCTTTGTTTTTTTAGAGAGATGAATTCACGCGTTGGCCTACTATTTAATCAGTCCAGTGGTTCGATGAACCTCGCGAAACACTAAGGTTCCATGGAACACACACTTTGGGAAGCGCTGGTCTAGACCCACATGAGCATGAACATTAACCCGTGACGTAACAACCTATAGTCAGGGGAGACCCATAACGATTGGTCTCCATGTATATGAATATGTATAGCATAATGTCTCATTTGCGTGCAATTTGTATAATGGACTTCTTTAAGAACGTAAAAAGATTTAGACAAGGTCTATATAATTTTTATATTTGTAACATCTATCCCCCTAAAATAATCAAATACTTACCTCTGACGTTACTGATGTATAACAGGTGAGTGACACAAATATAAGAAAACATCGAGTCAGAGCCATCGTTCACCTGAAAGAAAACAGGAAGATCGACAAGTTTATTTATAGCAACATAAGCTTCGGAGTTGTCTGTCTTGAGCTTGTCAAGGACAAATCTATTTATAGTAATTGACACCTATGGTTGAATTGTATGAATAGGGTTTGTCCTTGACAGAAAAGCAACACACATTTATGAATGAGTCGTTATAGTGTAATACAGATAGTTCTGGTAGTAAAGAAGATGCAGTTAAGCCGGTGCTAACATCTGCCGATTTATTGGAGATGCCTTTTTTTTTTTGCAATGGACGCCCTCACATTGCGACGTGAGGGACAATGAGACGGCAGACGTCCTTCCAAGAGAGGGCGGTTGGCAGCAGCGTATCTCGAAGCACCAAGCACGTTTCTACAGGCAGAAATCCGAGCACTCACTTATGACAAGTGGTTTAAGTCCTGGGAGGAATCCGACAGGGCCTGGTGGCAGTGGCGTAGCATCCATGGCGCGAAGGGGTTCAATGAACCCGGGCCCACGACCATTAGGGGCCCACAGCCGGTGGACTAGCAACCATAGCGCAAAGGGGTTCATTGCACCTAAGTCTACGACTCTTGACTAGTTGGGTCCCAGGCGAGAACTTACGAATGACACTAATTCAGGAATTATAATTTCGAAACAATGTTAATTATTCAATTTTCTCAAAGCGTAAAATGTTTCTTTTTTTTTTCTGCATAAATAATGTGTCATACAAATGTTTCCTTTACTTTAGCAATGAATCTTGTACTTTAAAAAAAATAGTATTGTTATCCATAAACTGTATAAAAGTTATCTGTATCAATTCCTGTCTCTAATGGGTTCAATAGCTAAGAAACATGTCTTTGTTATTATTACTTATAAATAAAAAATTACATATGTAAAAAAAAAAGGCCCACAAAAGAGGTAGGATTGCCCAAGTAAGAGGCCTAAGGCCCAAGGATTTCTAAGAGTGAAAAAAAAAAGCATCTTAATTTAACAGGCATGTCAAACACGGCGTTCGGGGGCCGCATGCGGCCCGCGACCACCTTGTATGCGGCCCGCGTGACCACCTAAAAAATCAAAATAATATTAAACTGTAACGTTAGAAAATAAAACATGACAAGCTACTTGAATTGAACAATAGTATTTGTTAAACTGAACAACGAGAGTGAGTCTGCAGTGAAAGCAAGCTTCTTTTTGTCAAACTTAATTGCAAGCCATAGCAAATCATTTAGTGAATGTGATTTTATGAAGAAGTGTATCGTTAAAGTAATTTGTGCTGAAAAGGTGGAATCATTCACAGAAATTGCGTTAAATAGTAACACTATGGCAGATAGAACAAATGATATGTTTGTCAGATTGCGTAAAAAAAATAAAGATTTCGAAATATTTTCATTGGCTCTCCATAAGTCAAGTAATGTAACTGGTGTAGCGCAGTTGGCTAAATTCATAAGGGCCTGTGACAGGAATTTTGAGATACATGAGGAACTACTGGAACTCTGTTCTATGCATAAAACCACAACAAGCGAGGATGTTTTTGAGAAATAATAGTTGATTTAAAGTACAATTTATCTTTGGTAAAGCTAGCTAGTCTAACCATAAAATAAAATGGTTTTGATGCAAAGCTACTTGCACCAGGAATTACAGTTCCAACATGTCATAAGACCGGTTTCGGTCGCTCTTAATTTAATTCATGCCCGTATTTTAATTTATCGCCAATATTCAATGTTTCTGGATGACATTGGACACGAATTTGATTGTGTTCCCTACTACAAATTAGTCCGCTGGTTTTCCTGACATAAAGTATTGCAGAGCGTGAGGAAATTGTTTCTGAACATTAAAGGTGAACCTGTTGAACATTTCCAAACTGACGGATGGGTTCAGGATCTGGTATTTGCAGTTGATCTCACTGGTCACCTGTAAGACTTGAATTTGAAACTTCAAAGTAGAGACAAATTTGTCACAACTGCGTGTAATCATGTGAATTGCTTACAATCAAAATTACGACTGTAGATAAACCGAATATGAAGACGAAGTTTGTTCACTTATCAACGTGTCAGAAACTAAAAAGATTAAATACGGCTACAACATTTGGTAAATATGTTTTACATCTGTAATCGTTAGTAGATACTTTCAATGACCGTTTTCGTGACTTCGTTCCTTACGAGCAAGAAATGTTGTTGTTTGTGTCTCTATTCTCATTTGATTATTGACTAGCTGCTGATAATGTGCAACTTGATTTAATAGAGTAGCAGTCTGATTCTTTGTTGAAATCGACGTATGTGGAATTGGTTGCGCCAAAATTTGACACATAGTTATCCTGCACACTACGTTGAATTGCGAAAATTTGCATCCAGAATGCTAGCTGTTTGCAAGCGCTTATCTCTGTGAGCAGTTCTTTTTCCATAATGAAAGCTACAAAAACACCTCACATTTTGAGATTTTCTGATCGAAATTTGTCATAAGTGATGATATTGTCATTGGCAAAAAAAAAACAAAACACTTCGACCTGACATTAATAAAGTTGTATCCTAGAAAAGATGTCAACCATCAGTACAAAGAAAATAATGTGTAATCATATTAATTTAATTTTTTATTACGAAATAGTGCTAAAAATTTAGCTAGCTAATGTACAGGTGTGCCATTAATTATTGTATTCTATTGTATTGTTTCTAATTTACATAAAACTAGTAGGCTTTTTTGGAACTGATTTTTGGCTGCGGCCCCTCAGGTCATAGTAAGTATTTATGCGGCCCACACACCTAAATGAGTTTGACATGCCTGATCTTAATAGTTGTGAATTCAACTTTTGAATCCGAGCTAATGAAGTAGATACTTTGAAATAGTGTAAAACACTCATTTAGGACAACAGCGTCCTCAGAAGTCTTCATCACATTGTTTTATTGTCTTTGTATTGTGTACAAAAAATGTTTCAAGTAATCATTAGAAAAGATTTTTTTTTTAAAAAGGAGACGAAATTTAAAAAAAAATTATATAAATTTAGGAAGCAAATGAAACGGTAGAGTAAGTTACATTAAGTTAAAGTTGAATGTGTTTGTTCTGTTAGAGTGAATGGCGAAACCAAATTTGGAGAGCAGTTTTATAACAAGGATTTAGAAGATAGAGAGATGTCAATGTTTCATGGAATAGTATCAATTTTATTATCTGACCAATGCAGTATTTGTTTGGTGTTCTTAGAGAAAGTTAACACCATTAGGCCTTTTTTTTTTTTACAGAAACGTTCATGGAATAGTGTTTTTCGGAGATAAATGCCGGTGCATTAGCCGTGGTCGGAACGATGTCCTCCATACAGCTGATCTATATAAATGTATATAATTATGTATAATTATATGAATTCTGACCAATGCTTAGTATTTAAAAAAACACTGACTAGTCCTTATTGCTAAGAATATATGAAATTTGACAGGAAAACAAAGACCAGCAGATTCAAAACGAGATAATAAAGTTGTTTGGCAATGCAGTTCTGGCTTAAACGCGGGCACCTTATTTTGTCTCAACGTGGCGCCCGCGTGGAAACGCTACCAGAGGAAGTGGCTAGGCTAAAAAGTAACAATATAACTCCCATGGAGGTGCCCACGGGTGGACGAGAGTCTACCCCTTTGCACGGTTAGCGGGGTTGAAAAAAAACTCCCAGGACCCTGTCACGAATCCATGCGCCGTTCCTCCTACACGGTTAGCATGGTATAACGAAGGAAAATGGCGGCGGCCTCCGGTATTACTTGACCTTCGGCCATGATTTCTAGTCCATGCGTTCGGAGTTCAAGTGGTATTGGAAACAGCTATGTCCTATATAGGCATTGACTCGGGTCACTCCCAGACAGACCTGTGGTCAGACAGGTTTTTTTTATTGTTTGACATTTGTTCTCGGACGGACTCAGACAGTTTTTTTTTTCAAACCTAGAGCTCGAAGAGCCTTCGGCTCAGCTCTTAGACTACCCAGCGGTACTGGATATGATATATAGGTCCAATCCGCAACATTTTTCCCTTTTATTGTTGAGATTACTCAAGACATATTTAAAGTTGATCAAATTAGCATGATTTAAAAAAAAAACTGTTCTGTGATCTCAATGACGGAATACCCCAAAAATAGCAATTAGAGAATCATTTCTAGTTCGTTTTTTGTGAGAATTGACAAATGTTCCAACTAATGAATAATCCCAATTTATCTTTAAAACTGCGAGGCTAAAGTTATGATGGTGCTTCCAATATAAGTGGATAGTAGGACCTACAATGGTCTCATCAAAAAAAGCCGCTCGTGCATTATGTTTATTATGCTAACCACGACTTAAACTTGGTTTTAAATGATTCCGTCAGCTGTGTTCAAGACGTTGCAGATCTCTAGCACCATGTGTCTTTTGCTCACATCAATCTCAAGATGGGCGCGTCTTAAATCCAATAGGAACAAAGTAAATAATATACTCAAATATTTATGTCCACAATGTTGTCATCAAGGAATGATGCTCTCACAACAATGAGATTAAGATGTTTTGATGTACCAAAGCAGCTTGTGTTTCTCAAAGAAAAAAAAAACGTATGGTAGCTGCACCAATTAGAGGAAAATTAGAATTGTAAGAATTTTTTTGAACTACAACAAAAAATCATGTATATACAAGCCTCACTACAGTTTGAGAATAACGGAAAACTGACAACACGCTCACTATAAAAACGTCTGTGTGCATGTGTCCCAGAACTGTTGGACTTTACTAGTAAATAAAGTCATTGACCTGCTAAACTCAGAAGATATTGCACTCCGTGTGAGATGCAAGCCCATGTGGGTTGTATGCAGACTTTAACGTGTCTAGAGCGGGAAAATAGGACAAGCAAATCAGCGCAAGAACTATGAACAATATCTGAACAAAGTTTCTACATTCGTTGTCGTGATAGGATAAATTTAATTCTTTTTTTTGTGTGTTTGTGTGTGTGTGCGTGTGTGTTTTTTTTTTTTTTTTTTTTGCAATGTAATTTTTGGAAAGTGACTAAAAAAACAAAACGGCGGGAAATGACGTTATCGTCTTCTGTGCTTTTGGCAATGTAATCTCTTCTACTGATTTAAAAAAATAAATAAATAAGAATGTATATTAACATGGCTAGAGATGATACAGCCATAATGCATTGGATGATAGGGCAGATGATGTAAAGGTCATCTGATTCTGTGGCCTACGGTTAACGAGGGTGTCATGTGGCCAGCACAACGACCAACGCCTTTAATTTTTCCCCAACTCTTGTCAGGTACCCATTAGAGCTGGGTGGAGTCAGAGGCGCCCAAGGATCCCGAAATAAAAATCCAACTCTTCACCAGGATTCGAACCCGGGATCCCCGGTTCTTAAAGGGAAACTCCGATGGTTTTGACAATTTTTGATATAATATGTGTTTTGATTCACAGAGAATGAATATATTATTCTTTTTTTTTATTTGAAATAATAACTGAGTAATTGATGTTTTTCTGACGTTATTTTTCTGCGCATCCAAAACAGTCAGACTTTCACCGGGTTTCTATGTGACGTCACACTAGCCTATTTAATCTATTGACTCATTTTATAGCGTGAGACCATAGTTACAAATTCGCATTAAAAAAATAAATCGCCGTCTATACGGTTAGATCTAGGATCTTGTAAGCAAAGAACAAAATGCGTATTAAAAGGAGATTTACATCATACATGCTTGACTAACCACGGCAGTGTATATTTTCTCGCATGACCACTTAACACACAACAAACATTATCGCTTGGTTGTCTTGTCATGACCGACTACACGTAGTCTAGACTAGCCTTACACTGACCAGTTTGTTCGAATCAGTCTGACACACGATATATTTACTTCTTGGGATAGGGAGAGGTTTAGATGAAAATTTTTTTTTCTCGAGTTGGTTATCCTAATGCTTTTAAATCTCTCTCTATGTATATAAAACTATTGCATAGCTCTGGACTATACCGTAACTAAGCCCAAGAGCCTGACAGCTACTGTAAGAAAGAAGCGATACGATTGGTTAAATCTAGTTTCCCTTTCAGTATTGTTGATGGAAGTGACGTATGTCTAAGATAAAAACAGAATTTCAAAGAACCCCGTTTTTTAGGAGGCGTGGCAAATTTACTGTCCAATTTATTAAATATAAAATTTTCTAAGCATTTAAATTAAAAATGATATAATGTTTACTATTACAACTTTTTACGCAGAATTTAAATATGTCAATAACTAAAATTTGAAAAACTATGAGAGTTTCCCTTTAAGCCAGGCGCTTTACCGTTCAGCCACCGCGGCTCCTTCACGTGTAAAAAGGAAAGAAAATTATAGTATTGAAGAGCAAGAACAAGCTTGAGGGTCTAGTCTTAGCCAGTAGTGTTGGAATGTATTCCACACAATGTTCTCAGTGCGGTAAGGCAAGATGATGGAAGCACTTGACAAAGTACCAGAGTAACACTGTTGACATATCATGGGATACTCTTATATCAGCAGATACTTCATTTATGAACTCTTTATGTTTAAATAACAAATATTTTTAGGTTGATTTTTTTTAATGATACAAATCTACATTTTATTTAGTCTAATTAGAGTCTAGATACAGTATAAACATAGACATAAATAAATATAGACTGGAAAAAGGAAATAACTTCATGTTACTTGAAACATGTATATCTATTGTATTCGGATTTCCGAATTCTAAAAATTAAAAAAAATGCACGATCTTCAGTCCTAGAGATTAAACAAAACTCATAGACATAAATAAAGTACACAGAATTGCAAGTGACAAAATTTTCATTTTAAAAACTCTTTTATAGGCCAGTCTATATTTATTTATGTCTATGAGTATATAATAATAATAATAGGCTTGTCTTCGAGTCCGAAGATTAGTGAGGAATACAGTGTTTCCCGTGGCTGTGCAGTCCCAGCTGTGACCTACATATTTTGCCACATCCAGGGCAAGCAAAACCATTGTCTGCAGGTGGTCGGTTTAGATTTTCTTTTCGTCGTCTGCGTTTGTCCTCGGCGGCAGATTTTCTTTTGGTCTTATGAGTATATATAAGTCTATGATTTTAACATTTTTAATATATGCAAAACTAGCATCGGAAATATTTGGATTTTTTTTTATAAGAAAGATACGAAACAAAAAACGGTGTCTCGACACAAGATGTGACTAGTTTCAATACAAAGACGCATAGATAGATAAACACGAGCGAACCACAAGTGCACTCTCCTCCTCACACAGCAGAGCATGTACTAACACACGCGCACACACATACACACTGTGTCTAACACACTGAAAACACGAACCTCACACCAACATGACATTTGAAATTGACATGTGACACACACATCGGGACTTGACATAACAGCCGGGCAATTCAAGTTGCACATTGACAGTGACACAACTGACAAAACGCATTAAACCGTTTGACATGTAGGGCGCGAGGGGTGCAGTGTCCCTCACCTTATACCTCTCTTTTTTGGAAAAAAAAAACAACAGGTAAAAAAAGTAAGTTAAGAATAAAGTGACGCCTCTGTTTCCCAATCTATGTTCCGTTGATCCCTAGTATTCCGCGAGGCCGGAATAGGTGTTCCTCAAGCTGCTTTAATGTTTAACTAGTAGGCCATATTTCTATACGCTTGTGAGTCTTGGACGCTGATTGCAGAGCTAGAGAGGAGGACCCTAGCAATGGAATTGAGATGCTACAGAAGAATCCTAGGCATCACATTTAAGGACCGCATCACAAACCAAGAGATTAGAGACAGGGTTACTGCAGCGATCGGACCCCATGATGACCTGCTAACTACGGTGAAAAAACGCAATCTCAAAATGTATGGCCATATAACAAGATCTTCGGGACTCGCAAAGACCTTTCTCCAGGGAACAGTACCAGGAAAAAGAAGAAAAGGCAGACAGAGAAAGCGGTGGGAAGACAACATCAAAGAATGGACGTGCCTACCATTGAAAAAGGTTCTAAACAGGGCAAAGGATAGAGAGGAATGGAGAAAGACGGTTTACAGGTCTTGCTTGGTGCCCCAAGACTAAAGGATAGGTAACAGGTTACAGTAGGCCACCTCGTGAATAAATCTCTTTAAAAAAAAGGTAAGCAAATAGTTCCGATAAATACTCCGAATGTGCAAAGTGTTCCGATAAATACTCCGAATGTGCGAAGTGTTCCTTTAACGAAAAAGTTTGGTAAACACTGGATTACACGATGCACACTTGTTAGACCTAGGCCTATATACAATGATGCTGTGTTCAATAGTTCCAAAAATGTTGTGTTTAATATATACAATGTTGTTCTGTTTCATATATACAATGAAATTGTCTTTAATAGTTATAAGTTGTTTAAGGTATTTTGAACTAGTTTTTCACATACGTAATGGAAGTTTCCTATGAAATGTTAACATTTGAAAAAAAAAAAAAGGTTTGCATAAAAGGGAGATAACTGCTTTAAGCGAATACCAAGATAAAGATGCATAGTTGTTGTAATAAGATAGTACAGAAATGCAAACTTATTTGTTCATATAGAATTATACAGCAGTTTTTCTAGTATTTACCAACAAAATCACTTCATTATGAATAATTTAGATTTCAGGATGTTATTTCTTAGTAATGAACAAGTCGAACTTATCCAGAATTCGCTAATTATCCCTAAAACTTGACACCTTTATAATTGATGAACTCCAGCGGGTATATTACAATGTATAATGTATTTTATCATGGACAATCACAGAGAAGTATCATATAGTACTGATGTGGATGCGTTAACCTTTTTGTCTTGTGTGTTAAGAGTAAAAGCTGTATATAAAAGTATAATCTGAATAAACCATTGAAAAAAAAAACAACACAAATATGAAAAAAAAAAAAGAATAAGTTTACATTTTTTCTAAACAGTGGCGTAGCTAAGGGAGGGGGAAGAAGGGGTAGATTTTGAAGATCCCCCCGGGCCCCCACTTACCAGGGGGGAGGAGTAAATTCGTGTCCGAAAATTTGTTTGTAAATACATACATTAATATATTTGATTGACAAATAGTGTCAACGGGTGTCTTTTTTTAAAAAACATTTTCGGATTAAATTTATAACAAAGAGTGACAAAGACTTAACCTAGATCTAGGTCTATCAGTACGTTGACTTTGTTGACATTTTAAAAATATTTTTCCCACAGAGATCAAAGTTGTTTTTTTTAAAGTTAGTTTTACATTTTAAAATGCAAATCTTTAATTGATTTGTTGCCGATTAAAGAAATCAAACATGTGCTTGCAGCAAAAACCTAGAGAATGTTTGCCACCAATAAAACTGTATAATATACAGTGAATTCCAAGTATCTTGTTACCTTTACTAATAATAGATTTAAATGGCGATTATTTTAAGAATACGCTAATTAACCTTGAAGCAAAATTTACAGAATCAGGTTTAACAGATCCAATAGTTATTCTTATTAATGCTAGAATTGTCCATTATTCGGGTTTGGCTTCTATAATTTCAG
The DNA here is from genome assembly GCA_021533235.1 of Biomphalaria straminea. Lineage (NCBI taxonomy): Eukaryota > Metazoa > Mollusca > Gastropoda > Planorbidae > Biomphalaria > Biomphalaria straminea. The sequence continues at coordinate 4,346,134 of JADKLZ010000003.1, read as the reverse complement.
AATTAAACTTCACACTGAGTTCTACCCCTCTTTTCATCTTTCCTCTCAATCCAAGGGAAACTTGCTTTTCTAAATTAAAAAACAAAATAAGCAAACGTTCTTATAGAGCGATAAATGAGTTTATTGCAAAGCTGGGAACATGAATTTAAAAAAAAAATAAAATGTATGTCTTTTCGTCAGAGATAATTTCACAATCATGGCATATTTTTTATTCGTGAGATTTTTTAAAAAAATTATTCTTTCTATGGGACTTCCCCCATCCCGAGTTGACCAGGGTGGGGCTACAAAACAGCGTGACGCAAAAGCTAAACCTATGATAACTCGGCCGCAATGAGTGGCCGTCTGTCTGGCCTACGCATTCGTCTGTTAGGCATAAATCCAAAAGCAACATTTCTGAACTATGATAATCACTCTCTCAACCTGGCAGCTTTTCATTCCGCTGAGATCTAATAATTGTCACCTTTTTTGGAACTGTGCATGAATTGTTCAACTTTTTTTTCTAAATTAACCCCAGAGATCCTTCCTTTTAAAGTTATTATCACATCCTTCCTTTTAAAGTTCTTAAAAATGATATCTACTAGGAACTTTAAAAATTCGACCACTTCTGGTTGTCTTGACTGGCACAACAGGTTTTCTAGACGTTGGTCTATAATAGTCTATAACTCTCTGTTTCGTTTTTTTCTAACAGTTTACTGTTCGTTGTCTTCATTGGTATCATAGTACCCAGAGATATCCTCATCGAAACTCTTATTTCGTAGGGAAAAGAAGGAAAATGATATTGTAACTGTAGCTGTAGAGACTATTGAAATAGTGCAAACTTTTAAATACCTTGGTACTATCTTAGACAATAAATTAAATTTTACAGCAAATACAGATTATATCAGCAAAAAAGGGCAGCAAAGATTACGATTACTGAGGAAACTGTCCTCTTTTAATATTAGCGAAAAGGCCTTGGCTATGTTTTAGCACTCTCACATCGGCAATGTTTTACATTTTAATATCACTGCCTGGTATGGCAATCTAAGCACTAAGAATAAAAATAAACTCCAGAGAATCCTAAATGCTGCTGGTAAAGTCATTGGCAAAAAGCAAACCCCATTAGGCAGTTGTTTGAGGCAAACATCCTCACAAAATCTAAGAAAATTCTAGAAATAAAAAAATCACCCTTTGGGTCAGGATTTTGTTATTTTACCATCACAAAAGAGATACAAGACACCGATAGCAAGGACAAACAGACACCAAAACTCTTTTGTTCCTCTGGCAATCAGATCATTAAATAGAACCAATCTAATGTAAACTTTTCAGATGTAAATTGTGAGTGAGTCTGGTGTGAATGTACATTTTTTAAAATGTTTTGTTTTGTACAGAGCACAAATTGTAAATTTCCTTACGGACAATAAAGATTATTATTATTATTTTAGAAAAGAACGAGTGTTCATTCTCTGGCGCAGCCAGGGTCGAGTTTTGTTAAAGGAGGACAAAATTCATCGTATTCCCTTTATCAGTTTCCACTGAGGAATTTTCTGGTGATGTGGCAGGTCTGCAGCAGTACCGCCCTCTGACAGGCAACGAGAATGTTACTAGGAATGCCAATGGCCTTAAAGGTATCCGTGAGGTCAGTTGTTATTATTCCCTCGGTTGATATAACAATAGGGTATATTATTGTTTTAGAAAGCTTCCATAAACGCTTAATCTCCAAGCTTAGGTTCCAATATTTTCGTTGTTTTTCCAACTCAGTTACTCCTAAATAATGAGATAGTGGTATGGCAATGTCGATAATGGTAGCGGCTTTTTGCTTTTTATCGATGAGCAGCAGATCAGGGCGATTAAAATCTACTGTTTTGTCGGTCAAAATAGGTCTATCCAGCAGATAATCAGTAGACTGGAGAACCGCTTGTGGCGAGTATTTGTAATAAGGAGGAGTATCCTTCCCGATAAAATTGTGTGTCAAAGCTGGTGTATTAGCTTTGCAACTTGGTTATGGCGACCTAAGTAGGCAGATTCCGATAGGGCTGAACATCCTGCCATTATGTGTTCAATTGACTCACCAACATTTCCATATTTTCGGCATTTGTCAACAATATTGAGTTTTAGGATATGTTTCTCGTAATTTTTTGTCCTAATTACTCTGTCCTGTATTGCTGTAACAAAGCCTTCAGTTTCAGGGTAGAGATGACCTGCTTTGAGCCATGCTAAGGAGGCAGTCTTGTCAATCTTGTCCCCATGTAATAAAGCCGGGAATTTTCCGTGGAGTGCTTTTCCTTCCCATTGACGAATCTCATGCCCTGCGTCGTCCAGTCCGATATTAACATCAACATTGTGTAGGTTCAGAGGGGTCGCATCGGAGTCGTATTTGCGTAGGAAGGAAACTAGTTCGTTTCTGGAGGCGTGAAGTTTTGATCGTATGTTTGATACTTTGCGTCTTACACAGTTTGAAGATGTTCTGCAATCCACGGCCTCCATCCTTCCTGGGCAGGTATAACCTTATGGTGGAAGACTTTGGGTGTAAGCATCGAAATTTGGTTAATAATTTCCTCGTGAGCCTGTCAATGTCATGTAGGTCGGTGTCAGTCCATTTGATGACACATGAAGTGTATAGGAGCACTGGGACGGCCCAGTTATTTATTGCAGTGATGAGGTTACCGCCAGACAGTTTTGTGTTGAGAATTTTATTAATTCTTTGCTTGTATTTACCAAGAAAGTCCTCTTTTAATTTTTTATGGTTTATCTTGGCATTCTGGTTTATCCCAAGATATTTATAAAGGGAGGCAGAGTCAAGTTCCTCGATCCCTTCACATGCAATGTTGGTGTTGGCTGCCTTGCCCTTTTTTACGCTTATTATACCGCACTTATTATTATTATTATTATTATTATTATTCAAAAAGCTTTGATTTCTTCTGTATGTTTTTCCATCGTTTGTTTTATGATGTAAGATCTGGGTGATAAAAGTTTTTTTTTTTATAAGACAACTGCTTTCTGCCATGTTTTTCCTAGACGAACTCTCATTTTCTCTCCGACGGAGTTATCTTTAGGTAGTCTTCCTTTTGAATCGTATTTAACTTTGCTTTTCATCTGTCGTTCGTTGAGTAATGTCTTTGCATTTTCAGCTACTGATGGATTCAATAGTTTGGGATCAGTTGGAATGATGTCCATGAGTCTTCTACTCATCAGCAGTTGTGATACTTATCGGAGTATTTCTATACTCGAGCATAGCGAGATATGAATCTTTCCCCTCATATATTCCCTAAATCCTTTTGCTTTCGTACAAAACATAAACAATAAATAAAGTGACCCCATT
>JADKLZ010000003.1:4319275-4329672 GCA_021533235.1 Biomphalaria straminea | reverse complement strand
ATGTTGCTTTATTATAGACATAGTAAGTTATAAAATATAAAAGTTTATTAGTTTATACTTTATAATATTAAAGAATGCTGATTAATAATGACAGTCAGTGTCATTGGATTTAAGTGTTGACACTAGAATGTAGATCTATTGATTCTATTGTAAACGTATTTTACGTGCATATGTTCAAATTTTCATGACTAAAATGTAAAAGCTTCGATATTTTACCATATTTTTTGCACCGTTGCTACACAAAGCCAAGCGTCGCCATTGTACTTCCGGCAACTCTTCTGTTTTTAGAGAGTTTACTGTCCCTGTTCACACAGTGTTTCTCAGAATGATATACGCGTAACCACAAGGAGAATGGGAAGAGTTTGAAAGGGGTACGGGGTACGCCTAATTTATGCTTCTCATTGATGCAAATTAATGTTATTTGTAATATAACATATTTATTTTTTTTTACAATTTTATCTTTAGTTTATATTTTTTAATTATAATTTTGTGGGAGGGGGAACCCGAGTTATGAAAATTATTGAAGGGGTACGCATATGTTTAAAGTTTGGGAAACATTGCTTTGCATAGGTATACTTTACAAAGATATCCTCCATTTATGACGTTCATACAACGCCGTATTTAGTCATTTAGATCTCATTGATATGCCCCACTATTGGGACATGCTTTCCATTTCAGCAACATGAATAGTAGAAATAAACTAAATAACAATTTAAAAAAAAAAAACACGATAATAGTAATGTCTTCGATTCCGAAGATTAAGGATAAGTGCAGTGTTTCACATGACTACGCAAACCCAGTTGGGCCTGCATATTTTACCGCACTTCGTGCAGACAAAGCAATTGTCCGCTGGTGGTCTATTTAAGTTTTCTTTTGTCTTCTGCGCCTGTCTCCAATAATGGCTTTTCTTTGAGTCTCAATGTTTGTCCCGCAGCCTTCGTGAGAGCCCACCAACTGTCACAGTATATCTGCTACCAGCTACTTCCATCTGCTAGCGAAGGCGAAATGGCGCCTGGATTGATCTTTATATTTTGAAAGCCTTCATGATAGAAGACTTAAAAGTAAAGTAGCAATTATACATAAAACGAACCATAATCTTCAAATACAAATACAAGATTTAATAAAAATACTCAGAAAGATACAAAGATAAAACAGTGCATTCCTTGTTCCATATGTTAGGACAAATTTGTACAAAAGCTCTTTCTTCCTAGTGCTATTAGAGCATGGAATGGGTTGCCTGAGCTAGCCAGGAAAACCTAATGCCTTTAAGAATTTAAGTCATTGGTCAACATGCATAACTAGATTGAACTAGGAACACGCGTAGGACGTAATAATCTTCTTTTTGGTGTAGTGTCTATATTTTAGAAGATAAGATAGGCTACAATAGAAACAGAAATGCCATTTATCTGGACCTTGTATCGGATAATCAAAATTTGAAAAAATGTTTTGTTACCAGTGGTTGAATTAAGTATTAACGTTGTGTGTGATTGTTAGTATGTATCCTTTCTTAGATTTAATAATTTTTTGTTTTGATAAAAATAATTACGATTTTAGGGTCTTCATGTTAATATCTTTCTTTCCATAAGTCTCTTCTTTTCTGTTACATTACTATTAGGAAACGCTTCCATTTACATCTTCGTTCACTGTATTTTTATTGGGATTGTGTTGGTCTTGCGGGATGTCATTTATCATATGAATCTTGACAGTCAGTCAGATTTATTTGAGATTTCATTTTAGTATAGGATATTTTTTGTGCCATGCACACCGCCATCCAAGCTAGTGCAGAAGGTGCGCACTATTAGTGACTGGACTGAAAAGGATGTCGACATTAGGAATAAGAGAACAAGTTCCGCCCAAGTCTAGAGCCGATATGAAGAGACTGTGCTAAAGACACAGGTTGTTTTATGTACATGTGATGTCCCGTGAATAAACATCGTTGACTCTTTGAGTTGCCTCCCTTAAATTATTACACATAGACATATATAAATATAGGCTGGCCAATAAGAGAGTTTTATGAAGTGAAAATTTGTGAATTGCAATAGGGTTTGTTGCTGAACATTATTATTAATATTATTATAGCTTTTATATAGCGCTACTTTCATGCTTATACTTATAGCATGCTCAGAGCGATTTTGGTCCAATCTCATTTGTGGACCAGTGGGGGGGGGCGGGAGGGGGTATCTAGGAGTTGGTTTTCCGTGCTGCCTTTGGGCGCTCAGTAAACACAACTCTGCCCGAGTCGGGTGTCGAACCTCAAGCCCCCTTCTAGGTAGCCAAGCTCAAGCCGCACTTAGCCTCTCGACCACGCTTCCCAATATATAACATATATCATATATATGTGTCAGACGCGAATAGCCCAATTTTTCTGTAAAGGAAATTACAAAAGTCATTTCTTCTATATAAAATTCAACCACAGACCTATATATACTACAATAAATTTACGTTTTTGATTTCGAGTTTCGATTTATTTAGTGGTTACTGTTTTACTATTGCATACCAAGTATTAGAGTTTAGAAAAACCCAGTTTCTTTTCTTGTGCAATACTACATATCATTTCTCTGTTAGTATGTCCTATATTTAGATCTATAATCTAATTCTAGTCTAGATCCATATATAAAACTCGAATAGATCTAGTAATAGTATAGATTCTATCCTATGCTATTCCTATAGTCATTTTTTTTATTAGAATAAAGTATAGATATTAATAAAGACTAAAGTTGTTGTTTTTTAGGCTTGATGTTTTGTTTGGTGTAATGCACAAATTGTAAGACAAATTTCCTCACGGACAATAAAGATTATTATTATTATTATGTTTGAAAAGAACGAGTATTCTTTCTCTGGCGGAGCCAGGGTCGAGTTTCGTTAAAGGGAGACAAAATTCATCGTATTCCCTTTATCAGTTTCCACTGAGGAATTTTCTGGTGATGTGGCAGGTCTGCAGCAGTACCGCCCTCTGACAGGCAACGAGAGTGTTCCTAGGAATGCCCAGAGCATAGAAGGTATCTGTGAGGTCAGTTGTTATTATCCCCTCGGTTGATATGACAATGGGGTATATTGTTATTTTAGATAACTTCCATAAACGCTTAATCTCCAAGCCTAGGTTCACATACTTTCGCTGTTTTTCCAGCTCAGTTTTTCTTAAGTTATGAGATAGTGGTACGGCAATGTCAATCATGACAGCGGCTTTTTCTTTTTTATCGATAAGCAACAGATCAGGGCGATTAAAATCTACCGTTTTGTCGGTCAAAATAGGCCTATCCCAGTACAGCAGGTGATCAGTAGACTCGAGAACCTTATTATTATTATTATTATTATTATTAGATTATTATATATAGACATAGGACATAGATCTAATAATTTAGGCTACCGTAATACATTTACCATAAAGCCATAATCTATACTTAACTTAATGTACTTAACTAGATCTATAGATCTATCTAACATTTAGTCAATCTAGATCTATACAATATTCATTATAATACTTCTACTTATTTAATAAGTTAATTAGTACTTAGACTTAGATCTATTATAGTTTATAATAGATTTACTTTTCAATGCCTATTATATAGACCTAATTAATAAAGAAATTGCTAATGATTTCTAATGACTTTTTTTATAGTAATAGGCCTATTACTAGATCTAGGTCTAGACTTAACTTAAATCTAGTCTAAAATAATGACTGTCTAAGACTCGAGATGATTGAGACTTTCACATACAGATGTTGTTAGTAATACGGTTAATAATGTCGGCTGAATGTCGGCGGGCAAAAACCAAGGTTAGGAGGATACTTATTAGGGAACTCTTGTATGCTAATGATGCAGCATTGTAGCTGACTCTGATATTCAGCTCCATACCCTGGTTTACAAACTATCTGCTGCTAGCACTGGATAGATCCACATGGAAAGAGAGCATAAGAGAAGAGTCTCGGATTGCAGATGCCATACACAACAGAAGCAGAAAGAAGGCTGAAAATACAGCTCCGCCGGGTGTTTTTATATGTCCAACCTGCAACCGCAGCTGTGTGTCAAGGATTGGCCTCTTTAGCCACACAAGACGTTGCAAAGGGAAAAGATCGTCTCACGAGACGTAAAAAATGCCGCAGATGTAGATTTAATCAGAATCCAGGCTACGCAGTATACTAGAGAAAGCCGAGAAGATCGAAAAGAGCTGGGAAATCATAAAAAAAACTAGCAATAGACTGGCCGGGATTCTAGCTTTTGCTGTCTTTGTTTACGTGACTGAGCCAACCTCTAAATTTGCAAAATAAAATAACCTATCAAAATTGTATCTTCAACCAATCAGAACCTTTAAAAGAAAGTCCTGGATTGCAGATGCCAAGCACAATAGAAGCAGAAATAATGGTGAAAGTACAAAGGATTGGCCTCTTTACTCACACAAGAAGTTACAAGGAATAAAATCATTTAAAGTTTAAAATCACTCAAAAAATATTTTTTTTTTGTTCATGAAATTGTGTATCGAAAAATGCCGGGTACTTGAAATAAGCTAGTACTAAAAAAACAACACAGATCTTGGGTAAAATACTCATCAAATAAAATATTGTAAATGTGCACTTTCCCGCGCTATTTTTGACTCTTTTTCTTTTTATAGACTAGCCTCTATCTGGTTTGATCTCAACCACCCGTATTTTTGTGCAGAATTTTTTTCTCTATCAGGCACACTTATTATTATAGCATAATAATGTCAGTTTAATTTATAAAGAGAACTGAAAAATGCAAAGTTATATAGGGAAAAAAGCCACTTCCGGCCCAATAGTTTTGAAAAAAGATACGAAATGAACTACTGCAACAAACCCTATTGTGTGTACTTTATTTTATGTCTATAAATTTTGTTTAATCTCTAAGACTGAAGATCATGCAATTTTTAAATTTTTCATAGTTCGGAAATCCGAATTCAATAGATATATGTGTTTTCAAATTACATGAATTTTTTTTTTATTCAGTACTGAAGAGATTACATTGCCATTAAAACATTTTTACAGTTTTACAGTTTATACAACCGTTAAAATTGTTCATAAACTGTCCAAACTTGACCGTCACTGGAATGTCCATCGTCTGTCGTTGTAGTTATTGGGATCCTTTCGGAAGGATCTGGCTATATTTCATATGGAAGCCCAAAGGTTCCAAGAAATATGAAATGTTTGTTCCGTACTGCTCTTCGTATAGGCCTACACCCTACAAAGTCCTGCATCTATATTTATTTATGTCTATGGTATTACACTATTTGCAACATAAAAAGATAACGCATTCTTAGATGGCTTTGAAAATCTTGTCTACTCCACCGACAGCCTTTCATTATCATTTTGCGATCTATGGGGCAGATGATGTAAAGTTTATCTGTTTCTTTGATCCATGGTTCACAATTACCAACTGCTTTTAATTTTTCCCAACTAATGTCAGTTACCTATTGTCACGTTTTACATGTTTAACTAGGGGAGTATATAATGAACCCGGTTCCCCACCTTAACAGGCTAATGTATTAAGCAAAGAACAATAGCAAACCAAGATGCATAATAAACGAAATGTAAATAAGTGGTCAAAGATCGTTTGACAATATCATATATATTTAATGCCAAATACAAATACTGAATAGTCAGAATAAATCATGTGATAATACGTGAATGCATTATTATTTACACAACTGAACACACCTCACGCGCATACACTCAATTTCGGTCACACGGCTCAAATACTACAACACGGAGATGCAAGTTTCAAACTAATCAAGGGTTATATACACACTTTAAGGCGAGCTCAAAACCACACACTTGACAACAAAACAGGCCCAATGCAAAGTACTTCCTATGCCTAAAAACATGACTTTCAGACAAGTAAAAAAAATTCACTCGCCACCCATTAGAGTTGACAGGACTCAAGGGCCCCTTTAAATTTCAGAAGTTAAAATCCTAGTCTTGAACAGGATTCAAACCTGAGAACCTTTGGTGTAGAAGCCAGCGCTTCACCACTCAACACCTCACCTCTGCCGCCGAGGACAAACGCAGACGACGAAAAGAAAATCTAAACCGACCACCTGCGGACAATGGTTTTGCTTGCCCTGGATGTGGCAAAATATGTAGGTCACAGCTGGGACTGCACAGCCACGGGAAACACTGTATTCCTCACTAATCTTCGGACTCGACGACAAGCCTATTATTATTATTACAGCAATCTTTTATTTTTACCATTCTTAATGAATATGATGAATGCACTTTTCAATTAGCTCTTTTTTTTTTAGTTTCAAATCACAAAATAATAACTTAAAATATGAACATTTTCGTCCGTTTCAGCTTCTTCCATCTAATCTTTTGAATGCCACTGAATAAGGCCTACACATTTATTTAAAAATGTTTCGCTTTTACACCAGCGGAGTATTTTATCTGCCTTGATACACAACAGCATCATCGGAAATATAAATTAATATAAGCCTATTTTGTTTTCCGTTCACCACTTTCTGTTGTTGTTGTTTTTTTATTTATAAAAATAAGATTCCATTGGCCTACTTATTCTAGTATCTATTACGTTGAATTTGATTTTTCTTGGCCTTTTTTCTTATTATATCATGAAAGTGCTCACGTAATACTTTTGTCCATAAAACTGATCGCATTTCAACAACCCTCTCTCTTTTGGCCAACGTATTCTATACATGTTACGTTTATTAGCAACGGCTTGCTTTAAATCGCGCTCCTAAGCACAATTAAGTCCCATATGCTAGGACAAATTTGTACAAAAGCTCCTTCTACCCTAGCGCTATTAGAGCATGGAATGGATTGCCTGAGCTAGCCAGGAAAACCAGTGACTTGGCAGAATTTAAGTCATTGGTTAATATGTATGACTGAATGCATGACGCGTAGGACGTAATCATCTTTTTTTTTTAAGTAACGTCTGTATTGTATAAGATAAGATAATTACTTCTGGTCTGTGTACTCTACATCCATTGTTTTTCCCTAGCCCCCCTCAAAACAAATATTAGTATCTATTGCATATAATTGCCACGGCCCACTTTATAACGTTACACCTTCAAAATACTTTTTTTTTTTGCAAGTAAATTCGATTACCAATATTACTTATTTTCCCAACTATTAAAAGTAAATTGAGCGAAAAACGCTATTTAATTGCTTGATAAGGGACTTGAGCCCTAACCTTGTTGGATTTCGTGCATGGGTAAGTAAGATAAGATAAAGAAAGAACTGTTAAATGCCTACAAGCAGAAGGTTGCAACATTTCGAAAGAAATATTACGAAAACACGCCATCCAGCCAAGGAGGTCCGCAGACGAACATCAGTCTGGAGAAGGACTTCTTCAGTAAATGGTTCGGATTCGAGAACGTAGATAGCACCTATGAGAGTCTGAAAGTCTAATGCTCTACCCATGTCTAACGACTGAACAATCCAGTTTCATTAATTTAAGATGAAATAAAGCACAAAAGGAATGTGCTAAAAACGGAAGTAAGATCTTGTACTTTCAAAAAAGTCAGCTTAAAAAACTTGTTGGATTGAAATTACAAAAGAGTTGTATATAGTAAATTTAACCACTTTGGTTTCGTTCTTGAAATATCTTAGTTGTAATAGATCCAAGGTAAGAGATACAATTTTTAATTTTCTTATTTTTTCGTCCGTGGCAAGTGGGAGAGTTAGTGATTTATGAGTCAGTCAATCAATCATTAATCATCGCTCTTATCATTATCATTTTTAGCGGCCCCCGTAAGGGGAAAAGCCGCTATTAGGTTTGTGCAAAATGTCCGTCTGTCCGTCTGTCACACTCAGGGCGCCAAAACTAGAAGAGATACGAAAAATATTTTTTCACCATTAAATGCGGCTTGAAAAGTTTAGGTGCAACGGCTACTTTTAGTTTTCTAAAGCAAACCGTTTAATTTATAAAATTAATTATGATAGCGATTTTTTTTATAACAAAACACCAATTCTAAAACAATTACGTAAATGTAAGGGAGGAAATGTTACTATAAGAAATGCGTACACATTGTAAATATAACGCACATTTTTTAAAATGAACTTTTAGCAGCGGCTTTCGTGTACTAGAGTAAAATCCGGAAAAGACATGATTCTAAACTAATTTCTTAAATTTTTAAAAAAATCTGAGTTTAAAAAAAAATTGTTTAGTGCCCCCATTAGAATGAAACAAGCATATTTTTGTGCGTTTTGTCTGTTGGTTGGTCTGTCCGTCACGGTTAGAACAAAACACTAAAGGCTTTTGAAAATATGATTTTAAAAAACATTGTTTAGCGCCCCCATTAGAATGAAACAAGCATATTTTTGTGCGTTTTGTCTGTTGGTTGGTCTGTCCGTTATGGTTAGAAAAAAAACTAAAGGCTTTCGAAAATATGATTTAACCTTTACTGTTCTTTCAGAAATATTGCGATAGTTTAAGGATGGGAGCATACAGGAAATGAGCCAGGGCTTTAGAAGGAACATCCGAAACATGTGTGTTTGTATGTGAATGTTGTTCGAATTTTTCATTAACATTGTTTTTGTATAGTAGTTACGCTGACGTTGTCAAGTTGTAATCAAACTGAATTTCCATTAGATTGGATCAATAAAATTATCTTATCTTATCTTATCTTATCTTGCAAATAGGCAGATCTGACAGGGATCCGACTCCGACAGGGGCCGCCTCTGAGTTTGTGTATCACACAAACTCTCTTTGTAATCTTGTTTAGTTATAGTATTATACTGATACTGAATAATTCTGTTATTAGTTATATTTATAAATGTAGGCTACTAGACAGATATTTACGTTGTCCTTGGGTCTTAATTTGCGTATTGCTGATGTAGTCACTGATATAGTGCATTAGAAACCATCAATATATTACAACATCTTTTATAAGATAGGATAATGATAGAAACCATAACAATTCCAGCAATTGCATATAAAGCATGACTAGGATTAGTAGGATATACAATGTCAATATAATATAAAACAAGCATCTTAAAGATCCTTGATTGTGACTACTTTCAAAATACAATGTGAGTGTCCATTAATAAAATAATCTCATGTTGCACATGATAAGCAATTACAATAACAAATGCTACACTTAATTGATTGTTCAAAGTTTTAAAAAGAAAGAAAAAGTTAACAAGCCAGTAAAGATTTGTACTGGATTCTCCTAAACGTTTACAATTACAGACATACCACCTTAATTTTGTAACTTATTTAAAGTCGCTTGAGACGTATCAATCATGTTTTGAACAGATGTAAGTAATCCACTATTTCCAGCTGACTTATTCTTCAGCGTTTGAAGAACAGAGATCAGCTCTATCAATTGACATTCAAAATCTTCTGTATTACCTTCCATTAATTTGTCATACTTCATTGTGGCTTTCTCTATACCCATCACTACTTCTTCCTCCATCTTAACTTTATCACTACTGACCAATTTGAACAAATCATTTTTGAAAATATTTTTGTCAAATTTGCTGTCGAGTAATTCCACTAATTTTAAACGTTGTCTCTTCTTTAATTTTTCATTGTTTGTTTTGTTGTGAAATAAAACACACCTGTAGTTGCACTCTTCGAGCAGCTGTTTTGTTTTTCCCTCTTGACGTAAGCACCACTTTTTAAAAGATGTCTTTCTGTCCGATTCAAATTTATCACCGTGAGTAAAAATACAAATACATCTTTCTTTTATAATGTTGTTACCAAAAATGTTTTTCAGCATTTCTATACTTCGTATCTCAGTGCCAGTTACTTCGAAGTTACTCTGATATCTGAATATCAGTAGTATGGCATGGAAACCTTCATGGCAATAGACAATACTTTCACATAGTGTTTTATTGATGTTTTTGACGTCGCCTAAATCATATGTATCAACAACTTTAATTTCTCGTCCGTCTACTTCTACCCACTCCATACTTGTTCTCAGAGTTTTAGTGTGGCATATGAACTTTTCTTGTCCAAGAATTGAGTTGCCTGTTGAACTTTTACCATTCTTACTTTTTCCCATCAGTAAGAGGACAAGGTTCTCACCTTTAGGTAGAACCAAGTTGGTATTCTAAACAATGTTGTGTCAAGAAAGATGGGGAAAAAATTATTTAAAAACAGATGGGAAAAATATATTTAAAAAAAAAAGCAAATGCTCTTTATATTTCGTATATTTAAAAAAAAAAGTTTAACCAAAAGTATTTAAGCAACTTAAAATCTTTGCTAATGAAGTAGCCAATCAAAATTTAACTGGCGTCTCTTAGTTTCACTACATTGCAAAAAACAATATAAAAATGATACCGTTTACCTTGCTCTAGGAACATAGCTAGTGGCTTAATCCGCTTGTGCTTCGTTCTTTCTATCTTTCTATCTATCTATCTATCTATCTATCTATCTATCTATCTATCTATCTATCAATCTATCTATCTATCTATCTATCTATCT
>JADKLZ010000003.1:4302112-4319175 GCA_021533235.1 Biomphalaria straminea | reverse complement strand
ATCTATCTATCTATCTATCTATCTATCTATCTATCTATCTATCTAATCTATCTAATCTATCTAATCTATCTATCTATCATGGGCGCCCGCAGGGGGGTGCAAGGGGGTGCACTTGCACCCCCCTGGATTCTGAGTAGTCAAATTTTAGTATTTTTTTCGCACCACCAAATCAATTAACTTCTAAGTAGCAGCTAAACGTGTAGTGCTTCCCAGGGCCGGTCTTAGGCCACTGCAGCCTATGCGGTCGCAGTGGGCCCCGCGCTTTCATAGGCCCTGCGCTAAGTCTATGTGTAATTGCTAATTTGCAAAATCTATATGAACAAATCCAGGAAATCTTCTGAATTTATTAAAATCTCCCGTAAACTCATAAAAATATCCTGAAAAATAGACAAAATGTCATTTGTGGGTGTCATTCTTTGCGGAAAACGCGAATCCTACTCGAGATAAAAGAAAAAAGGTATTGTCAGCTTTCATGTAATAAAATGTAATAATCGGGCGAATTTTGAGCTTAATCAGAAGTTCCAATACTTTATTTACTTTTATAGTCCTGTTACCTGTTACCTATTCCTTACTCTGGTGGACCGTTGGGGCACCAAGCAAGACTTGTAGACCGTCTTTCTCCATTCCTCTCTATCCTTTGCACTGTTTAGAACCTCTTTCAATGGTAGGCTCTATTCTTTTATGTTGTCTTTCCACCGCTTTCTCTGTCTGCCTCTTCTTTTTTTTCCTGGTACTGTTTCCTGGAGGAAGGTCTTTGCAAGTCCCGAAGATCTTGTTATATGGCCATACATTTTAAGCTTGCGGATTTTTTTTTCTAATACATATTCTTAATTTTCACTTATTATCCTTATTCCCACACATACTAGGCCCCGCGCAATCAGTTTCGCATTGGGCCCCGCAATCGCTAGGACCGGCCCTGGTGCTTCCATTGGTTAATCTAGTAGTATATTAGCCCAGAGGTATGTAATGGATGGCCAACCATGTACGTGCGTGCCTCTGAATTGTGAGAAGCCACATTGTAGCCATTTTTTTTTAAAATTATAATGAAATACATCATCCAGATGTGTTTTTATTACGTAGATGTTCAGGAAAATTGTGCGCATCATCTTCTAAGTGTAAATCTAAAGGACTATCATTGGACTATTGTAAAGTGTAGTAACTTAACAAGTAGTGCTTCCACTGAAGTACAGTTGTAAAGATACGCTATTATTGTTACTACAACAGGCCAAATTGTAGTCCATGTTCTACCATGTAAGATTCACTATATGCTTGGAATTCTTTGCACTATAAAGGGTGTCTAAAGCATGTTAGTCTCTACGATTTATTTTCATTTGCACATAGCTATCGTTATTATGAATGTCACAAGATCGACTTTCACAAGACATTCTGAATGTTGATTTAACAGAAGGCAATAGATCCGCTGGTCATCCACAGCTAAAGTATACTGATGTATGCAAACATGACATAAAGTTCTTCAAAATCGGCACTAAACAGTTGGGAAAAAGTGGTGCTGGATAGATCAACATAAAGAGCGAGCATTAAATGAAAGTCCTGGGTTGAAGATGTCATTCATAATAGTAGTAGAAAGAAGTGTGAAAGTACAAAGGATTAACCTCTTTAGTCACACAAGAAGTTGCAAAGGGAAAAATATTTAGTTCAGGTCTAATTAATTAATTTGCCAATTATCTTTCGATATGATAAATGTTATATTTTCTTTGAACAAAAGAGTCTTGCGGAATTCTGGTCGGTGTCAGCGCTCGATAAAATAGTTAAACACGTCCACCAGTTTACAATAGAAGAGATACAAGAAAGTTCTTCACATGCAATCGTCAAAATCAAAACGTTGATTTGGTGCACTGGCAGTTGGAATAGACCAATAAATACGAGCTGTAGCATCATGAATTATTTGCATTTTCTGGGTATTTAGTGATGAAACTGCAGATATCTCAGGCACTGAGAAGATGTCTATGAGTGTTCTGTTGATGATTGCGATTGTATTCGACTTCAGTGGTTTAGTAATTGTTGTTCAGAGAGACGCGCTGCATGTGTCTAACGTCATTGTACAGTGTAGACAAGGACAAACTACTTTGCCAAAACTGCGCTGTTACGGCTGCATTCTTTTTCAGAAACTGTCTTGATAGCGTTGGTGCTCTGAACCCAAATATTCCTTTACTAGTCATTTTTCCAACCTTTACTCAAACTGATATTTTTCTTGTTAAATAAATGTGGGTCTATAGCTCAGAATTTATGCTTGAATCCTAAACAGGCTAAAAAAATTAGAGTGGAATCTAATTGGTGCACTTAATTTTCACTACCGCTTCCGAAATTTTTTTGTTTAGAACTTTGAATTATAGTTCTGTTACAAAACAAAGTTACAAACATTGGATGAATAATAACCAGCAGATATCAGGAGAATTCGTATTCTTTGTTCAAAATGCAAGAAAACGCTTATGGCGTTGGGCTTCGCCACGAACTATCTGATCAATATTAACATCTAGATTTCAGGAGAATGCGTTTCTGCAGTGAAGAATGCAAGAAAACGCTTTTGGCGTAGGGGCTTCGTCCCGAGCCCCAGTTATGAATAATGAGCTGCAGATGTCAGGAGAATACGTTTCTGCAGTGAAAAATGCAAGAAAACACTTTGGCGCTTTATGCTGAACGCACGTTTATGTATAGGGTTAGGGTTTACTGGGCGTTAGGGTTAGGGTTTGGAAAAATATCGCCCCCCCCCCCGATTCCAATGTTCTGGATCCACTAGTGCTTGCACCCCCCTACAAAAAATCCTGCGGGCGCCCCTGCTATCTATCTATCTATCTATCTATCTATCTAATCTATCTTTTGGAAGTCTGTCACGTTTGTACCTCAAAAACTGAAAGTTCAAAATCCGATTTCGTCATCGCCATCTTCAAGTTAAAGTTTGAAATAGTTTTTTAAAAAAACAGCTAACCTTAGGCACTGTTTGCATAACCATTGCATATTGTATGCATATTTAATAGATTTTGAAAAAAAAACAAGGCTTAATAGCCACGTTTGTATGTTAAATTAAATAAAAAATCCTTTATTAAGTCTTAGCTAAAGAATACATGTGTCTGCCAAATGAACTGTCGTGCAATATCTAGCCCGTGTGTCATAATCTGTTAATCTTATTCTATGACAATATAAATACCCACCTTTATAAATTGTTTGGCACTTTTGATTCTGTCACATAATAAAATATCCTCAATGTTTTCGACAACTGGAACTTGATGAAAGCTAGCCCTAGCAACAAAGTCACTAACAACCTGGATATCCTTCTTCATAAGATCTATGGTCATCTTTCCCTCTTGTTGCTCTTGCTCACTAAAATTATGTGCGCTCTTCATATGATCCTAAATTATAAAAACATTGTAGAGACAATAAGATATTTCCTTTTTTTTTTTACAAAGCTTATATCAACTCACTTTGTCTGCCTTTCTTTATGTCTGTCTTGGTAAAAAGTTAGAACACGTTGTTTTTTTTACCTTACCCATTCTCAGATCAAAGTAAAAAATTTACAGTTATTCATTGGCCTACATTCGACAATACATGAATCAACTTTTTAATAAATTAACCATATATATAACAAACCATAATATAACAAGACGAACACACAACTTTAGTACACTTGATAACATACATCACACACTGACCTATTTACTCATAAAAACTAACACACTTCCACTCATTTGATCAGATATTCAAAATGATAAACACCTAGAAATAGATTATACTCACACACACATTTAACAGTGACAGTAGGCGATTGACATTAAATATATTTTATATTATTTTTAAATTGCAAGTGTTAGTGCAAAAAAGGGCAAAAGTAGACGCATCAACACTGTCGAGATCGATTTGTTTGATTCAACAAAACTGATTAATTAATTAAGACAATGTATGTTTAACTATCAATTTCACGTGAATTTAATATTTGCATATTTAATATTTGCATTCCTCAAATATTTTCGAACTCTAAGACAAACCTTATTCTTAATATTATTATTATTAATTATTCGTTAATTCAAACCCACATTTCAACTAAGCTTATACATGTATAAATTTACGTCTGGTAAAATTTTTTAAAACATTATATCTGTAACACCCAGTCTCTGATCAAGCTGAAATTTTGCACAATTACTCCTTTTACCTGACAACACAAGAATTAATTTGTAAATAAACCAATTAGTTGATTAACTATTGGTAATTAATTATTTTGTTTTGGTATCTCGAACGAAGAAAAGAAATTGATTACAAAGAATTCATAACATAGTGAGACATCAGAAACTCTAATTAGACATGTCATATATATCGATCTTACAATCCTGCACATAAACATTATTATAATATTAATGTAACTAAATAACGAAGTACTTTAGAAAATCATGTTTAATTTTACTCTCCTGATAAAAATTAACTGACCTCAATCTGAGCTATTGTGTACTTATTGATAATCAGATATTTGCCAATCATTTCAATTATTTTTCTAGACGAGGCGCTAATAGGAGCCTGAGTGCCTGTAAATAAAATGGTTTCTTATTAGTAAGACTGTTAAAGGCATCAGAGTTATTTATTATGGATCTTAAACAAAGTAAATACCGGTATATAAGCTTTTAGTGATAGCGGTAAATTTTTTACACAAATTAGCTTTTATATAGCGCTACTTTCATGCTTATAGTATGCTCAGATCGCTATGGTCCAATCTCTTTGTGGAGGGAGGGGGTATCTGGAAGAAGGTTTTTCCGTACTGGACTGGTTTTAGACGTCACAGTAAACAGAACTCTACTTGAGTCGAGTGTCGAACCCCTTCATAGGTAGCCAAGCCAAACAAAGTTTAATTAAGCGTACTGAGTCTCTCATCCCACAAAAAGACTAATTCCTTAAAAAGGAAGCTTTTTTTTTTTTTTTTTTTAGCGTATTCGATGAAAACACGATTGTTGTTTTTTCTTTTAGTTTTCAGTAGTGTAGAATCAAAAAACTCCTTTGCTTGTGCCATAAAGTATGGGAACACGGACACGACATAGCTTAAATTGTGTTGATGTACCAAAAAAACTCAAACTAACAACCTCGCTCTTTTCATTTTGTTACGTTCTTCGTAAATTTCTATGAAATCTATACCACATTTCTTCATATCGTTTTATCTTGTTTTTCTCTCTCTTCTACCTTATAACATCCTAATAATAGTTTCATTAATCTAATGATTAAAAAAAAAAACGGAACACTATGTAACCTTCCCTACAGTGAAATGAGTAAGATAACTCAATTAATTTCTAGTAAATGAAATTAGATCTTTAGATTCATTAGATCTTCCAGATTCTACATCTTAACGCAGAGGTTTAGTTGGTGAATAATAAAATGAAGCCATAGATGCGCGGTTTCATTGGACCTGACAACCTTTTAAATAACTGTTTGATAAATATTTTCATTAATTCACCACTATAAGCGTAATTAATCTTGTATTCGCTGCTTAAACCAAGATTGTCGCCTTTTTATTTTCTTGTTTATGACTCTGAATGTAACGTTCTATAAAAAAAATAGTCCCAGTTTCTTTCTAAAACAAATATTCAAACTTATTTTCAGTATAAAAATTCCTCAAAGAAAGAGTGAGGTCCCTAACATAGGTTAAGATACTCACCTACAGTTTTTGCATTTTGGGAAGGGGATTTCGTTTAGTTATTTTTTTTTCTTTCGGCGGGGCGAATGGACTCGCGTCGTGAGACGGATTAAACCGTGACCTCTATTTCCCGTTGGCTGTGATTAAACCCGCGACCGTAATTTGGGCATCACTGCTATATAAAAAGAACTAAAGAGGCGGGGAAACTTACTTTGCTTTGGAAGTTTTAGAGTGACTTTGATGTTAAAGAAGTCACGTGAATCAGCGTTCCTGGTAGGCAAGGTTTTATCGAGGTCTGAATCACAAGTATAACCAAATATATTCCAAAAGCCTGCAAAAAGTATTGAATAGATCAGATTGTTTTTATCTTACGGTAGATACAAAATCTCTCTGTCTCTCTATCTATGACTACATCATTAATTAATTATTCTTTTGATTAATACATCTCATTAAAATCAATATAGCACTAAAAGATTCATTATTATAATTCTATCATTATTTTTAAAATGTTCCTATGCTTTTGGCGCTGTTTGGATCAAGACAACGCTTTGTCACTGTTAAGCCCATAGCATTTTTATTAGCGGCCCCCGTAAGGGGAAAAAGCCGCTATTAGGTTTGTGCAAAATGTCCGTCTGTCACACTCAGGGCGCCAAAACTAGAAGAGATACGAAAAAAAAAAATTTCACCATTAAATGCGGCTTGAAAAGTTTAGGTGCAACGGCTACTTTTAGTTTTCTAAAAGCAAACCGTTTAATTTATAAAATTAATTATGCAAGCGATTTTTTAATAACAAACCACCAATTCTGAAACAATTACGCAAATGTAAGGGAGGTAATGTGACTAGAAAAAATGCTCTTGGCATGTAGATATCACGCACATTTTTTTAAAATGAATTTCTGTCTGTCTGTCCGTCTGTCAGACTCAGAGCGCCAAAACTATAAGAGATACGAAAAATATTATTAAACCATTAAATACGGCTTGAAAAGTTTAGGTGCAACGGCTACTTTTAGTTTTCTAAAGGCAAACCGTTTAATTTATAAAATTAATTATGCAAGCGATTTTTAATAACAAAACACCAATTCTAAAACAATTACGTAAATGTAAGGGAGGAAATGTTACTATAAGAAATGCTTACATTATATAGATATCACGCACATTTTTTAAAATGAACTTTTGGCAGCGGCTTTCGTGTACAAGCGTAAAGCCCGGAAATGACATGATTCTAAACTAATTTCTTAAATTTAAAAAAAAATCAGATTTAAAAAAAAATAAAAATTGTTTATTGCCCCCATTAGAATGAAAGAAGCATATTTTTGTGCGTTTTGTCTGTTGGTTGTTCTGTCCGTCACGGTTAGAAAAAAAACACTAAAGGCTTTTGAAAATATGATTTAACCTTTACTGTTCTTTCAGAAATATTGCGATAGTTTAAGGATGGGAGCATACAGGAATTGAGCCAGGGACCAACGATAAATCCGAACTAAAGTATAGTGCCCAAACATCAAGATAAGACAGGTTTATACCCTGCTCACCATCCTCCGTCGTCCAGCGAGAAGTTAATTATTTTCAACTTAGAAGGAACATCCGAAACATCTTGCGAATAGGCGGATCTGACAGGGATATGACTCCGACGGGGGCCGCCTCTGAGTCTGTGTATCACACAATCTCTCTTTGTAATCTTGTTACTATTGCTTTTGTGTAGCGTGTCTTCCATGCTCTGCTAAGTGAGCTTTGGTCTTAAGTCTTTTGATGGACATATGAGAAGTAAGAATATCTAGGAGGTTTTCGTGCTGCATTTAAGAACTCAACAAACACAACTCAGCTCAATTCAAATCTCTGATTAAAAATACAGTCTACTGGAGCTAATGATGTAAAGCATCACATGTAAAATCCTAGAACACATAATATGTAGCAACATCATAAACCACTTATATAAACACAATGTACTTACTCCATACCAAGATGGCATTAGGAAATATAGATCATGTGAAACACAGCTAATAGGGCTAATTGATGACTTTTCAAAAGGTTTGGATAGTAGTGAACAAATAGATGCATCTTACTAGACTTTTCCAAAGCTTTTGACAAAGTTCACCACCATAGTTTGCTTAAAAAATTTAAATATTTTGGCATTGATGGTCTATTGCATCATTGGATTAAGGATTTTCTGATACTGAGAGAAAAAACTGTAATGATAAATGGCTCTATATCAACACCAATAACAGTAAACTCAGGTGTATCTCAAGGAACAGTCTTAGGTCCACTATTATTTTTAATTTACATAAATGATTTACCAAATTGTATTTGTTCAGGAACAAAATTCAGATCATTTGCAGACGAATGCATAATATTGTAATAACTCTAGGCGGACCGAAAGGGTTAATGTGTTTGTGGCCTACTGACACACACCACTCAGGCCAATAACACAGGTCAACGGGTCATCGGCTTTATAAACAAGGGAGTGTACTACTAGTGCACGCAAGCGTGACCTGTGCTATGGTCATGGACTGAAGGCCTTTACGGTCAAGAGACAATGTGTAGAAAGACAGTTGGGTCCAGGACAGCAAGAGAGCGAGTTTTGAAAATGTAGCTGTACCAGCTAAGAAGAGAGACTTGTAGTGTTAGGCAGTTCTGTTGTTTAGAAAGCATTCGAAGTTAGGTAGCCAATTGTTTGTCGTATTGGCTGTTGATGTTATTTGTAAAGAAATCGCCACCTTGTTACTAGAAAGTCTTGTTGTCAAGTTCTTTGTTAGATGTGTTGTGTTGTGGAGCAGTTGTGACAGAAGGCCTGGTTAAGAAAGATCGTAACAATATATAGAACAATAAAACAACACAAGATACAGAAATTTTACAAAGAGAATTAGATGAATTACAGAAATGGGAATCAAATTGGAGCATGTCTTTCCACTCAAAATATGTCAGTTATTAAGAGTAAGAAAAAAAAAAACTAAAACAAATTAATTTCACTTATCTAATTCATGGTAGACCAGTAGCACAGACTATAAACGCAAAATATCTAGGTGTTATAATAAATGAAAAACACTCATTGTAACCCATATTGATGAAACTATCAAAAAATCAAATAAACATAAGGGTTTATTAAAAGAAATTTCTATAAATCTAATAAGAACATAAAACTAAAATGCTATTTTACCTTGGTTATGCCAATAATAGAATATGCATCCTCTGTTTGGGACCCATCAACTCAAGAAAATATTAAGAAACTACAACAGACACAAAATAGTGCAGTGAGATTCTGATTCATAACTAACCTATATTTACATTTGACTAGAATAACACCTTTAGTAAAATCACTAAATTTAGAAAGCCCTCAGGATAGAAGACTTAAAAGTAAAGTAGCAATTATAAATAACATACTAAACCATAATCTTCAAATACAAAAACAAAATCTAATAAAATACTCAGAAAGACACACAGATATTCCTCGTTCCATATGCTAGGACAAATGTGTACAAATGCTCTTTCTTCCCTAGTGCCATTAGAGCATGGAATAAGTCGCCAATGACTTGGAAGAATTTATGTCATTGGTTAACATGTATGACTAAATGCATGACGCGTTGGACCGTAGTTGGACGTAATCATCTTCGTTTTGAAGTTACGACTGTATTATATGAGATGAGACTCAGGGGCGTACTAAAATCCCGAATTAAATCTCCGAGACAAAAACCAGACCCCCCCCCCAGTCTGCAAGCCAAGAGCTTTTCCACTCGTCCATCACGCCTTTGTAATTATACTAGCTATGACTAAAGCACTTGTGGCTAATTGTACCACGAATTCTCTATTTGTATCACTATGTCACTAGTGAGATCACAATATCACACGTGGGACCATTGGGTTATAGTCTATAACTCTAACATTATGAAAAAAAAAAGTTTACGTGTCAGGAAAGATCTTGATTCAAGAATATCTTTTTCTGACTCATTATTCTTTGCGTCTCTCACTTCTAGCTCCTTATCTACAATTCTGCTTTCCTTTCTGGACCTATATATTTTGGCCCACATATCGGTACTCTTTCGAAACAAAAAAATCGTTTTTATCATTCCGTGAAAATTTCTTGGACGTTTGTCTAAGTCATCAAAGCTTATGTAAGTTATTCTGCAGGTGTAGACCTCTTGGAGTAGTTTTTCAATATTTTGTAAACGTGGATATAAATATGCTAATTTCTTTGGGTCCAAAGTGCCATAGTTTTCTGGGAAGTATACGCTAATTTCTTTCAACAATTTCATCAGCAGCACTTTCTGCGTGTCTGTAAGATTGAAAGAAAAATTCATAAAATTACAAAATAAAATTTACCTCAAAATTTTTAATTTTAAGCTATTCTAAAAAAAATTGTAACACAATTATCTTTAAATCTACAAGAAACTTTACCATTTTTTAATGTATCCAGATGCGACCTTTAATCCCCCTAAGGAGGTTATTGATAAGATCTTTAATTTACATACAAAGAGATAAAAAAATATATGGACTGGAGAAAGATTTTTTAATCGCTCGTCTTTTTGTCTATATCCATCGTAAAAAAAAAATGGTCGTTAAAGATTCTTTGAGTTCGTTATTCGACAAATAAAAACCCAGAGATCTTCAGTTTTTTAAATGTAAAAAAATAACAACACAAGTGCCAAATTACATGTGTTTCGCCTCTTACAATCATTACTTTAAATAATTATTTGATTATGTTTTGTGTGTAAATCATGACATAATATACTCGGTGTGTCAATGGCGCTTCTCATTGTTTGATCCTACTAGCAGGCGCTAGTTGTCGTGTGACGCCGCTGTTGTGAATTTAACACCCACATAAGATCAAGACATCTTAATGTAGACGATGTTTAATTTATAAAGAGGCTATGCCTAAAACAAAAGCTACGCACTAGATACTACTGTACAATACAAAAATCTAGATAGACCTAAGAATGTAAACGCTTCTCAGCACCATTGTGACCATGGGCGCCCGCAGGATTTTTTGCAGGGGGGTGCAAGCACTGGCGGATCCGGGGGGGGGGGCGGTAGGGGGGATCACCCCCCACTCGGCCCCCTCCCCCCCGAGAAGTAATGAAGAAACTTAAGAATTAAGATATGTAATGTAAAGCCGTATTCTGTAATAACTCCCAAAATCCAAACGTGTTTTTTTTCTCGGCGGTAACAACTCAATATCAACCAATATCATGTTTTTCTGCCAGTAGTCTCTCCTTCCTCAAGATGACATCTCTGACGTGTTCCTCAGGATGGTCAAAATGGTTTTTCATTATGCCATTAATGTTACTGCTAAGCTGCTGTTGAGCGGCCACCATGTTAAGTTGGAAAGACTGCAACACCATAGAGACTGGTTCAAGTACAGATGAATAATTGACGGCAATGAAAAGACAAATCAGAAACACAAGAGGAGGAGACATTTACTACACAAGTGCAGTTTATCAGGTTCACTTGCAGTCGTTATTTTAAGATCCGCCAAACAGTCAATGATCTCTGAGTTGAGACTTTAAGCTTGAATAGATTTGTATTTTTTAGTTCATTGTGTCCCACACAAAGAGGTAAATGTAGTACCAACGCTATTTCTAGGGACTGATACGGAAGATTTCTAGCCATCACGGGGCAGCCCTGGCCGAGTAGTTTTTTTAAGACTTAGAAGACTAAATTTTCATAAATATTAATTTATAAAACTCTTGTATTAATAATGCACAAGTTTCCGTAGGAGGGTACATGATAGTGCACTTGCAGCCCCCTGGATTCTGACTGAATCTACATCTAGGTAATACAAAAATAACAGATCTGGAAGATTATTTCATTATTTTAAAAATGGCTAAAATGTGGTTACTCGGAATTCAGAGGCGCGCACATACAAGGTTGGCCATCCATTCCATACACTTTATTTACTTATTTCTTCTACTACATTAACCAGTGGAAGCACTACTTGTTCAGTTGCTACTTAGAAATTAATTGATTTGATGATGCGAAAAAATGGCTAGAATTTGGCTACTCAAAATCCATGGGGGTGCAAGTGCACCCCTTTGCACCCCCCTGCGAGCGCCCATGCTTGCACCCCCAAAGATTCTGTCTAAATCTACATCTACGTAATAAAAACACATCTGGATGATGTATTTTATTATAAAATATTTTTTTTTTAAATTGGCTACAATGTGGCTACTCACAATTCAAAGGCACGCACGTAGGCCTACATAGTTGGCCATTCATTCCATACGTCTGGGCTAATTTACTACTAAATTAACGAATAAAAGCACTACATGTTCAGCTGCTACTTAGAAGTTAATTGATTTGGTGGTGCGAAAAAATCACTAAAATTTGACTACTTAGAATCCAGGGGGGTGCAAGTGCACCCCCTTGCACCCCCCTGCGGGCGCCCATGATTGTGACACCTTGGAGGAAACGATCTTTAGAGGAGAGGAGAGGATAAAAGGGAATCAAAACAGAGCTCTAGTCGGTGGGATTAAGGACAGAGTCCATTGCACTGGCATTGATGGATGAAATCCTCACCAAAATTGTCCCTATTCACTAACCTCTCCTAAAAAAGCCGTTTTATGTTGGACACCCGCACGATTGATGTGGTACAAATCAGAAATATGGGGTAGTTTCCTCGGTGTTGTCAGCCTTAAGCTTTACCTCAACTTCCTCAAGCCAGGACGTCTTGGAATACGAGCCATTGGTGATAGAGATGTAATAAATTTAAGTGGATTTATGCCAGACAGGATAGTAATTCAAACAGGCCGATGCAGAGGAACAACCATGGGTCTAAAATTCCAAGAGTCTTCGATTACTAATAAGGCTTGTCTTCGAGTCCGAAGATTAGTGAGGAATACAGTATTTCCCGTGGCTGCGTAGCCCCAGCCGTGACCTACATATTTTTCCACATCCAGGGCAAGCATGACCACTGTCCGCAGGTGGTCGATTTAGATTTTCTTTTCGTCGTCTGCGTTTGTCCTCGGCATCGGATTTTTTTTTTGGTCTCATATGTGTATCCCGCGGCCTTCGTGAGTGACCTCCAGCTGTCTCGTTCAACGCCACATGCAGCCAGGTGCTCTCTTCTATGTCAGCCAAGGAAAGTTGGCGCCTAAGCTGGTCTTTGAAGCGTTTCCGGGAGGGGGGGCACATCTGTTACGTCGACCACCTTTTAGCTCACCAAAAGAAAGACTGCCTTTGGCATACGTTCGTCTCTCATACGGGATACGTGCCCTGCCCAGCGTAGTTGTCGGACCATAAGAAGATTACAAAGACTGTATATCAGATTTCCTAAAATGGGCCAATAACAAAATAATAAACGTATGATCCTTCTCTCTCTCTCTCTCTCTCTTTCTCTCTCTCTCTCTCTGAGTTATATTTATATGAATGTGTACTAGAAAAAAAAGATTACCCTGTATAGTAACTGTCATGATGGCTATTATTTCATTACCAATTTGTAATGACTGAACCAGATATTTTTGCTCTTCATCTAAGCCATCTTCGTGCTCTCCATCTAAGCCACCTACGTTAATACTCTCGGCAATTTTTTCCTGAAACAATATTTAGACGAAGGACAATAACCGACAAGAACTATATTTCACGTTTTGAAAGTGTTGTTTGCCTAAACAGGTAAAGGCAAAAGAGATTATTAAGAATATATATATATATATATATATATATATTCCTCTAAGTCTGAGGTCAAACAACAACATGCAAGCAAGCAAGCAACAACAAGCAAGCAAATAGGGAAGATCCCATGGCGTACGCACCACGGTGTGAATGGACCCAATCCGCACTATTTCATTCACAAAATAGCATAGACATAAATAAATATAGACCGGAAAAAGGAAGTAACTTCCTGTAACTTGAAAAAAAAAGTGGAAGCCGGAAGAGATTATATTGTGATTGTGTCGTAAGACTCTTGAAACTAGAACGACAATACACAGATAGATACTACTCTCAGGTTTGACTTTACCGCGGGAAATCTGTTATATCATGTTATAAAATGGTTCAATTTAATAATTTATACACCTAAAAATTAGCACGGGTCCAAAGAAAGTTCGGGACCCACTGTGGTCGCATATGTTGTATTTTTTTTTATTCATGAATTCACTTATAACAAGTAAATGGGAAGATCCCATGGCTCGATTATAGAACTTCTCTTCGCAGAGATAGTTTTATGCTTTAGCACATGAACGTACTAATTATAGTCCATTTAATCAAATTAACATTCAAATTTGTTTTTCTAAAGCATTGTTACATGAGTGCAGCTATATTCTTAAAATTGCGTAAATTAATGTCAATTAGCCATTTTCATAGTATTTTTCATTCATGAATTCACGCATTCACTTTACTTATATCAAGCAATTGGGAAGATCCCATGGCGCAGCATGTTGTGAATGGGAAATAATATATCCAAATCCGCACTATTTTCATTCACAAAATAGCATAGCATTTTTTTTTTTACTTTAAAAAGATTTTAATAATGTCCGGAAATTTCCAGGACTTTTTCGACCGGCGGCATAGCATTTAATACCATTTCAGGAGATTTCCAGGGGGCTCCTGGTAAATCAAGAGGCCGCGGGAAATCTGTTATGCTTTATAAAATGGTTCAATTTCATAATTTATACACCTAAAAATTAGCACGGGTCCAAAGAAAGTTCGGGACCCACTGTGGTCGCATATGTTGCAGTGCCTAAGGCCTGCCCTGGAAAATTGCGGCGTATGCTATGCCGCCGGTCGACTAGTATATATATATAAAGTATAAATTTATATTTACATGTTATATAAGATGCACAGCTTTACAGAACTCATGATATATGCTAAGTTTTAATCTTATTTCGTCTTTTAATTTGTGAAAAACAAAGTAAATAGTTTGTATTAAAAAAATGACAAACCTGTATCGATAATGTTGATCTAAATATCATAGAAAATTTGTGCTTGTCTCCGATTGCATTTAGACATGCAGAAACAGCATTATTTTTAATGGTGCCAACTAGAACCTTTAATGCATAGACTTCAGGTATGTCTAGAATTCGGCAAACATCTTGTAGACTGTTTAGTTTGGCATAAGATGTGGTAGAGCTGCATACCTTTTGAAGGTAAAATAATTCTTAAACAAAGGTAATTAGTACGCTTTTTAACAACAGAACTGAAGCTAATTAACCTACCTTTGCAATTAGTAAAGGTCACTTTAAAATGTAACTTCAAAGATGAAAAAAATAAACTAATACACACCAGTATTAAATATTGATTAGTAAAAATTAAAAATCAAAGTCAATTCAAAAGAAAAATTCGAATTCGATTGTCAATATCACTTATCCTTCCCCCCCACACACACACACACACTACGCCTTGAAAAATAGTCCCACATACAGCACGAGTAATCTTTAACTTTCTGGTGTTTTTTTTTCTTAATATTTGAAAGGCTTTCAACATCATCTAATATTAATCAAATGTTAAGCTTTATCTCAGGATCGATATTATAAATTCCGTTTCAAACTTTATGTACATCGAATTATTAAAATTAATTTGTGCGAAAAACACTAAAGTTTCCCTGTGGGACCTTGTGATCTATAGGGCAGATAATGTAAAGGCAAAGGTTATCTGATTCTGTGCCCTATTGATCACAAGGTCTGAAAGGGGAACTTTTTCAAAAAAATTTCCTTATGGCAGCATTAGGCTCGCCTATCGAGAAGGGGGTCGTACCCTCAGCAATTTCGGTCTGTGGTTCCTTTCG
The DNA here is from genome assembly GCA_021533235.1 of Biomphalaria straminea. Classification (NCBI taxonomy): domain Eukaryota; kingdom Metazoa; phylum Mollusca; class Gastropoda; family Planorbidae; genus Biomphalaria; species Biomphalaria straminea. Next base: position 4,303,840 of record JADKLZ010000003.1, on the reverse strand, counting down.
GTCTTTTTTTTTTCATCAGCTTTGCGAGCTTTATCAATGGCTTTGGACATTGGGGACTTCTTGGCATCCTTGTTGATCTTAGCAAAATATTTGTTCAGCAAAGTGGCAATTTTCTTCTTTGATGAGATGGTTACCCCACTGGGTGAAGATAATGGGGTTCCTGTTTTCGTACGCCCAGCATTTTCGAGATTTCTCAGAAGACCCCAGGTCTTAGGCCCATGCAGAAAAGTACTATTATTATGTATGATATTTTTTAAGCAACTCAAAAGCAACTAAATTTAAAGAATATTATTTTTACACTCACCGTTATTGTAGTAATTGCAGTAGTGCATTGGCTATGTTCATTGAATATAAAATGCGGCATATTAACTACTCTTCCAATACGCATATTCTTGCTGTACGGAATAGTTACAGCCATCTTTGCAAAAATATGTTTCACTGAATTAATGTGGAAGTAAAAGGCTTTTGAACAATAATTAATTTTATTTAAAAAAAAACAACTCAAAATGGTAACTCGTTCACCAGATACGAATTTTAAAGTGTCTGGTTAACGTAAATAGGCCTACGTACGAACTAAGAAATTTTTCGGGAAAATCTCATATCTATATTTTTTTTCCTATGAGAATTGGTATACCTTTTTTCCAGGAAAATATTACTTGTAATATTTTCCTGAAAAATTTAAACTTGGACTAGCTACTTTTTTGAAAATTAGATCTAAATCTAGTTCTCAGGGACAATTGCATCAATTCTCAACGTAAGGTAAAAATATTTTTTTGTGTAGGCTACTAACTGAAATACAGATAATAAACATTTTCTTTCAATTAGGCATATTCTTGTTTAACTGATATTATTTTGATTTAGATGTCCACAAGATTTGAATCTATAAAGGTCTAGTCCTAATACCGGTAAATTTATATTTAAATCCAAATCACCGTTTTAAGCTAGAAGTCCTTAATTTTTTTTAAACGAAAGATGGCCGAGCATCGCTCGGCTTAATAATTTTTAACTTTTTAATTTTTATTTTAACTCAATTTTCGTAATGACGAAAATGAGCGACTGGGTAAAAACTACCAACCCAAAGATTTGTGTACTTTTAGTTCTAAAGACATTGTACATGACGATTAGAATAAAAAGTCCTTTAAACGCACTGGCGGATCCAGGGGGGGGGTAGGGGCGATATCGCTCCGCCCACTCGGCCGACACCCCCCCCCCCGAGGGCGGGCGGAGGATTTTTAGTAAAGAAATCAAACAATTTGTATACGATTTTATTAGTTTAGTTAATAATTTAAACTAATTATTGATATTTTAACCTATTTTTACATTATTTTGCCTCCCCCTTTAGTATGTTGGCCGATTTGGTGGATGGGAAGATGGTGATGGCATCAATTCCGCCCCCCCCCCAACAATAAACTTTCGAGTGGGGGGCGGTCCAATTTATTTGTAGAAATTACAGCTTGTTAACGGAATCATTAAATATCTATATAATTAAATTTTTGTATTGATATTTTAACCAATTTGTATATTATGTCGTTCTCCTGTTAGCGGATCGGTTGGGGTTGGGGTGGGGCGAATACATCTACTGCCCTTCCAACCTAAACACTTTGAGTGGGGTGGGGCGGTCCCACTTTTAATTAGAAAACATAGTTTGTGAACAAACTTAGTTGAATTACAATATAATTTTTATATTATGTCGCTACACGCCTGATATCTTAGCCGGCCAGTAAAGTG
>JADKLZ010000003.1:4287624-4301712 GCA_021533235.1 Biomphalaria straminea | reverse complement strand
TTCAACGTTCAAGCTTAGACTGACGATCTCGCGCCAATCTCTTTTTCTCCCTTTGGCGGGTGTCACGTGATTTTCTGTCTTTCCTTTTAAAACAACCAATAGAATCAAATCTTTCAGACCTCGTGTGATCGAGCTAAGCTTTTCTTGGAAAAACTATAAATAACTTCGTCAGCAAGGAGGATTGACCTTTGACTAACAAATACATAATTTGTTTATGTGACATATTACCCCCCCCCCTCCGTTTTAAGCATTTTTTTTTTATGGCAATAAAAATGCTTACATGGCAGTAACAATATTTGAATTTACACAAGCTACCATACATGAAATTATTGTAGGAATGGTTGAGGTAACATATGACAATGTTCAGAAAGCTTGATATAACAATGTGACAACTTGTTGACAATAAAATTCAAATATGGTGTCATGTACAAAATTATTGAAGACTTGATAAGAAATATTTCTAATTAAGTAGATGCATCTGAAACTCAAAATTGAATGCATAAATATAAAACTATTATAATATGAGACAATGTTGATCGTGGATTACCTGAAAAAAAAAAATTTATAAGGCATAATATAATATGAATTAAATCTTGAATGAGTTACTTCTCTTTATGGTACTTGATTCTGAAATAATACATATTCAAACAAAACTGATATACTAATACATATGCTAACAAAACTGATATATTACACCTGTGGAAAAATTATATACAAAATTATGTAAATGATTAAATACATCTGGAAAGTGTGTCGGCGAAGACATTCTCACGTCCAGGAATTGTCTTGACCTCAAATTGGTAGTCTGTGAGTTGTAGACTCCACCGGGTTAAACGACTGTTCGCTAACTTCTTTGAGTTCAGAAATGCTAGTGGTGCATGGTCAGTTAGAAGTGTAAACTTAGCACCTAGTAGATATCTGGAGAACTTGGCTATGGCCCATACGATGGCCAGGCATTCTCGTTCTATGGTTGAGTATCTGGTTTCAGCTGTTGATAACTTCCTGCTGATGAAAAATACTGGGTGCAAAGTCTCTTGGTCTTTCTGTGAAGTGTCTTGATATTTCTGCATTAGGCATGCACCTATAGCTGAAGATGAAGCATCTGTGGCGAGGTGAAATTGCTTCTCTGGATTCGGAAGTTTGAGAATAGTGTCTCTTGAAAATTCAGCTTTAATGTTCTCAATTGTGGTATGTAACTCTGTAGACCATGGAATCTTCGTTGGTTGTCCTTTCTTAGTGAGTTCAATCAATGGAGCTATGAGTGCTGTGTAACCTGGTATAAAATGTCTGTAAAAATTACACAGACCCAAAATACTTCTCACTTGCTTTTTACTGGTGGGTACTTTGATGTCTAGTATGCGTTGAATAATGTTCTCTTGTGGTCTCAGCGAATTGTAGCTGATCTTATAACCCAGGAAGGATATTTCTGACATGGCTAGTTCTACCTTACTAGGCTTTATGGTAAAACCATGTTGTTTCAGTATGCTGAAGACTTCTTGTAAGCCTTTGATGTGTTCATTCCATGTCTTATGGAATATGCAAATGTCATCTATATATGACACTGTGTCAGAGCGATTGCCTAGTATGCTGTGGATGGCTCTATTAAAGGTGCTGCTGGCGTTGACTAGACCAAATGGCATGAAGTTAAAATGGAATAGTCCATAAGCTGTGGTGAATGCCGTAAATTGTTTGCATTCTTGTTTGACTGGTATTTGATAATAACCTCTGGACAGGTCTATTTTAGTGAAGAATTTTGCTTCTGAAAATTTGGTCATAAGATCTTCAGGATTTGGCATAGGATATGAGTCAAGTTGTGTTATTTTGTTCAATTGTCTGAAATCGACACACATTCTTGGATTTGTCGTCTGGTTCCGTTTGACAAGAACTATTGGTGCAGCATATGGAGAGTCAGAATGTTCAATGATTCCTTGCTCTAATAGTTGGTTAATTTCTTGTTTAAGAAAGTCTCTGTAGTGTACTGGTAATGGATAAGGTCTTGCTTTTGTAGGCTTGGAATCAGTAAGTATTATTTTGTGTTCTGCAATGGAAGTTTTGCCTGGAACATCTGTAAATATTTCTGAATGTTCTTTGAGAATGTTAGTCAGTTCTTTTTGTTTTTGCGGTGGCATTGAATTGAGTTTTATGTCTTGCCAAAACTCAGTTTGTTTGTTACTTGTTTGTGGCATGTTGATGTCGTCAAATTCAGACGTGTCATTTTCATCTTCTTCTGGTATGACTGCAAGGCATGATATGGCTCTTTCATTGTGTTCTGGATTAGTGATATCTTCTGTTGTATTATATTTCTGTAGCATGTTGACATGATAGATTTTCTTTTTGTTGTGGATGTCTATCTCACAGTCAACATCTATTATTTTTCTGAGTATAGAAAATGGACCTTGCCATTTTATAAATAGTCTGTTGCTTTTGTCTGGTAGTAACAGACATACTTGATCTCCTGGTTCAAATTGTTTTAGTGTTCTGTTTCTATTGACTCTCATTCTGGTATTGGAGTTTGCTATGGCTGTGGCTTCATTTGCTTTCTCACATGCAGAAATGACTATGTTTCTGGTATCTTGCACGTGTTGAAATGCTGTTTTGGTTTCTGATGAAATAGAGTTTTGGCGGATGATTGATTCTTTGAGGATTGCCATAGGTCCTCGTGGATTTGCGCCATAAATCATCTCGAAAGGAGAAAATCCTGTGGTTTCTTGAGGACTTTCTCTGTATGCAAACAGAGCTGCTGGTAGCAATAAGTCCCAATTCTGCGGATTTTCGTGTGCTATCTTGGAGATGCACCTCTTCAAAGTACCGTTAAATCGTTCGCAAAGTCCGTTGCTTTGGGGATGGAAGGGTGTTGTGAACTTCATCTTGATGTGGTACATGTTCATGAAGTCTTTGGTAATGTTGGCTGTGAACTGTGTGCCTCTGTCAGATAGGATAACTTCTGGGAAACCAATTCTGGAAAATATCTCTGACAAAGCTCTGGTGATGTCAAGCGCTGTAATGTTGACTAGAGGTACTGCTTCTGTCCATCTAGTACATGTGTCGATCAATGTCAGGACATTTCGATGGTTTCTTGCTGAAGCTATTGGCATAGGACCAATCAAATCAACAGAGACTTTTTGGAATGGCTTGTCTGTCAATTCCATGTCTTGAATTGGTGCCTGTGATTTATTGTTCTTAGGTCCTTTGACTTGGCAAATATGACATGACTTTACATACTTCTTGACATCTTTAATGATGCTTGGCCAATAAAATTCTTTGAAGATTCTGGCTTTGGTTTTGGTTACACCCATATGGCTGGCATGTGGAATGTTATGTCCTGTGGCCATTATTTGTTTCCTGTATTTCTGTGGCACTATTATTTGCTGAATGGTATTGCCTTTGTGCATGGCATTCTTCATCAGGAGACCATCTTGAAAATATGGTGTATTTGGTGAATTGAGCTGATTATTTGCTTGTGCCTTCTTATAAAGTATTTGTAATGTTGGATCTCGTTTCTGTTCTTCTTTGAAGTCATCGTGTAGGAGATATGACTTGTCTTGATGTACTTCAGTTTGACCAGTTAGAGTTCTTGTATCATTGTCAGAGACTCTGGGCATGTCGTCTTGTTCATCGAAATTCAACAATGGACATTCGGGAATTGGAGGTGGACGTACGACCGGTAGGGATGGGCTTGATGTAACTGGGGGTGTCCATGTTGAATGTTCTTGATTGTTGCTGGCTACTGGACTAGTAACTGGTTCTGTTACATTCTGCATAGCTTGAGTAACTGTGTTAGCCATGTGGTCATTTTGGCTAACTTCTTCAGGTGCCAAAAGTTCTTGTTGTTTGGACATGGATCTTGTCGTTACTGCAAGACATCTTTGACCTTGCTCTATGGCGTTCGTCCATTCATCGAGTTCTTGAGGAGTGCATTCTTTAACTCCCTCTATGTTTCCAATGATTAGGTCTACTGGTAGATTGGGTGTTACTAATGCTTTTGTTTGACCACTGAAGAATGGTGTAGTAACATAAATGATGGCTTCAGGTAACTTGCTGACAGTTCCGTTGAAGGCAGTGGCTTGGACATGATTGCCTGTGAAGCGGTTTGCGTGTACAAAGCGTTCATGTACTAATGTGGACGTGCTTCCGGTGTCGCGAAGAACTTCCACCTTCATGTCTCCTACGAAGCCTGGATAAAATTTGAGACCATTGGATTTAGCAATGACTGTCATAGTTGAATGTTCATTGTAATAGCTTCTGTTATATGGGCTTCTGTTTGGCGCATATTGTGGTCTGGAATCTTGTGAATGACTTCTGTAGCGAGGATTGTTATTTGGTTTATTATTTCCAGGTGCCTTGTTGAAATTGTATTGCACTCTTTGAGTTGGCGATGTGGGTCTATCATAATTTTGATTTTTTGAACTTGCTTGTTTTTTTCCAACATTCATGAATTTGATGGCCTTTTTTATGACAGTAGGAACATTCTGTGGTCTTGCTGCGGCATTGAGAAGTAAAATGTCCTGGTTTGTGACATTTGTTGCATTTGATCTTGTCATCTTGCTTATATTTGGCATTTTTGTCTTGGGCAAAGCAAACAAAATTTTCTTCACTTGATGGTTTGACTGACTTGTTTGGATAGGCTGCCCTATATTGTCTTATGATCTTGGTTAATGTCTGGATATCAGTGGGATTTCTCTCAATAATGTATGATTGAATATCTTCTGAGTGAGCTTGTGTGATGTTATCAATGATAATATGTTGACGAAGAGCTTGGTAACTTTCTTCTACTTTGGCCATGGATACCCATCTATCAAACCACATTGACATATTGGCTACAAATATTTGAGGATCATCATTTTGCTGTGGCCTTTCATTATAGAATTTCTTTCTATAGTTGGCTGAAGTTGCTCCGTATTGGCGCAGTAGAGCTTCCTTGATATCATGGTAAGTGCTGCGTTCATTTTGGGACAGTTGTGAGCAAATGTTAACAGCTTTGCCAGTCAAGAAAGTGAGGAGTGAACTTGACCAAAGTGTTTCAGGTATACCGGATGTGGTTGCTATCTCTTCAAATCTAATGAGATATGAGTCCATGTTATCAATGTTCTCATTAAATGCCGGTATTTTGTTCATCAGTCTGTATTTATCGGTCATATTTGATTGGCCTTGGTTCGGAATACTTTCTTTGTTTTCCTTATTTTGTTTGTCATATTCCATTTTTTCTTTTTCATGTTGCCTTTGTTTTTCAGCGTCTTGTAATTTCTTCTCTTCTATTTGCCTTTGTTTTTCAGCTTCTTGTAATTTCTTCTCTTCTATTTGCCTTTGTTTTTCGGCATCTTGTAATTTCTTCTCTTCTATTTGTATGCGTTTTTCTTCTGCTTCTCGCTTTTTCTCTTCTGCTTGTTCTTGATATTCTTTCTCTTCTTGTCTCTCTGCCCACAGGTCTGGCTTGGGAATTTGCTTTTCTTTTGCTAGTTCCATCAATTCAAAGATTCGTTGTGCTCTAGAACTGGAACTGGAAGCCATATTTGATTATTGTTTTATCTTCTTTTATAGGAGCAAAATGTTCGATATCTGGATTTTGCTTTATCTCAGATATCCTTATAATATATTAATAGAGTTCTTGAAGCCTTAGTCTGTTAATAATGCTTGACAGTAAAATTGTACTTTACTGGAGTCTAAGTCTTGATCTACAAATCTATTGAGCCGAGTACTTTTGTTCTGGTTTAACAGTTGGTTAAATCTGGTCTTCCGTTTACTTTGTGCCAGACAATGATTATTTACTGGTCTTCCTTATAATGCCAGGTATTTATTTTACTGGTCTTTTGAATATTGCCAGTTATTTGCTGAACTGGTCTTTGTAATAATGCCAGTTATTTATTTTACTGGTCTTTTTAATAATGCCAGTTATTTGCTTTACTGGTCTTTTGAATACTGCCAGTTATTTGCTTGACTGGTCTTTTAATAATAATGCCAGTAATTATGTATATTGGTCTTATTGCCTTTGCCAATTACATATAATAGATTTCGTGAGTTAGACGTAACTCTAACGAAAATCTTAGTAAAAAATAATTATCGATAACCAACTGACCTTGTTAAACACAGAAATTTTTGTCCTCCGTAAAATAAAAACAAAGTTCCCTTGAAGATTTTAGAAAATGGTTCCAGATCTGGATTAAATTTTGTGCCAAATTATATTCGTCGGACTGGTGTCATATTTCTTTTATCGGAGAGTGCCATATGTAACGATATTATTGAATATTCTTTCGTCGGAGTGCCATATGTAACGAGATGTTCTTTGGTTGATTGATCTCGTTATGCCGGGGAAGATTCTATCTTGAACACGTGGTTGGTGACAAGCGACTTGATCCAAGTCTTGTAGACGAATTATTTAAATAAATGTAGATCTAGAATTCACAATAAAAACTTTCTTGTATAAAACAAAATTCAGGAAACTTTATTTAAATAAAACTTGAGTACAACTTATGTACAAATGTAGATCAAACAATAAGAAAAATTATTACAAGGCTTCTTCATTAAAAACTTAGAGATAAATTGAATACACAACTGTTCAATTCAACGTTCAGGCTTAGACTGTCGATCTCGCGCAAATCTCTTTCTCTCCCTTTGGCGGGTGTCACGTGATTTTCTGTCTTTCCTTTTAAAACAACCAATAGAATCAAATCTTTCAGACCTCGTGTGATCGAGCTAAGCTTTTCTTGGAAAAACTATAAATAACTTCGTCAGCAAGGAGGATTGACCTTTGACTAACAAATACATAATTTGTTTATGTGACAGTATATTATCTCGTACGCACACCTTATCTCAAATTGTATCATTAGTAAATATAAAATGAAAAAGGGTCGTACCAGGTGAGAGGGGCGATACATGCACTAGCCTTCCGCCCATCGGGAAAACCAAACCTTTTTCTTTTCGTATTTTAGTTAAGAGATTATAAAATTTAAAATAATTATAAATTATATAATTTATATATGCTATAAATTAAATTCTTTTATCGAGTCACCCCACCCTCTATTCCTCAAATGCAATCATTAGCAGATGTTATAAAAAGGAGCGAGGGTTAACGTTTTCACTCTACCGCCCTCTCCCCTTTCCAGACGAAAACATGACGTTTTAAAACAGGAAAGTCAAACGTGGCGACAGAGTTTGTGTAATAGCATACGAATTAATTTTAGTTATTTTAAGGAGGATTTTTGTTATTGAAAATTTAGAATACATACGAAAATTTCCAATATAAGAGTAACAATTGAGATGAGTTCTAAACCTAAATATTATTTTTCTAGTCATCTTTATCTAACCATTACTCATACAGATAATTTTCTGGTGTATAAAAGAATTTGAGACAATAACTCACAAGGTATACTTCCATCCTAAAAACGCAAACAATTTAGAGTAGAATCTTATTGGTCCACTTAATTTCTCCTCCCACTTCCGAAATGTTTTTTTTAGCTTTGAATTATAGTTCTGTAACAAAACAAAGTTACAAACATGAATATTGAACTAAATATATCACTTACAAATAAGCTTTTTTTTTTAAATATTATTTTTAGATTACATTTTTTTTTCGGTGGCGATCCTAAAGTCTTAATCTAAATATGTTGGGTAACTTTTCTTTTCAAGAACAAATCGGCTGTAGATGTCAGGAGAATGCGTTTCTGCTGTGAAGAATGCAAGAAAACACATGCCCCGATCCCCACTGAGGGAGCTTACAGAGCTCCCCCAGACCCTATTAGCTATCAAAATAAAGGCATCAACATGGGCTTTATTTTTTTTTTTCGTCGGCGATCCTCAAAGCCTTAAACTAAATATGTGGGGTATGTTATCTTTCAAGGAACAAATCAGTTGTATTTGCAATGTATTAATGGCCTATACATTATATAAGAATATATTTTTCAAGTTAGACATTATTCAAAAGATCTTTTTTTGAATAGGATGAATAATGAGCAGTAGATGTCAGCAGAATGCATTTCTAATGTGAAGAATGGAAGTCAACGCTTTTGGCGTCAAGGCTTCGCCCCGATCCCCACTGGGTAAGCTTACAGAGCTCTCCCAGACCCCCTAGTATTCAAGAGAAAGGCCTCAACAAGGTTGTTGTTTTTTTGTGTGTTGTTTTTCGCCAAAAGTTGAGAAACACTGCTTTTTAAACACTCATATATATATATATATATATATATATACAGCATATATATATGCTGTAAGCGCGTTCATGTTTATGCTTAGGTTTAGGGTTTACTGGGGGTTAGGGTTTGGAAAAAAAATCGCCCTCCCCCCCCCACTCCAAAGTTCTGGATCCGCTAGTGCTTAAACGCTCCCACAGTCTAGAAAACTGGCAGCTAACGTCATGTTGTTTTACATTAAATCTTTTGCGTTAAACTATCCGACTATTATTGGCTTGCAAGAACGTCTTTACAGTTTAACTTCTAAAATGGTCACGTTTATACATTTAACATTTCAATTACTGTATTCATCAAGCCTTCTACAAAATAATCATTTAGATCCACAATAAAGGAAGCTCTAGTGTCTAGAGTCAAAGAGCTGTACCTCCCCCTGATAGAATATGAAACGTGGAATATACTCTTTTAGCCCATATTCCATTGTATCTGCTACAATGAAATGAAATGGCTCTCTCTTTTTCCTTCTCTTTCTCCCACTCCCGCTCTCGCTTTCCTCATAATTAGGCAGTTTTTTTTTTCTTCATTCTGTTGGCAGGATAATGGCTTTTTATATACCTTATCGTGGATTTTTGAAGCCCGGATATATGTTAGACAAAAAATTTACTGCATTGAAATCAGTGCATGAAATGGAATCATCGTCGAAAAAGGTAACGGAATTCATCATCATAATTTTAGTTTTACATATGACATAATATAGGCAAAGTGTAAAATTATATTTTAACCATGTAACTTGTTTATTATTTACTTTCATTTACTTTATAAACAACAAAATAGGAGTCTACATAGTCTTGTAACACATAGATCATTGTCATAGTTAAGGCAAAGTTCAGTTATTTTTAAGGAGTGTTTAGTTTTTAATTTGTTAAATACTTAAGCAAATACATTTCAGTACCTAACTGATTCAACAATAAAGCAACTTTAGGGCAAAAACTTTAAGAAGCCATGAATTAAGTCAATTAAAAAATCATTAAATAATTAAACTACTTTTTAGACTGTGACAACACTATACAAGTGCTACCACACACAGTCGAGAAATCAAAATGATAATAAAATCAAATGGCAATCTTCTTTTTCAGTGTGTTCTTTTCATAACAATTTATTCTTTAACCATCAAGGAGACCTTTATTTTACTCAGCATAAACTGCATCTTTCGAGTCTTTACAATTAAAAAAATATACGTGCATTTAATACATAAAATACATATTATTATTATTTTTATTAAGTCTTAGTTCATTAATTTTTTATTAGGGAATGAGAACAAACATTAAAGACTAGTAGCTTTTTTGTTCATAGGCCTACATTTTACTTTTATTATTTATTTACCTGTTTTGATTATGTTTTTCAGATCAATAAAGTGGAGTCACTATTTACATTCTGTACTAGCCTGAAGCATGTTTGTTCGATTCTTGACATTCCATTAGAATACGCTCTCAAAGTTAAAGTAAAAGAGATAGAAGATGATCTTGTTTTATCATGTATCAGTGCATTAAACACAGAGAAAAGGTCCTCTTTTATATTTAGAATGTCATATATACAGGTATGTAAAAAAAATAAAGAAAATTCGTTAAGTTTTTTATCTTCTTTTCAAAATTTAATTACTTTGTCTTTTCGAAAAAAAAAATACCGGTACATTTTATATAGCAGTGCTAATCATCCTTAGGTGTATAACGTAAGCCAGCAATTAGAAATAATTACAATTACTTCCTTTGGTATAGTGAACATTGTGTAGCAACAATTAATTTTAACTGATTTCAAATTTATTTTAATATATTACCAAAAAACACTATACAGCATAACTTCAGTATTTTACAACATAATGGTTATAAAATCTTACTTCAAGAGATCTTTTATCACTAATAGTCGTAAAGTATGGTAATTGCTAAAACAAAATAAAAAACTTTTAAGTAAAACTTTCAAAACCCCATTGTTGAAAATGTACGTTGATTTGATTAGAAAAATCGTTTGCTAGAATTCCTTTAATTTTATCCACCTTTTTTGGCTAAGCGAGTGAACTAAAATAAAAACACGTTGAGCGAAAACTATCTTTACCATTGTATTTCTAATTAAAACGTATTACTTTATTTTTAAACAAACTAATACATAAAGTATAAAAAGAAAACAGGAAATCTGAAGTGAAGGATATTTGCATTTACATCATAGTTAACAAAGTTTTAATCTCAGTATTATTTCATACAGGAAAAGCATGTAACAAAAGATACAGCAATTGATCAACCATTAAAAGATTCAGGACTGTATTTTGTTAGAGAAATATCTGTTGGGAATGAAATAATTGTCATCATGACTATTACAGCAGGTAAAGAAATAATAAAATGGCTAGTATTTTAATGATCCAACTGACTAACTTTTTAGCCCGTGAATTCTGGCATCTCTCTCTTCCTCCTATCTCCTTCTCTCTTGCATTTTATTGCTCTTCCACATTCACTTTTTAATTAAATTAGAACAAACAGCTTTATAACACTATTTCGGCCCGTAAATGCTAGTATGTTTGTGTCAGTTTTATGAGCACAAATTAGATACAACGGCAAAATTAATAAATTTACACAAGTGCTCCTGGTTCCCTAGTGACATTAGGGTGCTCGAGAAGCTGAGTGCGTTTGAACTTGGTTTGGCTTGGCTACCTATGAAGGAGGCAGTGGCGTCACTACGGGGGTGCGGTCCGCAAGGACAGAGGTCTTCCCCTTTACGTACGTTTTTTTTTTATTTTTCTTGCTTGTCTTGAGCTCCTCAGAGTGATTTCTCTTTGCACAGCTCCCATAAAATAGCTATTAAAGTCAGATACAGGGTCTACTTAGCGAATCATGTTCCTACTACTGAACCTCTTACACTCCAAATTAAAAAAATATACACAGGTCTAAGTACATACCGACATCAATTCTTGCTTGAAAAAGTTGCTGGAAAGCCATGCACCTCTTGTCACTCGTACAGTCTCAGTTAGGCCATCTGCACCCTGGATGACGGAAGACATAAAGACTGCCAAACTTATTCGCCGACGTGCCGAACGTACATTTCAAAAGACAGGTCTGACGATACATCGACAAATATACATCCTAGAAAAAAATAAGGTGAACCGTATGATTAGAGATGCAAAAGCCAGTCATATTCGACAAAAAATCGAAACTTCTGATTCTTCAAAAGAGCTATTTAGAATCACCGCTGAAATGTTAGGGGGAGCAAATAACGAACGTTTGCCGTCATCTATCCCAGTATCTGAACTCCCTGATTCCTTCAATAGATTCTTCATTGGCAAGATTGAGCAGATCAGAAATGACATGCCCTCCCTCTCAGCACAGCTTGACCACTCTCCAATCTTTCAAAATTCTCCTTTTTGCGAGTTTCAGCGTGTATCTGAAGATTATGTCAAAAGTACTATTTTAAAGATGCCAAATAAGTCATGTGACCTTGATCCCATTCCAACTTCATTGCTCCTTGAATGTTTAGATGAGCTTGTACCCACAATTACTAACATTGTGAACTCTTCACTGACTTCAGGCATTGTACCACAGCAATTCAAACATTCACTTGTCAGTCCCTTGTTGAAGAAATCCAGTCTTGACCCGGAATGTCTAAAAAACCTATCGCCCGGTATCAAATCTCCCCTTCCTGTCAAAGCTTCTGGAGCGCATCGTGTTAGCGCAAATTCTTTCTCATCTTGAACAGTACTGTCTCTTGGAAGAATTTCAATCTGCATATAGGAAGTGCCGTAGCACAGAGACAGCAGTGGTCAGGGTACTAAACGACTTACTTCACAATTCCGACATAGGACACATCAATTCTTTCCATGCTGGACTTGTCCGCAGCTTTTGATACGCTTGACCATGAAATTATGAGGGCCAGATTCTTTGCCACTTTTGGTTTAGCAGGAACCGTCCTAAAGTGGCTTGGATCCTACCTGACTGAACGAACCCAGAGTGTCGTTGTTAATGGGACAGAATCAACAAGCTTACTCTTGAAGTACGGGATACCCCAAGGATCAGTTCTAGGCCCAGTACTATTCACAATTTATATATATCCACTCAGCGGTGTCATACGGCCAACAGGCATCTTATACCACTTTTTTGCCGATGACTCACAGTTATACGATTCCTCAGTACCCTCAGAGGTGTCGCATCTGGCAGAGAAAATCAGTGGAACCATGGCAAGGGTGAGCGACTGGATGGTTGAGAATAAGCTCAAGATGAATGAAGACAAGACTGAAGTAATTAAGATTGGCACTCGGAACATCATCTCAAAAGTCGAGAGCACAGATTCTCTTTTTATCACGAACTGCCAGGTTTCTTATGTCCATGTAGTCCAGAATCTTGGAGTTTTCTTTGACTCAACACTATCTTTTGACCCACACATAAGGCAGCTCTGCAAGGGTCTTTATCTGCAGCTGCGCAGATTAGGCCAGATCCGACCATACCTAACAACGGAGTCAACAAAAACGCTAGCTGTGGCATTCATACTCTCCCGCCTTGACTATTGCAACGCCGTACTAGCAGGTATACCTGATGACAAAATAGCCAAGCTGCAACGTATTCAGAACAACGCCGCACGAAATAGTTCTTTAAAAAACAAGACGAGATTCTGCTACTACGCTCTTGCGCGCGCTCCATTGGATTCCTGTGAAAGCAAGAATCAATTACAAGGTCGCCACACTTTGTCATCGGTGTATATACAACAATGATATGCCCTTGTACCTTAGCAAACTAATTCCTCCATATGTCCCCCAGAGAGCCCTACGCTCAATGGACTCAACGCTTTTAGTGGTGCCACGTTTCTCCCTCAAAAGCTACGGTCTGCGGGCTTTTTCAGTTCACGGACCAAAGGTTTGGAACTCACTCCCAATTGATCTCAGACAGACAACATGCTTCACCACTTTTAAAAAAACATTAAGACCTATTTGTTTAGAACTTTTTTAGATTACTTTGTCATGTTGAATGTATATGTTTGTAATGTTTTTACAGCGCCTTGAGCCGACATTTTTGTTTGTTAACAGCGCTTTATAAATAAAATTATTATTATTATTATTATCTTTGATACTAATTAGAAAATTACAGGAACATCGTTGGAAATCTTATCTTATATAATACAAACGTTACTTCAAAAAAGAAGATGATTACGTCCTACGCGTCATGTAATCAGTACAAATATTGTTTATCTCTATGTGAGCATGTAAATAGTTGTAATTTAATAACTTTTTGAAGCCTTTAAATAGTATATCAAATATTTATCATATGCATTATTATTATATATAAACAAAATATTTTTATATAGTATTTTTGTAGTTCACCTACTCAACGTAAATGTATTTTTAACTCAAAGTTTTATAAACTTTTTGTTGATTTACATAAGCTCTCACAGGTCCATGATAATGTAATTCAACTCTTTCATGTGCTATTTTTAACAGATTCTTTGTTTCAAGAGAAGTTCAGGAAGTGTCTACAAGACGAGCACTCTGGAAAACTGAACCAGAAAATATTGAAAAATTTATGCAAATATTCAGATTTGTTAGACAAAATTATTAGCCAATATCATCTTGAACTGTCAATTAGTATTTTTCATTTTGATCACTTGCAACAGTGCCCTGCTAGCATACAAGGTATGCTAAAAACTCTACAAAGCTTTCAGGAAAGGTGTGATAATTGGAAGAAGCAAGAACATCAAGGCGGCATTTCAGATAATCAAATGACATGTTATTTGGCTGACTTTCATAATGTTGAGTTTATTAGTGGGAATAGTCCATCACAAAGTAAGTTTTAGGTTGACAGTGTTTAATGTGCTTGTATTATGTGTCGACAGATATGTATATTATTAGTAGATGTATGTGTATTTAGATTAGACAAATATGTGTGTCATGTCTCAACAGACATGTGTATTATGTGTTGGCAGACATGTGTTTTACTTGTTA
>JADKLZ010000003.1:4273743-4287614 GCA_021533235.1 Biomphalaria straminea | reverse complement strand
AACAGACATGTGTATTATGTGTTGGCAGACATGTGTTTTACTTGTTAACAGACATGTGTATTATGTGTTGGCAGACATGTGTTTTACTTGTTAACAGACATGTGTATCACTTATACGTAATATTGTTATTAGTTTGATAAAGTCTACTCCCTATAAATTTTTTTTTTTTCAATTTGAAAGAACTAAAAAGAACATACTAAAATGTTATTCTAGTTCACTAATTTTCTCAAAACAGAAGAACATGGTCATGGCTCACACGAAGAAAGATTCTATTTAACAGTAGCCTTAGACAATTTTAAAAAAGGTAAATATTGTGTTAAAAATGAAAAAAAAATTATTCCTTATTTTAACAGAATAACCTGATTGTAACATTGATGCTATTACATTTTTATCCGTGGGACAAATGTTGACAAGTTTCAAGCATTTTACAGTGCATGGGTTATAAAAATGGACACACACAGGACTTGTATCTAGCAATTTGTTTGTAAATTATGAAAGTTTATGTATAATATTTGAGGACAGAAACGCTACCTCATTGTCCACAGGGTGAAAAGTCTGGTTTCACTGTTATTATCGTTTAAAATATAACTATATTAGAATTAAATGGGGCTTACGTCTTGAACATGTGATGCACATACTTTGATGCAGTGTAACAGCTTGCGTGCTGTATTGATTCTCAGAGCAATCGGCCAGTTCGAAAGAAACCAAAAATATCTACTTTCTTTGAACAGCTTATAAGAAGAACATATTTTTTTCAATAACCCGAACCGCTTAATACGTTTAATAACACTTAACATAAAGATGAAAGGAATAACAAACTTGAAATACGAGTGGATTCCAAGATGCCCTAAACATATTAAGACTACAGCATCTGATATTAGCAAGATACCACACGACGTTACAGACGTTACTCCAAGAAAAAAAAAGAAAAAGATATTAATAGTCAACCAGCTTGACAAACAAATCAACCAACAAAATTTGGTTAACAGAAATACCTCGCGATGAGGGGGAAAATTGGCTGACCACCAAAGATTCGGGATCTGTAGTAATGTGAAAATCGTGTAGCCACGATGTGTCAAATAGCAGTTTTCTTTGTGCAATATTTTGCAAAGGCCTTTGATAATATTGACAGAGAACTATCTGAATAGTAATCGAGTATTGACAGAGAACTATCTGAATAGTAATCGAGTATTGACAGAGAACTATCTGAATAGTAGTCGAGTATTGAGATAATTCAGGATCCCAACAAGTTTTATATACATTGGGAGTGTAGTCTACGTGTCAGGTGAAAAAGATGATGACATTAAACGTCAAATAAATCTAGAACGTCAGGCATGTACCCAACTAAAAACAAATATGGAAATATTCACACATTTCTAATCTAATCAAGGCTTTATGGTTTTGAAACATGGAGAACAGCTGATGCAACAACAAAAAAGTACAGAACTTCATCAACAGATGTCTGAGAAATAACTTGAGAATATTTTTGTTTGAAGAATTTTTGTTTTTAGTTTCGGATGTTCCTTCAGAGTGGAAGATAAATTTATTTCCTAATCCAAAACTTCTTCAGGACGACGGGTTTGAACACGTAACCATCGATAACTCCATAACGAAACGACCAGGCAGCCATCTTACATTGCTTGCTATCGTAGCCGTTTTTACGAAAAAAATGCTATGGAAAATAAGAAAATGTTACCCTTTACTGATTTCTGCCTGCTTATGCCAACTAAACACCTTTCACAATCGAAACCGCAGCAGTTAAATTTACGAAAACGATTTTTTTTATACACGATTTAGACCAAATATGGTTTTTAAAGCCGACATGTCAAAAGGTACAAGATTGAAATTTCTTCCGTTTTAAGCACTATTTAACCTTTTTTTTCACATATTTCTCCTTGGTGCGAAACTTGATTTTGTAGACATTGTATAAAATTTTGTTTATGATATATGAAGCTGATTGCGTGTTTTTGTGTGTAAAATTGTATAAAATTGAAATTAATTTTAGGTATAACTCATTATTTTGTGGGTTGAGGGTAGAGAGAAAAAAGATGATAGAAGAGCGTTATGGCGCCAAAATGATTAAAAAAAAAAAAGGGTCCGACCAAAAGCTATGAAACACCTAAACATTTAATTTAAAAAAATCAAAGAAAACTCGAGTAATTGCATGTAGAAAAATGGTTTCCTTTTTTTTTTAGTGATTGTGACGGGAAAAGATGAAAATGAGAGCTGAATATGAAATGTTTTGATTTTATTTTTATTTTTCAGGGGTCAAAAATGAAGACGATGACATTAAAATCTACAGTAAAATATTTAAACTTCTTTGTCGATGTGAGGAACTCAGAAATACTTTGGAAGTAATTATTTTATTTGTCAGAAATTTAGTCCAATATTAATGAAGGAGATCTAGATCTAGAATTTTTAAAACTATATTAGCATCTAGGATTCTAGGCCCCCCGCCCTACACGGTAACGGTAGAAATCGCTGTAGGCCTTAAGCTTCTTGTTCCCTTACACAGAACCAATCATGCTTTAAGAAATAATTGAAGCAGTAGAATTTTGTTAATCTTAAGTATACGTTCTCGTCTTTTAACTTGTATCTAATGATAAACAGTCGGGCTTAGCAATTGTATCGTCAAAAATAACTTTTGTTAAGAAATTACGAAATTAAACAAATCTGTCACTAATATAATTTATATACACTATAAGTTAAATTCTTTTATCAAGTCTCCACACCACTCAAAATCCGCCAAACTTCTTTCTTTATTCTTCTCTGTCATTTGTCTTTGATAGAATTTTATTCTGATATTCTTTCTGAAAATATTGAAACCTGCCTTTTTACCTGCTTGGTGGAACACTTCGGGGGCCGATTATTAGTTCATTCTTCACACAAACTGTCATTGTAACCTTGTTATAATTATTTTTTTTGTAAAAGAATCATGGAAAGTAAATATTTTCTTCCAAAATGAATTGTGAATTACTTTGTGTAGTGGCGTGCCTTCTTTGAACACAGGGATATGTTTCCAAAATTAAATGTAGGCCTACAGCAATTTTTGCACTGGCAAGATTTCCTTTTACACAGAGTTAGGCTATGTGAAATCGCCTCTCCCCCCACCAAAAAAGTTTCTAATAATCTTTTTTTTTCTAACGGCCCTCCTTAAATGTAATGCCTCTTATAGAGTTATCTTTCTGTATGTCACCTGTCACAATCGGTATATATGAAAATATTTGATTTTTAAATTAAGACAATACCAAAAGTTTATGTAAAATCGCTCTTCTGATATATTACATTTATTTATTTATTTTGCCAAAAAGTCTAAAATCTCTATAGATTATAGATAATTCTTTCGGTTTTTAATTAAAAAGTAATGCTTAATGATTTTTTTATTGTATTACTTCAGATAATTTAAAAAAAATCATGGCTCGAATATTCATTGCCAATTGGCGGATCAAACTCTGAGTTTGTGTTATCTTGTGTAGTGTTATGTAGTGTTATGACATGATTAGAGCGTAGATTTATTTCGGGAATAATTAAGGGGTAAGTTTTAATTAGTGACGGAAATGACGAAAAGTAGATTAAAAAAACAAGAACGCTTTAGGTCGACTCTAACAGGAAGACGCTATTTTTTTTTTTGAGATTACTGAAGACGGCTAGCACAGCAAGACAACGACGGATCCCTTCTTGATTATTAAACGTGATTTATCGTTGAATCGATTGTCGACTTACTATATTGCTTGTTCGGCCTTCGTTGGTGGTTTTCGAGTTGTGACAATTACCTCCTGTGCAACACCGCGAATAGGCACGCAACAGTAGATTATGTCTATGTAAACTGTAAACAGATATCACTGCGGACATCAAATGTTTACTTTTGCTTATTATTTATTTACACTAAAAATAGATTATGTAATTTATTATCTTAGTATCAGTATTAAATATATTTGTTGAATCTAAAGGGAATTTAATATGTTAATGTTTGCAGGTCTTAAAACCTAAGTGGGTGTCACACAATTTAGAAGAACAAGCAAAAGAGAACTTGGAAAATATTCAGTCATCAAAACAAGAACTACAACAAATTGTTCTTAATCTTAATTTTGTCGATCCACCGGACAAGAATAGTATTAAAAAAGATAATATGAAAAAGGCGAAAAATTTTATAAAGGTAAATTTAAAATACAATACATAACCTTTTTTTAATATGGCTTAAGCTTAAAATTGCAAATTACAATAATTGAATAATGCATTAAGCAAGTTATAAAATGATAGTAGGCTATTATGATAGGGTTAGACTGTTCAGGATGCTATTCAGTGTTAGAAATTTCAATCAAGGCTGGGATATTTAATTTGGGATTAAGGAAGTCCCTTAATCCACAAGTTTGTAGTAAAGATGCATTGCCGGACCTTGCAGGGTGGAGACGCAATTGTTGGGGGTTTTTGTGCTCTCCACGCGATACCCTAAATTCAATTTGACGGAAACCTAAACCATGAAATTAATATAGGTTTAGTTTTCTGATAAATATTAATGGCCTTTTACACTGTAATATTTAACCCAAACTTAAACCAAATTTAATACTTAAATTACCAGGCAGCCTGAGCCACGTGGCATTTCGGATTCGTATTCGTAAATATACCCTCTTCTTGCTTCCCCCCACCCCTTCCATTTTCCCAAATGATCCAGATAAGTGACAGGATCATAGCATCATAGCGTATTTTAAAAAAGCTGTAAGCATGAAATAACACTAAACATAAACAATTTGGTAAATATATTTCTAATCACGCAGCTGTAGGTTATTATTTTGGTAGTCTAGATCTATTTAAAAATGTATAACATGACTGATCCATACTAATTGATACAAATAAGATAAATATCACCTTTGTTTTTTCTTAAGTATTTCTATATTTTCTTGTTTTGAGTATATATTAAATAAATAGCACAATTGATCTATTTTATTATCTCTTTTTTCAAAGAAAACATTCATTATACTTTTGTTTTAGTTTCTAACAGAGCATTATCCACAAGGCGAGGATCTGAACATTTTACTGATAGGGAAAACTGGACATGGGAAAAGTTCAACAGGAAACTCTATTCTTGGAAAAGAGAAATTCAAAGTTACTGATTTTTGTGACTCCGTCACAGATAACATACAAGAAGGAATACGTTTAATTGATGGGCGTAAAATTATTGTAGTGGATACTCCTGGTATAATGGACACTGCTTTGAATAAAAAAAGCGAAATGTATGAGAAAGCTACGTTTCACTTTAGTAACGCTTTTTCTCGATTTCCTGAAGGTTTTGAAGCAATAGTCCTTGTATATCGAAAGGGGCAAAAAATGACAACGGAAGAAAAAGAGACTATTGAAAGTTTAAAACACTTGCTGGGCAAGGATATAATCAAGAAACAGTGTGTATGTGTCTTTACTTATAAAGAAAAGGAGGATAGCGACGAAACATTTAAACTTTGGTGCCAGCAGCAGACAGGTGGAATGAAAAAAGTCATCGAAGAGTGTAATTACAGGTGTGTTTTGTTCGACAACAAAACTTTTGATGAAACACAAAAAAAAAATCAAATACTCAAATTAATTGAAATTATTGATCAAATGCGTTATGATAGCGAACCTTATACCTGTGAATTATTCCATTCAATAAAACATCAAAGACAAAATTACATAAAAAAACATGCAGATTTTGAAGCCAAGAATGATTTGGATAAAAGGCTTGATGCTGCTAAAGCCTATTGGAAAGACATAAAAGCTAATGATAGATTCACAATCGAGGTACAAGAAAAGTTAACTAGAGACATTCAGGAAATACAGAGCATTTTAAAGAATATGCCCGAATTAGAGGACATGAAAAACTCTACTAACAAATTGTTATGTGAAATAATGAAAGAAGGATTGAAAAATTCACAAAAAATAGATGCAGAATTTAAGAAACTGAAACCATATCATGATCAAATTAAGGCAGATTTAGTCAAACACTACAATGAGTTAACGCTTACGTTACAAAGTGTAATTAAAACTAAAACTTCCAAATGTGTGATATCGTAAATTTTGTTTCACTTCATGTGCTTACTTGCTATGCCATTGAAACAAAGACTGATTACTTTAACTGCCAGTAATATTCCCACTCTTTTAAATAGATTTGCATAAACATATAGAACTGTATACACATTTCAGAAAAATTGTGTATGCTGGAGTATATTAACGCTTCAAGTAAACTATGAAAACTCTCAGCACGAATATGTACAGTTCGATAATTAAGCCTCTGGATTCTCTATTAAAGGCAAGCTAAAAAAAAGCATGAGTTTTGGCTTCAACACTATTCGGCATCTTCTTCTCGTTTGTCTTTGCTAGTGCCTTTTAGGAAGGCTCTGGACATATCCGGATGGAGGGTCCTGGATTGAAAATGGCGTAAACACCAGAAGTAGAAAGAAAGGGTAGTCGAGCATCTTTAATTGTTTAATAAATGCAAATATTTCTAGAAAAGGACAGAGAGGAATGCAGAAAGAACGTTGACATATCTTGTGTGGTGCCTCAACGGTTCAATTAACTAAGGGATAGGTAATCCACAAACTGGTGATACATCAGCTGCGTGGATTGCCGTGGATAGGAGGAAAACTGCATTGTGGTGGACATTGTTCCCATCATTGCTAACGCCCGTGCATTTATTTCATTACATAGACACTTTGTGACTGAAGAAAGATTTTATATTAATTAAATATTGATACATTTTAATGCATTTATGTTCAGTGCTTTGAGTTTTGTTCTTTTCTTGTTGATAACCTCTTGTTGACCATATGATATAATCATTTAAAAAATTAAACGGAATCGTACACGTTTTTTTTTTTGTTGTTGTTATTAGACCTATTAGTCTATTCGTTAAGTTTTGTGAATTTTAAATGAAATTATATTATTTTAAAAAACCGCGATAATTTTGCTTTAAAAAAAATCATACTAAGTTTCGGGAATTTCCAAACTTTCAAATTTTAATAAACATTTTCCTATCAATATATACTAACATTATCTACGTGGGCATGCACGTGACAGGGAAAGAAGGTCAAAAAACTTTTTGTTATTTAGATAAAAAAAAAATGAAAAAGAAAGTTTTCCCATATTGTCACAATAAATTGTTGTTTTTTTTATTAAAGACTATCTGTATTTCAGGGCTAAGGAACGTTCTTTAAAACTAAATAGGGGCCTTTTTTAAAATAAACTATGCATATTACAATAGAATACAGAATAGATCTTCAATCTGCATTGAATGGAATGAGCAGTAATTCTTTTTACTGTCAGTGCAAAAAATAGTTGTAAATAAAAAAGTTAACTCATCATTTAAAAATGATTTTCCTTTTTTTTTTTTAATGTCGATGAGATTCGATCCGAATCAATCTGATACCAAATGATTCAACTGGACCTCATCCGAATGTGTTAAAAATTCAATTATGATTTTATTTTTCTTAATGCTTATATTGTTAGGACTATGGCCTTTTTCAGTCATGAAGCCTATAGGCATTAGCTTTCATCTCCATAAAACTCTCTTCAACATATATCGCAGGTTACGGTAGCTTTCGCTTTGGTGGTAGGCCTCGAGTAGCCACTCATTTTTCGTTTGGCACGCTTATCTTCCAGGGCCCATGTTTTTTTCGTTGTCCATAGCTTTATTGGTCACCATCTCTCTCCACTTAGTGCAGTCCAAGGTTATGTCTTCCCTAGGGTCAGTATCAATGTTCACTGATTTGAAATCCCGTTTTATCACATCCACGTAACGGAAATGTGGGGTTTTCTTGAGCCAGACGTGAGCTGCCATAAAGAATGACTCTTGGGATGCGTCTGTCCTCCCTCTGGCGAAATTGACCAATCCAGCGCAGGCGTCGTTGTCTATATGGATTGCGAAGATGCTGGGAATGCCCGTTCGCGCAAGGATCTCAGTATTACACGCTCTCTCTTGTCATTTGATTGTCAAAATCCTTCGGAGGCAGCGCAAGGGGAATGAAATTAGTTTTCTCTACATAGGTAGTCTACGACTCAGTGCCGTACAGTAGCTTGCTCAGAACACATGCATTGTAGACCTCCATTTTGGTCGCTGTAGTGAGCTTCTAGTATTACCAACTTCTTGGTCTGAGTCTAGCCAAGGTCTATGCAGTATTCCCTTTGCGTGTTTTTTATTTATTTTTGTCTCCTGTTCTAGAGACAGGCCTTTTGAATCGTGGATGCAATGTAGCTGAATTCATTTACGGCATCGCCTATCCTATGAGGATGGAGGTTTGTGTTTTAGCAAGTGGTCCCATACATTTGTTTTCTTCGCGTTAATGGTTAGACCATACTCTTTACAGGTCTGAGAGAAGCTGGATATTGGTGACAGAAGCTCCATTTGTAAGTGTGCCACTACTGCTGTCTCGTCCGCGAATATCATCTCTCAGATTTCTTGTTTTGGCAATCAGTCTAGCAATATTTAGAAATTTGCCACCAAATTTGAAATGGAGATAGTTGCCTTTGGTGGATTTGTCAAACGTGTGGTGGATTAGCAGTGAAAAGAGGGTTGGGGCCAGGACACATCCTTATTTAACTCCACTGTTTATACTGAAACTTTCGGAGCAGGCGCCGTTGCACTGCACAGTGCCCATCATATTTTGTAGAAAGGAGACAAATACATTTAGCAGCTCGGGTGGGCAGCTTATTATCTGTAAGATTTAAATATAAATACGCACTAATGTAAGATACAATATTTCATGAAAATTGTTAGCTTTCTTTTCCAGGAAAATAATACATCTAAAAAAATTTTCAGGAAATACCGGGTATTACTTTTTAACATTTTCCAGGAAAATATTACTTTTTAACATTTTCCCGAAAAAGTAAAAAAAAAAAATGTAATTAGATCTTTATATCTGGGGCATTTGCATACATTCTCAACGTAAATAATAGGCCCTATGATTTCCTTGTTTTACTAATAAGTGAATAGAGCATGGGCGCAGCCGAGAAGGGGCTCAATTCCCCCCCCCCGTTACGAAATGAAAATTCCCGCCCCAGGCAGCGGTTGAATTTTGTGATTTTTAGCGGCCCCCAAAAGGGGAAAAGACGCTATTAGTTTTGTGTGGCCTGTCTGTCCGTTTGTCTGTCTGTCCCATTTAGATCTCAGAAAGTAAAAGAGAAAATGAAAATCAAACAACACAATAATTTAGATCATTCAAAGTTCTGATGCAACGACTTCTTTTTTCTTTTCTAAAAGCTCAAAACCTAATTTTAAAAAATCACTTATGCAAGCAGTTTTGTAAAGAGAAAAACCCTATTACAAAGTAGACCTAATTTAAGACAATTAATAATGTTATGAAATGTATTTAATAACACGTTTTTTTCTTGAATCAAATTATAGTACAAACCATCTTAGTAACCAATTGCTATGTGCTCTACATAGAGGAGACGATCATTTATTTATATTTAACACAATATGCAAACGGTTGTAGATTTTATTGTCAAATTTTTTTTCATATTTAAATTGTTAAGTTATGTAAGGTATGTTATGGTTTGATGATGACCACTTTTTCAGGGAGCTGAAGGCTTTGCACTGGGTTTTTTTTTTTTTTGTGCCTCGTCGTGTTAATGCTGGTGAGACCTATGTAAGCCCGGAATGTTCGGCTTCACACTGGGCAGGTTATTCCAGCTGGAGCTGAAGTCATTGGCGTTTTTCTTCTGCCAGCATTGTTCTTTTTTCCACAGCAACCTGTGCGCCAGTCTTCACAGCGCGACGCCATGATGCTCTAGCTGTCATGTGCCTCTGACTCCTAGGTTGCTGGGTCTATGCTGAACGCTTTCAGAGAAGCTTTGAGGGTGTCCCTGCAATGAAGCGCTTTCTTTGACTACCTTGCGAGCGATTTCCTTAGTTGACCATACAAGAGTCGTTTAGGGATGCGTTGATCTTCGATTCTGCAGACGTGTCCTGCCCAACGCAGCTGGGGCTGCATCAGGATTGTGTGGATGCTTTGCAGACCCGCTCTTCGAAGGACTTCAGTATCTGGTATTTTGTCCTGCCATTTGACATTCAGTATTTTTCTTAGACATGTCGAGTGGAAGTGATTCAGTTTCTTTGCATGCTTTCTGTAGACTGTCCGCGTTTCTGAGGCATATGTCATATATAGCAATGTGGGGAGGATGACGGCTCGATAGATCCCTTGCTTTGTATTTGTGGTGATACCACGTCTGTTCCAGACATTTTTAGACAGTCTGCCATAGGATGCCTGCATGGCCTTGGCGATACGCAGGTCGATTTCATTATCGATCTTTCCGTTTCTGGAGAGTGTACTGCCAAGATAGGTTCAATACTATTAGATCTATATCACTGACATATATATATATAATATATATAGGTCTGTGATCTTGATCTAAATTTCGCATTGTTTACATCCGGCAATCAGAAGCTACAGCTAGACTACTACTAGATCTAGATCTAAAATGTTTGTTTTGTTTGTTTGTAAAATGTTTTACATGTTTCGGAAATTCCTTCAGAGTTGAAGATAGTTATTTCCTAGTCCAAACCTCCCGCAGGACGACGGGGGATGGGAGCGGGCAGGGTTTGAACCCGGGACCATCGGTAAATCGATACGACAGTCCAGTCCAGTTCAGTTGAGTCCAGCGTGCAAACCGCTCGACCAGGCAGCCATCTAGATCTACATCTAGATCTATATGAGTATATTGACTATTCACTATATAGATCTATAATAGTAGATCTAGAATCTAGATCTACTAGTACTAGGCTAGAGTCTGCTAGAGTTAAAGAGTCTATAGAGTACTATAGTAGCCTATAATATAACTTGATCTTATCTTATATAATAATAATACAGACGTTACTTAAAAAAAAAAAAAAAAAAAAAGGAGAATCACAACAAACTCAGGCAGATCCTGGCGGATGTCCGGTGGCGGCCCACATCTAAGGGTCTGACAAGGCGTGGTAGCACGACCATGTCTAGACTCAGGATTGGCAACACCTACATCACACACTCCTGGCTTTGTGCTGAAGAGAGAGGGGCCTCCACTTTGTGAGTATTGTGATTCTCGCCTCACAGTGGAACATATCCTCATTGACTGCCCCAGATACCAGGATGTCAGGGAGAAGTTCTTTATAACCACAGACTTAAAAATACTGTTTGATACTGTTGACCCTGGGAAGGTACTGGGCTTTATCCGGGAGGTGGGGTTGTCTTCGAGGATCTGATTTGTGAGTCTGTAGTTACGTACTATTTACACTAAATTTTTATCAAATATTTAAAATTTTTACTTGTACTTTTTTAAATGTAAATAGACCTTGATTTTAATGAGTTAATTGTATAGACCTTTTTATAGAGGGAGAGTAGTCCTTAAGGGACTGCGGGCACGACATGGCCTATACTGTGCCGATGTGCCTAAAACTAAAACTAAAAACTAAACTAAAACTTAAAAAAAGAAGATGATTACGTCCTACGGCTACGCGTCATGCATATTATTATTTACCAGTGACTTAAAGTTAAATTCTGCCAAGTCACTGGTTTTCCTGGCTAATGCTAGCTTAGGCAAACCATTCCATGCTCTAATGGCACTATACTAGGGAAGAAAGAGCATTTGTACAGATTTGTCCTAGCAAATGGGACGAGGAATGTGCCTTTGTCTTTGTGTCTTTCTGAGTATGTTATTAAGTTTTGTATTTGCCATTTGGAGATTATGGTTCAGTGTTTTGTGTATAATAATTGCTACTTTACTTTTCTCTTAAGTCTTCTATCCGAGACTATCCTGAAGGCTTTCTAAATTTAGTGATTTTACTAAAGGTGTTACTCTAGTCAAATGTGAATATTCGTTTGTTATGAATCTCAATGCTCTATTTTGTGTCTGTTCTAGTTCCTTAATGTTTTTTTGAGTTGAGGGGTCCCAAACAGAGGATGCATATTCTATTATTGGCCTAACCAAGGTTAAATAGCATTTTAGTTTTATGTTCTTATTTGATTTATAGAAATTTCTTTTAATAAACCCTAATGCTTTGTTTGATTTTTTTATAGTTTCATCATTATGGGGATTCCATGACAGTTTTTCATTTATCATAACACCTAGAGATTTTGCGTTTTTAGTCTGTGTTACTGGTTTACCATGAATAAGATAAGTGGAATTAATTTGTTTTAGTTTTTTTGTTACTCTTAATAACTGACATTTTTCTGGGTGGAAAGACATGCTCCAATTTGATTCCCATTTCCGTAATTCATCTAATTCTCTTTGTAAATTTTCTGTATCTTGTGTTGTTTTTATTGTCCTATATATTATGCAATCATCTGCAAATAATCTAACTTTTGTTCCTGAACTAATGCAATTTGGTAAATCGTTTATGTAAATTAGAAATAGTAGTGGACCTAAGACTGTTCCTTGGGGTACACCTGAGTTTACTGTTATTGGAGTTGATTTAGAACCATCTATAATTACAGTTTGTTCTCTTCCTATCAGAAAATCTTTAATCCACTGATGCAATGGACCATCAATACCAAAATATTTTAATTTTTTAAGCAAACTATGGTGGTGAACTTTGTCAAAAGCTTTGGAAAAGTCTAGTAAGATAGCATAGATCTATTTGTTCACTATTATCTAAACCTTTTGAAAAGTCATCAATTAGTCCTATTAGCTGTGTTTCACATGATCTATGTTTCCTAAAGCCATGTTGGTATGGAGTAAGGACATTATGTTTATCTAAGTGGTTTATGATGTTGCTACATATTATGTGTTCTAAGATTTTACATGTGATGCTGGTAAGTGATACTGGTCTGTAGTTTCCTGGGCTAGATTTTTCTCCTTTTTTAAATAGAGGTGTGACATTAGCTTCTTTCCAGTCCCTTGGTACTCTGCCCTGGTTAAGAGATGCCTGAAAAAGTATTTTGAACACAGGTGCTAGTTCTTTGCTTAGTTCCTTGAGTAATCTAACTGGAATACCATCAGGTCCCGACGCTTTATTCGGCTTGATGCTGGCTAATAGTTTTTGGACTCCATTTTCCTGTACTTCTATCTCTCCTATATTGTCTACTTGGTTTAAATTAATTGATATGTCTTTGTCTCCTGGGGCTGAGAATGCTGATGCAAAGTATTTGTTTAGGATGTTAGCTTTAGTTTCATTATCGTTATGCGTTAAGTTGTCTTCTCCTTTTAATGGCGCTATGCCGGTTGTTTCCATTTTCTTAGACTTATTGTATGACCATAGGTTTTTGTTGTTATCTTTAGATATTTTTAAGATTGTTTTTTATGAAGTTCCAGAGGTCATCAACTGGTTGGTTAATGTCTTTTTCTGATAAGAATGTTTGTTGAAAGTTAAATGTAGCTTGGTGTAATTGTGTTAGATTACTCTAGATTCTACGGTAGATCAACTAGACTAGATCTATAGTATATAGTCAATATAGAATATTGATCTAGTATAAGTATATATACTTAGGCTAAGTGATGATAGTAATACTAATAATTTTAAGTCTAATACTAATAGCTGAGTAATAGTAAGTTGATAGATCTAGCTAGCATCTAATTCATCTATGATCTAGTCATCTAGTGTTTATTTTGTTTGGTCAAAACTTGACAAAACAATCACAAACTGTGACAAACAAATTCAATAAAAGTTTTTTTGATTAAGAAGCTGACCCAATCATCATGATCATTCACTCATTCAAAATACTGAATAACCTGACAATCATGACAAAATGTATTAAATTATCTAATTAATTTATAATGCCATTCATTACATTATTTACATGATTCATCATAATTCATGATTAATGAAATTTAAATTAATTTAATGGTGCAATGATAGGCTAGACTAATAATAAATTCATAACAAATCATTATTCACATTTGACTAGAGTAACACCTTTAGTAAAATCACTAAATCT
>JADKLZ010000003.1:4221698-4237441 GCA_021533235.1 Biomphalaria straminea | reverse complement strand
AATGGCAATGGACTTTTGTTGTACCCTGAATGGCATGTTGTTGAACTGTGTTAACGCATTTCGGTGTTGTCATAACCACATATGTACATACCACAGCGATGATAGAAATTGTATTTATTTGTGTGTGTGTGTGTTGTGTTTATGTTTTTCAATATGTCTGAAAAAGTCAAAGGATTCCGGGCTTTTGTTTTATTTACCAATTACATTGTCAATGGTAAAAAGAAAAAACAAATTATAGGTCAGTGATATGGGGGATTTTAAACTTGGTAATCTCACTCTTAGCTACACTTCAATGTGTAAAATCTGATTTGATTCTTTATGACAGTTTTATGCTATAAAATTCATAAAAATAGAAAAAGAAAGTGTGATATAGGGAGAACTGTGGTGGTAACATAAGGAAACCTTTAAAAAAAATTTAAGAAAAAAAAAAGAAGATTGGGAGAGACATACAAGCTTAACAATGTCAAGAAACCGGAATGTTGCCAACTTATACAAATTAGTTAATGCCACGAAACCATCAAAATGTGATTTTTACAGGACTAAAAAAATAGTCAAGAGACATGGACATTTTTCTCTTCCTATATTCTGACACCATATACTTTTACACTATTATCTGCCATAGAATAAAATCTCCAATGCTCAAAAAAAAATAAAAAAAGAAGGTTACAAAGACCGTTTGTGTGGAAACACAAACTTAAAATCGGCCACCGAAGTGGTCCACCCAGACAGGTTTCAATATTTTCAGAAAGAACATCCGAATGAAATTATATCAAAGACAAATTACAGATAAGAATGTAGATAGAAGGTTGACAGATCTTATGTAGTGCCCCAGCGGTCCCGCAGATCAAAGGATAGGTGAAAGTGAATGCAAAGTTAGATGTGAATCTGGACCGACTGAAGTCTTATAATTGATCTAATTGTTTAGTGAAGGCTAATTCTCTAATTTGAATCCTTTTTTTTATTCAGTATTCAAGAGGTTACATTGCCAATAAAGCATGTTTACAGTTTATGTTCATGTCTAAATCATTCATAAAACTGTCCAAACTTGACCATCACTAAGTTTATCATCATAGGAATCTTTGGGCCTTTTTTCTTTGCCTCTTTATGAGTTAGTTACTTAAATGGTAAATACTCATAAGGTGGAACAAAACAAACTTGAAATAAAATGCAGTTTATAACATTATTAATTGTCTTAAATTAGGTCTGATTTATAATGCATACGGTACTAATTAGGTTTTTCTCTAAAAAACTGCTTGCATAAATGATTTTTAAAAATTAGATTTTCAGCTTTTAGAAAAGAAAAAAAATAGCCGTTGCATCAGAACTTTGAATGACCTAAAATATTGCGATGTCCGGACAGAGGGACAGACAGGCCACACAAAACTAGTAGCGTCTTTTCCCCTTTCGGGGGCCGCTAAAAAAAAAAGATTTACAGATGTCATATTTACTTACTTAAAATGAAAGCGTCTTGAATTTTGTGTTCACTTTTGAATGTCAGAAATATGTTTTAAAGAGCAGCTATTCTCAATTAGAAATTTGTTTACCTTAATGTACCGGTAGGTCTTTTGATGCATTGTAGAATTATTAATACCCTGTTGTTTTAAGGCAAAATAAATTAAACTTCTTTGACAAGGTGAGTGTTATTCTAAAGGCTATCACATTAATATTTCCAAAGAGAACTGCTGCAATAGAAACTTAGGCACTTTTGTTACTTTATCATTTTAAATGAGTAAAATGTGATGTATAGGCCTTCAAGGTTAATGGTACAACACTTTGATCTCGCAGTAGTTTCTATGATGATGTCATTTTTAATTTATGCTTTTGTTTTTACATGTTGTGTGACTGGTGTGTATCTCGGCAAGTAGTTTTAGTTTGCCAGCATTCCATGCATTCATGTCTACTTCCTGTATGTCTTGCATTTTTCACCCATCCATTTCTTCAAGGAACAGCCTACTTAAAACAGTTTTATTTTCTAGCATTGTTGATGTTAAATTTGTTGTAGATAGAACCTACTAAGTAGCAGGCTAGAAATTCATTTCTTTCAAGTCTTAACTTTGTGCAGATCATCCAGTAACATCCAAAGTTCTATCAGTAGGCTTTTAATGGACCAGAATTAGGATCCTTCAAGTTTGAGAATGCCCTGCCTAATCACTCTAATGAATGGGATTGAGCCGAAGATCTAAACAGTCATTTGATTGGTGCTATTATATTTTTCTTCTATAGGTACCGGTACTAGATAACATTTTGTTACATAAGAGATATGTTGGTAATCACTTTGAAAGTGCAGTAATAAAGATTAGTTAGTATTTTCATTTATATACATCCTATGTAACAATGTCATCACCTACATATTTCCATCACTGTAGACAGAGAAATGTACACCTGCATGCTGGATATATTCATTAAATATATATGGCCTATTTATATAAATATAACTTTATAATTTGTTGTATCTTGTATTTTTTAAAAGTAACAATTAGGTGTAATATAATTTTAAGTTCATGACTTAAAGTGAGAGAGGGTGAAAGAGAGAGTGAAAGATATTGTTTTAAGAAAGCTAAATATTTATTAGCTCTAACAAAAATTAAGTTTTGAGGGAAAGCAGGAACAGTACAAATTGATGTTCTGAGTTTTTAAATGATCTTTTCATGTCAAACTACCAGTACTTTTTATTCCAATAGTTGTGCTGTTTAGGGAAGTTCCATTCTGAATGTATTAGCAAATTAAGTTTAATGCACAGATCACAAGCTTATATACATAACTGATTTCACTTTGTTTATTAAATCTAGTGTGCAACAAACAAGTCATTGAAAACCTTTAAGTTAATTGATGTCAACATTATAACTTCATGATGTATCATTGGTTTCATTCATTGTTGATGACATGTAAAGTACTATTAAATACTGAACCAATTTTTCATACTGTGTTGTTCATTTTGTGTTGTTCATTTTGTGATGAATTTGTTCAGACATAAGCCCCAAACCTGTGTTCACATTTCCTTTGTTCCTCTGTGTTATAAATAGAGGTATCAAGAGGACAAATATTGGAGACATGCTTGCTGAAAATAGGTGCAGAAGACTACTAGAAAACTTTTACATTAGGCTTAGCAAAATATGCTGGTCTCAACTGGGTTTGCATAGTCATGTGAAACACTGCAGTGATCTTTAACCTTTGGAGTTCCTCTAAGACTGACACATCTATTTATACATATCTATTTATATGTTGTTATATATATTCATCTAAAAAAAATTATCAGCCTTTAAACAACAAATTTTCAACATTTTTTATTTCAAAAAAAAAAAAATAAAATAACATGAAAAAATTGTAAACATAAATGTAGAAGTATTCAGAACATTGTTATATTTATATCAAGTATGTACAGTTAGCACAAGATCTTCATTAGTATGTTGGTTAGGTGGTAAGTTACAGTTTCATATGAAAAAAAAATTCTAAACATGAAGCAAACCTAGAGGATCAAAAAAAAAGCTCACAATTGTGTCCCTAACCATTAGTTTGAATCACTGAACATGTATACAATCATAAGTAATGATACAAATCTAAGCAAAAATTGCAACTTTTTAGAACTTTTGGAGCTTTGACTTTGGATACTAGTTCAAATCTGAACATGTTTTGAACAGCAAATAATTTATCAATAAGGCCGGGATATGAACATATTCCTCAAGCAACATCCACATTTCACAACTATGACACGAACTTAAAGTTTCCATGTTTTGTTGACATGGGTGCAAACACATATTTCAAACATACAACAGATTGTATTTAAATCATGCACATGAAATCAAATAAAGTGAAGAGATAGAGTGGAGATTTATATAAACACTGTTTAGAGAATGCGCAGTTTTACAATTTATTTTTCTAAACTAATCTAGAACTTTTTCATTGACTTGTCATGTAAACTTTACTCTTTCAATCATCAATACATCACATCCCAAACATCCTGCAGGACAGTAGGCAGGGTTACAACTGAGGACACTAGTGCTGTCAACTTGACAGCCTTAATGTACAATAATTAATAATTTTGAAGAATTCTCTAGTACTTTAATACTGAGAATATTATTTTCTTTATCTATTCTCTGATCATAATATGTTTGCAAGAAAGAATGAGCAAGCTTATCAGTAAATGCAATTTTCAATGAAACTTATGATTCTAAGTATCACTAGATGTTGAGGTAGACTTATTTTGCGACGTGCTAGAGCGACCTTTAGCAGACTGCAAGAACAAGTATGGTCAACTAAGTTGATGATCTACATATGTTGTAGTCAGTTCCTTGTATGTGGCAGGATCTTGTATTCCTGGTACATTAAATGAGTTCAATGTCTTTAGAGGCATGTCAACAAAGTGAAGAATTGGTTTCATCATAACCAAGACTTTAGAATCCTAACCATGCAACACATGAACAGTATCTGTATGTACAGTAAAAAGGTCCCATCTAGAATGGGCTGGACATGCTGTCTTTTCTATGAGGAAGCATTCTCAAGATGTCAACACAAGAGACAGAGATACTTTCAAGAGCTCCACCAAGCAATGCAGAATCAACATCCATGATTGCTTCTTGTGGCATGGAGCCTTTGTATTAGTGCTTCAAGTCACAAGGAAAATAGGATAGCAACCAAAAAAATAAGTTTATAAGCCAAATAATTTGTAGCAATGGCAGATAATACTGCTACAGAACCAACCTTACTATACCTGCCTGTTAAAGCAAAGATAATACATCAACAGCCATCATAGATGAAATGTGATTATTATAATGACAATGTGATCTGTTTTACTAACAGATATGTTGAACAAGAAACTATTCCTACAGAAATTTGATTCTGAAATATTTTTTTAAAAATCTCATACTATAGATTTAGCTGGTCCTTAATCTACTTTAAGTCTCTTTGACCTAATGAAAGCCATTCCATGGTTTCTCATATGAGTCTTTAAATTGGGCTCATTGTCAAACACCTTGTAGCAGACAGTGCATTCCAGTGGATTTACAACTTTTTTTACAGCGACAGGGGAAGGGCACTCTACCTTTGGAGGAGGCAAAGGCAGTGGAAAAACTTCTATGATAGGTTCCTCTTCATCCAATTGTTCCACACTAATTTCTTTACTTTTCAGGTAGCTGTCCACATTTTTAATTTTATGAACAGCAAACAAATGTTTTTTAAGAGCAGACACAACAACAAAACACAGGCCACACTCGGGACATTGCGGCTGCTTGTCTGCGTTGTGGGTCTGAATGTGCTCGGAAAACTCCGCAGACGATGAACAAGAAAATCCACACTTACCACACATGTAATCACCATTATCTGCGAGACGCAATCTTTTGGGAGGGAGGTTTGGCAAAGAAACAGAGTTCTGGGTTTCAGGCAATGTTTGCCCACTGCTAGCATTTCTCTCCTCCACTTTGATAAACTTATCTACGGAGGCCTTGTTAACCACCCGGTGTTTTTTAACCAGGTGACGCACAACTGATTCCTTCTTATAAAATGTCTTAGTCACATCTTTTTTTTGACACTTAAGGCATCGGTAGATCACCCTGATGCCATCATGCAAGCGGCTGATGTGTTCATCTCTTGCTTCCAAGTTTAAAAAAGCCAAACCACACAGCAGACATGGAAATAACGAGGCTTCGTTGTTCTTATTTACTTTTTTAAAGTTCATTGCTTTGTCATTCTCAGCATCATTGCCCTGCCTTTCAGTGGCCTGAGCCCGTCTTTTAGCACCACTCTTCTGGACATTCACCTCAATCCCAGTCATTATAGTGTAGCCGCAGAAATGGTTAGCATGATTAACTGCCATTTCCATAGTTTCAAAATCTGTGCGCTGGCAACGTGCACAGACTATAGTCCCTTCAGTTTGATGACTCTTTAAATGTGACATAAGCATCGAGTTCTGAACCTGACTCTTGCAAATAACACACTTAGTTTCATTTAGGGATGCCAGTGCGTCACCTTTCTTGATGTGATTCTTTATGTGGTCGTCATACCTATGTTGACCTATAAAAACTATTCTACATTGGTGGCATTGAAGAAAAAGATCTTGAGATTTATTAGGTTGGCTAAGAGAAGATGGTGGTGTACTTGTATTCTGAGAATACTTTTTCAACTGGTTAGGAATGTGGTTTCGCAGATGTTTTTCATATGTGCTTTTACCAATTATGAATGCTTTACACTGCTCACACTCATATAAATTTAAATTTGATTCATCCTTGGAATGGGGCTTAGAACTGTTTGCATCCTGACTAATAATTATTGCTCCTGACTTTTGAAAAGTCAGTTTCTTGTTGACAATCACTGGATGGTCTACAGAGCCAGAAGTTCTTGTACTTTTTGGTGCCATGTGAACATTCAGAAGAGATCGCTGCTGATTAGAATTAGAAGCCTCGTTGTCTTGACTACTTCTGTTCACATCCTGTTGCTTAGAAACACTCAAAGAGTTTGCTAAACCTCTGGCATCTTTGACACTATTTAAAATACTGACTGAATTAGAAGAAAGACTAGGCCCATCTTTAGGGGCAATCTTTACACATGCTGCAGAAGAGGTTGAGTTGCCAGGTAAAGTGAAAAACTTAAAATGCCGATTGTAGTCAATGCGAGTTACTTGCCTTTCTACGTCCACACACTGTTCAAAGCATGTGTTGGGTAAGAAAGCACACTTCTTCAGCAATATATGGTCAACCAAATTTTTCCTATTGGAGAACAAAGCAAAACAGATTGTGCAACGCTTTGCTTTGTGTGTATGTTGACTGTTGCAATGTTTATCTAGCTCTTCTCTGTCAGCACAGATTGTAGCGCAGAGAAAACACTGCCACTTAGACTTGGAAGCTTTGAAATGCATTTGTCTTACATGGTTTTCAGCATGAGTTTTCAGGATGTTCGAGTTGTTTAAAAATACATCACACAATGAGCAAACCAGAATTGACATGATTCGTGCAGATTGTGAACAATGCACTTTAGTGTGGTGCACCACAGCTTTTGCAAGTGTGCTGAATCTTAGATTGCACAGCTGGCACTTGTATAAAGTACTCAAGTGCTTATCCAAGTAATGCTGCACCATCTGTTGGTTGTTAGCACTCATTTCTTTACACTCACATTGAATCTCATCCACTCTGTTGAAATGTTGACACTTGTCCACATGGTCAAACACAATTTGTCTTTTAGTTTCAAGGCTGCTGCTTTCCTTAAAATTAAAATTGGTTTCTCCACACTCTGGGCAGCCAAAGTCGGAAGGCTCAACTTCGTGGAGCCTGCAGTGAGCTTCAAAAGCAGTATTACTATGTAAAAACATATTGCAATGCAAGCATTTTTTTGTGTACTGCCTATCACAAGCTTTTTTTTTATTTTGATCTAACTGCTCACAATTCTTCCTTTTGTTAGGATTTGCAACTGTTACAAAAACCCTGGCATTTTTTGTCGAGCCACTTCCTGGGGTGGCCCAGACAGGAACTGTTTCAGGGTCATAAGGTATCAGTGAGACAACATCGGTGTAAATAACAGAGGTTACTGGCTTGTGGTTTCGTACGTGTAAATGTAACTGACACTTATTGTAAAACAAAAAAGATTTCACACAAATACGACAGGCATACTTAAGATAGAATGAGGTGCGCTTGTAATGGCTATCTAATCCATCCTGTAACTGAAAACCTTCTTTACAAACAAGGCATCTGAAATCTGTGCAACTATTCTGTAACTCTGTGACTATAGGCAATTTTCTTACTTTCAATACTTCACTATTTCTTAATTGTTTGACATTAAACGGCAATTTTACAAGAGTTGTATCCACAAATTGCTGAACCCTTTCCGCAGGTGTGAGTTCAGTTCTAATAGACAAGTTGCTGGACTGGTTTTTGCTTAATTTAGTTACAGCCAATGTACTATTAACAGACAGTTTATCTTGACTGAATGAAGATTCACTATTTATCATACGACTCTCAGTGGGGCTGGATCTTATAATATTCTTGACCGGAACACTTTCTTTTGGTATAGAATGAGTAGCCTGTCTATCTAGTTTCCAGTTTTCAGGTTCAGGTACAACAACACATCCTTTTGATAAATTCAAATTACTGGACACTTTTGGAAGAGGACTACTTACAACAGGATTGCCATGGCTTACAGGAATGATGTCTGTTTGACAAGATGAACTTGTCGTCACAAAAGAATTGCATGTGTTTGAGCATTCACTGGACAAAGTTATGGCTTCTGCTAAATTTAGCAAAGGTTTTAGTCTACTGCGATCTGAGAATGCAATTTCTTGCTCTCCTGTTTCTGACTGTGACTTAAGAGTCATTGAAGACTGATCTACATTGATTGATGCATCATGGATATTTTTTGTGATGTCTGACACTGTATTATCAGCTCCCTGACCAATGTAACTAGAAGTCTTAGACGGAACACTTGTATCATTTAACCAAGTGCTGTCAGCATCTTCTGGCATGTCAAAAATGTTATCAGAACATGAACCTCGAACATCTAGAATGATGGGTTGAAAATCTGAGTTTTTCTCTGTATCAATAACTCTTGCATCGCTAAGGCTATCCACATCAGTTGCCGACAAAACAGAGCTACTGGACTCGCTAGATAACAAATCAATCTGCAAATCTTCACAGGGCAAGCTAGGTGTGGGGGCAATGCCGTTCGTTTCAGATTGGGAACAGACACCAAAGTCTTGCTCACTTTCACTTTGTTCTGTAGACCTTTCACCTTGGCCATTGCTCTCACAACTCCCTAAATCCTGAGCTGTTGTATTTCCTTTGACATCATCTAGCTTAATGACAAAGGGAGAATCTAATGATGACCTATGATTACGTTTAGAGGATAAACTTTGAGGTGACTTCTCAGAACTTGCTTTTAGTCCTTCCCTGCTGATACACCACTTGTTCTTATTGAGGTCGACAACAAAACAATTTTGGATTCCTGTAACTCTACTTGAGTCTGGGGGCGAGTTTTCACCCAAGATAGAATCTTTGCGACTAACATTTGAAGCATCGTGATTATCATTAGATAACAGAGACCTTGGATCAGCTTCCTCCATGTTCACAGATATTTCAAGGACTTCTGAAAACAAAAAAAAAGATGCTAACATTTCCACACAATATGAGTGTATGTCTGAAGAATTCTAATGTTTCAGTGTAAGGACTGTTGTTTTCTAAACTTCAATTAAATAAAATAAGCACTGAACTATATGTTGTTTTATTGTAGCATATTGTTGTTGAAACTACATTAAAAGGATATCATACAGGTGTATGATGTAGCCTGTAAGCATAGCCTGTATTTGATTACCACAGAAGACAAAATATAAAAAAGGATGTACTGAGGGTCATGCTAATTTGATAATCACAAATATTTTTGAAAATGTTTCAAAATTCAACTGCAATCAGTCTCATTTGCTAGCTGTTTCTTTTTTTTAATAAAATTTGTGAGTTAACATTCAGCGTTTTATTATTTATTTAAATATATTGTTACTTTAATAAATACTTTTTAATTTTCTGTCCTGTTGTGTCTCTAAGTTTAGTTATAAATTACTTGTCAAGTGGTATTACACTAGTCAAATGACAATATAAAGTCATCACTTCTCATTTCTTTGTTTTTTGTGGGGTTGAAGGATACCTGTTATGGTCAGTGTGAATGTGGAATGGTGTGAATGTAAAATGGTGTGAATGTGGAATGGTGTGAATGTAAAATGGTGTGAATGTAAAAAGGTGTGAATGAGGAATGGTGTGAATGTAACATGGTGTGAATGAGGAATGGTGTGAATGTAAAATGATGTGAATATGGAATGGTGTGAATGTGGAATGGTGTGACTGCATGTTGAAAGAGGATGTAAAAGGACAAGAAAAGCCAGAATAAGGAAATGACATTTAAAGAAACATTGTTAACAGTGTGTGTTCTTTAAACACTAATAAAATTAAATGTACAAATTCTCAGATGTGAGTTGTTTTAATAATGAGAGAATCTTATAGTCATAAAACAGTACCAAAAAGTTTGTTTTAATATTTGTTTGAACAAGATTACAGTTAAAAGCATGTTCTTGTTTGATTTCTTAATTTTTTGGTATATAATATATATATATATATATAAGGTTTCTATAACTTTTCAATGATTTATTATATATATATAATATTTTAAAACCTTTCTAAGCCATAAAATAAAATACCCGTAGTTTTTTTTTAATAGCATATGATGATATTAATAATAAAAATCTATATAATATTATATATAATGTGATATCTAAAAAGTATTTAGATGACTTTAGTAGACCTAGTTTTAATTTATAGTTTTAGATCTATTAAATATATAATATTTTTAGTCTAAGTCTAGATATTTAGATTAAGAAAAGATAACAATAATCATCTTGAAACTTATTGTAATTTTTTTATCAACGCATGCGATTAGGACATATGAAAACAGTCATTTGTCTAGTCTACATCAATGAAAGTAAACAAATGTTTGTTTTTTTCTAAGTCATTAGATCAAGATCTATATAATATATTAAAATTAAAGAAAGAGAGAATAAATATAAGATTTATATTAGATTCTATAGGCTATAATTTAGTATAATGCTACTTACTAGATCTAAGACTAGATTTAGATCTCTAAATTCTAAATACTGATAGAAACAAAAATTAAACTTAAGTAGATCATCACTAGTATAATAGACATTATATTATAATAATTATATTCTATATAAATACCATACATTTACATTGTATCAGTAACATGATAGATCTACTACTACTACTACTACTACTACTATAGTTACTAGCTAAATTAGTAAGTACTAAAGAAGTAGACTAGATGATAGATCTAGATTCTATATAAATGACCTACTGCACCTCATTTTTTCTAAATTAATTTGCATTTTTGATTACCAATTATTATAACAATCAATGTGTTATAAAGACATTTCTTTCTGTGCAAGTACTTGAAGTTTCTACTGGTATTTATCAAGGTTGGATGGTAAAACTCCAGGCACAATGATAGATAGGGGGATGTGATTGTGATTTTTTATGCTGCATATCCCATCATTCTTTGAGTCACTTAGTTTAGTAAGCGGAGTGCTTTTCTGACATCAAGAGACAAATCTGTAGATCTACAGTAACAAAACAATATTAATATTTCTCAAATTAGATTATAAGCAAAAGCTTGCTTAATTATTTTAATAAATCAAACCTACATCAAAGTAAGAATATAGTGAAAAGTAGATCTAGATCTAATATTCTACCAATGAAAGTTGCTTACCCAACATGCGCAATTCCCACTCTTGTACAAAGAGAAACAAAAAAACGGTAAAAATATCGGATTATTAGACTTAGATCTATCCACAGTGACCTCCCTTTGATTTCACTACGAACTTTAAAATAAACTCGTGTCTTGTAGAGATCTAGAGTCTAGATCTATCTCGAGCAAAAAGATGAGATGTAATGGTTAAAATAATGTTGAGTACTTATTAGATTAAGACCTAGACTAGACTCCAACTCCAGTAGTCTGAGTAGTCATTCTTCGTAAGTCATAGTGTATAACTTAGTATAAAGTATAAGTTCATAGGCTACACTGTCTACACACTACAGGATATCTACAATAATAATTAATAATCTACATTATCATCATAATAAAATAGACATAA
Organism: Biomphalaria straminea; assembly: GCA_021533235.1. Taxonomy (NCBI): domain Eukaryota; kingdom Metazoa; phylum Mollusca; class Gastropoda; family Planorbidae; genus Biomphalaria; species Biomphalaria straminea. The sequence continues at coordinate 4,225,809 of JADKLZ010000003.1, read as the reverse complement.
TATAATGACATACATAACATTGGATACATCTAATTATAATCATGATCTTCTTATTCTTGATTAATTTTAATCTTGATTTGATGATTAATTTTATTTTAATATAAAATTATAAAAAAATTATTTATTAAATTTAATTTTTTATTTACATAGATCTAATTATTTAATTGATAATACTATAAAGACATAAAGTATATGTAATGGAGTGGGTTCTTTCTTCACGTTACACCTGCCAGCCCGATAGCCACGTGACCTTATGAACTTGTGAACCCCCCATAGCAAGACCAACGTGGTCCATTCCACCGGCGTCTCTTGCCACAGTAGTGTCTGTTGTTCGTAGTTGGGCCTGTGTCTATCTCCATTCCCTTGTTGTGCCTGGTTCTACACCATGTGCTTATATATGGCTGCAGGTAATTGCATTTTACTTTTTTTTATAATTATATTGTAATTTAATTTTCTAGAAGTGCTATGTTTTTTTTTTTAGTTGTTCTATTTGTTATAGTCTTTAGTAAGCAAAGTAAAGAGCGAAACTCTTTTAACAATGTATGTTATGAACAACTAATTAATTTATTTTTAGATGACTACTTTATCATTTATTTTTGTAATAATTTCTGGTGTTCCATATCTCTTGTGTTTGTATGAGAGCTGATGGGTTTACACTATGAGTTTTTCGTTTTGTTTTTTTGTTTTTTTTGTTATATCTATTTATTATGTCTATTAATTTTGATAATGTATTTTAATGTGTGCTTTTTATGTTTGCCTTTGGCAGGTCTTTAGTGTACATACATTCATAATAAAGAAATTGAAAGCGGCCTACATGTTGTCTTCATCATTTATTATTTCTGTGAAACCAAACCCACCACATATAAAACATATCATATATTATATATAAATTGTATGTAATTTAATGTATGCAGGCTTTATTTAGTTAAATTATTATCATTTTTATACTATATTCTATAAGTAATCTATAGTCTATTAACTATTATACTTAAAAAATTAAACAACTTCATAATTATTCAATAGTTGAACTTACACACAAATTGTGACAAATGTGAAAGAAATAGATTGACACCTCAGTTAACTTGAGTACAGGTGTACAGATTTATATTTTATGGCTGCCTGGCCTGCCCTTGGTCATGTTGTTTGCACGCTGGACTGTCATTGAGATTTATTGACGGTCTCGGGTTTAAACCCTGCACACTCCCAACCCCTGTCATCCTGTGGGAGGTTTGGCCTAGGAAGTAAATTTAGTAAATTATCTTTTAGCTTAACTCTGAAAAAGCTCCGAAAATGGAAAACATTTTATAAATGTGTTTACTATTTGCAGCTTCATGCATTGTTTAGACCAGGGGTCTCAGTGGCCCGCGAAACTATTTAGTGCTGCCCACCGCCACGTCCGCGAATTCACACACAAAAAAAGATAACATTTACAATGACCACATATAAGCCTTGTAATGATTTACAACTGCACAACGTGCGCGACGTGTTTCAAGAACTGGAAGCTTGTATTGACAAGCCTACAAATGAAGAACGTGATGGATGTTTTCGATCTGTATGGTGAATTTTATGCACTACGCAAGACAGCAGGGTTTCTGTCCAGGGCTTTTGCAAGAGAGTATTTGAGCCTCTTAAGCCCTCACTCAAATGGAGTTTTATGATGATGATGGATGTTATCATGAAGACAGTGAACTTTATACATGCACGGGGTCTCAACCACAGACAGTTTGTTTCATTTCTAACTGATTTAGAAACGGAATAGGGAGAGTTGCTGTATCATACGGAAGTCAGATGGTTGAGTTGTGGAAAAGTGCTGCAGAGATTTTTGAACTGAGACTGGAAATAGCATTGTTCATGACAATGAAAGACAGAGACATACCTCAGCTCAGTGACCCAATGTTTTTGTTGGATCTTCCTTTTCTTACTGACATTAAGCAACATCTCAATGCACTCAATTCACAACTACAGGGCACAAATATGCAGATTACCGTGATGTTTGACCGCATCAAAACATTCAGATGCAAGCTGACTTTGTGAGCCACTCAGCTGGCAGATGGAAACCTGGCTCATTTTTAATTTCTACAGAAGATAACTGTTGAACCACAGAGCCTGAAAGACTACATAGACATCCTCTCCAGACTACTGGAAGATTTTGAACACCGCTTTCACCAATTCACTGCTCTCGAACCACAGTTTTTCCTTGTTGCCACTCCGTTCACAGTTGACGTTACAAACGTTCCAGAGTAAGTCCAGATGGAACTACAGTTTCTGCTTTTTTATTAGTGACAGAGACAACGTCAACTTAGTTTAGTAAAATAAACTGCCTTTGTATGTAATAAACTACACTAAATGTAATTAATAGTTATAAAAACTTTATTTTAGTATTTAACTGCAGTTAAAGTAGTGTTCGTAAAATTTAATGCAAAAAATTATCTTTTCGTGGTGCGGCCCGCTGACTGGTTGTTACTTTCCACTGCGGCCCACATGCTGATATGAGTTAGAGACCCCTGGTTTAGACACTAGGTTAATAATGAGAAATTTATGAAATAATTAAATCTGATGCTAAATTTTACTATTTCTTTTTTTTTCTATTCATCTATTCAAGTCAGAACTTCATGGAAGTCAGGTGGCAGAACCTGAATTTGAATGCTGATCTCAAAAATGGCTATTAGACATTTAATAGATCACGATTTTTCTAGAAATTTAACAATTGATGTATATATACATATTGCTGAGAAAATAATTACTATACTTAGATCTGGAGGTGAGGTGGCTGAGCGGTAAAGTGTTGGCTTCTGAACCTGGGGTCCCGGGTTCAAATCCCGGTGAAGATTGGTTTGTTTTTTCGGGATCCTTGGGCGCCTCTGAGGGTACATGACATTAGTAGGGGAAAAGTAAAGGCTGTTGGTCATTGTGCTGACCACATGACACCCTCTTTAACTGTTGGCCACAGAATCAGATGACCTTTACATCATCGCCCTATAGACCACAAGGTCTGAAAGGGAACTTAACTTTTTTTTACTATACTTAGATCTAGAGTCAACCTGGGCTTGGGAAGGACTATTGTGTTCTTGAAAGGGCTATCCTGCTCAAAAATGTCTAAATGTAAGGCATTATTGATTCAAGAGTTGAATAAATTAATGCTAAGGAAAAGATTGTTTAGAAAATACTAAAAACACGCACACATGTAAATGTAACACTGCCGGACAAGATTGTGCATCATCTTCTTGGTCTCTATAATAGAGATCTAAAGGCCTAGATCTATATTTAAATATAAATATCATTGGAATTATTCAAGGGAAAAAAAACTTTTGTTCTGAATTTAAGTTGCTTTAAGTTTATTGATAGATTATCTAAGCTTTGCTTATTAATTTTGACATAAAGCTAATGTAGATTACTTATAGATCTAGAAATAAAGACTAGTTCTACATGTAATAAAGATGCCAATAAATAATTGGTTTTCTTATACAATGCCCCCTGGCCTAATTGGTAGAACTATTTGATCAAGAAACTGATGGTGTCAACATTTTGTGCTCAATACCCAATTTGAGAATTAATTTTTTTATATACACATCTAGTTTCTAGTAACATTCTACATTGATAGTTCACTAGAGCCGGAAAATAGACCTTTCAACATTTTTGTGTGACCTCAATATTATCTATATTAGAGATGCAACAGTACTTCGAGAGTGGTAACAATATCTTCAGAGGACTAAGATTTGTTTAATTTATCTCATAAACATTTTCATTGAAATAAAGTGAATCAAATTTAATAATGAAACAAGCCAAATCTAAAAAAAAAAATATACTTTAAGAAAAACAACAAATATCATATTAAGTGTAGTTGCATCAATTAGTTTGTATCACAGTCGCGTAATTAAATTTCTAATAGATCTAGACTAACAATAATAAATCTGTCGTATGATATTTTTAGCAATTTTTTTTGTTTAAGTGCAATTTCATGCTTTTAGCTTTCTCAATATGCTATGATTCTAAAAGTTTTCTGGACCAGTTGGAAAGAGGTAGAAGGGGGGAAAAAGGGTGTTTCAAGGTGATAGTTTTAAAATGTATTTATAAAAAAAAAGAAAGTTATTTACAAACCTTTCTTTCTAAT
>JADKLZ010000003.1:4179993-4211698 GCA_021533235.1 Biomphalaria straminea | reverse complement strand
TAAAAGTCTTTTCTAGAAATGGAACACATTATGACTGCAAATTTTTCACCTGCTCCTAAAACGTATGCTTTTATTGCATATTGAGGTATAACAAATTGAAAATCTTTCTCAATGATTTTGGACTCTGGTCTGATGGTGTACCTGCAGAGAGCAGACGTTTTCTCTTCTTCAGCCCACTGGCAACAAAAAATGACAAAAGGGTCATTGTGGCAGTGGTAGAACGAAGTGAATCTTGAATCGGGGGACACTCGAACATGATAACTGCCCAGCACATTTCCACTGGTATCTGTGTGCCAGACCACAGCAAGTAGTGAATCACAGGTGAGAAATTGTAGATTATCATCAGCAGAAGGTAAAAATTTGACTTGAAAGACCCAATCCTCATGAACTGTAAATGTCTTAACAAGATCCGAGGTAGTATCTCCTAGATGCCACAATTTGGACGTTTTGTCCACTGAGCCAGTAAGCAAGTAAGGTTTGCTGGGCAGAACATCGATGGCGATCACAGCTGAGGTATGTCCACACAGTGAACGAGAGTGATAGCCAGTCGCTAGGTCCCAGCATTCAGCATTGGCATTGAATGATGCAGTGAAAAGATGTTTGTCTGTCAATCTGAGGCAGGAAACGGAATGTGTTGCGATGGTTTTTAATAACTTCCCATCAGGGACTGACCATATTTGGACTGTATGGTCATCACAGCCTATCAAATAAAAAATAATAGTAGTATTAATAATCAAACATGAAATATAGAGCATGTAATTTTTAGCAAATCATTTTAATGGTATATAGAATTTTAAAAAATCAAAAAGCTTCCTTTAAGAGTAACCTATACAATCTTTAAGTGCCTTTAAAACTAAACTATATGTACCACAGTGTAAAGACGCTCTCTCCGCTTACATAAATTATTTTTGAAACTCTTAAAAAGTGGCCAAAATCCAACTATCTCAGAAAATCTTCATTTCCTCATCACCCAAGTCTTGGAATTTAAAACAGTTACGGAGGGTGCCATACTTTTTTTTTTGTTAAAGTAGATTACCCAAATATTGATTTAAGTAGGCCAACTCCAAGATTATGACTTTCTTTTAAAATATACAATAATCGATTTTTAAAATTTAGGTAAAATAGTTGAACATGGTCTTTTCTCGAAAACTAAATGTAATATAAAAAATTTGATTCCTCTATAAGCTTCACATCCTTAAAGACCTGCATAATTAAAATTGTCTTCTATAAAAGTGTACGCCTTTGCCTTTGTATTCCAAATTAAAAATAAATAATTTATGTAAAAATTATTTAAAGCAAGATATAAGCAAGATATGTTATTTACTAAGTGCAACAATAATATTGTTTGTTTTTTTTGAGCTTGCAGTTGCAAAAACAGCTACTAATGGTCTTACAAAAGTGTCACCACCTCAAAATTGGTTCCACAAGTTGTAAACCCCAACATCCAAATTTAGTGAGCTAAACTCACAACATTTATAGGTTTTTGATAGAATTAACTAAGATGCAGATAACCTGATACTAGGAGTAGTCAGTCAGTTGATAATTGAGTTACAATGGAATCAGAGTCTATAATGGAGTTATATAAGAGAAATACAGTGGTGGCAGTAAGCATGCTATTTTTTTTTTCAAAATAAGTACGCATATTGTAGGCACATAGTTAGACAAACTATTTTAAAACCAATATATGAATCTAATTTCAAGGTAATCTAATGTTGTGCGATTAGAGAAAATAGTTACGAGATCTAGGTTATCTAAAGCTGCTAAATCTATGCGATTAGATATTGTGAATACAACTGACCTGCAGTTTACTTTTGTTTAATTTTAGATCTGTCATACTAATTTTACGTGTTATAATTTGACATGTAGGGGATGCCTACGAGTTTGTGCATAACATCGAGTCAAATAATTATATATTTGTTTATGCTAAATTTCATTAGTTTAAAATCTGTCACACCAATCTTACCAGTCACTAAATTCCCAAACTGATAAGCCAATGTTGTTATTCGCCATGAATCTTTCTCAATAAAATTTTCATTAATTTTTATTGACATGCAATTGTCCAGCCCTCTGAGAAGAGTCTGAGTATTCAAGTACAGTTTTTTATAAAATGCGCTTTCCGACAGAAAGTTTGATTGCAGCTCTGTCCTAACTTTGTCCACAGTGTTGCGCTCTGAGGCTCGTACATCAGCTCCTGCACGCTGAGCTAAGCATCTCCAAATAATGGGTAAACTGTTGAGTCTTTCATTCCAGATTTTGGATACCTGAAAAATATATTTGTAATTTTTATTTATGGCTGAATCCAACAAAAACAAAGAAAATAAAAAACTTAAAAATTTATGTATTTAAAAAATGAAAGACAATAAGTGTGATAATAAAAAACTGAGAAATGAGATGTGGGGCTCGGTAGCAAAACCCATTTGGCTTCCTTTAATAGGGAGCTCAAGTTCATAACCTAGTTTGAGCTTAGTTATGTTTGCTGAGCGCACCACATGTCCACACAAGAGATTTGACCCTAGTCCACTGAGCATGCTATAGCACCTGGAGGAGACATTTTTAACTTATGATTTTGTTTGTTTTATAAGTTTCGAATGTTCCTTCAGAATGATATTTTTGTCCTAGTCTAAATTTCCAGCAGGAAGGAAGCATGCAGGGTTTGAACTCTGGACCTTTGCCATGACATTCCATAACACATGTATGGCACACAATCCAGAATTTCTGAGTCCACTCAGCAGAATGAGGTTAAGCTTGGTGAAAGACATTAGACTGAAGGTGATTGAGAGCAAGACAGACTAAGAAGATTAACTTCCACATTCCACATTTTGGAATTACTTTTATAAAAAATGATAAGTAAGTTAGGATTATCAATTTTCAGTTTTTCTGTGAACAAAAATACTGCTAAAATCTTTATCATTTTAAGATATAAATATGAAAGTTTACAGAAAAGTTTTAAGCAGAGCAAGTGTGAGTAAAGTCTTAAGTTACACAGTGCATCTTGACTATTCTGGACATATGTAAGGTAACTAAATTACTAAAACGCTTAATAGAAACATTTTCTTTTAGCCATTTTCATTTCAAGAGGCTTCTCCAACCTGACAGCATTTCAGCAATTGTTGACCATCTAAATACTGCAGCAACTTCTGAACAATCTCAAGTGGCAGGAAGCGGATAAAATCTCTAAACACTAAATCTGGAAGAAGTTTTCTCAGATGTAACAGCTGGTTAGGCTGGGAAATATTAACAGTGAAAGTAACTTAATAATTTTTTTTTGCACAATTTTTTCAAAGTAATAATTAAAATAAAAGAAGAAACTAGATTAACATATTATATTATATATAATATATTAAATGGAAATAATTTTTATCCCAAATGTAACGTATATAAATGAAAGGGATAGTCTAAGTATCTGTGTTACCCCTGATGCTGCTACTACTGTATCTATAAAGGTATTTTTATCGTCATCGCTGAGATGCTTGTAGGATGTAATGATAGCATCTAGCCATTCTTGTGATAGATTTTGAGCAGACATTTTTCACCATTCTGTAATGTTAAGTAATCTAAAAATAAATAGTGAGATTTAATGTGATTTATGATGTAATCAAGTGGAAAAAAATCATTATTAATACACTGCAAGTGAATGGTGGCTGAGTGGTGAAGTGCTTTTTAACTGAGGGGTTTCAGGTTCAAATCACTGTGAAGATTTAGGTTTTGAGGTTCTGCAACATGGGATCTGTGATTTCGTAAACAGATATAAACTTTTCGAAGCACAAACTCAAAAAAATGTGTCAGACTTTCTTCAGTTAACTTTTAGAAGCAAAATGTTCTATCTTATCTTATAAATTACAGACTTTCCTTCTAAATACAAGATAATTTTATCTTTTTGGAGACATTAATTTGAAAAAGGGGGGGGGGAGAATTTAAAAATACCCCAGGCCCCCAAATGAGTGGGTTTTTTTCATTTAAAATTAAATATTATGCAAAATGCAGGGGCCCCCATAGAGGTCAAACGATAAAAAATTCCCAGCTACGTCCCAGCTACTTAGTCTGCTAAGTTATTAGTTTTCCTGGCTGATTCAGGCAACCCATTCCATTCTCTAATGACACTAGGGAAGAAGGAGCACTCATACATATTTGTTCTACTGTATGGAATAAAAAAATTTGCCTCTATCTTTGAGTCTTTCTGAGCATTTCATTAGGTTTTGTTTTTCTATTAAATTTTAAATAATGGGTCAGTGTTTTATCATTTGTCTTATAGCTAATTCACATGTGTCTGTATCTCTAAGTTTGAATTAGTGATTTTACAAATGTTAGGCCCCTACTCTAATTAAATTTGAATATTCATTTGTTATAAATCTCACTGCTCTACTTTGTATTTCTTCTAGATCTATATATTGTAGGTCTAATTTAAGTTTCTTTAAGTTGTCATGAGTTGAATCGTCCCAAACAGAGGATGCATATATTATTCAATCATCAATGATGATGATATTCTAATAAAAAAAATCTATTGACCTAACTAAACTTAAATAACATTTTAGTTTTTGCTTGATTTGTAAAAATTTCACATCTTCTTTTTTTTTAAATTGGGCTCTCTCACTGTCTCAGTCTCTGCGTACTCTGCTTCGCCTAAGTCTTAAGTCGGCCAAATAATTAGATCTAGATAGTAGATCTAACCAGAGAAACCAGTGACCTTTGGAGGGAAGTATTACCCTATATTTGTATCTAGAATCTATACATCTAGATATAATGAATCTACATTCTACAACTATAAAATTTATACATAGACTATGATAGACCTAGATTCTAGTACTAGTAGATAGACTCTATTCCGAGACCTCGACTACACTACTTAGTACTTTGATGTTGGGTCACAGCATGACGTCAGATTGAAGATCTAGCGGCCTAGTTCAAGTGTTTCCGGAAGAGGAAGATATTTTCATTCTTGCTATTCTACATGCCAAAGGAGCTTGACGAATAGGGATAGCCCAACGATCCGTTATAGATCTATCTAGTCTTAATATCTCTATATCTAGAATAAGTGTAGAATTCGAAATCTGTTAGGTTTAATCATTAACTGTGATCAAGCTCCTCTATTATAAAAATGCTTTAATAAGAATTAAGGGCTGAATTTCAAGGGCATGTTTGAGAAGCAATCGAGTGTGTAGAGTCTAGTTTTATTAGTTTTAGAATGTGTGAAAGTTTGAGGATTGTGTTCGCTCTTTGCAGAGTCGGATTGTATGCTGTAAGTGACACATTTTAGCATGCAAGACTTGGTTTATCCACAGTATCTGTTGATAGGAGACACACCAGGACACCCACCAAGCCACCATACAGTATACTGATAACTGAGCATAGGACTTTTTAGTCGCGGCAATTATCCCCTCCCCACCCCATTATTACTAATTAGACTAGTAATTATTATTACATTTTTTTCCATGTTACTGGCCCATATTTAATTATATTTTGAGACACAAGATATTTTTTAACTTTGAAAAAAAAATAAAGACAGATAACCTTGCTTAGTCCAATATTAGAATTTCTGTGAAAATTTACATCCAAGGCCCCTAGGTTTTTTGTAAAGTTTCACCAGAATTTCTTTCCGACCAGAAAAATGCCACAGAGCTATTAAACCTTAAGTAATTAAGACTAAGAGTTAAAAAAAAAACTAAAACAAAATAAAAACTACTTACTAAAGATTAGATTTAGATCTATAATAAATACATTTTTTATAAATGTTATAAACTTTTAATTTATTCATGGTAAACCAGTTACTGGCTACACAGACAAGAATATCAACAATAATGTATAATAATAAAAATAATAATATATTAGTATAGTAATTACTTTATTAGAGTTATAGTTACAGTATATTTAGGCCAGGCCAATGTTATAAAAATATATTTTTAAAACTATTTATATATATTTATAATATATATATAGGCCTATATATATGCATCCTCTGTTAAAGATTCCTCGACTCAAGAAAACATTAAATTAAGAAACTAGAAACTGTTGTGAGATTTATAAAAATTAAAAAATATTCAAATTTGATTAAAGTAACACCATTAGTAGTGATAAAATAAGGTGTGAAATTTTCACAAATCAAACAGGAACATGACATACAAAATTAAAATATATATTATATATATTATGCAGTCTTTGATGCAATCTTTACATTGACATTAAATAATTTTTATTTGGCTGTAACTGTCTTTCCATTTTGCTGAAGTGATTGAGATTTTTTCATCTCCTCCTATCCTCCATTGCTACATTATAATAGCAATTGATGTATTTCCAGTATGCTTCCTATGCAATCCAATTGAAGTCATGCATTCGGAGCTCTTCTACAATCTAACTTGACTTGAAGCTACATGCTTGTTCACTTGCAAACAGCAATGCTCCTGACAAATCTATCCCAGCATTGTCCACTGTAATGCCTTGGTTTTTGTGTAAAACAAAATTGGGTGTTTTAAGAATAGGTTAAAAATGAAATTATAAAATATTATATATATATATAATATATATTATAGCTGTGTTTTAATTCTGTTGCCTTGTTCTCTTATCTTGTTACATGACATCTTATTCTCTACACAAGGTACAAGGCTTATTTCCCTTAGCTTACATACATAGCTAATTACGACTAATTGGTTGGTTTATTTTATTGATTCACATGTTGTCATTGCTCTTAAGCTTATATATTGCAAAATTTGATGCTGATTGAATGTGTAGAAATAGTCAAATCTATTGCAAAAATACAAACATCTGATAAAGATGAAGAGCAAGTTAATCTAAGCATTGTAAAAAAAGCCACTCTTTAGTCAAAATGTCTTTGTTCTAATTCAGTTTCTCAGAAGTCTTACTATCATTGAACATGTGTTAGAAAGTAGTTCATAATTGTAAAATTACTACTCTCCATTCTATTTTATAAATTATAACTTTTTGAAGGTTGTTTTTGGTTAATTTATTAACTCACAAATTTGCATCAAATTGTCATTTTATTTACAATAGTAACTAAAAATAAAAGTTATATCTAGGGCTAGGTATAAATGTTTAGCTTAGTAACCTTATCAGCACTTGCTCTCACTCGTGACTTGTATTTTCCTTTCATCTAGCTCTACAGGCGATTGTGCTGTAAAGGACCATCACCTACCAGGCCTAATTTCACTGTCCTGTGTATAGGCTTAGAGAATGCTGGGAAGAGTTCAATCTTAGCAACTCTTAGTGGCGATGACCTACATAAGATTGAGCCAACTATTGGTATTACTTTCTTTTTACTGTGACAGCAAATCATACTATCACTTAATAATTGATTCAGATTGTAACACATTATAATAGTTATATTGTAAAATTAGTATGCCCTAAAAAACATGACGCTCCTTTAAAAAAAACTTCTAATTTAGCAATAAAATTATTTCTTAATAAAAAAAAAAGATGACAAGATATATTTACGTGTTGCATTACAAGCTTTGCCTATTATTGTAATGTTTGGTGTTCTCAAAATAGCGAGTAGGAGATTGAATAATTTTTTCATCATTTCGAAAATGGTTTTTAAGCGTATACATAAATTAATTTGATTTTATTTGATTCATTGCTAAAAGCATTATTATCTTAGAATTAAGTAAGTTTAAGATTTTTTTATGGTCACATCCCTTTTTACATATTATTACATATATATATATATCTAATATATAAAAGGAAAACAAAGGCGTATGTATGTATGTATGTCCCCGTATAGAAATCAAAACCATTTCACCGATCTTGACAAAACTTGACAGAAATGTTCCTTGGGTACTAACTTAGACCTGTATGTATGAATTGTAGCCCTAAAACAAACTTAAAACCCTAAAAAAAAATAAAGTTTCCCAAGTCTATTACAGCTATACTATTTTATGAACTAGGCTTTGTTTACAAATGTTGACATGAGAAAAAGATCTAAAGGATTTAGATCTAGATTATTCTAGATCTAATTTTAAGAAATACACTTTGCACTTATAGATTTTAACTTTGACGCATGAAAATACAAAATATAGTCTAATGATTTAATTATTTAACAAAATTAACCTTCGAATTTGTGTTTCAAATGGATTTTTACATAAATTCGTTCTTTGTATCTGCGAATATAAAAATCCTGTTGAACATAGTTGCATTAGACATTACTGAAAGGTTAAAAATCTCTCTATTCCTAGATCTAGATCTAGGTCTAGAACTAAAGATGATAGAACTTCTCTTCGCAAAGATAGTTTAAAGCTTTAACACTTGAACATACTAATTATAGTCCATTCATTTCATATTTTAATCAAATTAACATTGAAATTTGTTTTCTAAAGCATTTTTACATGATTGCAACTATTATCCTATTATCGCGTAAAATAAGGTCAAGTTTCTATTTATAGCTCCATTAATGATATCTTTTTTAACGTGAATTCGCGCATTCGCTTTACTTTAAACATTATTATTTTCTTTGTTTCTAATGCACAATATCACTGACTACATCAGCATTACGCAAATTAAGACCCGCGTACAGCGGGTAATATCTGTCTAGTATATATATATATATAATCTTAAGATTCTTGTATATAAATAAAAGCTTTATATTTGAATATACATTATATATATACTTCCTTGTTTCCAGGATTCAGCATTAAAGCTATTCTTTTTGAGGATTGTATTTTGGATGTAAAAGAGCTGGGAGGTGAGTAAATGTACTGCAGCAATCTGGTTCTCTTAGGTGCATTCTATAATCTGTTAGCTGAAATTATATTTTATATGTTTTACTAGAGACTAAGTATTATTATCCAAGACATTTACTTGTAAGATGATAGTGACAGTCTGAAGATTATTGCAAGTACATGTGTTCTACTTGTTAGATGATTGGGGAAAGTCAATAACTTGCATTAGTAACAGCTTAGTTTTGGAAATACCAGTGAAGTAGTCATTAAACATAAACAGACTATTATATATATACTGCTTTAAACTTGAGGTGTTTTGTTAAGTCAAGATTTGACTACATCACCTTCTCCTTAAGTCTGTTGGACTGTTGGGGCACCACACAAGATTAGCTGACCATAGTTCTCCATTCCTTTTTTTTTTGCCTTGGATAGAGCCACAGGGCCATCTATTCTTTTATGTTGTCTTCCCATTACATATTGAACTATATTTATATAATATTTGATTTAGATGCTAGTGTGCCGCTTTATTAAAAACAGATATTTGTCAGTAGTTGTATTTTTTGCTTGTCAAGTTTGTTATTAAACCATTTATTTTAGTACTCTTAATTATTAGTTAAGTAACAACAGATTGATTAATAAAATTCATAACATGTATTAATAATAATAATAATAATTAATGCTTTTTCAAGTTCATATAAAGATGAGAGAAATTCACTTACAATTTAAAGCCAAACTTTTTAACACAAAGCACATTTCCAGGTGTCCAACGAAAGTTGCACCTCATTTAGAATTCGAGGACTAGCGGTTTCATGCCTTACTTCATTTCATCCTTTTGACTCCGAGTAGAGCATAGTGCCTTAACAGTACTTTACCATTGAACTTTGTTCTGGACTGTTCCTATCAGTCGAGTCTTGTCTATCTTGCCATCTTTATTTCTTCATCTACTGATGTCCCCTGTTTGCTTTAGTCTCTCAACCATTTCTCTTTTCCTGTTTTCTTGTTCACCACAATTTGTTTTTCTAAGCTTCACCTTTCAGCATTGAATTCTTTGCTTAAGGTATGAGTTAATAATAAATATAAACATCTTTGTTTTCAGGTGGAGATAAAGTTCGTCCTTACTGGGAAAGATATTACCAAGTTTTTCAAGGCATTATCTTTGTTATAGACAGCAGCTCTTCTGAAGAACTTTTACAAACTGCCAAATCTGAACTCCATAATGCTGCCAAGCACCATCAGCTCAAGTCACTACCACTTTTAATTTTGGCTACATTTCAGGATGTCAAAGGTGCTAGAACTCCAGAGGAAGTGAGTAGTGTTTTTCTTTTGTGTTACAATATACAAAATAGACTTAAGTAAATGCTCATCTATTCAAGTGGGGGCTGGGAGGATTTTCAAATTCTTCCCCCAACTCCCCCACACTAGCTACGCCACTGATGCTTGATAGTACTTCAGCTGGGCTCTATATAAAAATGGCTAAGTGCATTTTATTTAGGGAATTCTTTAAACTAAATGTGCCATGATAAGCTGGTGGACTTAGCCCTGAGTATTCTTTTTATGGATTCATCACACTCTGGGTCAAGGTCCTTTTTGGTATCAGAGTTCCCAAAGTCTTCATTTAGGGTTTATCACTCAGACTACAATCTATACCCCCATCAAAACTTCTGTAAGGGGCTGCCAACATTTCTGCCATTTATAAAATACAAGTGATGTTGGGCAGCGGGTTATTCTTATGTACATCAGGGTTTATAACCTTGGTGTATTAAGTGTAGTTGTTCTCATATCTGGTGATGCATTTTTCAAGGCCAATCTAATGCCTATTGGCCAAACAAAAATAAATAAAAGATTGCCCTGGGTTTACTAAAATCACATGAAAGCAAGAAGGTTGATTTGACTAGCAATTAAAGATGCAACTCTTATGAACGTTTATAAAGAGTTAGAAGTTATCCCAACTACCAGCCCAAAGCATTTGAAATTAGAAGTAAATTACACTTTCCAACTGTCAACAGGACACAGTATTAAATTTCCTTCTTATAATATAATTTAACCCCCCCCCGCCGACGGTGCTGCAGACACACAATATTTGCTTTAAATGGAAAACAAAGTGTCTCAAGCTGACCCTCTTACCTTAACATTGAAGTTGAACCAACACCTATATGTTAGTGCAGAGGATCTTTTTTTTTTTCTTGGTACTATCTGCAAAAGAGTTGAGCATCAAAAGGCTTCTATAGTAGATAGTTTATCTGCCTGATTTAATATTTAAATGTTTTGTAATCAATCTGTCCTGTATGCTAATTCTTTTTTAATCCGTGGTATGTAATTCTTAGCTGTCTCAGTTTCTGGAGATTGACACAGAATTGACTGGTAGGCAAGTAATGATTCATGGATGTTCTTTAAATGACAAGGAAGGACTTACTCAAATTTTCCACCAGTTTAACGAGATTCTGATGAAAAACTTGGATGCTGAAATTGAAAGTCGCAAAGCTTCTCCACAACATGGCAACAGGTTGTGATTTCATCTTTTCTTTTAAAATTAGAGATTAGAACCCTTTTCTTTTATTATACCTGTATTCTTTTCCCTATCTTTGCTGGCTGGATGTATGGAATATTTTTAGATCAAATCTTTTTTCTGCATGTAGAATACTTATTACGACTGTTGGTGTCAAATTAACTTCATTTATTTTTAAGTGTTATTTTTGAGATCAGTATCTTGGTGGATTTTGTGATCATGTAGAGAAAGCAAGAAAAATGTGGATTCACAAAGAAACAAAACAAAAAAGAATTTGTTTCCCTTCCATTAGAGCACATTTAGTTCCAAGTCTTTATAAATTATTTTTAAAAAATGTAAATTTTTTACATGACCTGCTAAATATTTTTAATTTTTTTTTTAAACATTGAAGTGTTGAGTCTAGTTTTTATGAGCATATAGATATAAGCATTGTTACAGTTTTGACACTAATTTCATTATTATTGATGTAGACAACAATAGTATTTATAATTCAATGTTGATCTTCTGAAGTAATTTGACTTGTTCAAAAATTTAAAAAAAAAAAAAAGATAAGCCAAGTTCGCCACTTTGTGTTAGGGCTCTGTAGCCAACAACTGCTTCTTACAGGGTTACAAACCAAAATTACCTTCACCAGGATTGGCACCCAACCTCTTAACCAACATGGCTACCCTCTGTCTTCACTAATTACTAACTGTTGTGTGAGCATTAGTTTGAGTACTCATTCAAAGACATTAAAAGATACTTGGCGTCTTCATTTGAATCCTTTTTTGTTATTAGTTATCAGGTTGGCTTTGTGCTCACACTGTTAGTCATTTTCTTTTGTATCAAATATTTATGCGATTTGGTAAAACCTATTTTGTTGTAATATTTTCATTTTTTAAAAAAAGACAACATTTGGTTAATAGGAGTATATAGTGTTTTAAAGCAGATTTATTTCATGATATAGGGTCACTGAAAGGTTTTCATGCATCATAACAATGTTTATGATTTATCAATGTAAAAACTCTATTTCTTGGCCATTCTCTGAGTCTATATTTCTATTTGTCTTGCTGGTCTAAGTTATTGTTCTTGTGATATTTTTGTGCATACTTGATTTGCAACAATGATATTTTGTACATTTTGTAGAATGATGTAAAAATTTATTCTAGTTCTATACTTGAACATACTGATGTATACATTGTTATTAAGATACTATTTGTATTATTATTTGTTTTACATTCTACACTATTCTATCTCAGTGTACGTAGGTATTACAGAAATAGATTTATATATGAATAAGAATGTCATAAACTAAGTTTTAATCTAGTATGCTGTTTCTAATTTATCTTTGTACATATTAATTCTATATTTGTTTCGTGGTAGTTTTTTTTGTTCCTTCTCTTTTTCTTGAACAAAAACAACATAAAATATGTTTAAAAACTTGGTGTATAAAAGTGTGTAGTTTAGAAGGGTACATTAAACATCACTGTCTATGTTGCTCCATCATAACCATCATCTACAGTAACACTTAAGTCTGATTTTATTTCGGGTAGAACCCTGCAAGACATTGACATAGTTAAAGATGTTGCTAGTTGGATTCAAAACAATAAGCTGTCACTTCTTTTTTTTAACTTAATTGTTGATTTTTTAAAATGTCTTCCACTAATAGCAAGGTGTTCTTTGATTTCTTTTCACACCCAAAATCTATAGTCAGAATGGCTTGTTAATCAGTTCATAATAGAAATAGAATCAATCAAATGATGTTTGCTTTTTTAAATTAATGTGAAGATTTTCTTACTCTTCTATAAGTATTTAAATATCAACCAGTACAGTTGGCATAAGCTGTACACTGTTGCCTCATAACTATGTTCTAAAAATAGCTGGTGATTCGCTGATGAGCTTTAGGTTAACTTATGGTATACTATGTTAGCAAACATTCTTGTCTTATTTAAGAAAATTATTGAGATTGTCAAATGTTGCTTAGGGACTGGACACTTATATCAAAATATTCCACCATTTAATTTTTTTTTTCTGTATTATATATTGCCTGACTTTCTCTACCTTCTGTTTCATTTTTGGTATTGCCTCTTAGACTTTGAACTTAGTTTTTCCAATCAAGACTCTCATAGAAATAAGATTCATTTTAAAAGTTGCAAAAAGGAGCAATACATTTGTTCATATTTACTTGTAATGAGACTAATGCATCAAATAATCCTTAAATAGGTAAAATTAGAACAGCAAGGAAAGTCCATTCATTTCTAGTATTTTTGTGGGTGATGAAGGTCTGCCATGTTCTCATTATTTGGAGAGACAGCGTAAAGTATATATAGACTCTTGTGCATCGACATCATTTTTGTTATTTATTTAACTTACATGTTTTAGCAGAACAATTACTCTCAAGAGCTGTTCACTAAGTGTGACTTTAAGTGATACAACCACTTGACTGGTTATGGTATGCAGGAAGTTGGTATAGCTTTTGTAGATGTTTATAAACTGTTGGCAATAATTCTATACATTATGGCTTTGAGCTGGAAGAGTAAGTTACATTTGTTTTGTTTTTTTTAGAAACAGTGTAACGAAACCTCAGTATATCAAAGTTCAATGGACTGACCCAATTATGTTTAACTAATTCTTTTACTTGTCTGCTTGTTCAAATGAAATTGACAGTTAATGTTGAGTTGTAGGACACTATGATTGGGCTAGAGCTGTAGGCCTTTTCCTAATTTGTTAATTGGTAAAATAACTTTCTTTGGTTTAGTTTGTTCGCTTAAGAGGACAAACTGTTTTCAACAATATTCCTGAATTACTTTAAATTCAATGAAATTAAGTTCTGAGATTTTGGAACAGAACAGATTATTTGGGTAATCCAGCATTTGACCTAAATGTTTTTGCACATTTGATTCAAGAAGTTGATATCAATTTAAATTCTCTTTTCATTGTCTGCATCGTGACCTAATAAACTAAGCTGGGCACAGTCTCTATCTACTTCACCTTGTTTCATTGTTACATCTTTTTAACATTATGAACATCATTCTATTTTTTTCAATTAATAATGTCAGATATTTCAAGGTACATTTACAGCCTTTGTCCTGAACTTCAATGTGATGAAACACTGTTAATACAAAGGCTGGTTGAAATATCTGAAATAATCAGTGCAAATTTTTTGGATTTTTTTTTTATTTACCATAAAGAACGTCAAAATAAAAAAAAAATTATCAATGACTTTGAAGTAATTGAAACGTAGATATGATATTGGTCTATATATAGATACAGGCCTACCATGATGCTCATATCACGAGTTTATCTAACACTAGCTTTACATTCACTATTTTCTTTATAATATCTTGAAATGAGCTGTTGCTATACAATGCAGTAAAAGTTCTTGAAACAAGTCCTGAGCTTCTCGAATATTGTTCAGTTCAATGAGCTTTTGTTTAAATTGACAGAGGTCTCAAGAGAAAAAAAGATCATTGCCATTATTTACATTTCCTAGAGTGATATTTATAACTAGAGACGTTCTTGTACTCAATAACACATTAGCAATAAGCAGAAAGGCTATTTAGAACATTTGAATTGATTCATCAGTAATAATGTCTTCTTTTTTAAATGATTGTAGTTCTGTGATTTTAATTTAAAGTTGTATATCCTTCTTGTAGCAATGAGCGCAGAGACAATGTTGAGAATTCCAAGCTCCAATTTTAAGTCTTAATGTCCATGTGTATGTGTATATACTTGTATTCCCCTTTCTCTGGATGACATTGTATTCTATGCAGGCAGCAGTGGTTTATTTCTTCACATTGCATTGTAGGATTCATGTGTTGATTCGAGGAAAACCATTGAAAGATCAAAATGTTTGTTCTTGAACCTTTGTTTCATAGAATGTTATTTTTTTCATCTGTTTTTATTTAATTTTAATAAGTGACAACTATAACATTTTTTGTTGGGGGGAAAGGTTGACCCTGTTATTTTATTTGAAATGTTTGTCATGATGATTGTCACTGCCATAGAAGAAATATTTTGACATTGCTAATTTGTTTTTTTCACTAGATTTTCTGATTGATTACCCCATGATCTGTTAATGGTTATCTCAATCATAGATTTAGATTAAAACTGTATGGCACATCGGCACAATTTAGGCCATGTTGCACCCTATCTCAGTCATATAGATTTAAAACTGTTGAATATCTCAAATTGTAATTTTATTTTCTAAATAGCTTTAATTGACATCACATCTCCTCAATTATATTATATTCACTTTTGTAATTATTGTAATTATTTTGTACAAATCTGAACACATTTTTTAGTTTCATTCTTTTTGTTTACTAAATGCTTTTTAAGTATATACTGCTAATACATCTTTTTTATTTACAAAGAAATAGTTTTTCTACAGACCTTCATTTTTTCGCTAATAATTGTTTCTGAATTGTTTGTACACATTTTGTACTCAATCTTCTCCATATCGGCTGTTTGTTTGCTTACTATTGTACATGTGCAATGGACATAATATTTCTAGCATACTGTATCTCATACGAATCTCATTGTTAGTAATAATAGTAATAGTATAGTGTATCAGACAAGTTTAGCCATTAGAAAAAAATTTGGTTGTAGAGAACATTTAAAGTATAATAGTTTTTCTTTTATCTGTTAATGATTGGATACTCTGTATAGTCTTTGAACTAGTCCAGTATTGTAACCGAAGAATATTGTAATTTTAAATACATTTGAAGTGTGTAAATCCAACCTTAAAAATATATATTTATTGAAGATTTGACTGCTGGCTGCCAACTAAAACATGAACATGTTATGACTTTTTAAAATTGTATTACTTCTTGAAATAGTTTAGTCTCTTTATATCATATTATTTGCTTATGTAACTTTGAATTTTACTCTAAAAAAAAATATTCAGACCTCTTCAGAGCTAACATTGAAATGTCTATAATGCGTTTTCATAGTTTGAACTGAAGTGAAATTATCTTTCTTACCTATGAATCTTGTTAATGAAATGATTAAAATGTATGGACTAAAAACTACTCATAAAATATATGCTGCCAACTCATGTTTTTTTTTAACTTGGAGAATGTTGGCAACTATTTTAGGCAAACATTGGTCATTATGTCAAAACCGAACAAGCTGTTTGTTTCTGTGTGTCAGTATACTACGTTTATATTTATGTTCATCTACAATGATTTACACAATTATTTTTTTTAACCCTTTTTACTATTTATATTTTGACTGTTCTAAAAATATGATGTAGTCCAGTTGCAGGACAGCTGGATATACTATATTGTTTTAATGGCTTAATAGGCCACCATATTTCAATTCAATCATTTTTGTTTGGTATTATTTTTTTGAAGTTAAATGAAGGAACATGCTGTTGAAATACAGATAACTTTTTATTTTACCAAATACTAAAAACAAAGAGTTATTATATGTACTTTCTTCAAAGAAGAAAGTTCAGAAGACTATTAGGAGGGTGGTCATGATATACCCATTGTTGGCTGATGTCTCTCTTAGTACAAATGCTCAAATTTCATCATAAGGAATGTTCACTTTTGTTGAACTTTTTGGTTTTTCTTTCCTTAAAAGTAAAGGGTAATTACAGACTCAGTTCAATGGCACAAATTCTAAAAGAAGATACTAGAATTAGTCATTAGTCTGACTGGTCAGCTGTTTTGGTGTTGGATATTTTTGTTTTGCTCAAAACGTGTGAAATCTGCCTTCCATTACTCACAAGTGAACATGTTTTTTTTCCCCCAAAAGCCTTACTCCCCACCCCCCTTGACTGTTCACTATCCTATCCTAATTAGATCTATACTATGAACTAGTTTTATGAGTTCTAAAAGCATAATAAATTGTATCTCTTTGACTAAACTTTCTGATGAGTAAATTTTCTAATGAAACATTTAACAAAACTTGTGTTTATTAAATGTTTAATAATTTTTTTTGTTTCCTTCCTAATGCGGAATTAACAGATGATTAACACCAAATTAATTAACTATAAATTTGGTTTTTGTATCTATTAAAATTGTAGACTCTATTAAAGCCTAGAGATTAACACCCAATGTAGTGCCTTAAACATTGAGTTCACTTTTGTTACTGACATGTAATTATGTCAGCGTTTCAATTTTGATTTTTTGTTTTGTCACTTTAATAGCAGAACTGTTGTATTAGGGAAACATGTAGTCTCATTTCTTGATGTCAATCAAAGAACACTAAATTGAAGCATGCCAATTGTGATGTGTGTGTGTGTTTAGAATGATCATGTTTGTGTGTGGACTTTTTTTTTTTCTTTTCACATTTTTCCTGCTGTTTTTTTTTTTTTATATAAATTCTTAAAATTATCCATTCAAAATATAAATTTACATTAAAAAAAAACATTGGACACATCTTGTTTTGTTTTTTTGCTTTGTGTGGAAAAAAAAATATTTTTTTAGAAACATTAGTAGATCTAATTTTTTTCCAATTTTTGAAAAACTGAGCTCTGTTGAGGAAGGCAAAGTCAAGATGTCACAAATTTTTTGCTTACAATTCAAGATTGTTTCGTAATGTATGGATTAACTTAGTCAAAAGTATCAATTATCCTAAGTCAGTGGTTGAGAGGCTATATATGCTTGAACTTGTCTTGGCTACCTTTGAAGGGGGCTCGAGATTTTAAATAGCGCTATGTAAAAGCTATACTTTATTTTCTTTAGGGTAGAAGTCACAAGACTTGCAAGAGATTGTGGAGACTGTTTTTAGTGAGGTCTTATTTTCCATAAGGAACACAAAGGAAGTATAATAATGAATTCCCTTCAGTTCATATGTGTAAAAGATAAGCAAATGGTTGTGAATGTCAATGAAATGTTGACAACAAAACAGGTGGATGACAGTTTGAATTTCTATCAAAGAATTATTAGTAACAAATTATTTCAATAGTTGAAATAATTAGAGGTTAGAAAAGACACTTCCATGTGACCTTAAGGTGGCAGCTTAAAATACAAATAAAAGGAAACGTAGAGAGAAATGAAACTATGAGACCTACCAAGAAGTGATAAAGTGTTGGGGGAGGGGGGGAGGGGCAAAGAAGAGTGCAATGACTGCTCAATGAGACAAGTCTTACAAAATAATAAGATACAAAAAATAAGATATCTGACACTTAAAAATTGCTTGAAAGTTTTTAATTGAGCTTTGACCATACTGGATGAGATTGTTCCACTCTGTATTAAAATATATTGAAGTAGAAAAAGTTCAAATGATAAAATGTAAAGTAACACAGTGAAAAGTATAAAAAAAACAATTCTAAACTATTTGTGGAATGAAATGAGCTAACTAGATGCAGAGAAAGCAAATCTGAGGTGCCTTCACTTTAACTCTTTCTCTCCGTAATTATTTACAACATTCTGGTGGAATCAACGTTGGTATTGTCAGTTAGGAGAGAAAGAGTTAATGAACTAGTATAAAATCATTAGTGTAGATAGATACAACATTTAATAGTTATTTTATCATCATAAATAATGTCTTAGACTGTATAATATATGAACACGTAAGAAAGTCAGTATATATTGCAATATCAGACAAAGCATGGATATTTGAATATGAAGGGAGGCTAAATTTTTGAACAGCTGATTTGAGTTCAGTTATGTTTCTGCAGCGCTCATAGGGTTCACAGAAGTTTCCACACCTAGGTCCTTAAATGTATTGGGGACTAGAACACATTGAGTTGGTCATGAGTGCCCTTTAAAAAAGCTGCACATATAAGTTTAATGAACCTATGTTATACAGGTCCACCTTTTGGTCACTGTCTATTGAAATGTTCTATTCATATAGACCTGAACAAGACCTTACAACATTGGCTAAACAAATGTATGAGCAGTTTCAAAAAGAGACTGAGGCTTACAATATAAAACCTACTATATAAAAGAAAAGCATCACAAGTGGAATGTAGGGTTATTAAAAAATTAAATACATAATTCAATTATATAAAACCTACTATATAAAAGATAGGCATCACATGTGGAATGTTGCGTCATTAAAAATTAAATACTTAATGAGTATTGAGATTTGTAAACATTGGTGATACATATGAATGAAAATGTGTTTATTTCTAGTTTAATAACCTTTTTTATTTATTAAAGAGTAAAAAAAAAATATTTGTGTGGTCGCATACCACATTAGCTAACATTTTCTACTGACCATAAGCGAACTTGTTTCAACAGGGGAGGACAACGTGGTTTGTTAGGGGGTCTGTTGGTAAAGGTGAGTCCTGCATTTTGAAGTCTTTGGTTGATTCTCATTAAAACTAATTTCGGAATGACACATTTCATGCTTCTGGATGTGACCATCATAATGTCCATCTCCAAGAGCTCTGTTAAGACAGGAACCACTTGACGTGCCGCAGACAGGACATGAGCAGGCCACATCTGGGGAGGATACAGCCCATCTTTCATCTTTTCGGCTAAACATTTCTCAATTTTAGTCTCAACACTTTCAGAGTCAGTGTTTTTTAAAGGTGGTCCCAAGCAGCCGCAAAGAAAGGAGTGGCAGAAGCTGTCTTCGACACAGAAATGTATCTCATTGCGAAAAAGACAAGCCACGCATTCCAGCACACATTTGTAAATGATGAAAGACAAATGCCGGAGATCATTGGTTTTGTCAACATTGATGACATTCAGAATATACTCATTGATCTGAGCATTCTCACAAAGTTTAATGTTGAAGACCTCCATCATGGCCTCCTTGCAGTGAGCGTCGGCTCTGTTTTTAGAAGTGACAGACTTGATCAGATGACAACAGTGCTTATCAAGAACCAAACCAAATGCTTGCTGCAAACTGCGGTGGTGTTCCTGTGCCAAAAAAATGTTCACCGTTGCCATATCTGGATGGTCAGCAGAAATAATAGGACAAGGTGACCCATTTCTTAAGCTGTAGACAAAACTATTCAAATCTTGGACAGCTGCCTTAGCAGTTAGCTGAATATCTATAATGTTAGCCTCATTATTGAAGTACTTACAGAACAGATTTTCCACTATACTTGTCTCATTGTGATCAAAAGAAATATTTAAAAATCCTAGCCACATTATCCATGTCTCACTGCCAATAAGAATAAGCAGCGATGGGTTTTTGCCAAAAAGGGGAGAGGAGATGATCTCTATGCTAAACAAGGTGGTGAAATCCAAAGGCAGTTTGGGCTGAATGCCATCATTACATACAATATCCATATACAGGCTGGTACAGTAGCCTGATTGCATCTTCAGTAGTTCCAAGCTGCAACAGCTGAGCTCCATAATTTCTGGAAGTGCCAAGAAGATCTTCATCAGCACATCATTGACTGATGTGGACAGGTGATTGGTTTGCTGATAGAGCTGGGTCACTGTCTCTGGCAGTGGGTAGAGCTCATACATTAATGTGTGAGAGTACATGAAGCTTGGCCTCAGACCACACAGCAGCCACATGATGAACATATGCCGGAAAGTGCCAATTTTTGTGAGATGTTTGTTGTGAAATATCAGATTTGTTTCACCAGTATTTTCCAACTGAAAAAAAACATGTTATTTAATATTTGGAATAAGCAGTAGCCTATAGAAATACATCTTCTAAGGCAAAAAAAAAATAAACGTGAAAAGTTTTTGTTTTGTTTTTGGCATTTTAATATCTGGTATCTGGTTAAAGCTCTAATAAGAATCATTAAAGTTTGTAGTCATCAATATAGTTACTGTCTTTATAAAGATTATACACTTATTTAAGGGACTCAATATTAGTCGATATAAAAACAACATTAAATTGAAAAAAAAAAACTAGATATACATTTAAAATTTAAATATATTTTATAAAATGTACACATTTTCATGTTTATGGAATTAAATCATTCTTTTGACCATTTATGATTATACATTAGATATAGTAGTCTAGTTAGGCTATTTCAAAAAATCAACACAATTTTGTATTACCAATTTTTAAGACTTTTTTTTTCCATATCAGTAGGGCTACCCATGATTCTACGTCCAAAATATCCCCAAGCCATGTACATGTTCCTACCCCATACCATGAGCTAAACTTGTAAAATAAGATGGAAGAAACCACTCAAAACTTGTTCAATTTTAACGTAAATGTTGTAATCAAAGGAATTAATTTATGGTCATATTAGGTATTAGTACTCTACACTAAAGACAGGCACAGAAGACAACGGCTTTGTCTGCAAACCATGTCAGAAAATATACAGGTCACAACTGGGTCTGCATAGTCATGTCAATCACTGCACACATCTTTGGAATCTACACTGACCTAAGTATTTTACAATTTTACCTTCATTTTTGTGTGTGTAGAACTTGTACATTTCAATTCTACACTGACCTATATATTTTACCTTCATCGCTGTGTAGAGCCAAAACCAAAACTCGTAAGGCACAGCTATAGGAGCATTGTAAATATCAGCAGATGTTATCCACGAGCAGTTGAGCGATGCTCGACAGTACTGATCCAGGAAGTGGGAGGAGTAGACAATGTCGGCCAAGTGGGAGTCGGCCAGGGCACATGATGCCAGAGTTTGGGTGTCCAGATGGAGAAAGATATTCTCAATTATCTCCGGGGGCAGTCGAAGAATTTCCATTAGCACCAGGTGCCTTGAGTTGGTGGTACAGGTGCCAGTTTAGTTCAAGTAAGCTGAGAGCACCTCCAACATCCCATGACAACCTGGCGACACAAACAAAACACAAAAACATAACTTTTTTTAGATAGTTATGTAAAGAATAAACAAACAAGAAAAACACTTTTAAAACAAAACCTCCATTATTAAACTTCAAATATCACTAAATATGAAAAAATAATGTTTGGTTATCAAACCCGTGACACCGTCAGCTGCTAGAATATATACGTTTTCTGAATTTGGCCAGCGGAAGGTTTGGGTTAGGAACATTTGAATCATGTAAAACAAAAACAAAACAGAAAACTAATCTAGAAATCTTCAAGATTTAGCCATCACTAGTGAAATTCCTCTACATGTCTTCACCTGTAGCAAACTTTCTCCAGAAAACTTTAAAAAAAAAAAAGAACAACTTTTAATGCGAATATCATAGGCCTCCAAACTAAACCCTAAAAATTGCTTACGTTGCAAACAAATTTCCTTCTGAGTTAGTATTTTTTCAACATCTAAAATAAATTATATTCATGAGATTTCATGTGATCAGAAAGAAAGATTCTGGTTACATGATGTACTGTGTAAGATAAGACTCTCGCACCGATATTGTTACAAACAGCAGTGGCGTAGCTAGGATGGGGGGAGGCGGAGAATTTGAAAATCCCCCAGGCACCCAAATGAGAGGTTTTTTACATTAAAAATTAAATATTACGCAAAATTTCAGGGACCCCCATAGAGGTCAAGCTTCCTGACCCCAAAACAATGGAAAATTTCTAGCTACGCCCCTGTTAACAAACGTTAATAAAAATTAAATTCACTGATACTTTTATTCTGATCAACTGATATCATGACAGGCAACAGAAATGGATTGAACAGTTTCTTTAGAAGTAAAAATGTCAATATGTCTTGGTATATGCCAGTGATGCCCAGAAATGCCACCCGCAGGCCAGATCCATCCCGACATGGTGTTATTTGTCCCACCCAAATGTTGGACAAAAAATTTAGAAAATCTCACACAAAAAAAAGTTTAAAAATTTAATTGTCCCTATGTTAGGACTCTCACTTTTTCTTCCATGGATTTCCTTCTTTGCTATTCTAATTCTATTTTATTTGTGTGTGTTTAAGTTCTCATAAGAAAAAAAAAAAGTTGATGTTTTAATTTGTAGACGACATGAGCTTCTATTATTTTAATTCTTTGAAATTTCTGGTGCTGTCTTGATTTAGCTTCAAAAGCCTGAAATATCCAGAGTGATAACCTTTCTTCAATCTTTAATGTAGTTGCCAGAACAGAAAATACTATCCACATTGAGCTTGCTATAAACAGTACCGGTACACTAGAACAAGCAACAAAAAAAAAATTACTTTTTAAAATTTAGCCTATCTAGTGAAAAGAACCACTAATTACTGCCATTTACTAAAAATTGTAGGGTTTAGCTCCCTTTCTGCTATATAAAACAAAATAAATTTATTAGTACTAAATGGTTAACTAATTGGTTAATTTTTAAATTGATTCGTGTATTGTTAACGACTATAAATAATTATGCAAAATTTCAGTTTGTTCTGAGAATGGGGAGTGGTAGAAAAAAAGAGTCTAAATGTAATAAGGGGATTAAATCCATATATACATCCATATTGGAGTTCTTCAATCATTCCAGCTTAGACAAGATAAGTCAAGAAGCAACTATTTTCGGACTAGGCTGGTTTTTCTTTGCAATTAATTTTTTTATTCCATATGCCAGGACAGATTAATGCAAGCGCACCTTCTTCCATAGTTTCATTAGAGCAAGGAATACCAATTAAGGGCTTAGCAGCTATGGCTAAGAAGGATCCTAGGAATAACATACCGAGATCATGCCTCGATAGAGAAATCCTTTCCCACATTGGCACTTGCCCCCTGAGTGAAAGGGTAACTGTCACATATGCCATTCTGGGTTGATTTCTATATTGGTATTACACGAGAGTTATTTTTAGCTTTTCTTTGTCTTGATAGAAATTAAAATCTATTGGCTAGAAGTTGCATCAGTCGGTTCCATCAGTCACATGACAACTTCCGCCCAGAGACTGGAATTGCGTGAGATTTTCAGTCTGTGCGTGAATGTCTTACTGAAAGGTTGTGTATTCTAACATCTCTAAGTTTTATTAAGAAAGAAGCCTTTATTATGTTATTATTTTCATCTTGTTGATCTACTATTGTACATAAGCTGTACTTACGTTTTATTCAAATAAAGTTCCAGAGTTTCGTTTTCTACAAAGAATCTTTTACAGTGAATTCTAGTTCGACATTAAATTAATTATTTTAATAGAAGATTGAATCCCCGGCATCACAAGGACATTACATCATTCAACATCGAATAACCTTGTGACAGGGACCGAACATCATTTGAGATTCTCGGGACATAGTCTTTCCTTGGACAAGACGACATATATTTAAACAAAATCAGTGAAAACAAGGCCGTCCACGAATAACATGACATCGCACCTTCTTGGAAAACCTAAAATCTGTGGGCACCAGCTCGGAAATAGCTCTGAAAGTTGCCTGTGACTGATCTCTGTGGAGAGAGCTTGACGCGAGGGAGGACCTAAATCTAAGTAAGACAACGCCAACTGGTCGGTATTGCTGTGTGATGGTGTTTTGCGCTCCAGGGCTGTCATTACGATGGTCTCACTTCAAACCCTGCACTCTTCCCTGCCGTCCTGGCAGGACATATACTGAGTATCATAGATCTAATTATCACAATAACATCTGAAAAGTATTAAAGGAAACAAATAATATAAAGAATAAATCAAATCTATCATCCTATAGCCTATGGTAGGTTAGAGATCTAGAGAAACTATAAGTTATATTATTATTAATAGGCCTTCTGGATCTATCTAGATGATATTTCAGATACTGATAGTCCCGTATTATACTATCATATGATTTAGTATGAAAAAAAAGGATTAATATTAATAATATGATTATGATTATTTATATAATCATAATATAATCATAATGATATTGATTGATACTTATGATAGTGATAGAAATTAGAAGAATAGATTACTGATTTTGATTAGATCGACTTATCTAAAGTTCACCTAAATAAGTTGATTCTGGTAGATCAGTCTACCGATTTATGTATTATTGTTGTTGCATTGAGTAAACCTAGTTTAAAAGATACATTTTAATGTAACAAAGACGATCTAGAGCCTATTATAGATTTAGAAATCCAATAGATTAAAAGACATCAAGCAGCTGTTGCGTTTTTCGTAGCTGAAGGCGGATAGCAACTTCCTAAGCTCAGATGTCAGAAGTCGAAAATATTCTTTCGCCAAATTATAAAATAATTTTTGTTTTCACGAAATACAATGACTCTGAGACGAGTGAGGGATCTGATGGAAAGAGATAAGAAATGAATTTGTGAAAATTATATATGGATAAGAATTTATTCTTATAACGTAACGGAGTTGTTTTTTTTTATATAGATTGAACCAAGGTCAGGATAATACTGAACAAATAGATGCTATCTTACTAGATTTTTCCAAGCTTTTGACAAAGTTCACCACCATAGTTTGCTTTAAAAAATTAACATATTTTGGCATTGATGGTCCACTGCATCAGTGGATTAAAGATTTTCTGATAGGAAGAGAACAAACTGTAATAATAAATGACTCTAAATCAACACCAATCAACAGTAAACCCCAAGGAACAGTCTTAGGACCACTACTATTTCTAATTTACATAAACGATTTACCAAATTGCATTAGTTAAGAACAAAAGTCAGATCATTTGCAGACGATTGCATAATATATAAAACAATAAAAACAACACAAGATACAGAAATCTTATATAATACAGACGTTACAGATGATTACGTCCCACGCGTGTTCCTATGTTTATCTAGTCGTGTATGTTAACCAATGACTTAAATTCTGTCAAGTCATTTTTTTTCCTGGCTAGCTCAGGCAACACATTCCATGCTCTAATAGCACTAGGGAAGAAGAAGCATTCGTACACATGTGTCCTAGCATATGAGGCAGCTGACTAATTTGTCATTTATATTTTTATATGGGCATGCATTCATATACCGGTACATATACCGGCGCAGAAGACGGAAAGAAAAATAGACCGCCAGCGGACAATGATTTTGTCTGCATGAGATGCGGGGAAATATGTAGGTCGCAACTGGGTCTGCATATTCATGTGAATCACTGGAGTTGAAGACATTGCCATTAAATATATAGGGCCTATATTAGTGCAGAGCTAGAGAGTAGGATCCTAGCTATGGAATTGAGATGCTACAGAAGGATCCTAGGCATCACATTTAAAGACCGCATCACAAACCAAGACATTAGAGACAGGGTTACTGCAGCGATCGGACCCCATGATGATCTTCTAACTACTGTGAAAAAACGCAAGCTTAAAAGCTATGGCCATATATGCCTAACAAGATCTTCTGGGCTCGCAAAGACCTTCCTCCAGGGAAAAGTAGGCTACCAGAAAAAAAAAAGAAGAGGCAGACAGAGAAAGCGGTGGGAAGACAACACAAAAGAATGGACGGGACTACCATTGAAAGAAGTTCTAAACAGGGCAAAGGATAGAGAGGAATGAAGAAAGACGGTCTACAGCACCGTCTACAAGTCTTGCTTGGTGCCCCAACGGTCCACAGACTAAGGGATAGGTAACAGGTAAACAGGTGTTTTTTTGTTATCACTAACAAGAGCAGGGGGCAAATGCGAGTAACTGAACCAAAAAAAAACCAGCTACAGGCTGGAGAGTCTCGACGCAACTGATCCCAAACTGTATCAGACATGTGCCCTTCCTTTGGATACATTAGCTGTTTGAACTATTGAGTGGGCAACATCTTTAGAACCAATGTCAAGGTTTTATCTCGTTTGCTCACAAGATGAACCATTGTCGTTCTACGACTGAAGGGGGCGTAGGCACAGCCAACGGGAAATAGAGGTCACGGAGGTCACGGCGTAGGGCCCTACACATTTTTCGATATTATACCATACCGTACCTTGCATCTGACCATGAAGTTCAGCTAAACAACACAGAAGTTTGAACTTAAAGCAGAGGAAAAATGCTTTTAAAATGACCGAATGAAAGTGTCGCTGGAAAAAGATTTCAAACGTAAATCCTTCTTATCTTATATGATACAGACGTTACTTCAAAAAAGAAGATGATTACGTCCTACGCGTCATGCATTCAGTCATGCATATTTACCAGTGACTTAAATTCTGCCAAGTCACTGGTTTTCCTGGCTAGCTCATGCAACCCATTCCATGCTCTAATGGCGCTAGGGTAGAAGGAGCTTTTTAAAATGGTTACCAGACACCTAGCCTACATGCAGAGAAGGAAAAAAGAAAGCTTATTGTGCCTAAAAGTAGCCATTTATTGAATTATGTCTGAACAACTACAATATTAGGCCTAAATGACGCAATTATCAGACAAAGCCATTTTTCACAGTATTTATCATGATTTGCGCAAATAGGATTGCGTGAGCTTAAGATTGTTCTTTAAGCCACTGTAAAAAAAAAAAGACCTCTCAATGAGTTAATAAAAAGAGTTGGTGAATCTTCTGTAAACCTACGTTGATATGGAAACGCAATTAAAAAAAATTGATTTTCAGTTTTATTTTGAAGAATACACAAACACCTGCTGGAAACAAGGAGATTCTTCTTCTTCTTGAAACTGTCAGGTAGAGTTGAGCCTCTGGCTCTTGGAACTCTAGGCCAGCAAAAGTGAAAAATAGCTTTTTCTCACCGGCCTGAATGAGAACAAGACAGAACTCTGTTCTGTCTGGTGGGTGGGTCAGACTCGAGGCATGAGGCCGCGAACACTAAGACCCCCGCCATTTTCCTTTTCCATACCAGGCTAACCGTGCAGGACACGCCATGTATGTAATGTCCCTTGAGGAACAGCGCCTGGATTGTGAAAAGGTTGTGGGAGCTTTTCTTACAACTCCGCGCTGTGCAGTGAGAATGCTCTCGCACACCCTTAGGCACTCCCACGGGAGTCTTGTTTTGCTACCCTTTAGCCTAATCGTTTCCTCCTACGATCGTTTCCACACGGGCGCCACTATGAGGCAGAGTAGCAAGGCAGGGGAAACAAGGAGATAAAAAGCAAACGATCACATCTCTTCAACCTACGAGTGAGTTTGGGTGTTTTATCCTATTCAGAGGATGTCAAGTATTGCTAAATAATAATTTACTGATTGAAAAAATGAAAGCGTTGAAGATAAGTCCATAGATAATATTATGGGCTAATGAATTTTTGACCCAGAGACCTCAGAGGGTTAGGGTAAACAATGTTATATCAAATGCACGCATAGTTAACACAGGAGCGCCCCAGGGAGTTGTGACATCGCCATTATGGTTCATTTTGTACACCAATGGTTTTCAATCTGAGAGTCCTTTTTGCTCCTTTACAAAATTCGCTGATGATGCGGCTCTTCTTGCCCTGTTCTCAGAGAGTTCAGACATAAAAAGAGTATTCCAGAGAAATAGAACACATTGAAAAGTACTGTAAAGATAATTTTTTATTATTAAAAATGTAAAAAAAAAAACAACCAAGGAGATGATAATCGATTTTCGTAGGGGAGAGATTGAAAATGATATTGTTACTGTAGCTGGAGAGACTATAGTGCAAATAGTGCAAACCTTTAAATACCTTGGTACAATCTTAGACAATAAACTAAATTTTACAGCAAACACAGATTATATCAGCAAAAAAGGGCAGCAAAGATTACGATTACTAAGAAAACTGTCCTCTTTTAATGTTAGCGAAAAGTTCTTGGCTATGTTTTATCACGCTCACATCGGCAATATTTTACATTTTAATATCACTGCCTGGTATGGCAATCTAAGCACTAAGAATAAAAATAAACTCCAGAGAATCCTAAATGCTGCTGGTAAAGTCATTGGCAAAAAACAAACCCCGCTTGGGCAGCTGTTTGAGACAAATATCCTTACAAAATCTAAAAAGATTCTAGAAATAAGAAATCACCCTTTGGGTCAGGATTTTGTTATTTTACCATCACAAAAGAGATACAAGACACCGATAGCAAAGACCAACAGACACAAAAACTCTTTTGTTCCTCTGGCAATTAAATCATTAAACAGAAACAATCTGATGTAAACTTTTGACATGTACATTGTGAGTGAGTCTGGTGTGAATGAACATTTTGTTTCTCTTTATAGTTATAAATGTTTTGTTTGGTATAATGCACAAATTGTAAGACAAATTTCCCTATGGACAATAAAGATTATTATTATTATAATAATAAGCAATTACAGTAAAAACAGAGAAAAAAAGAACATTTTCATAGTTAAGCCAATGCCTGACGAAAATTCAACACGACCCCTTTTGCAGAATATCTAATAATTTGACCCTATTGTCATGGAGGTCTTGAGTTAGAATCTCGTCCGCTGTTCTCTGGCGTCTAGTAAAAGGTTTGAACTAGACCGCCTACCTCGATAAGTTTCATTTCTGAAGCTACCTTAAAGGGAAACTCCGATGGTTTTGACAATTTTTGATATAATACGTGTTTTGATTCACAGATAATGAATAAATTATTCTTTTTTTTTATTTGAAATAATAACTTAGTAATTGATGTTTTTCTGACGTTATTTTTCTGCGCATCCAGAACAGTCAGGCTTTCACCGGGTTTCTATGTGACGTCACACTAACCTATTAATTTAATCTATTGACTCATTTTATAGCGTGAGACCATAGATACAAATTCTCATTAAAAAAATAAATCGCCGTCTATACGGTTAGATCTAGGATCTTGTAAGCAAAGAACAAAATGCGTATTAAAAGGAGATTTACATGCTTGACTAACCACGGCAGTGTATATTTTCTCGCCTGACCATTTAACACACAACAAACATTATCGCTTGGTTATCTTGTCATGACCGACTACACGTAGTCTAGACTAGCCTTACACTGACCAGTTTGTTCGAATCAGTCAGACACACGATATATTTACTTCTTGGGATAGGGAGAGGTTTAGATGAAAATGTTTATTTTTTCTCGAGTTGGTTATCCTAATGCTTTTTACATCTCTCTCTATATATAAAATTATTGCATAGCTGTGGACTATACCGTCACTAAGACTAAGAGCCTGACAGCTACTGTAAGAAAGAAGCGATACGATTGGTTAAATCTGGTTTCCCTTTCAGTATTGTTGATGGAAGTGACGTATGTCTAAGATAAAAACAGAATTTCAAAGAACCCCGTTTTTTAGGAGGCGTGGCAAATTTACTGTCCAATTTATTAAATATAAAATTTTCTAAGCATTTAAATAAAAAATGATATAATGTTTACTATTACAACTTTTTACGCAGAATTTATAAATATGTCAATAACTAAAATTTGAAAAACTATGAGAGTTTCCCTTTAAACATTTAATAAGAGTTAACGCCCTAGAGAGAAAGAGAGAGAGAGAGGTTAAATGAATATTTTACAAATTCTCTAAAGACAACAAAACCTACAAAATTTAAATATTTAAAAATAATACACAGACGCTAGTCTGTTGTAAGACGCTACCGACTTTGACCCTTCCGCCCTGTTCAGCGCATTGGTCGGCAAGCTATCTCCATAAATATCTGTCACTACAGTCAATTTTTTATTCACTTTTCCATCTCAGTATCATGCGAAAGATTATTCTCTATCGCTCTTGAAGGGTTATTATAAATAGAATAGAATTTATCAAGCAGGGCAATAAGGGCTGCACTGACCAACAGTGTAGAAAACAATGGCTGATGGTAGGAATCAGTAAATAGGTCAATAGGGGCTGCACTGAGCAACAGTGTAGAAAACAATGGCACTTGGTAGGAATCTGTATTCAATCATAGCTCAAGATAAAGACAACAGTGAGTCTGATCAAAAGTAACAATTGAGACCCAGTAGAACAAATTTATTTCCCCTCATAGCTCAGTTTAGCACACACATCACGGCACTCAGGCAATTGCTGAACTTAATAAATACAAAGCAAACAATTAAATCAATTTAATACCACACAATTTATATTACAAATAGTTGGAAATAGGAGAAATGAACTAATTCAGGCAGCGCTGAAAGAAAGGAATCAATTCTGTCATTTCAAGTTAGAATGTGAAGCATTTCCTTTGCGTTGTTCTTCCAAGAGAGACTTGAAGTTTCCAGCCTCAGCTCCAAACAACTGACCAAACTGGACTTTCGATGACCTGCCAAGTAAAAAGTCAAGTCAAGTCAATATACATTTATAGAATGGGGGAAAAAAATCACAAAATAAAAAATACTCTATACATAATTAATGCAATATTTGTACAAATAGATCTTTTTTTCCTCTCCTATTATTAGTTTGTTAAACAAGATATAGTCAAAGTTTCCTTAATCAACAACTCCTATCTGGTACAAGTTGAGTCGTCAAAGTGTAGGGCTGGAGATTCAGGCTAATGAACAAATGTTGACAGCCAAGAAATAAGAAAAAAAAAATGAAGCCAAAGGAGATTAAGTCTAAGAGGCTATGACTTTGTCATTCTGTACACAGACAATATGTATCCTCTGCTGAGGAGGAGTCTATAGAAGTCAAGCATATATTATTGGGCTTGATGGAAAGTGAGTTGCACTCCAGCATAAAAAATAATCAAGTCATAAACTTGTTTACAAGAACTAGAGACAACTCTAAGAAAGAGTGTCTAGTGAATACTTGCATTGTACCAGCTAGGCAATTCTGACTCAATTAGGTGTAACTTAGCAATACGGTCATTGAATTACTTGGTATCACAGCATTGCAGTAACAAATTAAAAGAGTATAAAATCTTCTAACTTCAGATTAGAGTTAGATTTAATATATTCTGGTTGTATACAGATGATCCTGTAGAGGTGTCTTATTGGTGAATTCAATAATACTTTTGAATCAGAAAATCTTGATATTCTTAACAATATTCCCTTCATAATAACTTGTGTGAACA
>JADKLZ010000003.1:4160835-4179538 GCA_021533235.1 Biomphalaria straminea | reverse complement strand
TTACTTAAGATGTTACTTGTCACAAGCAATGAAATCCTATGCTGAACTGGGAGTCAAACACTTAGTGAGGTTGTGACAGCGCATCGCATGAGGTTTGCGGAACATGTTCTCCGACAAAATGAACTAAGCATACCAAGAGTTGCAATGACATGGAGACCAATACGAGGAATACCTTAAAACAGTGGACACCGGGAGGGGGGAGAGGCTTCAAACATTACTAGCGATAGATCTTTGAGGAGACAGCTTGCCGCCCACAGGGCCGATCTGTGCGAAAGGACCTAAGTCTAAGTAAGTAAGTCTAGTCACAAGAATATTTGTTTGTTATGAATCTCACTGCTCTATTATTTCATACAGGAATCTGTTAACCTAAAAAAGAAACACCAACTCGAAAAAGTAACCCTAAAATCCTCGATACAACATAATGAATCTCCACCCTGGGACGAAAGCCCTCTTCCTACTATAAGGGACCATATTGAAAACATAAAAAGAAAATCTGACTACAGACCAACAGAGCTCAAGGAAATAGTGAACTGTTTTCTTCAAACCAATTACCCTAACGATCAGTGGATCCGAGTTTACACAGATGGATCATCCCATAAAGCCACCATAAATGGAGGAGCTGGAATTCTCATCGAATGGCCAGATGGAAAAATACTAGAAAAATCCACTGCAACTGGAGAACTCTCTGACAGCCACAGAGCAGAAAGGGAAGCACTAACACTAGCTGCTAACTATGCTAGCTAATCATCCAAGTTCCCCACACAGTCAGATTGTCTTGCTGACCGATGCGAAGACAACCCTTCAAGGCTTGCAGAACTCTGGATTCTCTTGTGTTGAAAACCTCAGAGCAGCACTGAAAAAACTCAACAACAACAGCAAAAAGACTGTTGTTCAGTGGGTGCCAGCTCATATTCAACTAGAGGGAAACGAGAAGGCTGACACACTCGCCAAGGGTGGAAGAAGTGGCTCACAAATGAACTCTGCACTCTACCCGGAAGAAATGAAGAAATTAATTATAAATAAAATAAATGAGAAATGGACAAGCTCACATCCAAATCACAAGAAAGATGATGCTTACTATAAGCTATCCCGACAAGATCAATGTGTACCGGAAGCTCAAAATTGGAACCAGTGATATCTGCCCATGTGGAGTGTCATCAGAGAATGCAGACCACGTCCTCCAAGACTGCGCTCTTTACCAAGAGGCCCGACTAAGACACTGGCCCCAAAACACCCCAATAGAAAGAAAACTATATGGAGAGCTCCCTGACTTGGAAACCACTGCGCAGTTCATCTCAGATATTGGTGTAGTGATCTGAACCCTCCAACATAACAATGAGAACGAAGAAGAAGAAGAAGAACTGCTCTATTTTGTGTCCCTTCTAGCTTCTTAATGTTTTCTTGAGTTGAGGGGTCCCAATTAGAAGAGTTGTCATCTGGTCATGTTATTAGCATTAAAAAAAAATGTTTTGTTTGGGTATCAACAACAGTTTGTAGCTATTACAGAGTAACAAGAGCGTAAGAAAACATACTGGTAAATTTAAAAGAGAGCGCTTACCCTTTGATGAAACACAGAGTTTAAGCCTTTCTCAAGGTCAGGTACTTTTTTAAAAACTTCTTTCACCTTGCAAAATAGTTCTAGGGAACCTCCCACAACTTCTTCAATTGCATCAAGGCGTTCTTGAATTTTTCTAAATGTCAAATAATAATTATTTTTTGTTGGCATAAAGAGTATGAAAAATAAATATATAAGTATTTTTTTTTTAGTTTTGACAAAATTTTGATTGGAAAAAATCAGAACACAATTGTTTTAATAAATTATTTTGAAGGTTACAAAATCAATGTTTTGTTGCTTGAAAAGATCAAATTTAAGATCTAAAAGGATTACCTGTGCTATATTATTAATGCTTACAAATTATTTTCAGAAATAAATATATAAATAAATGATAAATATTAAAATCATCTATGGTGTTATAATTAAAAGGCAAGTGCATGAATATTTTATATTTATAAAAGTAGTCAAAAACAATACAACCTAAATATTTATTGTTGAAGTGAATTAGACCATTAACAACCTTTAGATTGACAACTTTCTATGACTT
Organism: Biomphalaria straminea; assembly: GCA_021533235.1. NCBI lineage: Eukaryota > Metazoa > Mollusca > Gastropoda > Planorbidae > Biomphalaria > Biomphalaria straminea. The sequence goes on along the minus strand of JADKLZ010000003.1, from coordinate 4,177,436 downwards.
CTCAGTGAAACAGAAAGTTTATTTTAAAAAGTCTGTTCTACATGCATGCTATGGCTGTAGACAAAGTGAGAACATCACAATATAAGCAACTTATTTATTCCCTCTTAAAAAAACGTTTGTTTAAATAAAAAACTTACCAATAAAATCCTAACTTGAACTTTATTTTGATGAAACATACAAATGATTATGAAGAGGCACAATGTCTCTAGATGCAGTGATTCAGTATACAAAAATAACTCTTTTTGTTTCCTTCCAAATATCATAGAAACATTTATGTTTTTGAAAACTGCTCAAAAATAAAAGTAGTCACCAGAGTATTGGTGCTAGATTTTAGATTTTGGGAAATCATGTTTTGCACTGATGCAAAATCCATGACAACCCTAAACTGTATGTTGGCCCAAATGAATTAATGAAATAAACTCACTTGACATCCAGCAGAGGTTGCAATATCCATTTTCTAAGCAGCCTGGCACCAAAAGCAGTAGATGTCTGGTTCAGGAGCCAAAACAAAGATCCTTTCTCAGTCCCATCCCATGTGTTCTGCACAAGTTCCAAGTTTTTCACTGACTGACTGTTTAGATACAAGTAGTGGGCACGCTGGGTAAACTGATGGAAGTTACTGAAATATTTGAAAATATTTTGAAAACAAAATATTGAACTTTCAAGTTTAACCATGTGAGATCAAGAACAGTGAATCTTAATCTTCTAAACAGGCCACGAGTGTAGACATGAAACAATTCTATATCAATACACAATGAGATAATTCTTCAGAACGATACAGCTGGAGGTCACTTGCAAAAGGCAACAGGATACACGAGACCATAAGAAAATCTGCTGCCGAGGCCAGATGTAGAAAAAGGAAAGAATATCTTAATCAACCACCAGAAAACAATGGTTATGCTTGCATTAAATGTGGCAAAATATGTAGATTGTAGGTCGCAGCCGGGGCTGTTTAGCCATGGCAAATACTGCATTCCTCGTTAATCTTTGAACTTGAAGACATTATTATCATAATTATAAATTTTGTCAAGTAGTTTAGCATTAATTGCTAATAGATGTGGAAAAAAATGCTGTTTACTTAAGTCTTGAACAAATAAGTTTTACTGTATTGCATTGTAGTGTTGTTGGAAGAACTGTATTAACCCTTTAAAGGTGAAAGAATGTATTCAATTTCATATTGTATACTTCAAAGCCATATTATCGATAGTTCTGGAGATTTGTTGCTCTTGTATTTATTTTTGGGTAAAATAATAACGACCCGGTAGATCTAACGGTTTGTAAATATTGACAATTACAGGTGCAATGGTTATGCTTGCCCGCTTTGCCCTGGATGTGGAAAAATATGTAGGTCACAGCTGGGATAGCATAGCCCGAGAAATATTGCATTCCTCATTAATCTTCGGAATTGAAGAAAGACAAGCGTTATTATTTATTTTTAGGTGTTTCAGTTAAGAAGCCAAGTTGTAGCAAAAACATAGCTTCAAAGTGGCTGTCAACTCGATAAACTATTCACAAAATGATTGAGATCAATGCTGATAAGGGTTGTTTGCTCTTAGATAATGGAAAGATTCAATAGCTAATGGATGAATATCTTGGATTACAGATATGTCAGCTTGTATTCTATTCAATGCATTTGTTTCAACTGTATGAGTCTCTGAGTATTCTTTTGAGAATATTTCATTATTAATCTTATTATTGACTATTCTGATACAAAGCCTTTTTAGATATGGCTTAATGTACTTAGGTACCTAGTTATTCTCAGAATTCTGTCCAAATGAAAATCTTTCAGGTAAACACATAGTGTTGCCAGGCAGCTAATCACAGGCTTCGAGAGATTCAAGACACTTTGAAGACAATTTTGATCTTTGGAAAAAAACAGTAAATTACAAATTCTATTATTGCAAAAAGAGATTTAAAAAAAAAGTAATCAACATTTTTTGACCAAATACGAGTATTTGAAAACAAAGAAACTTCATTACAAATGTATAATTACAATAATCAGTCAAGTCTTCCAGCTATAACTAAGCTCTATTTTTACCTTCTCTGTAAAATTCATTGATAATGTCATATACTTTGGAAGGAGAGACTACTTCTTGACTCACAAACTCAACTCTAATCTTGTCCTCAGCTGTAGAACTAAGTCCAAACAAAAAATAGATGAATAGTGCACAGATAAAACTAAACAAAAACTACATGTAGCCTTCTTTTACTTTGATTTGTTAACTCACAGGTTTACACTTAGGAAACTTAAGTCTTAAACCAATACATGCACTTTAACGACAAACAATGGGGAAAAAAACTCTCTCTGTATCATTAGGATAAAAAAAAAAAGAACACAGATATCTAAGTGGCCAAATGTTGAAAAACATATATATATATGGGAATAGTGTACAACATTTCAAAAAGAAAATCTCTTCAAGGACAGGTTTTTTTTTTTTTAAATTATTCTTAACTTCAACATTTTAATCATGAAACATCTACTTCTTCATATACAATATAATTATGAGAGAAGTATTTGTCTTGCCATGACAGTCTTTGAAATCATCATAAATTAATTGAACACTGAAATGAAGTTATGGATGAATAAATATTTTATAAATGGTCTTTTAAAATGGTTAAATTTCTTGGGGTGGGGCATCACCACTGATTAAGACAGTTGAAAAATGTCAACATTTATGGTTCTCTAGTATATGTATATAGGTAAATTACAACACAAGACATTCCCTATTTAGATGTGTCCTTATAACCACTATGTAATAGCTTTTCAGCTGAGAACACATATGTAAATGATTAAGCCAATTACGAGTAACCTTCACAGTTCTAGGATCTGAGACCTACAGTACAAACACTATTTTAAAATAAAGAAATTCGAGTTACCTTGTTTCTACCACTTTAACAATAAAATTTCTAATCCCCTCAGAAGCATCAGAAGATAATAAAATTTCTGCTGGCTGAAGATGACTAATGCGAGTCTCAAGTTCCTTGTACAAATTCTCATCAACAAATTCATCATAAATCACATCTCCAGTGCTTGGATCAACACACTGATACAGAGAAAAAGAAGATATGCATGAATATGCAAGCAAATATATTTGTATTGAAATTTAACTGGACCTTTTTTTCTCTACCTGCACTTAATGATAAGCATTTTTATTAAATGTGCTTATGAAAAGAGCAATAGCTAATGCTGCAACAAACCAATAATACTGAAGGATAATATAAGACAGGGATGCCCAAGCTATAAAATGTGGGCCACATCTGGCCTGTGACACAATACTTTCTGGTCCATTAAAATTTCTGCCCACAATGTGATAAGGAGCCTCATTGGTTAAGTTCCTGCAACCACATATAAGTGACTGCTCTTGTCAGACAAACCATACATATATATAGAGAGAGAAAGGTGAAGTGGAATAAAAGTTAAATGCAAATTAAATCTTTTTTTTTTAAATACATTTACATGTATTTGTATAAATTATGCATACTTAGGTGTTTGAAAGTTTTTAAACAGCAGCATAACCTAAACACATTTTTAGTTTTTAAGAAATCTTTAATTTATTTGACAAATACTAAAACATGGTAACTTATAACATAAAATGTAAAAAAATTCAGTGAATACAGCAGTTGTTATCACTCTACTCTTCCTAAACTTACAACAAGCCCAATTTGTTTCACTTGTTGCTTGAGGTTCTGTTCACATACACACATCAGATACTGGCTTGGTAAAGAGCTGTTGTTGGTACCAGCTTCATTTAAGGAAGTCACATTTATGTTAGTTAAGGTTCAATTATAAAACATTGTTTCCCTAGTCAAGATCAAGCATATCCTGTACAGAGGATGGCTACATGGTTAGGGTTGGCTACATGGTTAGGGTGGCTATCTGTTCAAGTGCTTCCAACTGTCATCACAATAGCGCCAAGTTCTGACCCTGCCTGCCATCCTTCAAAGGATTTAGATTATAATAATAATAAACATTTCTGAATGAAAATACAAAACTTGTAAAACAAATTATGAATAAATAAGACATGTATAGAACTCAAAATGTAAAATGTCTCCCAAGCAGCTTCTATATGTATTGTATTTATGTTGTCCACTTGTCATTAGGAGAGATACATCATTCTAGGAGGCACTGTATCTCAGTGGTAAGGCGCATGGCTTGTGAATCAGGGTTCACAAGTTCAAATCTATGTGAAGACTTGGTTTTTTAATTTTGTGATGTTTAGGGCATCTCTGAGTCCACCCAGCTCTAATAGTTGGGGAAAAGTAAAGGCCATTGGCCATCATGCTGTCCATATGGCATCCTTTTAACCGAGGGGCACAGAAACAGATGACCTTTACAGATCATAAGGTTGGAAAGGGGAGCCTTTTTTTAATCGGCTTTCTTACAATAATAACATAACCCACATAAAGAAACATTTTATCATAATAGATTATGCAATGAAATACAATCACTAATAGTGATTTACACAATACACAACAAAGGAAATCTGAAAGGATATCTTGACCAACCAAAGTTGATTTTGTGTATAATGAAGCTAGTTTGCGAGAGAATGGACCACTTTTATTATCTCCTGCTGCCTTGAGATATTGAGTTTCAATTTGTTTCACTACACCAACCTTTCAAGAGAAAAGAAAATTAGTTATAGCTAATAACAAAATAATTGATTTGAATCAGTTGAAATCAGTTGAAAAAAAAACCAACTTGGAAAACTTTTTGGTTGTGTTTTTAGCCTTACTCTTTGTCTAAGTTTTACTTAAAAAGATATTTCCTCTGTTAAATGTGACTGTCAATCCAGACTCTATTCATAAACACAGTCAGTTATTTCTGTATTTAAGAAACCATTTTCTTCATCTTTTATCTCTAATTAAACAATCTTTTAATTTGTTACCAGATAATAATATTCTTTGTTTTATTCTGTAAAATTAACTTTCAAGCTTTTATATAACGTTAAAATTATAATTCTAAAGAAAAAACAAAAACAAACAGTAAGCTATCATAAGAATTTAGATTCTAAAACCACAAAAAAAAAAAGTTTTTTTAACAGAACATTACATCCGACAAACATCCATTAGTCCCTCTAGTCATGAAAGGCACAAAAACTCAATTGAGTTGCTGTCTGAGCCCCTAAAAGCAGCACATAAACTTTCTCTAAAAGCCTTCTCCCTCCGTATGTCCACAAAGAAGTTGAAACTAAAGCACACTGAGCATGCTATATTAATACAGAAGACACGCTTTACAAAAAACAATAATAATAATATAGAATCTGAATATATAATTCTCTGTCGCCCAACCAAGCAGGGCACCACGCATGCACCTCAACTCACAAACCCTCAATGAAAAAGTCATGGAAAGATAACTTTTTTATTTCTGCAAGTCAGACTAGAGTTACCTCACCTAACTTTTGCGGCAACAGAGAGCGCAGCTCAGAAAAAAAAATCTCCTCTGTATATATATTTCTTTACGTCGCCCAACCATATTTAACCTTTGCCATGACAATTAATAAAGCACAAGGCCAAATGCTCAAAAAGATATGCCTGTATTTTCCAAAACCTGTTTTCAGTCATGTACAATTGTATGTTGCTCTCTCTCCAGAGTTCCTTCTTTTCATTTTTTCATTCACTCAAGTGGTCGGCCTAAACCCACCTCATCACTAAATAGCGGCATATGCTACACTGCGGGTCGTCTATTAGTAATAATAATGATTGGTCAAAGTGGTTTCAAATCCATTTCATATAAGTTCTGATCACAAAATACTGATAGAAAAGAAAATTAAACAAATAAGATAAAACTAGTCAAAGATGTGACTTAATACAAGAATGAACCAAAGCTGCCTGGTCATGTGTGATGGACAGTAGATTCAAACCCACCCCCTACCATCTCCTGTTGTCCTGCGGAAGGTTTGGACTAGGAAGTACATTATCTTCAACTCTGAAGGAACATCCGATACATGTATAACAAACAAACAAACTATCACTACAAATACTTACCTTATAGCCAGCTGATACCATCCGGTGAATGTGAATAGGTAGCCGGTGGACAGGGATACTTGCGGTCATCATATTGTGATCAGGGTTACACATGATCTTCAAAACTTTGGAGGCTATCTGTGTCAACAACAGCAAAAAAAGTCAGATATGTGTGTATGTTAAAATTTATTAATTCATTCACATTTATCTAAATAGAAAATTTTTTATTTATTTAACAAACTATTACATATTTATTAGATTTTCCTCCAACACTATCATGCTGAAGTTTGCTTTGCAATATCATATTAATAAAGAACATTTAAAACTTATTCATAGGACTAATATTTATAAATATATCTCAAAAGGAAAAGAAACTGAAACATTCTTTAATCTTATGAAGACCAATACACATATCCTCTGTATATGGGATACAAGTAAACATTTAAAGAAACTATATCAAATCCCAAAAGGAGGAGAAGCTTATCAAGTGTAAAACTATGACGAACACTATACTATGGTAAAATCCAGGATGAGACTTTAAAAACTTTTTTTCTAAGTGCCATTTGAGCATGACCATGCAGGACATCTAATGAGTTGGTTAAGATTGTAAATCTCTGATTGTATGAACATCCAGGTAAAGAATATTTATATATTCAAAGTGTAACATGTAGTTTTCATCTAGAAAAAATAATAAATCTCATGAATCAAATCATGCTAACATTGTTCTGAAGTAATCAAACTAAACAAAAAAGATTTAATTTTTCATGACGGTATGCACCGGTATGACATGATGGCACCTTTTAAAAAAAAAAATTATTACTTTTCTTGTACTTTAACGTTTATATTTATTTTATTAGTTGTTAAAAGTTAGACATGTATATATGTGTGTGTACAAAATAAAGGATGATTATACAAATACTAAGATTCATTTCTTTAAAATAATAAACAGAAATGTAAAACGTCTAAATTAACAGTAGAGTCAATACCTCGGCATCATCACCAAAAAATCTATATTTGTAGCCACATTCTACAAACAAAATAGCATCAGAGTACTGGTTCTTGATTTCCAAAAACTGCAACTCCAAAGGAGTGTACTTCACCAATGAAGAGCTGCCTTTTCTTCTATCAATATCTGATAAATCCTGCCTAAAACATAATTGTTCACTAGATTCTAGTGTTGAAGTGTTGTGTGCTGTGGACTCTAGCACATACTTTTTAAGTTTCTGCCTAGATAATGATGTGCAGGGATCTTTACTTGTTTTTCCATGATCAATACAAATTTTCTTAATAGCAGGATCATCATCACTGGACTCATCTGGTTCAAACTCATCAATGTTAGTTTTTTGCTAAGAAATATAAACACATATTCAATCAAATAAATATACAATTATAAGAAAGTGGCAAGATAAATGAATAGTACTAAAAATTACAGGTTTTGGAAAAGGTTAAGTTCATGCATTATCGTCTTATCTTATTTTATATGTTATATGACCTAAACTCTGCCAAGTCACTGGTTTTCCTGGCTAGCTCAGGCAACCCATATTCCATGCTCTAATAGTGCTAAGGAAGAAGAAGCTTTTGTACAAATTTGTCCTAGCATATGGAAAGAGGAATGTGCCATGAACCATCTCTTTCGCCCTCTCTCTCTGCCGCAGCAAAATTAGTCTATTTAAGAATTGTTTCTTTCTCTACACACTTATCAATGTCACCTGAAAAGCCAGTGGTTAAAACTGCATGGTAACTGGATTAAAATTGTTTAAAAGAAAGAAAATCGATAGGATTTTTTTGTTTGTTTGTAAAATGTTTTACTTGTTTCAGTTTTTCCTTTAGAGTTGAAGATAATCTACTTCCTGTTCCAATGTTCCAAACCTTGCGCAGGATGATGGGGGGGGGGGGCAGGCAGGGTTTGACCCCTAGACCGTTGATAAATCCAGCGTGCAAATTGCACAACCCGGCAGCCAGCTGGGAGGGGGAAATACAATTTTTAGTTGATGGCGGAATTATAGTAGATACTCCTCCCTTGCCAACTAAGGGTTGTGGTGTTATCTAAATCAATGTGGTGCATGGTGCCAAGCATTTTTACCTGTATTCAGGGCTACAGAAATGCATTTTCTGAAGTGTCTAGAAAGCAATATCCTATTATTCTCCTAACTAAAAAAAAAGTGCAAGTCAGCTATCAAATCTGGTAATAGGAAAACAGATCAATGTTTGAAATAATTATTTGGGGGGGGGGGGGGGTTGATATACTTATATATATTCTGGATGTAGAGGAAAAGGAAAGGAGGGGGGGGGCACATTCCCCAAAAGTACAATATTTTTTTCTACCCTTACCTGAATGTGTTGGATACTTTGATTTTTCTGTAGAGCATTGTCATTTGTCTCCTTTGAATTATCATTTTTAATGTTTTTCCTTTTATGTTTCTTTAATTCATTGGTGGTAGATTTAGAAAAGAACTTAGATTTAACTGACTTTGACACAGTCGTAAGTCTAGTTTTATCAGTTTCATTTTGCGGCATTTAAATTTACACTTTGATCTAGAATCTAGAATAAAAAGAAGAATATATTTAATATACAATGTTTGAATATCATTTTTCTAGATTACTACTAGCATTATTTATCTGACTATCAATCAAATCTAGATCAGTGGTTCTCAACCTTTATACTTCTGTTAATTAATTTGATTCCTAAAATGTGGAGACCCCAACCACAAAATTATTTTCTTTCATAGGTCTAAGTAATTGTGCTTTTACTTATAGACATTTTTGTAATAATATATATATATATATCATCATCATCAAACTCCAAAAGCCCTGGACAGAAACCTTGCTGTCTTGCATAGTGCGTAGGCGTCACCATACAAGTCGAGAAGTTTTGGTAATATTGCAATAAACCTGGTGGTGGCACATATGGGGGTAGTGGTATGTGTGTAGTCAGCCGACACAAATTGCCCCAGGCTAGCGCTAGACGAGCGGTCAACCGTGATGAGCTACGATGGTCAGCAATGACAGTTTGGGAAGGATCTGTGTTGTGAGTAGAGATCAGGAGCATCATGAGGAATGTAGTCAGGTGATGAAACTAGAAACGTCGAGCGATGTTCCGTCTCGTTCGAGAAGGCCAGCAGGGACCCTATATAAAGAGTGGAGACATCACAGTCAAGGCGGTTCACGACAGCCTGGCCCACTACAGCCTGGTTCAATACAGTCCGGTCGACTACAGCACAGTTTAGCGGTGTGGTTCTGTACAGAGCATTATGATGGTTCAGTGGAGAGTACTGTCAAGTACAGTCTGGTGTCTAGATCTTGATCTGTGATTGAGGCCAGTGCAAGGGTTGATAAGGCAGTACGGTTGTCGATGGAGAAATATTTGTACAGGTGTAGCCTGTGTTATGTGTTGCCAATGTACAGTATTGGCTGCAATTTATTTTACATTAAAGTGTTACATTACTTTGGAACCCCGAGTTGTCAAGTTCTTTAAGTTGGTGGTGTATGGTGCATTTTGTAGAGAGCCTGAATAGTGAGATTCGTTACAATATATATAAATAATATATATATATATATAATATATTTTAATATATGTAATATATTATATAATTATTATATTTATATATATGATATATGTATAAATATTATATAGAGTCTATGCATACAGTGCCTTTTTAACTTTTATTAATATTTATTATTACTTTTCTTGTATTTTAATTGATGACACTGATGTGATGTCTGAGTACCAGCACCTATTCTTTTTAAATTTAAGTCTGAGTTTTAGGAATTTGGTTTTACTTATTTTTACAAAAAAAAAAGCAGAGTAAATTATAACTAAATTAGTAAATACAGTAATTGAGTAATGAGAGACTCAGAATGAGAGTATTAGAATAATTAGTATATAAAGTATATCTAACCTAAGGCTAAGCCTACGACTAGACCTGTTACAGTAGATATTCTAGTCTAGGACTAGACGTAAAATTTAGAATCTAGGGCATATTGTAGATCTAGATCTATATATCTAGACCTAGATCGTTCTAGTCTAATTGTACAGATTCTATCGTAACAGTGAGTATCACTGGAGACTGGATGTAAACAATGCGAAATTTATATTCAACTTCATTGATTCCAAACGCTAAAGAGTCTCTAGAGCACAGACCTATATATAATATAATAGGTCTGCGCAAAGGTTCCAATAAGGCTTGTCTTCGAGTCCGAGCACCGGTACGTCTCAGCTGGGACTGCACAGCCACGGGAAACACTGTATTCCTCACTAATCTTCTGATTCGAAGACAAGCATATTATTATTATTATTAATATATGTATATGTGTTCTTTATAAATATGCCTATAATATGCCAATACAAGCGTTACAAAGACACCCTCAAGAGCTCCCTCAAGGAATGCGGTATCGACATTCATGGCTGGGAAGCACTAGCTCAAGATCGCTCCGCATGGCGAGAAGCTGTGAGTCTCGGAGTCTCAAATTTTGAAGCAAGAAGAGTGGCCAGTGCGATAGAGCGCCGAACCAACAGAAAGCAGAGAGAAAAAGCAGGCCCACCTGCAACTGACAAAACTCACCCATGCGACATATGCGGCCGGCTTTTCAAAGCGAAGATTGGACTTTACAGCCATCTTCGAGTCCATAGGAATTGAACACGAAGGAGGAGCTATATATATATATATAAATATGCATATAAGTATAAGGCTATACCTGATTGCTGAAATTTAAGGGTTCATACTGTATTTGGGGTTGCAGCCAGTTGCGGGCTTTTCATGTAAAGATTTAAGGCTGAAAAAAAGGGGGTAGGGTGCTTATAGAATTTGAAGGCTATAAAATTATGTTGGGGCTGGGAGAATGTTTTATTCAGGATGATAAAGTGTTCCGCGCAAAAATAATAATAATCTTTATTAACCATTAGGAAATGTGCCTTACAGCTTGTGCATTAAAAAATACAGTATTGTAAAGACTTTCACTATCCATTGAAGGTTATCTGCAATCGCGGGCAAATAAGTTACTTCGCCTCAATGTGTCGCTTGCTTGGAAACGGCTACCAGAGGAAGTGGCTACGCTAAAAAGTAGCAAATATGACTCCCGTGGGGGTGCCCACGGGCGACGATGAGAGTCTGCCCCTTGCACGGTTAGCGGATTTGAAAGAAAGCACCCACAACCTTGTCACGAATCCATGCGCCGTTCCTCAAGGGAGCGTTACAATAATGGCGTATCTCACACGGTTAGCGTGGTATAACGAAGGAAAATGGCGGCGGCCCCCGGTATCACTTGGCCTTCGGCCATGATTTCTAGTCCATGCGTCCGGAGTGCCAGTGATATTGGAAACAGCAATGTCCTGTAGGCATTGACTCGGGTCACTCCCAGACAGGCCTGTGGTCAGACAGTTTTTTTTTCTTTTTACTGTTTGATATTTGTTCTCGGACGGATTCAGACAGGTTTTGTTTTTTCAAACTTAGAGCTCGAAGAGCCTGCGGCTCAGCTCTTATACTAGCCAGCAGTTCTCTGCAATCTGCGCCACACCACACTACCAACTCAAAGAACCTGACATCTGACAACTCAGGACTTCAAAATAACGTACGTAACAGTATGTCCAATCTATGGCCACCGTCAGTCGCGAAGCGACTATGGATCATCTCATGGAAATGAGATGAATGCCTGGGTATAAGCTGTGGTCGGAACCAGAGGCGTCACTAGGTTGGGTGTCACCCGGTGCGGTAAAATCAGGGTGTCACCCCCCCCCCCAGCGATCCACTTATTTTTCAAATAAAAAAACTATCATTGTTCAGTTATTGTTTTTTTGCGCAATAATACAGTTCGTTAATTGCTGCTACACAAAGTTTAAATGAGTATCGATTATGTTTTTTTTCTCTTACATATTATCGTTAATCATTACATACATTAACATCTTCGATTTTTTAAATAGAAAGAAATTAAAAACCAACTGAGCATGCTTTCCTAAGTAAACATTAAAAAGCTCTTAATGGAAACTTTTGAACATTATAATCACATATAGTGGTAGTTTCATGAGGACAACTAATGAAAAAGGAACTTAATGAAAAGTAGGTACAAAAATTTTTAAAGAATTTTTTTTAACATATAAAAATTTACAATAACTTTAGAAAATAAATATTTAAATTTCCTTTTCAGGATTTCAAATTAGAAAACTTATAAAAAAACTTTAAACTCAATATATCTTGCCACTTCGTTTTCAATGGACAGAATTTCTTGATTTGATTTCAAAAAAAGGTTGTTAATTAATGTTTTAATGAGAGAACGTTGTTAGTTGATGTTTAATAAGAGACCGATATTAGTTTATGTTTGAATGAGAGAACGTTGTTAGTTGATGTTTAAATGAGAGAAAGTTGTTACTTGATGTTTTAATGAGAGAACGTTATAAGTTGATGTTTTAATAAGAGAACGTTGTTAGTTAATTTTTTAATGAGAGAACGTTATTAGTTGATGTTTAATGAGAGAAAGTTGTTAGTTAATGTTTTAATCAGAGAACGTTGTTAGTTAAATTTAGTTTTGCAAAGCTTCTTTTCACATGACGCCTTGTAAACATGTATTTGGCAAGAAACAGTTAAAGGTTTAATTCAAAGGCTGGTAGAGATTCGTTGTCGTCTTTCAAAACTTTGCTGCATTCTAGTATTCTAGTTTTAGTATTTCTGTTCACATATCTTGCCGTCAGGCCCAATATAAAAGAGATTGATGCACTCAGTATTAACTTCTGGCTCTCTATTTGAATAGTAAATCTTAAGAATACTGATACTACATATTGTTAAAACGTATTTTTCTTTTTAATTAACATGCTAGTTTGATTTGAGAAAAGTTATCTTAATAACATTTTGAGCTAACTTTTCACATATTTCGTAGAGTAAAAGTTTAAGTGCTCGAGCTTAGCCACCACTTTGAAAATAATTAACACTTTAATTTGAAGGTACTTTTGTGTTTAGTTTACTTTTTTGAGTACATCTGCCAATAAGAAAGTCAAGCAATGAAAGTTATGCGTGTATTCACAGACAGCTGGCAATCATATTTGTGCTGCGCCTCTAGTGTTTCTATTTTCAGAGAAACTGCAAAGATTTTCGACGTCACACTTTCATAAAAATCGTTCTTTCATGGGTCTAACAGCAATACCATGAGCACACCAGCGATTTGTTCTTATGACACACTTTCATTAATTATATTATTCTATCTATTAGTATTAGTGGCAAAGAAAGAAAACCCTTTTTCTAGAGAACCAAGAAAGTATAATTAGAAAATATTTTCCGATTGAGAATTTGGACCACATAGCTTAAGTAAACGGTGTACACATCCATTCAAGTTTCTTTTGTGCTCTTCATTTATTACTGCCTGCACTTCTTCATGAATCCTTGACATTGTAGCTGCAATTCCATGTCCCTGAGCTCATCATATCGTTAAGCCCATCTCTTTTCAGTCGTTTTAAATTATCAGAACTGATAAACCACATTTGGCCCACATTAAGAGGAATATCCTACATTTCTGACATTTCAACATTACTATTGCTACTGTTAATATATCTTACAACGTCAGAGATCTATGTTAGGTGTGCTGTAATACAAGATACCAGAGTACTTTGCAGCTTTTATGTCTCGCATCTCTGATAAGTATATCCCTTAAGTGGTTTGCTAAAACATATATATATATACTTTTGGTACAAGCATGGAAAGTAACTTTTTTTTTCATCGCTGACTTGCGATCGTATAAGTTATTATTTCCACACTTGCTCATATTTGGATAACATTTCCACAATCCCGAGAAAAAAAAATTCATTATTCAATGAAAAGTCTTCTTCAGTTCGCCACCATATACCAACTTTTTCTTTGCTAGAAACATTGCGATAGTAAGCAATCTATAATACAAGATGTTCCTCTGTTTTCCCATCTAAACGTCAATCATAGCAATGACGTCCTTGTCAATTTTTGGAAGCTAAAGTCCTGCTCCCAAAATGTCCCTAATTTGAAAGCCTGATAAATGTCCTTCAGTCTCCTCTCGAGTTTCTCGCTGTGGACATGTCCACTATTTTTCAGAGAAGAAAATGTTGCTATTGATGTTTTCCCATTTAGAATAATTTTATTCAACAATTTCTAAGCTTTGCGATTTTGCTTCTGTCACATTTTAAAGTTGGTATTTTTTAATTATTTTTTTAATTGCCTTTTTTACACTTGGGTGTCACCCCCTATCGGGTGTCACCCGGTGCGGACCGCACCCCCCGCACCTGCCTAGTGACGCCTCTGGTCGGAACAATGTCGCCCACACATCAGTTCCCCCCTCTCCACGCAGCTGATGTATCCAAAGGAACGGCAGTGCCGATACAGTTTGGGGTCAGCAGCGTCGCAGGTTCTGCCAGAGTGTAGCACTGGGTGCTGCAAACTGCCTTAGGGTCGCCAGCTCCTGATTTTTCCTCAGGGTTGACTCCCGAAGCCTTTCCCTTGATTGGGTATAGCTGCAAGGCAGCAGAGGTTATTTATTTGTGGTAAATTGTGAACAGGGACAGTGAGCTCTCTAAAAAAGAAGAGTCGCCGGAAGCTTAATGGCGACGTTTGGCTTTGTGTAGCAACGGTGCAAAAATATGGTAAAATATCGAATGTTTCAAAAGCTAGTCATGACAATTTGAACATTTGCAAGTGAAATGTATAATCAATTGAAGAAAAAAGGAATTGACACATTTTTTACAATTTGCTTTTTATTATCTAGATCTAGTTTTAGATCTAGTATTAGTAGTACTGTAGATAAATAAAAAAAAAAAAAAAAGAGGAGATTTAGTACTCATTTTATTAGATTTTCATTTTTAGATTTTTAATTATTATAATAATATTAATATAAATATAAAGCACTCTTTATTTTTTTTATTATCATCATGATTCATTCATTATCAAATTTATTTTAAACTTATATTGAAGTTTTATTTTAACTTAAAGCACTTAAAGTAGATCTAGTTTAACTTAAATTTAAAGTGAACTAATCTAGTCTTAAACTTTATTTTTAACAATTAAATTATAATTATAAACTTTATTCAGCTGCCTTTAATAAAGGCTTTATTATTATTACTATTATTAGCATTATTAACATTATTCATTATAATTAAGTGTTAAGTTACTACACCCAGAATCTAGATGATGTAGATTCTGTAGATCTAGTAGTAGTATTTAGTAATTTAGTGTTGAAATTGTAGCAGTAGTAACACTTTCAAATTATTATTAATCAGCATTCTTTAGTACAATTTAATTATTCTTCAAAAATAAAACAACAGTTTACTCAAAATTACATGTGTAGATGTGTATCAAGATAATGTATTTATAAACATAGACCTCTTGGGTTCAAAGAAGCAATAGATGTGAATAGAAATAATAATTTAAAGAGAGGAAGCTATTCTTCATATAATAAAGATTATACTGCATATATCTTTTAATTTAGAAAAAAAAAGTAACTTGTAACATATTTAGGTCTTTCTTCTTATCTTATATTTATATGATACAGACGTTACTTCAAAAAAGAAGATATAATTACGTCCTACGCGTCATGCATTTAGGTCCATATGATGACTATCATTGTGATTGTATTAATGATAGCTGGAAAAGTTCACATTTGCTGTACTTGAACCATCTCAATGCTACTTCCAAAGTTGAAATGCAGCTTTATCACTACTTACGGAGGCTAAGAATAAAAAAATCACCTTTGTCCATTTATTTTTAGTTTTTTTGTTAATTTACTTATTTATATTATCAGATCATTAGGTTTAAAGACCTAAATATGTAACAAGTTACTTTTTTTTCACTCTCTATTTCTGTTTCTCTTTGTCAGTCTCAAACTAGCTAATTTGTAACAAATGGTGACAAAAATCAAATAGTATTTATATAATCTATTTAAATATTCCTAAGAAAATTCTTAAGCAAGAACTATATATAATAAGCCATACAAAGTTAAACTTGACTGCATAATAGGACAGTATTTTGCCTTTTTCTCAATTTGAAGTAAAACACCTTTTTCATTGTAAGTTTAATTCTTATTCTTAAATTTCTTTGTATGAAACTCTCTGAAGATTGTGATGCGATTAAAAGACCTTTTCTTAAACATTTTGACTAAGTTTATCCATTATGTTACTTGACCTTCTGAATAAAAATTATAATAAATAAGATTTCTTTGTAGAAACTTTTTTTGTTTTAAATCTTGTTTCTCATGATTTTGTTTCATAGAAATTTTTAAATTGCTTAAAAATAGTTTTAGATTTTGAGCCTAACTGGTTGTAATGTGCTTCCCTTTTCTTATTGTAATGCTGATATATTACTAAGTTATTTCAGGATACTAGGTGCGTGAGTTTCTTGTGAAGATGTATTTTCAATCTCGCGAGTTCATAGAGAAGACATTACATAACACGAACAAAACTTGAATTACTAAGCTGACTTCGATAAGTTTTAAAATACTAACTTTATTTACAAGATGGGCCACAGTCTAGTCAAAAGATAAATACGTCTGATCACCCCGAGAGCCTAGCGGTAATGTGCTTCCCTTTTCTTGTTGTAATGCTGATATATAACTAAGTTATTTCAGGATACTAGGTGCATGAGTTTCTTTTGAAGATGTATTTTCAATCTCGCGAGTTCATAGAGAAGACATTACAT
>JADKLZ010000003.1:4147397-4158326 GCA_021533235.1 Biomphalaria straminea | reverse complement strand
ACACTATTTTTCCTTGGCACATTCTGCCAAAGAGCTGACAGCTCAGCAGTAAAAAGCTGGCTAGAAGAAGAAGAATAGTCCAATGGCATGGTTTCAAGTATAGTATAACAAAGGTACAAATACTGGCTTACCAATTTGAAGGTATATTTAGTGGTGCAGTGTAGTTGCAAAGGGATGTCAATGAAGAATGGAAGTGAATGAAAAAAAAATGATGAAGTAGTTTTATTCTATGTATAGAAATTAAGTAATATATCTATATAAATAGCTTTATGTGTTTACATTCTAATAAGTTGACTTTTGTTGGTTCCTTGTACATAGTTTAAAAAGTTGATGTTTTGTGTGTATGCTTGTCACAGATGCTATTATAGATTTATTTGTATTTAAAAGCTTGTATGTAAATTAGAATTAGAAAACCCTAACTGAGCCTCAGGAATTACCCAAAAGGTCTAGTCCCTTAACAGAGCCTCAAGTTTAACTCAATGACGTCACAATGATGTCGCAAGTCTATTGGTTGATTCGAAAATAAATATTCTTTTTAAAAGAGTTAGGTCAGCTGATATAGGACGCGCCAGAGCCAGTCTGAAGCTAGCTTTCTAAGCGAGAGGTTCTGTCTCTAGTGTATTCTGAAAATAATATTGAAGAAAGAGCCTTAGTATTGTATTTTCATTTTTAATATGTACCTTGTACATAAGCTGTACTTAAGTTATATTTGAATAAAAGTTTCTAGTGTTTTTATTTCATCAAGGAAGTTATTCAATTGATTCCTAGATCGTCTGTGTTCATAATTGTATCTTATTCAAATTAGACTCCCCGGCAACACAAGTATACTCTCCTATCGGACAGCAACTTTGTTATTGCATCTCAAAGATAAAGTTAGACTCGCCCGTCATCCACTTCATCAATACATTGTTACATATGGCACCTTGACGATAGGAAAGGTCTTGTGACAATGCTCTAATAATAAACTTTATGCTTCATGCATGTACATTCTAATAATTTTTTCTGTGTTTTCTGCATATCTTGAAAAGTTGAGTCTTTTTTGGGTGTACATTCCAATAAGTTGACATATTAAATGGCTACATTTTAAAACATTAAAGTTTTATGTGTTGGCAGTCTTAAATTACTTTTAGTTGATTTATTATGTATGTCCTAATTAATATATATTAGGTGTGTACACTTTCAATGAACTGATATATGATATTTCAGAAAAACCTGGCAAAGATGCATTCGTCAGGCACTCATTGGCCATGGATACACTTATAACTATTCTACAGGTAAACACATCTAGTTGTCACTATAACAGATTCTTGAATCTTTATTCATAAATGCATGCTAATTTAAGTGAGACTGTTTGTTAATTTATAGTTGTTTAGTAAAGCATTAATTTATAGATTTCTCTCACATATTACTGAGAAAGAAAATAATGTTTTTATATGAGATTTTTAGAAGCCCAATTTAGTCTACTGAACTTGAACTACAAGGCCAATGTCTCTGAAACAAAAACGAATAGGATTAATGTTCTTGAAACTTGGTTTTTCTTTACTGAAATACTTTCTTTATCTAAATAGTAAAAAAAAAGTATTTGTAAATTTCCCCTTTCAGACCTTCTCATTTATAGGGCAGATAATGTAAAGGCCATCTGTTTCTTTGCCCAATGGTTTAATAGGGTGTCATGTGACAATAACCAGCCAACTGCCTTTACTTTTCCCCAGCAAATGTCGCCACTAGGGTGGATTCAGGGCCTTTAGAAATTTGGAAATTCAAAATCTCAGTCTTTAACAGGATTTGAGCCTGCGCCTAGAACCTTTTGGAGGGCGCGGTGGCTGAGCGGTAAAGCGCTTGGCTTCCGTACTGGAGGTCCCGGGTTCGAATCCTGGTGAAGGCTGGGATTTTTATTTCGGGATTTTCGGGCACCCTTGAGTCCACCCAGCTCTAATGGGTACCTGACACTAGTTAGGGAAAAGTAAAGGCGGTTGGTCGTTGTGCTGGCCACACGACACCCTCGTTAACCGTGGGCCACAGAATCAGATGACCTTTACATCATCTGCCCTATAGACCACAAGGTTTGAAAGGGGAACTTTACTACTATTTATTTTACTAGAACCTTTTATTTGAAAGCCAAGTGCTTTACCACTCAACCACAATGCTCCCCAATTTGTTTTCACCTAAAGAAGCATTTTTATCTCAATCAGAATTTTTTGCTGAATATCAACTCTATTAGCAATTTACTTTACCAGCCATGCTAATTCTGCTTAAGGGAGATAACTTGAACTCATTTAGTTTAGTTATATTTTTGTTCTGATCTAAAATGTCCACTTTATTTTATAATCTTATGATCTTAAGATTGTCACATGTGAACAGACACTAGGCAATGTGATCAACATATTTCTGGATATAGTTGGCAAGCAGCGTAAGTTGGTAGTTATTTTTTAAGCAAATTTCTAAAAGTTTTTTTCACTTTTGATTGTGAAACAGAATTTTATTGAAGGTTGTTTACAAAAGTATTTGTATTCACTTCAGAGCCAGTAAAGCGAGCCTCGCTCCTGGTGAGTCATGGGCTAACCACTGTGTTGTTTCACATCCTCAAGCTGACGCACTCAAATGATTTGGTTCTTGGTGATGATATACTCATTGCGATACACACTTTGCTTAGTCGCATCGGCCACAAAGGTAAACAGTTTAACTACAAGAGATCTAACAGCATAACTACATAAAGCGAAGTTCTCTATTCAGACCTTGCAATCTATAGGGCTGTTGATGTCATAGTTATCTGTTTCTTTGGTTGACAGCAGTGGCGTAGCTAGGGTGGGGGGAGGAGGGGGAGAATTTGAAAATGTCCCTGGGCCCCCACCTCAGGGGGGCCCCAAATAAGTGTTTTTACATTAGAAATTAATAATTACACAAAAGTAGGGGCCCAAAAAAAGGTCAAGCCCCCTGGGCCCCCAAGACATGGAAAATTTCTAGCTACACCTCTGGTTGACAGTTAACCAACTTTCCTTTCCTTGACTAGTTTCCTGAACATGCTACAGCAAGGTATAGCTCACCAGAGCACACCAAGCTTGCTATAGTTTAAAAGACATGCTCTGCACAAGAACTATTAAAAAAAAAGAACTTGTCTAATAGTCATTTTTTTTATAAACCTTTTGTTTCTTCTTTTAAACTATGAGACAGTTATTACCTACCACTTGCTGATACACAATAGAAATTAGCGTATATTTGTATGGTGGCTGCGTGGTAAAACGCTTGGCTTCCAAACCGGGGTCCCGGGTTTAAATCCTGCAAAGACTAGGATTTTAACTTTCAGGATTTTTAGGGTGTCTCTGAGTCTCCCCAGCTCTAAAGAGTACTTGACATTAGTTGGGGAAATATAAAGGCAGCTGGCCACATGACATCCTTATAATCCATGGGCCATAGAAACAGATGACCTTTACATCATCTACCCCATAGATCTCAAGGTCAATTAGTCTGCCACTTATAATTTCTTTCACAAAACTAATAGGGACTTAATCTTGAAATTTATTTTCCTAACATAGTTGTATTTATTTTGAATAAAGTCAGAAATGAGAAAAGATTGTTTCATGGTTTTAAAACTTGGCTTGTGTTTCAGATCGCAAATTTGCTGTGAAGGCTCGGCTTCACCAGAGCTTGATGGTGACATTAAACTTGGTGAAGACTCACTCTCACAACTTCAAAAACCTACAGCCTCTCCTTCAGGTTCTCAAGTTTTATACCAGTAACAGTGAGTTCCCTTGATCTTCTCTATTCAAAGCAGCCAAGGAAACTAATGTCCTAGCAGAGTTTAAGTCATTGATTAACATGCATGACTAGATTGACCTAGGAACACATGTAGGATGTAATTATCTACTTTTCTGAAGTAACTTCTGTATTTTATAAGATAAGATGAGAAATGTATCTTTTTTAGTTTCACAAAGAATTCTTTCAACAAGAATAAGAACTGAAATGCAAGACAATGCCTTGTCATGTGTTGGTCGCTCTAAATTGTCAGCTTTACAGCGCTGGGTTCAAACCCTCCCAGCCACCATCCCCTGCCATCCCTTGCGAGGTCTAGGCTATGATGTAAAACTAACCATAATAAAAGGTGTCGAAGGACAAGGAGTGGACATTTTTTTTGACTCCTTAAGCACTGGTAGACTTTTCGTTTTTTCAAACAATAATAAAAATAATAATCATACAGTTTTTAGTTCAGCACAGCTTTTCCCAAACTTTGCAAAAGTTTCTTCAAGAATAATATAATCCTTTTTAGGTGTGATTGCTTTATATCTTCTTATAATCTATTTCATGTGTAAATGCTTTAATTTGTTCATAATTTATTTCAGGTGTAAGTGCCTTAAATCTGTTTATAATATATTTCAGGTGTGAATGGCTTAAATCTGTTTATTTCCTATTTCAGGTGTGAATGCATCTTATCTTGGTAAACACAATGCAATCAGTTTAATGTTTAAAGTAATTAATTCTTGTGGTAAAAGACACACAGTAGATTTACGACTAGCACTAGAGAATTTATGTAACATGACCAAATCAAGTAAGTCAATATATAGTTTGTCATTACTTTAAATAGTCATTTTTATTTACTTCTAAGTATATGAAGGCTCAACATTAATTCTAATGCTGTAAAGTATTTCTACTCATTGAAAACCAATAAGCTTTAGGCAGGAGGGGCTCGATAGCCTTGGTTGGCTACCCATCTAGGAGAAGGAAAACTCCGAATCCAAACCTCCGCTGCCTTGAGGCTATACCCAGACACTGGAAAGACTTTGGGAGACAACCCTGGGGAAAAATCAGGAGCTGATGACCCTTAGGCAGATTGTGGCACACTGTGCTACAGCCTGGCAGAATCTAGGGCGCTACTGATCCCAAACTCTATAAGATATTCTGTTCCTTTGATCCCTTCAGCTGTATGGAGAACGGGGAACTGCGACATTGTTCTGACCATAAACAATACTTAGGCTTTCATCTCTCTTTCTATGAGATGAACCATAGTCATCCTACGACTGAAGGAGGCAAACAGCTCATTGAATACAAAATGTCTGAGCAATTGATAAGCAAAGAATTGTTTAATTTTACATTTTGAAAAAATATTGAGATATTCTATTTTCATAAGATAATCCAGCACTGTTTTGTTTATAAAGCTTACTTGTAATAATATGTTTACTTTATATTGCCAGAAAGTAATTCTGCTAGACTGATCAACGTTGATGGCATCCCAATACTCCTTATACTTCATTCCGACTGGCAACAGCAGGACAGCAAACAAAGATACCTGGCCATTAGACGTTCAATTTTACTCATTTTAAAAAACATCACTAACTTAAGTAAGTATATGACAAGAGCCATGCAACCTTTTTAAGTACTGAAATATATTACTAAGGAAATGTTTCTAAATTTTTTTAAAGATAGCACAAGGTTGGTGTTGAGTAGAATTCTGAAATTGTTTCTCTAGATCATGGAACTTGTTGGCCAATGGGTAAAGCCACAGTCTTCCTAACTGTGGGTCCTTAACTCTTTGACCTCGCAACACCGCTACCATCTTTGATTCTATCCAAATATAAAGCTATAAATTCCGTCCAAACGTGGAAAATAATTACGGTGTCAAAGAGTTAATTTGAATTGTAGCAATCCTGAATCCATTACATCGACACCTGAAGTTTCTAGGAGAAAGTAAAGGTAGTTCATTAATTTGGTGGCCACAAAACTTTGTCACCTACTATTGACTACTATTTACTTCTCCTGCATTAGTGGCCCCTGATCTACTTACATTTTTCTCTCATCAAAATATGTTACTTGCAATTCAAAGGTCTTGATGGTCAGTTAGCTCTCAATGTTGCATCAATAATCCTAGCTCCATACTATTAAATACAGAGCAGACATGTTCAGTTTAGATATACATCCATGTCATTGTTTCTACATATCAGGAAATAAAGCACATAAGCTCTTCTCTTTTCACTGCAGTTCTGAGTTTGTTCTAAGAGTAAGGACTGAGGAAAACCTTTGAAAGTTTTAAACATTTTAAAAGTAGGCGGCCATCAGAAATATTTGGGTATCAGACAACTTCCTTCCACTCACATGCCAAACACCTTTAAATATGTATTTACCTACCTTACCTATCCCTTAGTCTTTTGGACCTATGGGGCACCACACAAGATTCATTGACTGTCCTTCTCCATTCCTCTCTGTCCTTAGCCTTAGAACCTCATTCAATGGAATGCCCATCCATTTTGTATCTTTTGTAATAAAAAATAATTAATATGTATGCCAAATACATAAAAAAAATTGTGAAGGACCATCTTTCTGTGGGGCCCCAGATTAGAGTTCTGTTTGTTCCCCTCCTTGGGGTGGGCCTGCTAAAAGGTGCTACATTAAAATGTTATGGTGCTACTAATTCAGTTACATGCAAAGTACACTTAATTTACGTCAGTTAGGATTACTTAAAATGTTGATTAGCATAATTTCAAACTAATATACAAAAATAACCTAAACTAAGTATGGTTCCACAACATGTTTCAATAATAAGATAATTTATATTCTATTTAAATTAAGTTTATCTACATTCTAATTTAACCCTATTTGTGTTGGAGTTTTAGTTTTCAGATTAAACTGTTACATTTTGTTGTGATTTTCATGAAGGAGCGGGTAGGAAAGCATTTGTTGAAGCCAATGGTATCAGGACTTTATATGAGAGTGCTCTTGAAGCAAGTGACAGCCGAGATATGGAAAGTTTGATTCTGTTAGCCAGTGTGATTCTTCGCAAGTGTTGCCCCAGGAACAAGTTGCCACTAAAATCAACCTTCAGCCCTATCATATTTCCTCTACCCTCATCATCAACACATGTCCCAGAATGCCTGAATTTGACAAGTTGTTCTGGTAGGTTTAAGATTTTAAAATAATAGTTTTTGTTTATTTTCTTTACCCGAATAATTCAGGTTCTTGCCAACTTAAGACACTTTCTTTCTTTTGTAAATGTTAGCTGTTCACCCATGTCATGAGAGTTTATTTTTTAAATACTATATTCAAGCAATGCTGTTTCCAACATCATTAGTATCTTCTCTTTTAAATACAATTATAAACTTCTGCTATTAAAATTTCTTTGGAGACAGCCTTGCCTCTCAATTTCCAAACTGCACAAGAAGATCTAAGTCTGCTATTGAAAGAAAAATAATCTTAAAAATGGCTTTCACTGTACCAAAACCTACTAGCCGACAAGATGTGTGACCATGACCTTTAGTCTTAATGGCAATGGATTTGAATGGTTGCAAAGAGTGTTTTGATCAGTACTACCACATTAGCATGGTGGCAGAGTAGTTAAGTGCTTGGCTTCCCAACCTGGGATCCTGGCTTTGAATCTCGGTGAAGAATGGGATTTTGAATTTTGGGATTTTTAAGGTGCCCCAGAGTCCATTAATTCTAATGGGTACCTAACTTGAGTTGGTGAAAGTAAAGGGGGTTGGTCATTGTGTTGGCCACATAACGTTAACCTCTGGCCAAAGAAACAAATGACCTTATCATCATCTGCCCTATAGACCGCTTGGTCTGAAAGGGGAACTTTATTGTTTTTTTTTTTACTACCACATTGTCTGCTGTTATTGTGAAGTTTGATTTATATTTCTAATTGTAATGCTGACTCATAGAATAAAACAAAAGTAGAAGGCGTTGATTTCTAGCTAAATATAAATAATTTGAAAATAATTTTTTTTATTGAACTAAAGTTTTACAGTATCTTTCGTTGTCATGATTTCATTTATTATTCAAACTCGCTAATCATTCCTGCTGATAATATAGAACTATACAAAGTACTTTTTTCCTTTCACATTTTATCATATATTGACAAGATTAATCAAATTAAAGATTTCTAAATTTTTGTTCGTCTGATTACCTTGGTTTAGATTTTTGTTCACACTAATTTAAAAATAATTTAACAAGTGCTAAGAAATTATTTGTAATCTAGATATCAAATTTTTATGATCAGTCTATTATTCTATGGGTCAGTATTGCACTAACTCTTGTAACAGAAGTTTGTTGTTATTTTCTTGTTAAATGCATGATTCTGTTTGAACATTTTGCTAACATACAGGAGCAGTTTCTTCCTCTACTGGACACACGTCATTACTCAGGTCCGATGAAGACTTCTCCCAGGAGACATTCTTAGCTTCCAAAATACAACAGATCTGTGGTGCATTTTATAACTTAGTTTCACGTGGTATTCCAATGTTGTGGTTGATTTCATTCTTGGTGCTATCATTTGTTGATTTCATGGTTGATCTTATTGTTTAGTTTACTGGTTAATAAAAACCCTGACCCCAAAGTTACTGTTTACCATTGAAACAAAATATTGTCCAACATTCTACTTATAGCTTGAATTATTTATTCTATTATCATTTTGAAACTAGATTTAGATTTCTTGTGTTATTTCTGTATCTAGTTTTTTATTTGTTTGTTTAATTTGGCTTTGGGAGGAAAAAGAAGAGGGTTAATAGCCTCTAATTGTCTTGTTGATAGTTTTTGTGTATCATTAAAATTTTAGCTTGTAATAGAAACTATGAAAAAATCAACATCACTTCCTACTTTTCTGGAATAAGTATTCCTTTCAAATTCAAATTTGTGTGCAATTGTTTTACAATTTTAATTTTGACTCCGAAGACAAACAAAGTTAGAATGCATATTTTATCACATTTATCTTTTTTGTTATGTAGCTGCACCTCTCTTGGCCTGTTTGTTTTCTTTTGTTTTTTGTTTGTTTTCTTTTCAGTTATATGTCTCATAATGTTTTGTAAGCCTTTGTAACATGTTATTTTTATTATCTATCCTTAGAAGTGATTACTTTTTTTCTTTTTTTTTTTAATTGTTTTTACAATACCTCTATTTAACTCATAACTCTATGGAAACTTGTGTGGGGTTGGGGTGGGTGGAACCTGGACATGGATCTAAAAAAATTGCTCTGACGATTTTCATTGTTGCTGTATAACTGAGAAAAGAATTAAAGCTTATTGGTCACTAAGAACTCTAGTTTGACTGTTATAATTTATCAAAGTAAACGAAGATACATTGAAATTTAGCTAGAGAACAGAAAATATTTATCTT
Organism: Biomphalaria straminea; assembly: GCA_021533235.1. NCBI lineage: Eukaryota > Metazoa > Mollusca > Gastropoda > Planorbidae > Biomphalaria > Biomphalaria straminea. The sequence goes on along the minus strand of JADKLZ010000003.1, from coordinate 4,149,230 downwards.
AAATAGACTATATGTCTTCAGGTATATCTGCATTCATTGAGGAGTTTAATAAATGAATGTTCAGGATAATTATGTGCATGGTCTTCTAAGTCTAGATCTAAAGGCCTGTTATTCTTGGTTACATTTAACTTAAGTGAGAAAATAAAAAGTATATTTTTTGTAATTATCTATCTTTTCAGGTAGTATTGGCAGTCTTAACCTGAATCTCAGAGCCAGGGACGATAGTGACAACTCTGGAGATGATGATGAAGATGACATAGATAGTGATGATGAAAGGTTTCGAACAGATCCAGAAGAGGTACAAAATTTGTTATTTATGTAAACTTACTTACAAGCATGCCATTGTAGAGCCCTAATCTCGAGAGTACGGCAAGGTGGCTGAGTGGTTATGAACCTGGGATCCTGGGTTTGAATCTCAGTGTAGACTGGGTTTTTGAACTTCCAGATTTTTAGGGCACCTCTGAGTCCACCCAACTCTAATGGATACCTTACTTATATTGGGGAAAGTAAAGGTGGTTGGTCGTTGTGCTGGCCACTTGACACCCGCTCATTAACCATTTGCCAAGGAATCAGATGAGCCTAACATCATTTGCCCTATAGACCACATTGTCTGAAAGGGGAACTTTTTACTTGACTTACAAGCATTATACATTGTTTATCACACTTCAAAGACAGCTTTTATATTGGGACCAAAATAAAGAGGAAAAGGAAGGCTATAGTTTTAAAATTAAATTTTTTCTTTCAAGTTGAACAAAGGTTTATTAAAGTTATTAAACAGGAAAGATGATGTCCACATGCCTGGTCATGTTGTACACACTTAAAACTGTTGTCAGAGTTTGCATCCTACCAAGTAGCCTTTCTTTACTTCAGTCTGGGCTAAGACACAACTTTTTTCTTTGCAGCTCTCAGAGCCCTACAAAAAGCTATAGATGTTTTCTTTATATAGCATCCAGTTTTCAGAGCCTTACTGTCACAGCATTGTTTGAGAATCACACATGAAGTGAAGTGTAATTACACAAAAGGGAAAAGGAGCATATCTGAATCTGGTCATGCTTCAGACATTAGTTATTTCTTGGTCCTAGGAGATGAAGGACATACAATCCATATTGTTCAAAGTATTATTTTATGTAGCATTATTTAGTGTATTGATGTAGAATTTTACAAGCAATTCTGGAAACAATTGTTAATTCATGTATGTAGCTGTATGGCTGGATTTGACTGTGTATTATTATTTTATATTAATAAAGGTGCATTGTCTGCTATCCAATGAGTTAATTTGTGATTTTTAATGTCTGGTGTACTATGTAAGCCGTAAAGAAACACTCATAAATCTCAAATGTGTTACACCTACTGAAGGGCCATATGAACAACTGCCTAGTAGACATGGTTTTGTTTAAAGATGAAGCTATACACCAAGCTGTCACATGAAGTACTACTAGCTTTAACCAGTGTGCTATTTATTTATATATCTCTATATGTAAAATGATGGAATACATTGTTTTAATTGCTTATGTATCACACTTCTTCTATACTATACCATACACAGTACACTCTTGTCCTTTAGGAAGATTATTGGCAGAATGTTTAAGTGCTTGGGTTCCAAACCAGAGGATCCTGTATTCAAATCCTGGTGAAGACTGGGATTTTTAATTTTGGGATCTTTAGGTTGCCTCTGTGTCCTCCCAGATCATATGGTACCTGACATTACTTGAGGAAAAGTAAAGGTGGTTAATCGTTGTGCTGACCAGACACTCTTTACGTCATCTTCCCCATAGTCATCTTCCCCATAGTCATCTTCCCCATAGTCATCTTCCCCATAGTCATCTTCCCCAT
>JADKLZ010000003.1:4105379-4142025 GCA_021533235.1 Biomphalaria straminea | reverse complement strand
CTGCTAATGTCAGTAATGGAGGCGCTGGAAGGCAACCCATGTTGGGCTCGGGTAGGAACAGACATCTGCTATTACAGGAACCATTTCATCCGTGACGCCAACACTGCAGGTGGAGTGCAAGGGAAGTCTTACTACACAGCGACCTTCAACATCAAGTTTCCACACTCTGGTGACGTCTGCTACATCTCTTACCATTACCCTTACACTTACTCAGCCTTGATGGTAAGTTTTTTGTTATGGTAATGCTGTTTTGACTAACACTTTTTTCAAAGCTGAAACTGTTGTCTGTTGAAATTCTAATTGTCTTCCATATTTATTTGCACCTATCATTACAGATTTGCCTTGGTCTTAAAATCCTATGTTTCTAAAAAAAAAAGTTGAAAGCCATTAATGTAGTTGTTCACCTGTCTCTTTTACACAACTTGCTGTCATTTGCCCTTCTCAGTAGAAGATTAAATCATGTGAAGTGTCCTATGAAATTTTTTTTTTGCTTTCTTTACTGTCATTAGGCTGTAGCTCCAGACAGCTAGTCCATCTAAATTGTTGTAGGTGCATCAGTTTAATAAGTCTGTACTTGAATGAAAATTCGAACCATCTTCTTATTTTAAAAAATTCTGCTTTTATTGACAATATTTACAGCTTTCAAGTCCAATGTAGATATTTTGTAGAAACACAAGGGAAGTAATGAGATGTTTTAAAAAGTATTACTCACTTCCAAACTACTCTTGTCTCTCAGTGTCCAACATTAACTCCCCTTCATCAGCTGTTTAACTCTATTTATAGCCTAATGACCACTTCTGTCATCCAGCCAGGAGGCTGAGGGCTTTGCACTGGGGTTTTGTGCTTCCTTATGTGGTACAAACATGCACACACTCTCCATACCATTTACTAAAGAACACTAATCATTTGGGATGATCTGTTTAAAATTTATATTCATATTATTGTGTTTTTGCCTGATTTTGTCTCAAGAATTATTTCTTATTTTAGACCCACCTGCGCCAGTGGGAGAAACAGTATGACTCAAGCCTGATCTATTTCAAGAACCAAACATTGTGTAAAACTCTGGCAGGCAATGAGGTACCTCTACTGACCATCACAGCACAGCCTCGCAGTCTTGACAAGGAGGCATTGGAAGAATTGCGTAGGTCAATAGTTCCTTGTTCAAATATTAATCATTCAAAATATATTTTTATCAAATACTACAATTACTTATAATAGTAATAACAACTCAATTTACATAGCTCTGTTAACTTAATGTAGGCTGAAGGTGTTATGGACCATAGCAGACATAAAATGAAGAGCTAAAATTGCAAACTGGGGGCAGCGGTGGTAGAATGGTTAAGCGCTTGGCTTCTGAACCTGAGGTCCTGGGTTCGAATCCTGGTGAAGACTGGGATTTTGAATTTTGGGATTTTTAGGGCGCCCCTGAGTCCACCCAACTCTAATGGGTACTTGACTTTAGTTGGGGAAAGTAAAGGTGGTTGGTCGTTGTGTTGGCCACATGACACCCTGCTCGTTAACCGTTAGCCAAAGAAACAGATGACCTTAACATCATCTGCCCCATAAATTGCAAGTTCTGAAGGGGACACTTTACTTTACTATAATTGCAAACTAATCAAAATGGATTGTTATCAAGTTGTGTTGATGATTGTCTAACCCGTTATCTCAATTGTCCTGAGTTCATTTAACATACTGTACTAACTTAAGGGAGGCAACTCAAGGAGGCAAGGATGTTTATTCACAGGACATCACAAATACATTTTAACAGCATCTATCTTTAGCACAGTCTTTTCACATCGGTTCTCGACTTGGGCCGGAAATCGTTCTTCTCTCACAATGCCAACATCCTTCCTAGTCTAGTATCTAATGGTGCACACCTTCTGCTCTATCTTGGACGGTGGTGTGCATGGCAAGGTTATAACAATACTTACCAAAACTAATTTAAAAATTTTAATTTTTTAGATAATAGACCATACATCTTCTTAAGTAGCAGAGTTCATCCAGGGGAGAGTAATGCTAGCTGGATTATGAAAGGTAAGCTTTTAATTGTTCCCCTTTCAGTATTTAAGACACTGGCACATTCACATTTGATCTTAAATTAATATTAATAGTTTTTATTTAATTATTGAATGTAGAAGTGCAGTACATGATTCTTAGACAAATGAGATCAGTTCAATCAGAAGTAAAAGTAATACTATTTATTTATTTAAGGAACCATAGACTTTTTACTGAGTCGCAAGCCACAAGCTCAGAAAGTCAGAGAAATGTTTATTTTCAAAGTGGTGCCAATGTTGAATCCTGATGGTGTTATCAATGGCAAGTAAGTTCATCTTCTCTTATTGTCATTTTAAAGGCCAGTAAATTATTCTTTTGATAGTATCAATAACGGCAAGTTTCTCTTCTCATAATGTCATTAATGGTATATGAGCTTTTCTTCTTTTGTCCATTGAAATTTAATTCTTTCTTCCAGATCTGCATTTCATTGTCAGACTAAAACAAATCTTATTAATTTATGCAAATTGGCACATATTTACTTCAACTGATTGGCCAATGTGAATGACTTTGAAAACCTTGAAATTATTCTAGGCATTTTCAATTTACAACTTTTGTTCTCATTGTATCATTTGTGTTTCTCAAAGCCATCGCTCATCTCTGGTTGGGGAAGATCTGAATCGAAGGTGGGGGAATCCATGTTCTGTTCTGCATCCAACAATTTACCACACCAAAGGATTACTTCAGTATCTCAACATGATCAACAAATCACCACTGGTTGGTATATGAGTTTATAAGTTACAGTTGTGAAATTATTTTGTTCTTGAAAGGTCTACTACTTCAAGTGAGATGTGTGGATGAAAGACCAAAACCTTACAAGGGGGCTCTAGTTCATATCCTGATTAGAGCAGAGTTGTGCTGAGCGCCTAAAGGCAGCAGAGAAGCTTTTGCCCAGATTCTCCTTTCCCCACTGGTCCACAAAAAGATATGCTATATATAGGCAGTTTTAAAGAAAAGGTCATGGTGGCTTCTCTGTGATGTGGTATTAACTCTGGACTGTCATCATGATGTCCTGGGATCTGATACCTCCTGTTGTCATCCCCTGCCATCCTGCAGGAGATTTCGTCTATGATTTAATAATCTTTATTCCTCAATGTATATCTAAAAATTACTAGCCAATTCATTAACTTTAGCTATTGTTATTTGTTTGAAATTACTGTCAAAAGCTTTAAAGATAGTGAAGTGAACATCGGGCTACTATAAAAGATTTTTAAAAAAATTGTTTAATTTATTGTCTCATTTGCTCATCCAATAATTTTTTACTAAAACTTTTTTATTTAGAAGATTTTTAAGTTTCATTTCCTTCAATTTCTTCAGCCATATACATTATGATTCTTTCTACTGGGAATGATCCTTGGGATAATTTAACAACAAAAAGGTTTACATATTGCAAGACAAGCCTGAGCAGACTTGGCCATTAAATTAAACAGTTTTCTCTTTTTATTTTATCTTAAACTGACAGTTACTTGATGCCCTTTTTTTCTGTTGGGAAAAATCTATCTCAGTTCCCAAACATCCCCACAGACTGTCAGGGGAACCAAACACAAAGATTTTAGCTACAGTTTTTTTAATTAACTTCAACATGAAGCCAGTCTTATTCCTTAAAATGTAAAAGTATTTTAAGGAATTGATAGACTCTTTTTTTTTCTTCCAGGTCTACTGTGACTATCACGGGCACTCAAGACGTAAGAACATCTTCCTGTACGGTTGTAGTCCATATCAAAGCTGGATCCCCAACGACACACAAAATCCAGCAAGCCCCTGCAGTAAATTCATCGAGTCCTATTACAAGGTGAGTGTTGACCGTTATCTTTTCTATTACAAATGCTCTCTCTTCTAAAATTGTTTTGTTCTATGTGGATCCTAAGTTTATCTAGTTGTTTATGTTTATTATAGACTTAGGCTTTTGCTGTGAATATGTATATGTTTTCACTAGTTGAGAGTTATTTCTCTTGGCAAGAGTGCTAATATTGAAATATTAAGAGTGTGTTAAAAGATTAAAGCACACTTTGTATTCCGTCTGTAGTATACTTTTGTTGCAACTTTGTTTTGTTTTCTTCATTTTTTTATTCTGTTTTTTGTAATTTTCTATTCCCTTGCAGCAACTTCCACGTCTGTTGCATGCCAGCTGTCCATCGTTCTCACTGCAGAATTGCAGCTTTGTGGTGGAGAAGGTCAAGGAGAGCACAGCTCGTGTGGTGGTGTGGCGTGAGATTGGGGTGCTCAGATCCTACACTATGGAGTCCAGCTACTGTGGTTGTGACCAGGGCAAATACAAAGTAAAAAAAATCATTAACATCTAACTCTACCTTACTAAGCTGAACTAAATTGCAACCTATAATTGACACAAAAATGATTTCATTGATTATTAAAATTATAAAAAAACAGCTCATTTCTGTCAAGTTGTGTGATTGATTGAATTGTATTTTTTGTGATAATCAATTATTAGTTACAATGATTAATTAAGCTATGATGATTAATTGTAGCCTATTGTGAATTTTGAATACTTTAATTAATTAATCAAACTAGATTAATTTCTAGATTAAAAAAATAGGTAGTAATATTAATTTAACTGTCTTTGACTGAATAGTCCACTAATTCAGGTACTTTTTGTAATCCTTACAAAATCTAGTCCTTACTAGATAAATCTTCCATAGCATTTGATCTTCTGCTCTATGTTTACACTTAAGTTAAAAAAAATTGAGAAGCAGATAAGCCTATTTAGCTCATGCCATGATCTGTGACAATGAAACCCTAAACCAGTCCATTGTTATCATGTAAGTTATTAGCTTCACTTCAAAGCCCCCATTCTTTACTTTATGTAAAAAATACTTTTTCTTCAATTAATTTTTTAAATTTGATGAAATATCTGGTAATAAGGAAAGGAGATCGATAAGGTTATCATGGTTTGGTGCCGATGAATCCACTCAACCTGACATAGGTTGGGATAAAGTAAAGGCAGTTGGTCTTTGTCCTTGTTAACCATGGGCCACAGAAACAGGGGACCATTACATTATCTGCCCAATAGATTGCTAGGTTTGAAAGGGGAACTTATCATTGTAAACATCTTTTTGGTGAGGATTTTACTTTGTATACCACATATATATTTTTATATATATATAAATTTTATATATTTTATATACGCTGTTCTGTATTTTGAATTTTACATCTTCATAATGTGACTTTCCTCTTAGGATATGCACATTAATACTGATATGCTTGAGGAGATGGGACAAAAATTTTGTGAGACTCTAGCTCGGATATCACGACAGAGAGGACGACTTGACATATCGTCTATTACGACAGATTCACCTCTTGAACAGACAGTTGCAGAAGATTCAGTGTAAGTACATTTTTTTCAATTTTCTTTCCCCACCTCTTAAAAACAAAACTGCACACAAAAATCAGAATTGTCAAAGAGTTGGGACATATTTGATTTCTAGCTTAAAGGTAAATATTGAATAGAAAACAAATGGTACCCTCCTATGTGCTTTTCCAATTTTCACAATATTGCTGTAACTAAACTCTTTGTATTCAAAAAGGAAAAAAGGTTTTACATTATACATTTAAAATAGTTGTGATTTGTTTTGAGATTGATGTACATTACTGTTCAATTTGTTATTAAGCCTATCTAAACTTCTCAAATGTTGTATTTTTGGTTTTGTGGTCTTTGAATATTTTTCCTTTTCTTTCTTCAGAGATGATCCATCCTTCTCTGGTGCATGTAGAGACATTCCTTTAGAAAGCAGTTCCAAGAAAAAGTCTGATCCCTATGAGGACACTGACTCAGACGAAGTGTTTGATGAAGATGAAGAATTCAATGATGATGATGATGAAGCTGTTTAGCCCAAATTCTTGCAACATTCTTCAACAAACATCTCACAATTTTCAGAAAATTTTGAATATCATTTTAGAATTTCAAAGTTGTTTTTTTTTTTGCATCATTTTTAATTGCTGTGTAAGTCAGTTATGTATCTAATTTACTAGGAAGACAAATATGCAATTATTGAACTACATTTAATTTTATTCTTTATTAACTACTATTAATTTATATGAGTTTTTTTTTTTTTTTGTGTGTGAAATAATCTAATGAAAGATTTACTTTTGGACTATTACTGACTTCAACTCTATAGAGATTACATAAACACAATTTTAGCAGTCTTATAATACTTTATTTTAATGCTAGAAGTTATAGGTTTAAATTATCATTAATTTGTTAGCTGTGTCTAAAAGTTAACACACTTAACCAATACTTTGTATAACAGGTCATTATGTCTTTTAGATGTGACTTTATATCCAGAATATTGAAGAATCTCGCTCTGTATTGCTGTAAGCAATAGACATTAGTATCATTTATATACTGTAAATAAAGATACTATTAAACATATCTGTTCTTATATTTATAACATGTATGTAATATCATAAGTTGCAGCACTATATCAGTATTATTGAATCTACAAGAATACTGATTGTGATAATTTGAACAATTGATTTAAGTCTTTTGTATGTCCTAATTGAAATGTATTTTCTTAACAAATTTGCATTAAGCTCATTAAACCTGAGCTCAACAATTTAAATCTCAAAGAAGGGAAACAGGCTTTAAATTTTAGGGTTATTTATGAATGTTCCTTACATTATAATGTCTTTAGAATATTTATGTTTTATTATTTTTGATCTGCAATATTGTATCTAATGAATGTTGTCATAGTTTGATTTTTATTGGCTACCAAAGACAACTATACTGCACATTGAAATGACAGCATTAATCCAATTATATTCTGTAAACACCTACCTACAAGTGAAATATGCTGCCACTGCCATTCTTAAAAAAGACGTTTGACACTACAGTATTCCACAAGACAATGAACCCAGAGGCTGTGTTGTTCTTTGAGAATTAGTAACAATTAAAGTAAGAATGATTTGTACTTTGTTTTATTCCACTGGCACAAAATGAATACTGCCTTCCAATTTTAATACTGCCACTCCCCTAATTCAATGATTTGGATCTAGTCACTAAAAGTCTGTAGTAAGTAGCTGTATAACAAGTCAGAAGTACTAAAAGAATGTTCTGTAGCCTTTTTTTTACAGAAACTCTTGAAATTAAAATGCTATTTCTAAAAATGTTTTAGTTGTCTTTTTTAAACTACTGGTGAACATTGAAATATTTTTTGCTGCTGGTTTGACTTTCTGTGATCGTAAGTATAGTAATTAAGCTATGCCATCATGAACACAATTCTCCACCATGAAATGATTCATTGTGAACTTCAACCTTTTTGGACAACTGTCTACCTGGTAAAATGTTTATTTCTCCCATTTCCCAGTTGGATCCAGTTGAAACTTTGCATAATTATTCATTGTACTTGACAAGACATGAATGAAATTAAAAAAAAAGTAACCAATTACTTAATTGGTGATTACTTATTTTGTCTGATATCAGAATAAAGGGAATAACTGCTACTTAACAAGATGTATATATGGATTTAATCCCCTTATGTTTTGTCACATTTTTTTTCCCATTATAATTATACATAGTCAATGACAATACATGAATTAATCAATTAGTACTAATTAATTTTGTTTCATATAGCAGAAATATATTCATACATTCAAATTATTCATTTTGAAACTAAAAAAAATATATCTACTTTATTCATGGAAAAGTAACACATTAAAACAAGTAAATGTTTAAGTTCCAGAAGAGAACGAACCCAGAGGCTGTGTTGCTCTTGGAGAATTGAGTAACAATGCTTTTAAATTAAGAATCATGTTTGTGTTATTCATCTAGTGACAATTACATTCAGGATATTCCACAGAGATATTAGAAGCTTTCACTGTCTAATACTAAATAAACTGAACCATGATATCAACTTTAATTGTGTCTTTTTTTGTTCTAATTTTATGTTAGTATTGACAACACCAATTCAAGGACAAAATATTTGTAACTCGGTTGTTTATTAATATTTTTAATTATAAATCCTCCATGAATTAAAAAAAATGATTTTCCAGATGAGATGAGATAAATCAGATGAGATGAGATAAATTCTCCTCTCAGTTCTAGAATGTTTTCACATACAAAAACTTAATTCAAATACATCATTTTGCTAAAACATTTCAAGACACGATGTATTGCTCTTCTTCTATCACTGGAGGGACAAAAACTTTCCGGGGAATAAAATCTGTCATCTGCAAATCAGTTCCGGCAGGCAGAGTTGGTTTCATATTGTAACCCCGATCAGCCGCAGGCATGGCAAATGTTTGGATCAGCAGACGTATAACATCATCATTGAATTCCTTCACCTAATAAAGAATGAAAGCATAAAAAATTACTTAGACATAAACACAGATAGGAGGTGTGGTTAAGGACTTGGCTTTCGAACAACCTGAGGGTCCAGAGTTTGAATCCTGGTGAAGACTGGGATTTTTAATTTTAGGATTCTTAGGACGCCTGAGTCCACCCAGCTCTAAAGAGTATCTGACATCATTTGGGGAAAAGTAAAGGCGGTTGGTCCTTGTTCTTGCCACAATATATCTATACATATATAATTTTTTTTTTTCAAAAGAAAATAAATGAGCAAAAGTAAATATAGATATATACTAATTCAAACTAGATTCCATTGTTCCAAAATGACATAAATACTTAAAATACTGCTTAAAATGCCATTAATTAGATTATCTTTGTACAATAGGTTTAATTACTAAAGTAACTGTTAAAATATGGTACCTCACAATATTTGTACAACTTTACAAGACCATCAAACTTCATACCTTGCCATTCTCAACACTGTGATACAGGGGCATTTCCTCTGTGTGCCAGCAGGGGTTCAAGAGAGGATTGCCCTCATTATCCTTCCACAGTTCCAATGTGTTCAGTTGGTAGGCCAGGAAGGAGAACTTGTGACCATCAGACAGTATCAACTGACTTGCCAGTGGGTAGGTCATATCAACAATATGACTGAAGCCTAGGGAGACATAAAGTGTAGATATTGGTTATTTATTTCAACTTTTTTAAATGACTATATTAAGTCTATTGGTGAGACTAAGCATTTTTTCTTATGTGTTTAAATATAACAATAAGAAAATTTATTTTTATAAATATCTATGTTAGGGGCATAGCATAGCGTGAATAAGTGCGCAGCAGAACGAATGTGAAATAGTGTGAATGCGTATTGAGAGGGTTAGAGAAGATGGGATCCGAAAATGGAGTAATGTAATTAGAGTTATTATTGATATGTTAGTAATTGTGACTCAACATTAAAGTCTTTATAATCTATCATATATGAGTCTGGTATTGTATGATTAAAAGTCTCATCTGCTCGTAACAAGTGGCCCCTTGTAATACAGTCACACCTAAAGTGACTACTGGGAAGACATAGCCCCATATTGCACTATTGGGATAGAAATGGTGAGAAAAAAAAGCCACGGACAGCAAAAAAGCAAAGACCTCAGCTCTGGAAGAAAAGCAAGCTAAATGCAAAATGACTGGTCTCTCTACTACTAAAACAAATATGTCAAATTTTACCAGCATCCTACAAGGACAGGAATATTAGAATAGGACTTAACAATCACATGAAAATAAGCTTCCAGGAATAAATCATAGTTCTAAAACTGGGGAGCCTAATGAATGCAGTGTCACCATAACTTAAACACACTGTACTAAATAATATCTCACTGACCTTGACCAAGTATTTATTAAGTCAATACTAAACTAAAGTTCTATTACCTTGATAACATGCTTGTGCTGTCAACCAACTGAAGACACTTGTGATGCCAAATGCCAGCCGACAGTCTTTGCCTACTTTTGGACCAAGCTTCTTCTCAATGCTCTCTGTATCAAGAGTAGAGAGCAGCCCTACCAAACCAAATTCACAAGGATCACCCAACCTGTGACCTGAAAATAAAATACAACCAGATGTTTACAACATACTTGTGAAAGAGAGATTTGTTTCAGACAAATCAATTACACAAATATAATGACTTCAGAACAGAACAAAATTAAAAAAGAAGAATCATTAATTACAATACAAAGTAGAAGGCGAAAATTACCTGCTAGAATATTCTTGGGTTTTTTCTTTGTCAAAGGCTTTTCTTGTCCGTATGTTGTATACCTGTATGGAAGTTTAGGAGCAGCGTGGCTGGTCGTCAAGTAAGCATCTCTTGGAACAAACTGCAGACAAGATAGTGCTACAGTGTTAAGGTTATAATGAAATAATATTATTAACAAAAGCGCCTTAAAAAAAAATTCTTGATCTTAAGCTAGTAGTGCAGTAAGACTTATTCTCTGGTAATTTTTGTAATCGCTTTTTATATTTTATGATATATTTTTTTTAAATAATAGGAAGTTCAGTATAACGTGATTCCTAAGGTTATGCCTGTTAATTTTAGAAACTTCAACTAGTAGAATGTTGTTCCAATTTTTCATCTATTGTTATTGTACAGTAGCTAGGATGAGGTTGTCAATTGTAGTGAAACTGAATTTCTTTTTGATTGGATCAATTAAAATTATAAATCTTATTATCATTCAACATGTGTTATAAATTTAATATTAGCCTACCTCTGATAATGGTAAATGGCTTTTAAGCATAGCATCAAACTGACTCTGAAATGCCATATGTTGATCTTGGACTATATCATATTTTGTAACGTCAGGATCGTGAACATAGATTCTCTTTTTCCTCTCAAATCCATGTCTACTCCAGAGAGCTCGAACTAATACTTTCTCATCAAACTGGGAGGTTTTTAAATATACCATTTGGTTTCCTAATTTTGCGATTAAGAAATCCGATAGTGAACGAAACAACAATTGGCACTGGTACTTTTTATCTTCTAATGTTAGGTTCACTGGTCGAATTTCATGCTGCAAAAAAATATGGTCACTTATATGTTGTTTCAACTCAGACATTAAGGTGTCAATATTATTGACAGTGAAGTTCTTTAGTACATTAGGCTGAAAATCTTTCCAGGGCAGCAACAAAGTTTTTGTAATATATTCTCTAAATTGTAAAGTAGCTGGATGTTCGTTGACGGCTGAGATATCCATTACCGTTGCTGACGCTTGATTCAGTTCTTGAATTCTCTCATCAAAGTTGTGCACACACCAGTCTCTTTTGACTGGAACTAACATTGACATATTTTCATTTTTTAAGAGAGCGTTTAAACGTTCCTGAATACTAGAAATTCCTAAAAAGTTATCTTTTAATTCCTGCCACTGCCATGCATACTTGTGATCCATCTTACCCCATGTACCCGCAGGATATTTCGGCTTAATGGGTGGATAGGCAACAGGTTCCAGTGGTTCTAGATCTTGCAAGGTATTTTGCTTTAAAGAAGAGCTTAAATATCTCTTCAAGATATGCAAATATCTTGCAGTTTGGGGTGTGTTCTTTACTAACAACGAAGACATTTTTGTATAAAATAAATAGTACAGTACTAAAGTTTAACTAGGCTACTATTAAATCTAGATAATAGTAGATATCTAGTAATCTAGTCAGTAGATCTACTACGTAACTAGAATCTAGATCTGCGTCAGTCTTATCAACTGTTTGATTGAATCTTTCAGACTTCACAAAAGTTGAGACCTGAGTTAAGTTAGTAGACTCGGTAGAGTAGAGGTACCGGTAACCGAGTACTCAAGAACTCTGTAACACTAGTAACAGTCTCAGTCTCACTCTCTGAGTCTGAAAAAAAAAGTCTGTTGTCAGTGTTGTACTGCAACTTCAAGTGACAAGCAAGTGCAACTTGCAAGTGTCCTCGCAGTAGGAAGCCGTGAATCACAAATTAGATGATCTTAAATGTGTATAGATCTAGTCCAGATCTACAGCTAACTCATCCTTCAATATGTAGACTTCAAGTCTAGATCAATAGATTAGATTTCTGGATCTAGATCTAGATTCTAGAGCTAAAGTTGATTTATGCCATGTTGTGAATAGACTATATTTGATCTTTTTTTCACCCTTGACTTGAATATAGGTCATTGCTAATAGGCTGCCAACTCTATTTAGATCTTTTCTAAATTAGAATTACTGGAACAGATGGAATCAGCTTTAAAATAGAAAAAAAAAAACACAACTCTTTCAATGTTGAACAGATTTATAAATTATCAAATATTAAGTGATTCACAATCAATAGAATAAATATTGCTTCAACTATTGACCTAAGTATTTAAAGATTTGTAATTTAAAAGAAAAATCTTATACGATAAAAATATGTTATATTGGTAATGAAGTACTGACTCTAAATGTTTTGAACAAAATTATACAGGTCGGTGATGTTATGGATCCCGAGGCACTCAAAAAGTAAAAGTGGTCTAATAGATCTAGATCTATGTAGAAGAGTAGAAATCTATATTTTTAGTCTAGATAGTCTAAGATAGTAGTAGAATAAGTAGATCTAGTGGGCTTTGTCAAGATTTAGTTCTATCCTAGGTTAATAATTGGATCTAGAATCTAGTCTAGTGTCTTAGTCTACACTAAAGTCTATTAAAGTTTCATAGTTTGTCTTAGAAAGTCTAAAATAAAAAATGTTTAAAAGTAAATCTAAACTGTCTAAGATTGGTCTTAGTCTTAGTCTAAGACTAAGTCTTTCTAAACTTTCTTCTAACTAGGGTTAGGTAATGACGGTCTTAAAGTTAAAGACTAAAGTCTTAGTTGTAATGACTATACTATAATAAATAATACCATGTAGTTGATGTAGATGTATAGTATATCAAATTAGATTTTCTTTTCGTCGTCTGCGTTTGTCTTCGGCGGCAGATTTTCTATTGGTCTCAAATGTGTATCCCGCTGCCTTCGTGAGGGACATCCAGCTGTCTCGTTCCGACGCCGCATGCAGCCAGGTGCTCTCTTCTATGTCAGCCAAGGAAAGTTGACGCCTAAGCTGGTCTTTGAAGCGTTTCTGTGGGGCGCCTCTGTTACGTCGACCACCTTTTAGCTCACCAAAAAAGACTGCCTTTGGCATACGTTCGTCTCCCATACGGGATACGTGCCCTGCCCAGCGTAGCTGTCGGACCATAAGAAGTCCACTATACTGTCCATACCGACCACCTGCGGACAATGGTTTTGCTTGCCCTGGATGTGGCAAAATATGTAGGTCACAGCTGGGACTGCACAGCCACGGGAAACACTGTATTCCTTACTAATCTTTGGATTCGAAGTCAAGCCTATTAGATATCAAATTATCAACTCAACTACTAACTCTACTTCCTATATTAAAATAGACTTATTTAAATTACAGATAGTTCACATACTCATGAGATAGTACTATGAACTATAACTACTAATAGTACTATACTATGAGTATGACTATGATTACTATACACCATACTATAATACTCTATAGTAACTATACTTCTATAGCTATCTTAAGTGACTTAAGTACTCTACACTCTACTCTACTGTATGTAACTATACTAGAGTCTAGACTGACTACTAGACTCTTTACGTAGCTCTATAATTTTATAAAACCAAAATAGATCTAGACTCTAGCTTCTAGAGTCCTCTAGACTCTGATGTAGAGTCGAAGCATGGTTGAGAAGCCCAGAAGCTAAGTGCCCTTGAACTTTGCTTGGCTTGCCTACTTAAAAGGTGGCTTGAGGCTCGACACCGACTCAAGCAGAGTTGTGTTTACTGAGTGCCTAAAGGCAGCATGGAAAACCAACTCCTAGATACCCTCTTCCCCCACTGGTCCACAAATGAGATTGGACCAAAGCTCTCTGAGCATGCTATAAGCATGAAAGTAGCACTATATAAAAGCTATAGTAATAATAATTAATCATAATCGTACTAATCATACTCATTTAAATTTAATGATAGATATAATATATATAGGATAAAACCATTTTTGCTTCAAGATACTATTCTCCATGTTCAATTCCTAATGCCTTATATCTCTTAGATACTTTTTTATTATTTAATACTTTTTTATTATTTAGTACTATTTTATTATTTAATAGTATAATATAGATCTAGTTAAATATGAAAAAAATTAATTAAATACAAATTCACATATTATTGAATATTGAAAACTCATTTCAGTTTTCAGAAATTGTTATGTCAATTAACTACTTATAAATACAATGAAGTGATGGGACACTAGATGGTAATATGGATGATACAGAAGGACCCATCAAATGGAGGAAATTGGAATCTCAGAATATTGTACATAGACTTTTTGAAAGAGAAACTCAACTTGGTAGAAAAGGCTTATGCTTCGTGCAAGCTCGCCAGTTTTATTTACACATTGTCCCCAATCTCAGCATCCTTAATGTCGAAAAGCCACCTTGCTATCTGCGTAAATTTTCACCTGATGGAAGGTAATGAAATCGATTTTTTTTTTTTTTGCTTTCTGCTTTTGTGATAGCAATATTTCCTTATAAGGGTCAAATATAAAAAGTAAAGCCATTGCATTTAATGAAATTCTATAATTACTCAATTCATTCTTTGACTTATTTTTTTTATTTCAGATTTTTCATTGCAATCTCATATGATCAAACATCATTAGAAGTATATGACTTTAAAGGGAGTGAAGCAGCTGGAAATCTCTATAAAAATATTAAAGGGGACATAATTCCTGGATCTGCCAATAGCGAGGAGGAATCAACAAACATTAGGGGGGAAATATTTTCTCAATTCTTGCAGAGGCGGCATGTGGTCAGAGTCACCGCTGGAGAAGAGGTGCTCAATCGAGAGTGCAGCTTGTTTACTGATGACAGTCAGTATGTCATCATAGGCTCGTGTCATCAGCTTCCAGAAGAAAGTAGCTCTCGGTTCTATGATGTCTATAGAAATAATGAATGCATAACACCTAATTATAGACTAATACCAGAGGATTACACATTATATATTATCCAGTTAAAAACAGGTGCAGAGTTTTATTGTTTTGTGGTTGTTACTTCAACTGATGTAAATATTTTGTTAAAGCATACTCACTCCTTCAGTTTGTCTGTGTGTTAACAAATCTGGTATAAATTTTTCAGTCTTCCCTTTCTCTGATCAAGTTTGCACAATTATTCAATGTCGAGGATAAAACATGAATGAATAAATAAAATTAATTAATTAATTTTGTTTTAAGTAGAGAAAGGAAATTAAACCATGCAATATTGAGATATATAACTGTTATTCTGATATCTCAGCTTTGCTTTTAACAATTTATTTTGAATACTTTGTTTGTTTTCTTTGAGAATCAATTTTTATAAATTCTGATGACAAAACTAAGTGTAAATATTTTTCATTTAGTCTTGAATGTTCAGATAAAAAAAAAATATCCATGCTTTGAAGAGCTCATAAAAATTAGTTTTTTCGGCACATAATATCAAAATCATCATTTTTAGGTAATCAGCTTGAGATATAATATTCTAAAAATATATTTAACAAAATCACATGATATTTGACCCAAAGAAATAAAATGCAAATAATCAGTTGAATAATTATGTTGAATTTGATGGATACAGACCACTAACTTATTTTCTGACCTCTTCACTGTGCTTCTTCTACAGTGTAATGGGACATACCAATAATGATAATTTAAACATTTAATTGATTTACAAGTCTCTGGTGGGACCGATTTAAATTTGTATATATGCTCCTTACAGAAATCGGATGATACTTGATTATGTTCTGTCTTTTCATTCTTATATTAAAAAAAATCAAATTATTATTTTATATATGGGGGCACACTGACTGAGTGGCTTACAAACCAGGAGTCCTAGATTTGAATCTCAGTGACACCTCTGAGTCCACCCAACCCTAATGGGTACCTGACTTAAATTGAGAAAAGTAAAGGGGCTTGGTCATTGTGCTGGCCATGACACCCTGCTTGTAAACCGTTGGCCACAGAAACAGATGACCTTAACATCATTTATCCTGTAGATCGCAAGGTCTGAAAGGGGAACTTTACTATTTTTATTAAATTATTTATTTTTATTGCTTTTAATTGTGCATCTTTTATATTTACAGCATGCTCAGTGCACTATGATCCAATCTTTTTTTTGTGTGGTCTGGTTAGGAAGCGGATATCTGGGAGCTCACTTGTTAAGAATATTCTAATAAAAAAACATTTTGTGTATACTTAAATAATATTTTATGTAGCTGTAATTTACGTTTCTATTTTTATTTCCCCAGGTATGGTGTGTGATAGGAGACGTTTCCGCCTCGATAAAATTTACTTGTCCCACAACCAGGGCATCTGTCTGTATGGAAATATTTTAACTGTACTGTCTGTCCAGCAGCAGGTTATCCATGTCTTTCATATCTCGTCCCAGGGGACCTTTATTCCTGTGAGGACCATTGGTCGCTTTTGTTATGATGACGATGAAATATTCTATCGTCAAACCTCGAATCAACCTGCTCGTGCTTTAAACAGACCTTATACAGACAAGGTAATCGATCCTGTAACATAAACCATATGGTCTTAAAAATCATTTAGTGTTCTAAGGGATTTACTTTTAATTAGCTTATTTTCTAATGTTGTGAATCTTTTATTTGTAATGTCTCTTTGTTTTCCTTCCTGGTGATAGTGCTTGAATGCACTGAAGCATCGTCTCTTGGTGTATTTGTACAAGGCAGCCTGCAATGGTCATATTGACCAGGGCGTACGATCATTCCACTGGGCCATGGATGATCTGATGCATTTACGCATGGGCAAACTGCAGCTCTTGGATGAGGAGCATCTGCTGATCAAGTACGCCATAGAGGAAGTGGTGACCTTTAGGAATGGTGACCCATGCAACATGCCCTCGTTGTTTGTTGTGTACAACATGAACACCACCGAGGTACTGTGCCACTTTACAATCTTTTAGAATAGAGTGGAAGAAATAAATGATCTATTTTCATAGCATTGTTAGTGTGGTTCTGGCTTTAACTGGGGATAACAGCTTTAGATATACAACTTGATCAAACACATCAGTTGAAGTGTTTACTTTGGCATAGAAAATAATTTCCCCTTGAAATGTGTTTATAAGAAAATGATTTCTCAGGCAATGCCCCTTAGCTGTCTGATAAGACTAGTAAAGTAAAGTAAAGTTCCCCTTTCAGACCTAGTGGTCTATAGGGCAGATGATGTAAAGGTCATCTGATTCTGTGGCCCACGGTTAACGAGGGTGTCATGTGGCCAGCACAACGACCAACCGCCTTTACTTTTCCCCAACTAATGTCAGGTACCCATTAGAGCTGGGTGGACTCGAGGGCGCCCGAAAATTCCGAAATAAAAATCCCAGTCTTCACCAGGATTTGAACCCGGGACCTCCAGTACGGAAGCCAAGCGCTTTACCGCTCAGCCACCGCGCCCTCTCTGATAAGACTAAGACTGCTTTATTGATCCTTATGGAAATTTGTTGTAATAACAAGGAGCCTTTTCTCATTTAAAAACAAGACTGATATTGAAGGACCATATATATTTGTGTCAAACATAAACCACTACTATAAGTCATTTTCACTACAGAGGCGCTGACGGTTAAAGCGTTTGGCTTCTGAACCGGGGAATCCTGGGTTCAAATCCTGGTGAAGAATAGGCACCGGACTTATAAATTCGGGATATTCGCCTCTGAGTCCACCCAGCTCTAATGGGTACCTTACATTAGTTGGGGAAAATTAAAGGTGGTTGGTTATTTTGCTGGCCACATTAGACCCTTGTAAACCGTAGGCCACAGAAACAGCTGACCTTTACATCATCTGCCCTACAGATCATAATGTCAAAAAGGGGAACTTAATTTACATAATATGAATCTTTCTAGAAAGTTCTAAATCATTTCAGAATTGAAAATGAATGTATTGCCATAATAAAATAAGTATCTAACCTTTAAACAAAATACTTTTTTTTATCATTTTATTGACTTGTATGGTTGACAGGTCTTAGGTGTCTATGAGCACACATCTGCTGAGCTTCTGGAGTTAATGGAAAATTTCCAGGATCACTTTCGGAATTCTTGGCTGCATCTTCAGCCTCAGTTTCCATCCTCACCATCATCATCGGAACACGCTCGTCGCGTACAGAACATGTTTAAGTGGACCTTGATTGTGGCCAAAAATGGCGGGAAAAGAGAGGCCATATCTCGTATGCTCACTCAGTTACCAATCAGTGCTCAGTCCTACAGTTGCTCCCCTTACCTAGATAATAACTTGTTCAGCTATGACGACAAATGGGTGTCACAGCTTGAGCGTCCAAAGACATGTGGTGACCATCCCATCAGGTGAGCAATGTTTTTTAATTTATTCACCTTAGCATTACCACAATTTTATTGTATACTTTTCTTTGAAGTAAAGCATGATTTGCAATTTGTTTTCCTGGTACCTCTTCCCTTTTCTTCATCTCTCTACGCACAAAGTATGTCTCTTTCAACATAAGTAGTCCCTACAATTACTAGTTTGACTTGATGCCTACAAGACAGGGAGTAACGCATGTTGAGAATTGCTGATTGAGTTTGACAGTTGAATATGTTCATGAGTTTACTGGGTAGGGACCTAACCAAAAAAAGCTATTGATCTTTTTATTTCGGTATTCTTTGTTCCAGTCCAGTGTCTTGAAAGCTTAATTGATGCTCTTGTATCTTCACCTTTACCTTTATATTATTACATTTAAATATAAACTTCTTTAAAGGGATTTAGTTTTTAGCAAATGTTTAGAGATGCTTTGCATTAAAAATAAATTACTACTTTTTAAAACATAAATTCCAGTTATATTTGAATATAGGCTAAGTATTTTCTGAACTTTTTGAGCATTGGTTTTAGTCATTTTTATTTTTGAAAACAATATTTTTTAATATTTGGTTCACATGATGTTTCTTTTGCAATCTCCTGTTTATTTAGACAGTCTTTAGTAGTGTTATAAGTCATGAAGTCTTTTCAACTTTTTTAAGTTTAAACTTTTTATTTAATGGTACTTCTAATAGTGCTATGGTGTATCCACAGCTGTGAAACTAAGATGTTATTGTAGCTTTTGAATAGTTTTGGTAGTTGACGTTGGTATAAATATGCAGTTTTCACAAATAATGTATCCATTCTCGATCCATTCTTTCTATTTATTTGTATAGCCTTTTTCTTGCAAATAGATCTTATATATCTGTAAAGATTTTTATAGAATTTAATTGACTCTGTTCTAAATTCATCATTCAGCTTAGATTACTGTATTCTCCATGTCAAGATTTCATTTGGGTAGAAACTGAGTTCTCTGCCCTTGTCCATCTTCAGTGATCTCCCCTTCACTGCTTGACTCTGTTATGTGGTACCAGGAAATGAAGTTCAAAGTCGTGAAGAGTAACAAGTTGACAAAACTCAGTCAAAGACTCTGAGCTCTACTGATTGCTTCTCTCCCCTTTACCACCAACTGATTATTGTTTTCGTATGTTTTTTTGTTTTAAATCAATTTTTTTCCCTCTTGCTTTTAAGCTGTGGTAGTTTTTGTTCAATAAACAGCTAATCCAAGTTTTTTTCAACAGATTTATCTTTCCTTTATTTGTGATCTCTTAAATTAAAATCAACATCTAAGTTCTGTACCACAAAGAAAATTTTTAAATGGCAATATCATTAAAAAAAAACATAATAATATGAAGTATATTTACAATCTTGTATCATTTTGTGTATATAAATAATACATGCCATCCAAGCACAAAATAAATCAACATGTTCAAACAACTAGGTTCAAAGCTCTAGAAACATATTGAATGTAAAGCCATTATTGTACAGAAAACCAGATCATCGTCATGTTCATCATACATAGATAATTGATTTAAATGCTGGGTATATCTGAGTGGAAGTTTCCATATCTTCTTGATTTTAGACTATGTTATTGTGCATATAATTTTTTTTATGTCAGTAACTGTGCATTGATATATTGTCCTAGCTTACTCAAAATGCTATGAAATGCTTTTACTTCAGACTTCTGTCTTAATTTAGCATGACAAAACTGTTTTTTTCTTCTGGAAGGTATACAATATGTAACCGGCTGATATTAATTCTGTGCACAGAATATGTCAGAATTCCTGCAATCTATGGATTGGCTTCCATTTTATGAAAGTCTCCTATTGAAGCTAGAAAAAAAAAATTTTTGATGCCAGTTTTACTCGCTGTGCTATTTGGTCTTCATGATCTAGAAAGTGGAAAAGAAGCATGCACCTAGAAGCTTGCACCTTTATCATATTAAGCTGTTCCCTGGAGTTCTTCTCTGACCATGATGCATTTTGAGATCAGTTGGTAGCCCTTATAATACTGTGATACTTTCACATTTTTCTCACATGATACTAGTCAGTTGTCAGTTCATAGGACAAGTCAGTTATCAGTTCGTAGTTAAAGTCAGTTTTTAGTTCACAGGGCAAGTAAGTTGTCAGTTAATACGACAAGTCAGTTGTCAATTCATAGAACAAAGGGCAAGTCAGTTGTCAGTTCATAGGACAAGGCATTTGTGAGGACATTGATAATAGTAATTAAACTATGTAACTCCACCAATTTTTATTCATACATACATTAATTTGAATTCTGTTTCTCTATAACCTGTATTATGTAACCCAAAATGAAGAAAAAGTCAGTTGTTTGAACACTCATAATAGTACTCTTACTGTATTTTTGACTTCACCCATTTTTAATCCATTCATACAATAATTTAATTTTTTTTCACTATGACATAAATTATTTGACTTCAATACACATTTTTAAATGAGTACACTGTAACATATTTAACTATATTTAAATTACCAATCCATCATTTTGTAATAGCTTGTCAAATGTTTCACAGTAAACTGGTGTTTACAAAAAGATGTTTTAAATAAATATTTGTAAAAAAAAAATATAAATAACACGTAACATGCTGTACACATATCTAGCCATTGGCTAAGTGAATAAAAATCTAGGTCCAGTCTAGTAGTAGAATAGACACAAATAACAACATCCTTTTCACATGTTCTCAACTACTAAGAGACTTAATTGTATTGATACTTGATATAATTGTGCTATATTCTCTATAAATATTTGGCACTGTGCATACTTAGACAGTTATCTAGATCTATGTGTCATTCAATGATGTTGGTGAAGAAGAGTTTATAAGTGCTACACTAATTGATCCTGAAGAATCTCTAAAGCTAGATCACTTGATTTTTTTCATTTTGTTCACAATCATTAATCAGCTTTTGAAATGATCATACTTTTTGTTTTTCTATGATGTTGTGGTCTTGATATTTCTTCAAAGTTTAAGCAAACTGTTCCTATCAGCTAATTAGCCTTGGAATTTCTTTAATTTGCACCTTATTAATTAGAGTTGTCTTCTCTTCTGAATTGAAATGTGATTTTTTTTTTAATGTTACTAGATAACTGGTTTTCTTTTTTTTTTTTTTCTGTTAGTTACAAGTTGACATTAAAATAAAAAATAGACAAATAATTAAATGGAAACAAAAATGCAATAGAATATAACTGCCAACTGCAAGCCATAAATAACATTAGTGTGAAAGAATGTTTGAACAAAACTTACAAAAACATGTACAGTTGGCATGGTCTTTACACCACAGAAATTCTTATCACATCAGCAACCATAATGGTCAGTCATTTCATTTAACACACAAGACAGAAATATAATAGTGTAGTGCTAACATAAAATGTGGTCCCCTGTTATTCAAACACTCCATCATTGAGCGTGTGAGGTACAAATACATCAAATTTTGTTTTAAATGCAATTTACAACGATCATGATCAGAATTAGATATTTTGAAAGTCTCATGCATTCATGGCATTTAGTTTCTTTATCAAACTCTTCAAGAAGTTTGCTGACAGTCTGAAGCTAAATAAAAATTTTAGTTGGAAAAAAATTAAATTGATTTGAAAAAAAAAAAAAAAAAAGCAATGATAATAAAATATAAAAATAATAATGATGCTAGCATTTATAACTGTAAAAGTAAGGTTCCCCTTTCAGACCTTGTGATGTATAGGGCAGATGATGATAAGGTCATCTGTTTCTGTGCAAACGGTTAGCAAGCAGGGTGTTATGTAGCCACCATTTCGACTAACTGCCTTTGCTTTCCCCAACTAAAGTCAAGTACCCATTAGATTTGGGTGGACTCAGGAAAAAAAAAAATCCAGAAATTCAAAACCACAGTCTTCACTAAGATCCGTACCAGGACCCCAGGTTCAGAATTCACAACCTAACCCCAATTATATTTAAAATATATATATCTTTATTATACTAATCCTTATTCTCGTAACTTGACTATAGTTTTATAAAGCTAGTGGCCAACGCTGAGATTTTGTTTGACATTGTATTTTTAATGTTAATTGAAAATAGACCCTGAGTTACATAAAAAAAAAGTAAAAGCTGTCACCAACTTTTAAAAAAATTCTTGCAATTAAAATGTAGATAAAAAAAATAGCAACATAGATTTCAACTTATTGAAAATAAAAATACAAATAATACATTCCTAGACATTTTCCACTTAGGTATAAAAAAAAAAGTTATCCAAAATGTCATCTCTATCATTTGATCAGAAAAAAAGTTGACACAGAAGATAAAAAAGTAAATTCAAATTTAAATCTATCATTGAGGCTTTTTAATATTTCTTTCATACAAATTTTTTCTGTCAACAGATTTTTTACAAGGAATTCTGGGATGTTGAGATTTAAAATCAATACTGGCCCACCCGAACGGCAAATAGCACCAAACAATCGACGCCTCGTTGCTTTTGTCTGTCACCCAACAGAACCTTTCATAATCAGCGTCCAGCGGACAGCCGCTGACTATAAAGTCAACTTTCACATCCGTAAATGTCCAGTATAGTTGAGAAAGAAAAACAAAAGAAAATTCATGAGCTCTGCCCAGGTATGGCACATGTTGAGATCTGCTCAGGAAGTTCTGGGTCTGGTTCGAAATGAAAACATTGGTTTTGCTACGTAGTTGATCATGATCGGAAAAACAGTATAATTCAAACTACATTAATGAATTCATCCACAGTTGGTGAAGGCTCTCAGGGTTTCATTGTGTCATTTCTGCCTCAATTTTGTACAGACATAAAAAGGCAGTTTCAACCTTTAACTTCCAAAAAAAATTATTTCAATTTTTAACATTACTTGCTGACATTTTCCTGGTCTTTCATACAAAGCAAAAAAAAAAAATTAAAAAATTTTGAGGAAGTCACTGTGCTATTAGCTAACAAACGTTGTACAGCAATATGAATGAACTATTGCATTTCAAGATGTATTTTTGTTGGTTTGTAAGTGACTTGCTTTTAAATATACCTGTTTATAATGTACATACAAATTAAAAGAGAATTATAATAAATAATTGACTTGAGTTCTGACATTTTGTTTTAAAATTGCTGTATTCAGAAGTGTGCATTTTCACTGTTTTTGAATTCTCTTTTTCTTGTATTTCTCTTACATTTTTCTTACATTAGAACACAATTGGTTGGAGCCTTGACTCTGCGACTCTTATATAGGCCAGTGTCTCTCTTTAACCTAGTTTATGTTCTTACTCCAATGACAAAACTGTTAAGTAATGTTGACTGCTAAGATAAACAAAGACCACGCAATGTGACAAGGCCAATGGGCTTAACTGAGATTGTCTTAGACTTTTGGACACTTTTGTATCTCGAAGGAGGGAGATGTGGTAGCCAGCTTCTAATGGACACGTCATTTCCTGTTGACATCAAGAAGCACAAAATAGGGCAATGTATGAAAATCAGTTCCCATTATTTCCCCCTCGTCTTTTTGTGTCCGTTCTTAACTAGCCGGCGTAGAGAAACTACCTGGCATGATGGGTTAATTGTCGTCTTCAATGCCAGATTTTCAGCAACTGAAGTTTAAATAGTTTATTAAAACGTTGATAGAAGTTAATAAGCTCGCCAAATAAACTAGTCTGGCTGAAAATTCCTGGGCAGATCCGGAATTCCTGACTGCGTCGCTTGTGTCATTGTGAATGTCTCTGTCTTTGAGAACTTTTCCACCTGTCTCATCAACTTTGTCCGTGGCAGATGTACCTGCGAACAAAAAAATACAGGTACATTAAATGTTCTCGGATCGGAGATTTTTTTTTTATAGAGGGTTCATAGCGGTACAAGCATGGGCTATAGCTGATCGATTCTCAAAGTCTGAGATGGTACAACTTGATCTATTCACTGATGTGATGGGACAACCTGACCAGTTTGAGGCTAAAATGATACAATTTGAAACTGTCGGTAGAGTTTATCTGAAGGCTCTTGAAGCCAGTAAAAAGAATCCATTCACCAGTTTGTTCTGTTTGGAAGATATCCAAGTTGGTGTCTATGTACCATACCACTAGTTCCAGTGGTTTTGGACGCACGGATTAGAGAGGTGGTCGAAGGCCGAGCACATCGGGGACCCCGCCATTTTCCTTCGTTTTATTACGCTAACCTTGCAGGACTCGCCACTAGTGAAACGGTCTCTTGAGGAACGACATGTGAATTGTGGATAAGGTTGTAATGGCTCCAAGACTATTGCTTTGCTACCCTTTCGGCCTAATCGTTTCCTCTTACGACTGTAAGTAGGCGCCACTGTGAGGCAGTATAGCGTAGCCAGGGGTCAGAGGTGTAGTGAGGGGGTCGGGCACGATGTTCCGGGCGCCACCCTCAGGGGAGTGTCACACGCAGCCTATATTTCTATGCGATGTTCATGGGAAATGGGATGGGGACGCCAATGAAAGTAATTTTCCCCGGGCGCACGTTTTGCTCACGACGCTCCTGCCCTGGGTGCAACCGATTTGCAATTGCCAGGTAGAGTTGAGCCATAGGCTCTTGAAACTCTAGTGCTTCCTTTCACCGGCCTGATTGAACATAGCGTTCTGTCTGAAAGAGGGCGGGCACGACATGGCCTAAATTGTGCCGATGTGCCTAAAACCAAAACCAAACCAAACCTGAAAGAGGGTCTTACAAGTGTTAGTATTTTCCAGCGTCACGCTCACTCTGGACTCATGGACTACAGACGCGCCCGAAGGCCGAGAACCACTGCCATTTTCCTTTTTATACACCAGGTTAACCGTGCAGGACTCGCCATTTCTGAAATGGTTCCTTGCGGAACGGTGCCTGGACAGTTAACAAGGTCGTGGGAACCCTTTTACAACTATGCACGTTGCATCTGTAATACTCTCGCACCCCTTAGGGCCCTCTCACGAGAGTCCTGTTTCACTACCCGTTTGGTCTAATCTTACGACCGTTTCCACTATAAGACAGGGTATCAAGCCCGGGTGTGGTACAACCAGATCTTTTTGTGTTGCCTACTTCGAATTTGCTTCAAATTTTATTCTTCACTTTTTTTTCGAGGGGGAGGTGTGTGGAGGGAACTCCCCCCCCCCTTGTAGCCTATACATGTTCTAGCTGCAATGCTATGTCACGTGTATACGTTCCGGCTGTATACTTTGCGGATGAACGATACAGATTGACAAACTCGTAGAAAAAAGCGCAGGATGGAAGAAACGACTTTTTTTTTGAGGGGGAGGTTTGTGGAGGGAACTCCCCCCCCCCCATTTATAGCCTATACATGTTCTAGCTGCAATGCCATTTCACGTGTATACGTTCCGGCTGCATACTTTCCGACTGTATACTTTCCGGCTGAACGATACAGATTGCCGAACTCGAAGAGAGAGAAAAACGCAGGATGGAAGAAACTAGGAAGAAATATAATAAGTGTCCAAGAAACGGACTCAAAAGCAAGCCTTAGAAAAGACCCAAAAGGAATAAAACAGAATGAATGGAAGCTGTGAACAAAACTGTTCTAGTGACCCAACATTCTGAACAGAGTACTTGACAAGCTGAAAAAACGTTTTCAAACTCAATCCTCTTTTAATTGGTTATTAACCGCTTGACCTTCTATGTTCAGGAAATTGTTCCAAATGAAATAGTGGAGTCTCGTGTAAAAAGTTCAGAGATAAATAGATTGACATAAATCCCAGACTTTGACCATTCCTCGGACTAGGGCTAGTCTCCTGCTTTTAAAATATTCATCCGACGTATCAAAAAAAAAAAATGTCGAAAAAAAAATAGACCATGCTCACACTATATTTAACTCTTCGGGCTTGACCCCATATTAATAAAGGCCTTGGGGGAGAGGAATTAATGCCGGCTATTTCATTACCATTCCTGTGTTTAGCGAGGGAATTTTTTTTATAGCTGTTGTAGAGTATCAGACTGGGGTAGACAAAATACTGTTGATGAGAGAGAGAGTATGTCTGTGGGAAGGGGAGAAGCTTACTGATTAGCACCTTATTGATCGCTGGAATATGTATCTACATGTCCAAGTACAGTCTGGTGGTAAATAGTCCAGGGATACATTTTCAGTAGGACTAATAGTACATGGAAATTACGCGTCTGTTTTTTTTTTTTCTTGACTAGTGCTGCCACCTATTCCCCGAAATGCCGCCATCTTTTCGACAGAACTGCTATCTAGTAGGCCTATCTCTATCGAAACATTGTAAATCATATGACTAAGTTACCGTGTGTTTAAAAAAATGAAGGCAACTGTCATAATTGGATTTACATTGGGCAGATGAATAATAACCTAAACGTCACCCTGGGGTTGTTAAACCTCTCTTGATATCTATACACATGAAAGGCGTAGGACGTAATTATCTTTTTTATTTTTTGGAAGTAACGTCTTTAATATATAAGATAAGATGGAGCTGGCACGAAAAGTTCCAGGGATCTCTAAACCTCTCTTGATATCTATACGTAATATTATAATTAATCATAACACGAGTAACTTTTAAGAGATTCTAGAAAATGGACCTCATTCACCAATCGTAAACAAACATTTAGCTACGTGATTATATTGATAAAACTCACGTGATAGCCATTGTGTATTATGTAATTTGTATAGAAGAGATAGAGTGGCTAAATGTTGTTTGTTTACGATTGGTGAAGGAGGTCGATTGGTTTTAAAAATTTACATTATAATTGGCCCTTACTCCTAAAAGTTTCGAAACCCACCATTGATGACTAAAAAATAAACGCTAGGCCTATGTCCTTTTACCACACTATATTTTATGGTTCTAAGC
Organism: Biomphalaria straminea; assembly: GCA_021533235.1. Classification (NCBI taxonomy): domain Eukaryota; kingdom Metazoa; phylum Mollusca; class Gastropoda; family Planorbidae; genus Biomphalaria; species Biomphalaria straminea. The sequence goes on along the minus strand of JADKLZ010000003.1, from coordinate 4,115,004 downwards.
CAGTCAAGCCCGCAGACCTAACTATTTGGTTTTATAGGCAAAATTATATTTTACTACATGCTCATTCAAAGCGAATAACTTACTATTCTTAAAATGAACACTAACAAAAAGTTATCATCGTTATAATTTCTTGGAGATAAACGCTAGCTCGACCGTGTTGTTCCATTCCACTCTATCCTTTGCCCTGTTTAGAACCTCTTTCAATGGCAGGCCCGTCCATTCTTTTACTACTTAAGGTAGTCAATATTCTCTACTCTAGGTCAAATTCCCTCGCTGTGGCCACACAAACACACACCCACAAAGTGAAGGTTTTATTAGAATAAATGTATGCATATGGAGAGTACATCTATATAAGCTCTGGCGTTAGGAGACAAAATGGATGGACTACTTACCGCGCCGTACGTTGATTGATCCAGCTGGGGAAGACACAGAGATAATACAAGTTATTATACGCTGACTTAGTGTGTGGCACAGAGTTTGAATGAGGCTAATTATGAGTGTCGAGATTTAGAGTGTACATAATCTATGCATACAATGTATATGTAAGAAAGATAAATATGAATGAGTGGTTATATTGTAACAGATGATGAAATATCATATCCTCAAGTGCTAGAAAATAGAAGATTTAAATCAAAAGTATTTAGCCTATTATCATACTATTTCATATTAACCTACATTTAGGGGCTATATCCTTTTGTACAATGATGATTGAGCTAAGTAAAAAAAATATCACATATTTTTAAAATTCTAGTTCAGTGTAATGATTTCAATAAACACAATTGCAGTAAAAACTTGACAAGTTTTAAACCAGTTCCTTGTCACCCCCTCTGTTTTACACTAGTTTTTTAAATAACCTCATCAACAGAAAGATGTATGGCGTTCATTGAGCTTTTCAGCACTGCAAAGAACTCACTTCTGAAGAATAGCTCAAGGTTTTTTTGGCTGGATTAGTTCTGACCTGACCCCAGACCTTCATACTTCTTTCTTTCCTCGTTTGTTATCTTTGACAAATGGAATCCCAACGACCTAACGCTGACACACACAGACTCTGTCTGAACCCCCAAGTCCTCATTCGTCCTGTCATACCCTCGCCCCCAATCTATGTGCGATCAGTACGCACCAACTCAATAGACTATACTGTTACAAATGGTCATATTCTCTTGGGGGAGATATCAAGGGTGAAGCTGGCGTCCTTGGTAGAGCACTGATGTACTGATATACACACGCTTATGCAGAACACACACACTCAAAAGAAATCACACATTTAATCAATTTGATCAGTAGGCCTAAAACTTCTATCTAGGATGCATACACCGGAGGGCAAGTAACTGAAGTTTCTACTTTTTTATGTGTAGTTCTTTGAAATTGTTGACGTTTCTACTTTTTTATGTGTAGGTCTTTGAAATTGTTGACGTTTTTACTTTTTTATATGTAGGTCTTTGAAATTGTTGACGTTTTTACTTTTTTATGTGTAGGTCTTTGAAATTGTTGACGTTTTTACTTTTTTATGTGTAGGTCTTTGAAATTGTTGAAGTTTTTACTTTTTATGTGTAGGTCTTTGAAATTGTTGACGTTTTTACTTTTTAATGTGTAGGTCTTTGAAATTGTTGACGTTTCTACTACTTTTTAATGTGTAGGTCTTTGAAATTGTTGAAGCTTCTACTTTTTTTATGTGTAGGTCTTTGAGATTATTGAATATTCTACCTTTTTATGTGTAGGTCTTTGAAATTGTTGAAGCTTCTACTTTTTTTATGTGTAGGTCTTTGAGATTATTGAAGATTCTACATTTTTATGTGTAGGTCTTTGAAATTGTTGAAGCTTCTACTTTCTTATGTACATGTCTTTGACATTGTTCGCTCTTGAGCGCAATTATTTTAACTTGAAGATTTGTATACATGGCGGAAATACTCTATGTGGCTGTATATGTTGGGTTGTTTCCATTATTACACTCTCCACTAGTTATTTCTTCAAATGTCCATTCTCAGATTAACTTGATATTTCGCATAATAATTCATGATCAATGACAATACATAAAAAAGTGCAAATTTATTTAATAACATAGTTGCAATTAATGAATTTTGTTTGTATAGAAGAAAAGGAGCTTATTCATGCAGCATTAAGATACATGGTAATGATTTCGCGGTTCTTCTCCGTAGATAAGCTTTGTTGAACAAACTATTATTTGGCTTGTTTATGCTATAAAAGAAACTGACCTCGAGGAACGTTTGGTTCTACAAATCAAGCCAATTTGTTTCGTTTCCTGATAATAAATTTGGAAACTCGCCCACGGTCTCATCATCTACAAATATATGAGTTGACAAGTGTCATACGTCCTTTCAGAGATAAAGATTACAACATCTAAACCCAAGCTTTCTACATGACAGCAAGGGGAGGACAGTGTGTTGTGGTGTGTGTTTCCTAGGTGATATTAATAAGGGAGTATTTATTGTTATGGTGTGTGTGTTTCCTAGGTAATATAAATAAGGGAGTATTTATTGTTATGGTGTTTGTGTTTCCTAGGCAATATAAATAAGGGAGTATTTATTGTTATGGTGTGTGTGTTTCCTAGGTATTATAAATAAAGGAGTATTTATTGTTAGTTTGATAGAAAAAGAGAGAGAGAGAGAGATCATTTATCTTTATGTTAGTCTTGTAGAATGATGCAAGGTGCTGTCGTATGCTGTGTTATGTACGCCAGACGTCTCCAGGAATGTCGAGGATGCCAGAATGTCATCACTTGTTTTGATAGTGACTTAGATTTTTTTAAATAACCTTTTTGTTTCATCTCAATTTGTCTATATTGTCATAAAAGTTAAAATTAGTTTTATTTTCAACAAGTTATAAAAGTTATTTCTAGTTTTATAATCTAAAATATAATACGATTACAGCGATTTAGCTGTCTACAAGCAGTTTGGTGCTTCAAGTCAACGATCTGTCTTCAACACAGCGTGTATGTAGTTCAAACTCAGGACCACCACGACAACAGCTTGGAGTGCAAACCACACGGCCAGTCATCCATCCGTCGTAAAAAATATTATAATTTTATATATATATATATATATATATATATTATAGGGACCAAATTTTTATTTAAAAATATAATATAGTGAACAAATGGACAGTCCTGACCAAAGCTTGAAGGACACTCCACTTCAACAACCCTGCCCAACAGACCAATAGAATAATCCACTCGACCATCCAGATTTCTCCAAAATGAAAGAAACTTTTTGATTGTTAGTGTTTCACCATCACGCACTTAGCCACACAATAGTCGCATGCCCCATCTAGCAATACTTCCTTTTGCTATAGTCATGTCACCGTTTAGTTTCATTGGAGAGCTCTCACAAAAGCTGCGTGACAAACATTTGAGATTCAAAGAAAAAAGCATCTATTCAAGACTTGTGCATAAGACGGAAAGGAAAGATAAATATACCGCCATTGGGTCTCAACTGAGTTTGCTTAGGGATGTGAATCACTTCACGCAATGTCACGCATACTTAGTCTTTGGAATCGAGGACATTGCCTTTATTATTGTAACTAGCCGGATATTACCCGCTCCTTAGTTTGTGGTTTACTAATCTAGTGGATTGATTTATACATTTAGATATATGTCCAACTTAGCTAATTTTCCTTTCAAGTTTTTTTTCGCCACGAAAATAAAAGTAGTTTTGCTAAAATTGATTTACCCGGCCGATACATACATATTCAATTAGGAAAGATTGTATCTAAATGGGTTTACCAAGTTTTTTAAAAAGTCTCTTTAGTAGGAGTAAATTTTGCTCTCAAAACGGGTTTACCCGATTCATTTTAAAAAGTTTCGTACTTTAAAAACGGAAACTCTCATAGTTTTTCAAATTTGAGTTATTGGCATATTTAAATTCTGCGTAAAAAGTTGTAATAGTAAACATTTTACCATTTTTTATTGAAAAGCTTAGAAAAATTTATATTTAATAAATTAGACAGTACATTCTTGACATCTCCTAAAAAAGGGGGTTCTTTGAGATTCTGTTTTTATCTTAGGCATACGTCACTTCCCTCAACAATACTGAAAGAGAAACTAGATTAAACCAATCGTATCGCTTCTTTCTTACAGTAGTTTTCAGGCTCTTAGGCATAGTACAGAGCTATGCTATAGTTTTTTATAGAGAGAGAGAGAGATGCAAAAGCATTAGGATAACCAACTCGAGAAAAAAAAAACATTTTCATCTAAACCTCTCCCTATCCCAAGAAGTAAATATATCGTGTGTCTGACTGCTGACTGATTCGAACAAACTGGTCAGTGTAAGGCTAGTCTGGACTACGTGTAGTCGGTCATGACAAGACTACCAAGCGATAGTGTTTGTTGTGTGTTGAGTGGTCTGGCGAGAAAATATATCAAAAATTGTCAAAACCATGGGAGTTTCCCTTTAATATATCTTAGAGATTCAATTTTAAGATCTGCGCATGCATAACCGTTCGGTCTTGTCTAATGTAAGAGGAGCACTGCGAATAGGATAAGACGTCTAAATTCGCAGTTATAAGGAACAACTTTACGTAAAAATGCTTTTGAAACACACATTTGAATGTTAATTTTATTAAATAATGAAATGAGGTGGACTATATTTTGTATTTTCATGTCAAAGTAAAAAACTATCTTTGCGAAGTGTAGATCTTTATCATTTCGGTTTTGTCTCATGTAAACATGGCTATATGACCTAGATCCATAAAATAGTAATACTTTCATAGATTTGGGGTACTTTTTTTTGAGTTTTATTTTACGGCTACTTTACATACGTTACTGTTACAGTTAGTACCCACGTAACATTTATGCCAAGTTTTATAAAGAGTGGTCAAACGGTTTTGATTTCTATGAGGGGCATACATACATACATACATACATACATACGAGTTACTTTCTGCTTGATAGGTCCTTAGTGTAACATTTAATTATGCATATATGATGTGTAGGCCTAATGTATTTAGCTATGTTATAATTATAATACAGAAATAGCCATTCTGGACTAGATATTTGTGCTTAAGTCAGACTCTATAGATTATCTTTTTTTCCCCCTTCATAATAAAACGATACAGTAGATTAGATACATATATAGTACTAAGGATTTTGATCAGGCATTCACAGTCCACTTACCATTTACACACATTCACACACATAATTTCTATACTACAGAGAACATCCAATTTATTTTTCTCAATACGTGAAAGGGAATATTACTTCCCTTGTTGTCCTTTCATAGTAGACTCTCCTTTTATGCCAGGTCTTCTCTCGCCCTGGCTGCTTTCAAGGCGAAATACAATCAATGATGCCAATTTGGCAACTCTCTTGCCTGATTGAACCACTCCATTTAGATCCAACTGGTAGCCCATTTTTTAAAGGGAATTATTTGCAAGGTTTTGCAATTTTTTTTGAGTCAGATTTTCGGAAACGTTCACGCCAAATTGCCAACTTGCATTAGAATTTTTTAGCTTCTTATTAGGACAGAACTAGGGTTAGCTGTAATTAATACGTCCGATATTAACATCTCCGATTATATATGTAAACATTTTCAGATGTGGGAACGTTTTTTCTTTTCTTAATCTACATACACATTATCTTATGAATTACAGACGTTCGTTAAAAAAATACAATAATTACGTTCACGCGTATTCGTGTATCAATCTAGTCATGCATATTTAATCTCAACTTTGCTAACTGTTTGTTTTTTCCAAGCTGAATCAGGCAACCAGGTTCCATGCTGTATAGGGACTAGGGAAAAAAGAGCGCTTACACAAATTCGTCCCAGCATATGGAATAAGAAATGTACATCTATCTTTGAGTCTTTTAAAGTATTTAATATCAGGTGGCCGAGCCTTGCTCAGTTAAATAAATGCCCTGCCCAGCCTGACTGTCGGACAATAAGCAGTTCATACCGGCTTTTGCCATCCATCCATCTCAGTGGTGCTACAGCCCGTGGTCTGCTTTTAGGTTTACACATCCCTTCATTCATATCTCTAAACGCGTTCTTGTTTGCAAAGAAATATTTTAGTGTACTACGGTAAGCTTAGTGACGTAAGCAGCGTTTTTCCCGTTTACGTCATGAAAAACTTTCATTCATAAATTATTCTAACCAAAATTAATTTTACAACATTGAGACATTTTATATATCGAAATAACGGTCGACCTCGAGTTTTCCCGATGTGGCCAATGAGCTGAGAATTTTTTTCTCACTAACATGCAGATACGTTGAAATTTTAAAGAAAATCGTTAGAGCCGTTTTAAAAATAGAAGATATTTATAATTTTATATATACAAGAATTGCTCGCTTAAGAGTATAAATTTGGTTGTGTTTTTGTATTTGCAAGTTATGGTTCAGTGTTTTATGTAACATTGTTACTTTACTTTTTAGTCTTCTTCCCTGAAGTCTGAAGGCTTTCTAAATTTAGTGATTTCTCTAATGGTGTTACTCTACTCAAATGTGAATATTCATTTGTAATAGATTTAAACGAATCTAGTTTGCATCTTTTCTACTTTCTTAATGTTTCGTATACTGAGGACAGATGTCGCACATTCTAAAATTGGTCTAGTCTAGAGTAACTTCTAACCAAGGTTAAATAGCATTTTAGCTTTATGTTCTGAATTGATTAGTTAAAAAAATTTTTGATTATAATTTATTTTAAGTTGAATAATAATTATAGCTTTTATATAGCGCTACTTTCATGCTTATAGCATGCTCTGAACGCTCTGGTACAATCTCATTTGTGGACCAGTGGGGGGAGGGGGTCTCTAGGAGTATGTTTTCCGTTCTGCCTTTAGGCGTTCGGGTTTCGAACCTCGAGCCCCCTTCTAGGTAGCCAAGCCAAGCTAAGCGCACTTAGCCTCTCGACCACACTTGTATAATAGAGGTATTGTCTTAAAAAATGTATTTTAAAAATGTTTTTCTTGTTTTAAGTACTAAAAAAAAACTTGAACTTACCATTTAAAACATGAACTTTTAAACTGGTCATGACTAGATTACTTGACCTGCAGACGTATGTCCCAGCATCCTCCATTCGGCTGTGCTTGATGGCGACGTTACTAACAAGCGTCCGGGAAGCCGGAACTTTGAACTTGTTAATTTTGACCTGGCGGATGCCGTCCGGGGACAGTTTCTGGCCGTCCTTGAACCAGTCCAGGTCTTCTGGCGGGCCGAGATGACCCGAAGCGTTGCAGGCGAGATATATGGGGTCACCTTTCTCTACGAACGTCGTTCCGGATATGAATATATCTAAAGAAAAAGTATGTATTAAGTAGATAGCATCAGTTGGTTGTCATGGTTCGGGGCGTGGAATTGTAAAAATATGTTAAAAAGGTCTTCTTTCAGATCTTGTGGTTTGATTGGGCAGATAATGTAAAGTTCATCTGTTAATGTGGCCTACGGTTAACGATGATATCAACGGCCAACCGCCTTTTATTTTACCCATCTAATGTCAGATACCAATTACATGGCCAAAGAAGCGCCAAAAGAAATTAAAAATTCAAATTACAGTCTTCACCAGGATTCGAACCCGGGACTCCCGGTTCGAAAGCCAAACGATGTGTATTTCTTTCTTTAAAGAAAAAAGTAGTATCGACATCACAGGCCTTTAGCTTATAGCTTTAGCGTATAGCTTTTATATAGTGCTACTTTCATGCTTATAGCATGCTCAGAGCGCTTTGGTCCAATCTCTTTTGTGGACCCGTGGGGGGAGAGGCATCTAGGATTTGGTTTTCCGTTCTGCCTTTTGGCTTTAGGCGCTCAGTAAACACAACACTGCCCGAGTCGGGTATCGAACCTCTAGGTAGTTAAGCCAAGTAAAAGCTCAATTAGCCTCTCCACCACGGTTCCCACTAACCGTTTGGCAATTTTTGAAATATTATTCGCTAATTGATTTTTTTTATTGAATGAAAAATTATTTTTATTGAAATGAATAGACAGACAAGAGCCAGGTACAAACTTTTTTTTTTGTACACGTCATCCAATAAACAACAACTTTTGAAATTATTTAAGCGTGGGAAGCGTGGTCGAGAGGCTAAGTGCGGCTTGAGCTTGGCTTGCTTGGCTACCTAGAAGGGGGCTCGAGGCTCGACACCCGACTCGGGCAGAGTTGTGTTTACTGAGCGCCCAAAGGCAGCACGGGAAACCAATTCCTAGATACCCCCCACCGGTCCACAAATGAGATTGGACCAAAGCGCTCTGAGCATGCTATAAGCATGAAAGTAGCGCTATATAAAAGCTATAATAATAATAATAAAAAAGCAACAGCATCAACAACAGCAAAACAGTAACAGGAAACAAGAACACCAACAGTAACATTAACAAAAGCCATAGCAACAAAAACCAAAATAACATCAGTAAAATTGACCATGACTAGGTTGAAAAAACAGATTAATTGAAAGTATACATACCACTAGTTATTATCAGGGGCTCTAACTATTTGTAAACACCAAAAAAAATATTAAATCATGATACACATATTACAAAGCTTATATTCACTCAGTCTGTCTGTATGTCTGTCTGGATTGTTATACACGTTTTTTTTTAAATTTCTCCCATTTTCCATTCTCGGATCTAGTTAAAACTTTACACATTTATTCATTGTTAGCGACAACACGAGGGCGCGGTGGCTGAGCGGTAAAGCGCTTGGCTTCCGTACTGGAGGTCCCGGGTTCAAATCCTGGTGAAGGCTGGGATTTTTATTTCGGGATTTTCGGGCGCCCTTGAGTCCACCCAGCTCTAATGGGTACCTGACATTAGTTGGGGAAAACTGAAGGCGGTTGGTCGTTGTGCTGGCCACATGACACCCTCGTTAACCGTGGGCCACAGAATCAGATGACCTTTACATCATCTGCCCTATAGACCACTAGGTCTGAAAGGGGAACTTTTTTTTTTAGCGACAACACACAAATCAATAAAAAAAAATGCTAATTAGTGATTAATTAGTGGTAATTCTTTTAGTTTGTCTTACTTAGAAATGAGAGATACATCACGCAGTATTAATATCTATGTCAGTAATCGTACGGCTTTCCCCCTATATGAGCTTTTTTTTTTAAAAAAAGTATTTATACATAATTTGCTTGTTTGCGTATAGTTGAAGCTAACTTTGTCAATAGCAACTTTTCGTCAGTAGTTCTCTAGCCGTGTCCTGACAAATACACATACAGCTTGTAGCTCCCTCTCTCTCACGAACTACCCGTTTGATTGCCAATGAAGGTCACAAAAATATTTTAAAAAAACTCCAATAGAAAGTTTTTCAATTGCAAGAGAAACAATGGCGCGGTTGAATTGATTCTACTTGCACTTTGCATAGAATAAAAAAAAACCACCAAAATGAAATCTCTAGTATATCATTTAGAAGATGAAAGACCCGGCAAATGAAGCGATGCATGTCAGAAGAGGAGTGAGTGGTGACATGTCAGAGATGGACAGAACCACGAAGAGATTGGATCACGTTCTCTGCCCATCTCAATGGAGCGTAACCAATTGTTAGACAAAGTAGTATTTAGGCCATATTGTTATGAGAGGGACAATGATCGAGCTAAAATGCTGCGACATTTTGCTGCTGGTCCAAGCTTACGTTCAAAAATAGCCATTAGGTTATCTAACACAATGTACTCATTGAATCTAGATCA
>JADKLZ010000003.1:4048726-4059787 GCA_021533235.1 Biomphalaria straminea | reverse complement strand
AGCACCATACAGCACAAGACAGCACCAGACAGCACAAGACAGCACCAGACAGCACAAGACAGCACCGTACAGCACAAGACAGCACAAGACAGCACCAGACAGCATCATACAGCACCAGACAGCACAAGACAGCACCATACAGCACAAGACAGCACAAGACAGCACCATACAGCACAAGACAGCACAAGACAGCACCATACAGCAAGTGTCATTTCAAGTCTTGAAAATTGCAAGCGAACTGCTTTGATCTACGACACAATCTAAAAGCCCGATAAAGGTCATCATTAAAGTCAAATAAATTTGTAAAAAAATCTAAGCAGCCTTTTTGTTATCTGACGGATTTCAGAAATTTAAGATCTTTCATAGGCGTTTCTACTTCAGTAGAGATTTTTTTATACTTTGCGTTAAAATGGAAGATTATAATTGAAATCTCTAGTCCAACAGACTAACTCACGTATTCTGGATTCTCTGTTTTGGATGCGTGCTGACTCAAGACCAAAGCTTTTCTCAGTGCCAGCTCTTAAACATGTATTTCTATTGCAAGGAAGAAACAAAGACATCCAGATCTACCAACAGTACTCTCTGGGAACAGACGTCATGATGACACGTGACCAGATCGTTGTAGGTCAGGATAGGGACTAAAAAATCTATCTAAAAAAAAGCTAAATATAAACATACAAAAAAAAACTAAGCTTATATAAAGCGAAGCTGTATCAATTAGTTTGGATCAGTCATATATTAAATTTGTAATAGATCTCGACTAACAATAATATATCTGTATGATTATAATTTTTTTGAACCGATTGTTCTGTTTAGAGTAATTTTATGTTTTGGCGTTCTCGTACAGAAAGGACGTAGCAATGTGCTATTGGTCTAAACTGCCCACAGCTGTGACGTTGCAGGTCAGTGTTGAGGGCTTCCATGACAATTGGTCTCGGTCTACTGCCGTCAGACAACGACTCTATCTGCTGTGGGTGTGGCAAAAATTGTATGTCACATTTAGGTCTGTGCAAACATGTAAAATAATACAGTCTTCGTCATTTTTTTCTGACTCAGACCAATGTTTTACAAGAAATACAATATTTATATAAGAATGCAATATGTTGGAAGTGGTGCACTGGTGTTATTAAAGAAGGCGGAGAATCACTGTAAAGTAGGTGTTTACAGCAGTGTCTTACAGCTGAAGTGGTTCAAACCTTGGCACTTTCTTGCGTAGTTTATTCATGACTATTTAAGTGACCCTAAGTGTTGGGTCAAAAATCAAGGTAAAGCTAATGTGTAGTGTCATCACTTACTGCTAGCTAGGATAAGTTGAAGAGAATATTTTTCCCTTAAAAAGACACTATCACCTTATTTCCTCTTCTAGCATTCTCTTCTCTCTCTTTCTTCTCTTTTTCATGCTTCTTTGTTTTCTTCTCTCATTGCTTTCTCTTTATCTAAATTCTGTCCTTCTCTCTTTATGTTTCTCTTTTTCTCTCTCTTACATTCACTTCTTTTCTCTTTTTCACCCCGTATCCTTTTTTTCTCTCCCTCTCTTATTTTTCTTTTCCCTCTTTATTTCTCTCTCTCTTTATCTTCTTCTTTCTATTTTCTTTCTTTCTAATTGTCTCTTTCAATCTCATTATTTCCTTCTTTCTCTTAAAAAAAAAGTAACGCTGTTAATTACAAATTGTTACGCTGAGCCCAATGTTGAGCTGATAATTCATCTTGTGTTCTCCCAATTTCAGTCTTCCTCAATCGATTCAAATCTTCACTCTGTATCATAGTCAATAATAATATACACACACTTTGTCAATGACACTTTAAGTCACGGGGCCTCTTTTTGAACAAGTCTTCTGGCCAGATTTTTTCTTCACTTTAATCTTATTTTTAGAGAGCTTTTTTATACATAGAATGTTTACTAGCCAAATAAAATAACATATTCAAATTTTTTATGACCTTGACGTTTTCAGCAGAAGCCAAATGAAAGGTCCCTAAAGATATGGCGGCGGTGTTTTGTTTAACTAAATTTGCAATTTCGACAAGTATTTCTAGATTTTTTTTTGGTCTCCTCGTATTATGGTGTCCAGACAAAGAAATCTGCAAGTCTTTGTGTCCTTCAAGTGGCTAGAAAGATTTGCAAAATAAAACCTCTTCGTGACTTAGAACGATTGATTACTTTGCACTGGTTCAGCCAGCTCTGTCCATGAAGTTGAGAATTAACCAGTTAGTTCTGGGAATAAAATAAAACTCTTTTGGACCACAAATCATGAAATGTTCACATTGGAAGATAAACATAGATCTAAGTATTTCTTGGTAGTTCTGGGTATCATTAAACTTGGACTATCAGCTGGGTGTCAATTTATTTCAGGGTCGATCAAATTTTTTAGTTTTTTTTTTTAGATAGGTTATTGTTTAAAAAGAATGGTGGGATGGGATATATGTTCCAACTCTCAAAATTTACACATTTTAAATAAGTTTTATATGAAAAAAATAGAGAATGAGAGAAAAAGAAATGGATATAAACAGTTAAAGTGACAAGTTGAGATGCTGCATATGCCCAGCTGCATCCTCGAAGTCTCTACTCACAAAACATCGCTATAGAAAACAGACTGTATGGGAGCTGACTGATCCGGACACTCCGGCGCGTTTCCTAGCTGATTATGAAGAAAGGGAGCATTAAATGTTAGATGATGATGAAAGGGAGTATTTATTGATAGTTTTGTACAATGATGCAACACAAACGGTTATGTCATAATGTATGTTAAAGACGACTCCAGGAAGCCAGAGTGTTGAGACGTGTTAAATAGGAAATACATCTGTTTATCTATACGTTTATTTTCATTTCATCTCAAGTTCAATTTGACTATATTGTAAAAAAAGAATAATATTTAGTTTTGTTCGTTAAGAAGTAATTCAAGTGATTTCAAATTTTATAAGTTAAATTATAATATTCCTACAACGAATTAGTTGTCTACTAGCAGTTTGGTGTTATAAGTCAACGACCGTCAAAAACAACCGTACAACATTATAATAAGAAAGAAGAACAATAAGAAGAATGTTGAGTCACAAGCATACACATTGTACAGGATAATAGTGAACTAATTGGGGAGTCCGGAAATTAGAAATACTGACTCTAATAAAATCTTAGGATAATATGATATATATTTGTATCCTATGTGGAGATGAGGGTCAAACATAAACACTTAATGACCTATATATAAGAAATTTTACTATAAAGAGTAGATGGTCAAACATAAACACTTAATGACCTATAAATAAGAAATATTTCTATAAGGGATAGATGGTCAAACATAAACACTTAATGACCTATATATAAGAACATTTTCTATAGAAAATGAAAGGTCAAACATAAAAAACTTAATGATCTATAAATAAGAAATATTTCTATAAGGGATAGATGGTCAAACATAAACAATTAATGACCTATAAATAAGAATGATATTTTGCTGTACGTGTTCATTCAATCTTTCTCTGTGCACGACATTTCTGCAATCAATACATTCTTTTTTTTTGGTTGGTTTACAGTGGCGAAGAGAAGGGGGAGGGGAATGAAGTCGCTACGTCAAATCCGATGCCCCTGCCTCCCCCCCCCCCCTTTTCACCGTTTTATAGATAAACCTGATTCCTATAGTTACCTGTTGTGGAGTGAGCACACGCGATGATTATTACTTTCTTTTTTTAGGTCAGGGAGAGATGAGGAGAGATTTAATAGGCTGTTAAAAGTAGGAGAAAAAGTGCAAGGTAGATTTTAATGAAAAAAAACAACAAACAAACTAATTACTTACACGAATTCTTTTATGTGAAACTAATAAAAAATTTATTTACAGCAAATCACAGAACAATTTAGATGGACTTTGTGTTGGAGTAATGGTTAAAGGATGGGGATTTCTTTAACGTTTTGTTTACTAAATTTTGGACGTTGCAGTTTATTGACAAATTTATTTTAGAACCTTCTTATATAACTTGCAATCAAAATGGGGAAAAAAATCTATCGAATAGTTAATAGAAGTAAGCTTTGTATAGGTCTGCTTTCTCAATGGGGGGGGGGGGGGGAGAAGGTATCACGTGAGGACATGAATTTACAGAAGACTAACAAATTATAATTTTGAAAATATGATGTCTCATCCTAAGGACTCGGAAAGACCTTCCTTCAGAGAACAGTACCAGGAAGAAGAAGAGGAAGACAGAGGAAGCAATGGGAAGACAAGATTAAAGAATGGATGGGCCTATTGTTGAATGAAATTCCATCCAAGCAAAGAACATAAAAGAATGGAAAAATACGGCTGACAGATCTTCTGTATTACCCCAACGGTTTAATAGTCCAAGGCATAGGTCAAGGTGTGATATCTCCCATACCTTGAGTCGGTCTCAAGTTGTATACAACAGCCCTAAATATAGCAGATCTAACAGACATTAGAAGATTCTATACGACCTGGCACCAACGTAGTCAATATCAAAATACAAAATATGAATGAATAAAAATGTCTTCTTTTCGCCCCTCCTGTATACACACTTACACACACACTTACACACACACACTTACACACACACTTACACACATACACTCACAGCGTTTTGATTCCCTTGATCTGCCCCTGTTTTTTTTATTTTTATTTAATTTCATCAAGTTGCGAATGAAACTCATTTGGCGAACAGTTTTAAAAGTAACTCAATCAGGAGAGAATCACGTCCGGCGGTACCAGTTTCCGGTGGATATTTTCGCCCCACTTCTTCTCCTTGGCTGACACAATAGTACACGAATCACTTTTGGTATTTATAATCTTTGCTTTTTAACCCTTAAACAACCATTCGCGTTCTCTACTCATCGTTTACTTTGGCCTTGTCACGTGCTCAACTTGAGAAATGGAGACATTGGATCAAAGTCTTTTGGAGACACTGTTTCCTCTGTTGCCAGTCATGCTCGTGAGTGTTTGTTGATCGATGTCTTTTGATAATCACCATTGTCAGTCCAGTGTGAGTAAAGTTTGCCTGAACTCATTCTCAGCAGCATCCCCCGCGCTTGTAAAGCAGCAGAGTTTATGCAAGTTCACGTCAGAGTTCTTTTTTATTGACGTGGCGTTTTTCTCGCGCTTTACTGGTAAATATTTGTCTCATGCGTTCAAATATTCTAGACTAAAGGCGTATAATTAAGTCTGGTAATAACGTAATGGAGGTGTTTGAGTAGAAATACATACACGAAAACAAAGAGGAGTGTCTGAATGGTATCACTCCGCCGAACTACTTTGTCGTCTGCTTGAGGTTTTTGAGTTCAGAAAATCTTTCAGTTGTGGCAAGGATAAGAAGTAAGGGAAATAATCCTTGTTTCCTTCAAGTCAAAATGCACAAAACAAGAATAGATATAGCATCAATCACAATAAAGGTTAAAGGTCTTATCTTATCTTATACAATACAGACGTAACTTCAAAAAAGAAGATGATTACGTCCTACGCGTCATGCATTCAGTCATGCATATTAAGCAATGACTTAAAATTCTGACAAGTCACTGGTTTTCCTGGCTAGCTCAGGCAATCCATTTCAAAATAAATAGATTTTTTTTAGTTTGACATCCATCATGAACCAACCTTAGTTTATAAGTTTTCGCGGTCCCGTAAATTAGAAGTCAGTAAAAATTAAAGTAAAGTTTCTGAGGCCCACGGTTAACGAGGGTGTCATGTGACCAGCACAACGACCAACCACCTCTACTTTTCCCTTTTCCATTAGAGCTGTGTGGACTCAGAGGCGCCCGAAGATGCCAAAATGAAAAATCCCAGTCTCCACCAGGTTTCGAACCCCCGGACCCCCAGTTCGGAAGCCAAGCACCTTACCACCACCTTAGGTCGTTCTATTCTAAGCAACAGCTTCATGTCAAAATTATAAGTGCATTTTTTTCCTTTAGACATAAATATTATAGACACTGAAAATGATAAAATCTAAATAAATAGCCACGTTGATATAGTATTGGAAAAAATTAATTGGCAATATTTGCGATATTTGTATTTCTTATAACCTCATAATTATTTGTAATGTAGTATTACCAACGTATGCCCGTTTCGAGAGAAAGCATTTTTGATAGGAGCGATCGAGGAGCCTTAAATTCTTTCATAGAGAATCCAGGACTCAGCGTTAACAGAATTGTGGTGAGAACCACTGCTTTACAAACATTGATTAGTTCTGCTAAAGGCCGCTTTGGACAGTATAGAAATCACTACAATTCGAAAGCTGCTCTGGGTCAGACAATTCTCCGACATGGGAGACGACTGCATGCCATAGACGACCTCCTATGGCGAGCTTAAAGCTCTAATAAAGGCTGCGGAACAAACATTTAAGACCCAAAGGAAAACCTTTATTAAAGACAGGCGCAGAAGACGAAAAGAAAACTAAAATGTCGACATTAGCTTTGTCTGCATGAGGTGAGGGAAAATATGTAGGTCGCCACTGGGTCTGCATTGACTCTGCATAAGTAAGTGAAACAATGCGTTTATCCTTAATCTTTGGAATCGAAGACATTGCCATGATTATTATCTGATTAATAATATTTGTGTTTATTATTTCGACATGTCTATTTTTAATCTTTCCGAGAATGTATCACAGATGATATCGATGTAATCAATCTTGTTAAGTTTTGATAAGTTAATTGTTGAAGCTATTTTTAATATGTCACGATGTCATTTGTTTACCCATTCTTACCCCCATAATGAAAGCATTAATAATACTTACAAAAAAAAAAAGACTGTTCGTCCTTGATACAGGATTTTGTTATTTTACCATCACAAAAGAGATACAAGACACCGATAGCAAAGACAAACTGACATATACATCCATTTGTTCCTCTGGCAATCAGATCATTAAATAGAAGCAATCTAATGTAAACTTTTCATATGTAAATTGTGAGTGAATCTGGTGTGAATGTACATTTTTTTAAATAATGTTTTGTTTTGTATAATGCACAAATTGTAAGACAAATTTCCTTACGGACAATAAAGATTATTATTATGTTAGAAAAGAACGAGTATTCTTTCTCTGGCGGAGCCAGGGTCGAGTTTCGTTAAAGGGAGACAAAATTCATCGTATTCCCTTTTTTAGTTTCCACTGAGGAATTTTCTGGTGATGTGGCAGGTCTGCAGCAGTACCGCCCTCTGACAGGCAACGAGAATGTTCCTAGGAATGCCCAGAGCCTTGATGGTATCTGTGAGGTCAGTTGTTATTATCCCCTCGGTTGATATGACAATGGGGTATATTGTTATTTTAGATAACTTCCATAAACGCTTAATCTCCAAGCCTAGGTTCACATACTTTCGCTGTTTTTCAAGCTCAGTTTTTCTTAAGTTATGAGATAGTGGTACGGCAATGTCAATCATGACAGCGGCTTTTTCTTTTTTATCGATAAGCAACAGATCAGGGCGATTAAAATTTACAGTTTTGTCGGTCAAAATAGGCCTATCCCAGTACAGCAGGTGATCAGTAGACTCGAGAACCTCTTGTGGTGAGTATTTGTAATAAGGAGGAGTATCCTTCCAAATCAAATTGTGCGTCAAAGCCAAGTGCTGGTGTATTAGCTTTGCAACTTGGTTATGGCGACCTAGGTAGCAGATTCCGATAGAGCAGGACATCCTGCCATAATGTGTTCAATCGACTCACCCGCATTTCCACATTTTCGGCATTTGTCGACAACATTGAGTTTTAGGATATTCTTTTCGTAATTTTTTGTCCTAATTACTTGTCTTGTATAGCTGTAACAAAACCTTCTGTTTCAGGATAGAGATGGCCTGCCTTGAGCTATGCTAAGGAAGCAGCCTTGTCGATGTTGTCCCCATGTAATAAAGCCGGGAATTTCCCATGGAGTGTTTTTTTCTTCCCATTGGCGAATCTCATGGCCTACGTCGTCCAGGCCGAGATTAACATCTACAGTGTGTAGGTTCAGGGGGGTTGCATCGGAGTCGTATTTCCGTCGGAAGGTAACTAGTTCGTTGTTGGAGGCATGCAGTTTTGAGCGTATTTTTGAAACTTGCGTCTTACACAGCTTGAAGATGTTCTGCAATCCACGGCCTCCATCTTTCCTAGGTAGGTATAACCTTATGGTGGAGGACTTGGGATGAAAGCATCGGAATTTGGTTAACAATTTCCTCGTCAGCCTGTCAATGTCATTTAGGTCGGTGTCAGTCCATTTGATGACTCCGAACGTGTAAAGGAGCACTGGGACGGCTATTTATTGCACTGATAAGGTTACTGCCAGACAGTTTGGTGTTGAGGATCTTATTAAGCCTTTGCCTATATTTATCAAGGAAGTCCTCTTTTAATTTTTTATGGTTTATCTTGGCATTCTGATTTATTCCAAGATACTTATAAAGAGATGCAGAGTTTAACTCCTCGATGCCTTCAAATGCAATGTTGGTGTTCGCTGCCTTGCCATTTTTGATGCTTATGATGCCACATTTGTCCAGGCCAAAAGAATGGACCCTCCTTCTCCTACCTATTTCCCTTCCCCCCCAGGATGATCTACACTTTATAATAGTCTTATGCAGTGATGTCCAAAGTACGGCCCGCGGGCCAGAATCGGTCAGCGACGTTGTTCAATCCGGCCCGTCGAAACGTCGGCAAAAGAAGTTGAAAATGTATTTTTACCTTCGTTTGCATCCTCACTTTTTCTCTGATGGATTGGTACCATGACCTTTAACGAGTGTGCGTTTATGAGTTTATGAACTGGAACTCTGAATGTAGAGTCTAGCAAGAAAAGTGAATGGATCTTTTATGTGGAACATGATAATAAGCCAACATGTTTTGAACAGAAAGTTTGGCTGTTTTCAAAAACATCAACATATACAGCGGCATTATAAAACAGAAATGCAGGCTTTCTTGGTTTGAGCCGCGTATAAAAGACTGTTTAATAACGCCTAGAGATTAGAGGATCGATGTGAATATTTACCAAAAACAGACAAGAAAATGTGTTAGTGGCAATAGTTTAAAATAGTGAATTTTGATTTAATTTTTTGCACCTTTTTGTGGATGTGGCCCGCGACACGCGTGTTGAAAGTTAAAATGGCCCGCAGGTTAAATTAGGTTGAGCACCACTGGTCTAATGCTTGCCCTTTACGTCTAGACTTAGAAGACAGTGCGCGAAATGTACCAATTAGTAAATTAATTTTTGGTGATTAATTATTGTGTTTGATATCGAAACATGGGGAATAAATGCTACTTAATGAGAAATGTGAATGTATATATGGAATTAATCCCTTACTGCGTTTCGACACGTTTATTCTCCTATGGAGATTCTCCACTTCTCGGATCAAGTTGAAATTTTGCATAATTATTCATAGTCGATGACAGTACACGAATCCATCTAAAAATGAAAAAAACAACCAATGAATCATTCAGTACTAATAATTCAATTTTATTTTTATAGAGAAGAAAGGGATTAAATCCTGCAATTTTAAGACGACTGCCTGGTCGTGCGGTTTGAACGCTGGACTGTCGTTCAAATTTATGGATGGTCCAGGGTTCAAACACTGCCCGCTCCCATCCCCCGTCGTCCTGTGGGAGGTTTGAACTAGGAAGTTATTATCTTCCACCTTGAAGGAACATCCGAATCATGTAAACAAACAAAACAAGATAAATGGCAGTAACAATGTTTTTTCCCCCCTTAAATAAGCTTTGTTTTTACAAAGTATTCTTTTGCTAATGATTTTTGATTGAATGTTTATAACAACCTCATTAACCCACCATCTGCTGAACTGTCTAACTCCCAACTTGTCCTGCAACTCACTAATGGGAGTTTAGGTTGAGTTTATTCCAACACGGGTTGTTATTTGATAAAACGAATCTCAGCTCATCATTTGCCAACCCACTGAAAAACATTTTCTTCAAATTTCCATTTCAACAGCACCACCACGTAACCATAGCAGCCTGAAGACACAAAGACAAACATTAGTACTGGAGAGTGGGTGCACCCCAACACAGGCAAACTAAGTCAATGACATACTGTGTTGACTTACTAAATAAACCACTTACGAACTAGGAAGAAATGATTTTGTTAGTGGATCTAGTCAACGTGTCTCTAGTCACTAGTAGTCAGTGTATATCAAGTCACTAGAAGTCACTGTTGTTGCGCGCCTGTTCGCGGTGTTGGATCCAAACGCTGAACTAAACAGGAGGTAAACTTCAACTAACTCCATAACACCAACGAATGGCCGAACAATAGAGTCTACGCTCGTTTTAAACAGCAAACACTTTAATCCTCAATAGGGAACACGTCCGATGTCTTCTGTCGCTAGCCGTTTAGATATTGCTTCTTACTGAACTGTGTAATGAAAACATGTCTCAATTATAATTGTATCGTAGAGCCTTCTACATTTTAAACTAACTTCAGTGGCGTAGCTACCAATGTGCGGGTGGTGCGGGCCGCACAGGGCACCAAGTGGAGAGGGGCCCCAAAATCCCCAAAGTGTGTATTGATTTCCTTTTTTCCTGAGCTGTTCGTTTTTGAGGTACTGTACTGATTCTTAGATCTGAGCACACGCTTTCGGCAAAGGTAATGCTTAGTCTTAGTCAAGTGTATGGACACGAAAAAAGATAAACTACTGTATTTTAAACATGAACTAACGATTTATAAACTAGTCATGTCGCTATTTTGTTTCATCTCCCTTACGGTTATCATTGAATCCAGAAAAAATGATGAGGCCGACATCCTGAATGATGAAAAAGGAGAAAAGACTTCAATACCGCAGGTTCTAGAGACTAACGGAGATTACACTCCTCAAAATTCATACTGAAGAAGCTGAACAATCAGACAGTGTAAACAATACAGAAAGCAGGATAATAAACTCTAGACTGAACGACATTGGAGCCCTGATGTCATCACAGATCATATTCCATTCACATTGTCACTCAGGGATCTGAAACAGTTCAGCGTATGGACAGTCAATTCAAAGAGGTGAAAAGGCATCAAGAATCAGCAAAAGGAAAGGCTAGAAAGCTTTCAAATGCTTGTTTTTTTCCGGCAAATGTCAAACGGCGAGAAAGTTCTTAGAAAGTGGACGGTTATTTGCCGAAAAAAGAATCCTT
>JADKLZ010000003.1:4031403-4042095 GCA_021533235.1 Biomphalaria straminea | reverse complement strand
ACACCACTGATACATCACTTAGACACCACTGATACATCACTTAGACATCACTGATACATCACTTAGACATGACTGATACATCACTTAGACATCACTGATACATCACTTAGACACCACTGATGTCATTATAATAACACTAATAAAATGTTTTTCTGTTTCTGAGTTCTTGTTCCTATATTCTTACTCCCAATGCTTCATTCACTCTCTCTATTTTATTCATATACTTTCTCCCGCACTCACTTTCTCTCTATTTCATTTTAAAGTGTCTATCCCTCTATTACTTTCTTCCTTTTTTTTTTGTGTGAGTCTATTTCACTTGTCTTTTTTTCTCTTTCTGGTATTTTTCTATCTTATTTCTCTCTTTTTTTCTTATTATTATGTTTATCACCTGTCCTTTTTTCTCTCTATTTCTTTCTTTCATTCTCTTTTCTTTTTCTCTCCTTCTCATTTCATCTCTTTTCTTTCTAATCTCTCTCTCTCTCTTTTGATGTTTTTCTACCTTTTCTATTTCTCTCTATTTGTTAAAAATCTTCCTACTTTTACTATGTTCTATCTCTCTATATATCACTTTTCTCTTTTTATTCTCTTTTTTTTGTCTTCTTATCTCTTTCGCTCTGCCTTTCTCTCTCTCTCCCTCTCTCTCTCTCTCCCCTACTTACTCTCTCTCTCTCTCTCTCACTCTTACACACATACATTTAAAGTGCTGGTGGTATGTCCAACTAAAGCTTCAGGTTCTAGACAACGACTAAATGCAAGTAATTCCTTAGGGAATGTTTTTGTAACGTCTCCGAGTGAAAAAAAAAGTCACGACAGAACAGACTAGATCTAGTGTTTTAAGTTAAGAAAGATTTTACCATCGATTCTTTGCAAGGGAAAGCTTATCATGGAGCCGCACTCTCTGCTAAAGCCATGGAAAGACATTGTTACATGTTGCGAATGTGTTATTTGATTTTACAGAACTATTATGTGTACTGAAATATAAACAGATTACGGTAAAAGCCCACATAAATAATAAATGTTAGTTCAAATGAACACACACCTCTACAGACAAACACTTACATATACATCTTTGAAATTATTTTTTTTTTGATCGGTGTGTATGATATCCCATATTATTAGTGTGAAAAAAATAACATAAGTGACAATATTTTAATGTGACAAAACAAGTATAGACAAATGCAGCACAGGACTGCTATCATATTTCATTGTTCAAAGAAGTCACTTTCAATGCTAAATTTTAGATTCAAGTGGGTAAGTTACTTCCGGGACAAGCAGTAGCCTAGGATTGCGGAAGAATCGCAAACTATAATATAGGCAATCAAATAAATTTTTTTTAAAATAATTAATATAATTAAAGAAGTCATTAATTTCCGTGATTAAGATTCAGTTTGTTACATGTCTTTGATATCAACATTTATTCTGACGTAGTTGTAGGCCTAGATGTTGTATTGTCTCTTTAGTATTTGATCATTGCCCAAACCATCCGGAAGTAGTACGTAACTAAGGACGCTAGCTGAGCAAGATATAGCATCCATCTTATATACTGACTGAACCAGAACAATTAAAAGAATTATAATCAAGACAATATACAAACTGTTCATCAAGATCTAGTAGAGAACTGATTCTATAAGAAACGGATTCTGTAAGAAATTGATTCTATAAGGAACTGATTCTGTGAGAAACCTATTCTGTTAGAAACTGATTCTATAAGGAACTGATTCTGTAAACAACAGATAATAGATATCATTCAGATCTACATCTATATTTTTTTTCATTTTAAATATTTGGTTGCTGTGAAGTGCTTCTGATAGTACTAACGTGCGAACTATTTTACCTATGGAAGTTTGTTGCGGTCTACGTATCTTGACTGTCAACACAGCACGCAGGTGTAGATCACCCCTCCTTTCTCCCTCAGTACCTTTCCAAATACTTGCTATATGACGTGATGTACGCCCCTCCATTGCACCCCACCTCGGTAAATCATGTGAGGAGGGGGAAATACTCAGGGGCGTCACACCTCATGGGGTCCCGTTAGTGACAGCTCGCCAAGATTAAATTTTTACCCTCGTGAAGACTTTTTGGGAGCTGCGAACAATAAGACATTATCTCGTTGTTTAATGTGTGTGTAATGTTTTCTTCTGAGTTCACTAAGTCAACATTGAAACCAATAGAACGTATGAAATAGAAATACAAACCTAAATCTTTTAAAGCTGATGTTATTGACCAATTTCATTGCTACAATATGAACAGTAAAGAACAATATTCCGCAATGGATTCAAATGCACACCATACATTGCAATATAAATATATCTGACGTTCATACGTTGGCAAATAGTAGAATTATAATGACAAACCAGATATTTTTATCGTCTTATCATTATATTTAATTATTCATGTTATTTAATATTATACGTAGACTAATTTCTATCACGATCTTGTGCAGTATGTCCAGTCAAAGTTTTTCTTGAGGTACTCGATGCTTTGGCACAGCCATTTTGGCGTGAGAGGTTCTGACCATAATGTCTAAAACACAATTTTTTTCATACTATACTAAAGTATACATTCCTGCCCTACCCCTAATCGAAAAAAAAAAAGGTCAAGGCCTCGAAATGGATGACATTTATTCCTTTTGCAGGACGGTTGGTAACTCTAGCTTAATGTGTTACGGATTGCTGGATAGAAAATAAAAAGTATTAATTACAACCAAAATAATAACACTTTTAAATCTCTTGCTCATCAAGAATGGATGGCTGCCTGGTCGGGATGGCTGCCTGGTCGAGCGGTTTGCACGCTGGACTGTCGTATCGATTTACCGATGGTCCCGGGTTCAAACCCTGCCCGCTCCCATCCCCCGTCGTCCTGCGGGAGGTTTGGACTAGGAAATAACTATCTTCAACTCTGAAGGAATTTCCGAAACATGTAAAACACTTTACAAACATTTTTACAAGAATCCAGATTATTTATAATCCCCCCCCCCCTTTTCAGCCTCCCAACCTCCGATTCCATCGAGGTTCATCAGATCTTTCAAGCGCCCCCCCAAAAAAAACGAAGCTGTCGGCTCACTTTGTCCTGGGAGCTAAAACGCCACCAAAACCTTCTAAGCAGAAACAAGTCCTGTGGATCTCCAACATAGGGCGCCAGGGCTTTGTTGTTCACCCTAAATTTGGCAAGTCAAAGAAACAGTTTCGGGGAAAGGCGCCGGAGGGGAAAAAAAAGTGTGAGAGGGTGAGTGAGAGAGGAAGGCCAGGGAGGAAAGAGTTTGTTTGCTCCTGCTTACTAATTGTGTAAAATTAAAGAAAAAAGTCGGGGGTAAAGGGGGAAGGGGGGGTGCTGTTTCAGGTCACACTAGAGAAAGTGAAGGTCGTTAATCAATGTAGACCACCCGTTTGATGTGAGGTGGGAATGGGTCGGATAAAAAATA
This sequence comes from Biomphalaria straminea, assembly GCA_021533235.1. Classification (NCBI taxonomy): domain Eukaryota; kingdom Metazoa; phylum Mollusca; class Gastropoda; family Planorbidae; genus Biomphalaria; species Biomphalaria straminea. The sequence goes on along the minus strand of JADKLZ010000003.1, from coordinate 4,038,674 downwards.
GGCGGTCGGTTGAAATGTGGGAGAGATGGGTGGGGATGGGGCTGATGTCCAGTAACAGGATATTGATCTCTATGTATTTAGTCCGGGTACCTGTCTGTCTTTCTGTCTGTCCATCGCTTACTCCATTTCCCAAGTTATTTCTCCTTAAGCTTTTAAATTTCTTTCCATCTGTCCATCCTTTTTCTATCTTTTTTTTTTCCGACGGCTGTCCAGTGTTTACATTTCTAGAGCCAGTGTCTTTATTTCCGTTTCTTCCTCAGTATTTGTCCAGCAAGTGTTTATCTTTTGGTCCATCTGAAGACATTTTATTTGGTTAACGTAGACTAGAGTCTTCTTTTATATTCTTTCCCTTTCTAGAGTCTATTGTTTTATGTTTTTTATACAACAGAAGATGTACTTTGGTTAAGAATTTTCTGACAGGTTTATTCGCTCTTTTTGTTTTATGAAGATTTTATCTTATCAATAAACTCTTCCGTCTCCTTCGTTTTTTATCCGGCTGCAGGGCCCGAGGACTTGACCTCTTTTGGAGGCCCCTGCATTTTGCGTAATATTTAATATTTAATGTAAGAAATACTCTTTTGGGGGCCCCTGCATTATGCATAATATTTAATATTTAATGTAAGAAACACTCATTTGGGGGCCCCTGCATTTTGCGTAATATTTAATTTTTAATGTAAGAAACACTCATACAGGGCCCCTGCATTTTGCGTAATATTTAATTAAATGTAAGAAATACTTATTTGGAGGCCCCTGAATTTTGCGTAATATTTAATATTTAATGTAATAAACACTCATTTTGGGACCCCTGTATTTTGCGTAATATTTAATATTAAATGTAAGAAACGCTCATTTGGGGGCCCCTGTCAAGTGGGGACCAGGGGGAATTTTGCCCCACCTCCTTCCCCACCCTAGCCACGTCACTGTCCGGCTGTGAGTCTATCTTAAACTTTATCTGTTCAGTTCTATGACTACGTTGATCTGTCTCCCTCTTTTTCCGTTTAGCGAGATATCGTTCAGTCCATCTATCTTTCTATCTTAAAGCTATCTATCGATCGGTCCAGCGAATCAAGATAGGGCGGGAATAGATTTCGGTATGGGGGGGGGAGAGGTTTTAGGTCAAAGAAGTAGCACAAAGTGATGGGAAAATGAAACCGGTGGCGGGGAGGGGGCAAGAGACGGAGGGGGCGGCTCGCCCAGGAGCTCGTAATGACTGCACTACCCTGGCTCCTCTCTATCTGTCTATCTGCCTGGCTCCGCACGTCAAACAGGTTAATGAAACTGGTCCTATATGGTGTGTACAAAGATCTCACAGTGTAGCAACAGATTGTTTGAGCAGTTGATCAATAAAGTGATATAAACAAGGGCGTAACAGACAAGGGCGTTACAGACAAGGGCGTACAGATCCACTTGGGAGTAGGTCAGTGTTGCTCAGTTCAGCCTGGAGCCATTAAAATTTCCGACACAATTTCCACTGTAAACATCATCGCTAGATTCAATGAATCCAGTGGAGTCGATCTTCTGTGGCTACGTTAAGAAAGTGAATCCCAAAGACATAGTGTATTTAGATCTAATGCAAGGCAGGAGAGCTGCAGGTCACCCTCTGCTAAGATGTACTGATGTATGCAAGCGAGAGGAAGCTCTTAAGAAGCGATGCCTTTATTTTGGGATAGATCCACATGGAGAGCAAGCATAAGGGAGATCACAGATGGTGTACACACAAGAAATAGAAGGGAAGGGAGTGGAAGAGCTTTAGGGACTGGGGCCTGCACGTGCCTAATCTATGACCCTGGGAGTCTTTCATTGAGTGATCTCTTTAGTCACATAAAAAGTTGCAAAAGAAAAGGAATCTTCTCTTGTAATGCGCGATGCCACAGGTACTAAATTAAAAAATATCTAATTGCTACATAAATTATTCAATGCTTTTTAAAATACATATCTCACTAATACTAATACCTCCGTATGTGTACAATGGGTAAACAGTATACACATGTTTGTGAATAGCCATCAGATGTGTAGAGACTCAGATTATTAGTTTACATCCATGTTAATTTTAAAATCATTTATGATTTTAAAAAAAATTGTGTAGATTATGTTACAAAATAATAGCAAATACATTCATTTCTAAGTCACACATTGTTTGAGGTCTAAAAACTCTCACATCGACTCAAAAATGGCCATAAAAAAAAAGAATATTTTTGAAAAACTTGCATACGATTAAAAAGAAAAACCCAATTCTCTCATATCTGTTAGATCTGTCATTTGCACACAATTTGTGTTAGTTGTTAGACAACAACAAAATTTGATACGAATCTAGCGATCAGGGATTTGTAGTCACAATTGCACGTGCATTAACACGAGCAAACGACATCAAGAGAGTATCACTGCGCATGACCCGCAAAGGTTTATTCAAAGAGCGAGTGTGGTCTCCATTAGTTTTAAACTTAGTTGAATACTAGAAAATGTCTACATTTGATTTTAATCCATTATTCAAACGTTTCATAAAGGCATTTGTTATGGTGTTGTTACATTTTTTGTTATGCTAGTTGGTAGGGTAGTTGGTTATATTGCATCGTTACAAAGTTGCCGTAACATTTCAAGTAACGAACTGATTCTCCTCGACTTTTACATTTTTAATTCCTGGTTGATTTCGATATCAGGAAAATTATAAGCAATGTTTAAATAGGTCATTAAAATTGCTTATATACGTCTGCTAGATACATTCTGTTCATAAATCCAGGTACAGCGAGGTCTTTTGTAAACATTCTCGTTTCTATGTCACGTTAACCCATCTTGTTCACAAACAGTTTTTTTTTTAAATAAATTATTTCTTGACAAATTGGATTACAACATTGTTTACATGAGCACCTCGCGGCATCAAGTTAATTTATCATTAGGATAATTAATATTTTATGTTCCTTCAGGGTGTTATTTTGTGTGTGTTCTATTTGCACTTGACTCAGTGGATAACATGTCAAAAAAAATATTTTTATGCTTTATGAGAGAGTTCTTCGAGGGTTTTTGAGAGGAAATTAACTCTGTATCTTTTTGGATATATTTTATCCTGTTATGGCTGCCTGGTTATTGCTGCGCTCTGGACTGTCTCGATGGTTCAGAGATCGATCCTTCCCAACTGCCATCTCCCCAAAACACTTCGGGAGATTTGGGCTAGGATTTAGATCTGAAAGGAATTCAGAAACATGTACAAAAGAACCATAGAAGATGTGATTTTGTTTCACATGTACGTTTCAGAAGGTCCCTTCAAAAATGAAGACTTCTAAGTCCAAGCCCAAGACACCGTCAGGCTAATGACACACTTGGGACTATCTCGACAAAAGTTGGAAACATCTACGGCACTGCCAGACAGCCAATCAGAAATGTGCTTACTGATGATGTAAGCATTACCTTCCGAGACGGACTTTGCCCTAAGTGAAGATTTCAGAAAAGTAAAACTTTGTCTTACTTAAGATGGTGATAGGCAAGGAAGTACACTGTGAGAGGAAGTACTCTATGAAAGAGAGTATTCTGCGCAAGGAAGTACTCTAAACAAGAAAATACGCTATGCAAGGAAGTACTCTATTCAAGCAAGTACTTTATTCAAGGAACTACTCATATGCAAGAAAGTACACTGTGCAAAGCAGTACTCTGTGCAAGGAAGTACCATATACATGGAAGTACTCTATGCAAGGAAGTACTCATGCAAGAAAGTACGCTGTGCAAAGAAGTACTCTATGCAAGGAAGTACTCTATACGTGGAAGTACTCTATGCAAGTACGTACATGCAAAGACGTATACTGAGCTAAGAAGTACACTGTAAAAAGAATTACACTAAGTAAAGAAGTGCAATGTGCAAGGAAGTACATTTGGCAAGGAAGTACACTATCCAAGGAAGTACATTAAGTAACAAAGTACAATGTGTAGGGAAGTACAATTTGCAGGGGAAGTACTGTGTTCAAGAAAGCACAATCTGCAGCTGAAATACGGTATGCAAGAAAGTACAATATGCAAGAAAGTACAATGTGATATAAAATTCCATGCGCTGCAGTGTGTCACACCGTGTCAAAGTGTGTATCGGTGTATCAGATTTTGTGGCAGAGTGTATGGTAGTGGCGTATCTAGGGTGGTGGAGGAGGGGGGAGAATTTGAAAATTCCCACGGGCCCCTACTCGAAAGGGGGTCCCCAAATGAGTTTTTTTTTACATTAAAAATTAAATATTACGCAAAATGCAGGGCCCCCAAAGAGGTCAAGCCCCCGGGCCCCCAAACGATGGAAACTTCCTGGCTACGCCCCTGATGTATGGTAGTGTGTCGTTTAGTGTGTCAGACAGTTTCAGAGTGTGTGTATATGAGTGTGTGTTGCTGCCCTCTTCTCTCACAATGAAAGTAAAAAAAAAAGACGTTCTGTTGACTTCATTGAAAAGAAACTGAAATAGTTCTACCTGGCAAGGTCTGCACTTCAACAGGCGCAGGGACTAGATTGTCAAACCTGCACCCCTACCTCCTCATAGCCTGTTCTAAATGATGTTTTATTGAATTCAATTAAATTCTTTTTTATAGTTTCTTTAAAATTATTGATTGTTATTTCGTGCTGTTTTATTTCTCCACCTCGCTGTAAAAACAATCAACATTCCAAGTCATTCTATTTCTTCGTGGGTTTGATTTCTTTCTTTCGTTTCTACTTCCACTCCATATTTTCATTCTTCTGTCAAAACATTCAATTTTCGAACATGCTGCGCATGTGTCTGTCGTTAACGTCTGCTGATGCACAACTGGTCACGTGTCAGCATTACAAGCCAAACGTAAAACACTTTGTACTTAGAGCAGTTCTGGTTCCTTAGTGAAAAACAAAGTTGTCTTGTATTTGAAAGCCGCAGTTAATTCTGTGGTGAAAAGATCAGAAACATGAAAGCCAGACTTTAAAAAAAATGCTTGAAAAAAACTGCGAATAAAAAGTATGTCAGTCAGTCTGTCTGTCAGTCTGTCTGTTTTTCTCTCCTACGCATACACCACTTTCTATCCCCCATTCACAATACCTTGAGCTCAAAGTCATATCTATTTCCACTGGCTAGACTCAACTTACTAACATTTAGCCACACCTGTCTTCAAGTAAGTCCAACCAGGTAGAAATGTTTCCACCAACGATCATTAGCCTCACTCTGGCGTTGAAAGAGACAGCCTTCTATTTCCCCACTCACTGTCAAAGCAAAGAAAAACAGACCAGCGTTCTGAAACACTGCTCACACTTCACCCTAGACCCCTTGATCCAATCACCGTGAATTGCTTATAAATAAATATTCATTCTTCACAAAGACCTAGGTTTGGTTTTATTTATATTAAATATAAATATAAAATATTAACTCGAATGTACAAAATCCGAAACAAAAGAAATGGTAGCAAACATATTGCTCTATTCGGTTTCTAAAAACAAAACTTAACTAAAAGAAATTTGAAGTTTAAAAAAAAAGGTCTCTAAACTTTTTGCTTTGCCCTTTAATCATGGCAAATCGATTATAAGTCACCAATTATAAGATACAAGACATACATATTAAGATACATCGCCCAACCGTATGGGACACAAAGTACACATGGTAACTATCTAAGCGTTGACAAAAAAATGTATGGAAAGATAACTCATTTATTTGTGTATGCCGGACTAGAGTTACCGCACGTAACTTTTTCATTCTATGCTACTAACTGCATCAATTTTATTTATACACAATGAGCATCAAAGTTCCAACTTGACACCTCATGTGCTGATGCAATGCCTTATTTCAGAAAGCAACAACTATCTACAGTGTTTCTATGTTAATGTATTAAGCACAAGATACAGGCTGTAGAATCCCCGACCGACAATCTAACCACACACACACACTCAAAAGTCAGTAAAAACCATTGTTGGCGTCCTGTTTGGTCAGCTCATTAGTCATACGGCAGGACTATATCATGACTTGGACATGGTCAATGTGTAGTGTATTGGTCAGAAGCCTTGTTCTCAATTTGCCGAAACTGAATCTCTCTCTCTCTCTGATGGATTGAGTGGGGGGATGGGAAATTACTGGCTTGGTAAGACTGTAAGAGTAAGAGGGTAAGTATTGACTCGAGCTAGCTGTGGGGGGGGGGGGGGGTAGAGTTAAATTTGTGCCCGGGGCAAGACATTTCATTGGCGCCCCCCCCCTTTCTCCATTTTCCCCTGAAAATCACATAGCAATATAGACATAAATAAATAAAAAGTATTTAATAATAATTTAACACAAATAACCTTATAACGTATTACCTAACTAAAATATCTTAAATATCACATTATCTCTGTAGCCATCGAAAGAATCTATGAGATTATGTACATTACTCTTTTACTAACACATAGGTACACACTAAACAGGACTGGACTTAAACTTGATAAGGCTCTATGCTCAATATGGGCCCTTTCTAAGTCAAGATATTAAAGGCAAGTGGCTAATACTGAGCGCCCAAAGGCAGCACGGGAAACCAACTCCTAGATACCTCCTCCCCCCCCCCCCCACTGGTCCACAAATGAGATTGGACCAAAGCGCTCTGAGCATGCTATAAGCATGAGAGTAGCGCTATATAAAAGCTATAATAATAATATATTTTTCGTATACCTAAGTCTAAATTGATATAGAGATAGTTTACATAACATAGAGTGATATATATATCATATATATATATTTGCGTGTCTGTGTTAAAATCATTATTAGCTACAATAACTCATTTGGTTAATCCCTTCTAGGATAGTAAGCTTTAATTTATGTTGCTTAGAGGTAACTTCTGTTATAAATAATAGGGTTTGATCGATTTACACTTTCATTAGCGCAGAAATTCTCAAAAAACGCATTTTTTTTTTTGGCCTTTGTATTTTTATTTTTATTTTAGCATGTCCCCCAAAACGCAGCTGAACTACACATGTTTCAGGACACAACATCATACTTTCTTATCCTTTGTAAAGCATTGTTGTCCTTGAGCTGCAGGGATGAGTGTGTTTGTGTACATTGTATGTATGTGTTTGTGTTTGTTTGTCTGGTGGAGGTAAATGATACAACACACGAGCCAAAAGTCTGTTAGATGAACGTTACCATGTGCAGGAAAAAAAAAGTGTTTCTCACAAAAAAAAACAACAACATTGAGACTTACGAATACTTTGATATAGATCTAGAACTGAGAAGCGGAAGAGTTGTCATAGTGTGCATAGGGGGACAAATGCCTGCGAGCGGGTAGGGGAGGGGGATGGAGAGTTGGAGATAAGTGACACTGTGATA
>JADKLZ010000003.1:4010108-4020560 GCA_021533235.1 Biomphalaria straminea | reverse complement strand
GTAAGTTGATATACGCGTTGTAAAAAGTGGCAATACACTAGACAGCAGTGTGCAGAAAGGTTGTAAGCGACATGTCACAACTCATAAAACCTGAAGTCATAGCGAGAGTAGAGAGCGTATAGAATGTACGAGCAATGCACGTGAACCCTCAAGAGGAAAGGAATGGGTTCCAAACTAGGGCACACACACACGCTTGAGTGTGGGAGAGGGGGGGCAGGTCACAGAGAAAAAAAAACACTTCCTCAATACTAAAAGAAGAACCTAAGACAATCTTAGTGGGGATGATACAATATTCAAGCTCCTTAAATAATATCTTACAAAGATTTTTTGGATTCGTTAAGTTATTGATACTAAGTTAAACAAGCTTCCCAGAATTCAGCAATACCCTACATCTTAGTTTATTCAAATCGAGGTTATCTAGAAAGATTCCACGCACACGCAATGTGACCTATTAATACGGATAATTCATGTACTACAGGTCAGCCTTTATTGCGTGCTGTCCAGCGTGACATTGTGCACACACACACACACACACACACACACACACACATGTGCCTCTTTTATAAGACCTGCAGTCATGCATAAAATTATGACCTCGTAACAACAACAACAAAAAAAAAACAAAAAAAAAAAAAACCTGATAAATAGTTGTATCTTTGAAATGTAACTAATGGTTAGCATACTTAAAATAATAACCATAATACACGCTGTGACAGCAAGTGTTTGTGTTTTGAGTATGTGTGTGCCTGTGTATGAAGTGACCAGTTGACCTTCAGTGTACATGGCTGAGTGAACAGCATAGAAAGTGTGTCTATTACACACGCCAGGCTTAAATTATTATTAATTTGATTTCTAATTAATTGTTTTTTTTTTGTTTAAAAAAGAACTCAATAAAATGGGCAATACAATAATCTATTAGCAAAACTATATATACAAGAGATCATATGGAAGGCCAGAGATTAGATGGATTAGTGATATAGAAACAAATATTCTAAAACCATGGTTCAGTCTTGAAGACGATATTGGAAGGGGAATATGTGAAGAATCATATCAGGAAACACGATGGATATCAGCATCGACATCATTTGATATCACCTGTTAGAAGAATGAAACACCAAAGAATACATAAATATGCCCGGATTAAAATAGTTGTCGTAGCCGGTGGTAAAAAAAATGCTAACGAATTAATGAGATTACTTACTGGCTGTCAAGGTGAAGGTCAAACAGTGCAGGAGGAAGATTATCCTTTGGTAGGTGAAGGTCACCTCTGTCCACGCATGCATCCTTCCTCAGGAGGCACAGAAAGATACACCACAGAAAAACAAAAACAACTCCTCTAGGTCTTCGCTGACCCAACGAGGTCTTCGTATCACATTTGACCCATCGATTACACAATATGGCCCATGATCCGTGTGAAAAGGTCAACTGATAATTTTTTGATACACTCGCCTCTCCCTAGTGACGGTATCCTTGTCAGTAGCGCTGCCATGATGCCGCATTCCTGCATTTTCACGTCCGTTTTAGGAAATAGGAAAACCGAAATGGCCAACCACAAAAAAAAAAAGCAATTCAACCTTGAAAAAAAATGAGCAACTTCAAATCCTACGAAACAAACAAAAAATCACTTCATTCTAACGTAATTAAAAAAATCAGAACCAAACTTTAAACAAAACGAAAAAAAAAACTTTAGATAATTGCAATTGATACATGTACACTTATTTTTAACGTATAGGAAAAAAGGCGGGAAAAAAATAGCCAAGAACTCATCACACTTGGAACTGGCAGAAGAAATGTGGTTATATCTCCCTCTCACCGAGCAGAATTCAGAGCGAATATTTTTTTCCCGCTAGCTGAGCGATCTGTCGCTGGGATGGTTGGCGAAACAGGGGAAGATTACTCCACGGCTCTGTTCGAATCGCACGCCCTGCAGACGAGAGGGAATAAAAAAACAAGGCATCAGATAAAATAATACACTCACGGAATTAAAAAAACATCAGCTGTTTATATACCTTAGATTTAGCTTGTGTTTGAAGATAACATATTTATTTTGGGCTTAGGCGAGAGGGGTAATGAGTTAAAGAGCTCAAATTATTGAGTTAAGAATTGCACCAAGCAAAACTTGACGACCATCTTTTTCCATTCCTCTCTGTCCTTTGCCCATTTTAGAACCTTTTTCAACGGCAGGTCCGTCCATTCTTTTATTTTGTCCTCACATCGCTTTCTCTGTCTGCATCTTCTCCTGGTACTGTTCTCTTAAGGAAGGTCTTTGCGAGCCCCGAATATCTTGTAATATTTCTATAGATTTTAAGCATGCTTTTTTTCACAGTCGTCAGCAGGTCATCATGGGGTCCGATCGCTGCAGTGACCCTGCAGAGGTTCTATCCAAGGTAAAAGACAGAGAGGACTGGAGAAAGACAGTCGACAGATCTTGCGTGGTGCCCCAACAGACTAAGGGATAGTTGAAGATGATTATACTTTTTGTGCTACAACCTCAAATTTTGTAGTTGGAAGCACTAAAATTTAATTGAGTGTCCTTGACATTGTAGAGTTTGTCGTAAAACATTTGCCCGCCCTATTAGCTTTTAAGTCTCGTGGAGATTTTCAGATCTCGGCATTGAGGACAATGCAGAACACACTATAACAACGTCATTCCATGAAATATTAATGGGATTTCAATTTGCCTCAAAATTCTTAAAAAACATTTTTAACAAAACTGCTATTTAATTTTTTTTTATTTTTCCCCTGGTTAAAGAATCTCACTGGGCCAGGGATTTCAAAGAACATAGATGTTTAGAAAATGAATATCAATGGAGTGAAAAAGACTCAAGAGGTAAACAGTGGGCTCTTTCAGAGATGAATCTTGAAAACTAGAATTTAGCTACAAAGTTTTTCTTGAATGGCGCAGTGGAAACGTTTTCTTTCCATTAGGCTAAAATGTCATTTTAATGTGAGACTAAAAAAAAAAAGCTTATCTAAGGGAAAGAATTCCACACTTATAAAAATCTCAATAATATAGAAATTATATACCTTTTTCCTGTCAAACAAAATAATTAATGAAATAATTTAATAATTGGGTTAAATTTTAAATCCATTCATGTTTTGTTGAGTAAATAACTGTCCAAAGTTTCAAATTGAGACGAGAAAGGGGACAAAACCCCACATATTTAGCCATGTATGAGAACACTGAATGGTTAACCTCCCTTTTTGGTATCAAACAGAACTCTTTGCAGAAATTAATCGACTAATTGGTAATAGGAGGTAATAATAAAGGATGTATTTATTTTAGAATCTAACAAAAAATTAGTTGGACTTTCGCTAACAAATCACAGGAACAAAGAACAGACCACTGACACACTTCCCAGTGTCATTTCAGATCTCCCAAAACAGTTCCACAGTTTAACGCAGGACAGAACTTAGCCACAGACTGTTTAGACTCCAACAACTTTAGCTGGATCCACAACAGTTCTTCTTCTTGTCTTTCGTTCACTAGTGCTCTCGGGCGCACCACAAGCACTGGTGCAAGGCAGGGTTACAACAATATCCCTTTTTGTTTTTCAGTTACAGTACCGATTTAATAAAAAAAAATTCTTGAAAACTTTGGAACTGAAAGTAACAGGCGACAACGAGTGAAACATTGGAGCTAGAATACCACAGACACACAAACGAGCTAATAGCAAGAAGCTTCAAAATTCAGAGCTTAAAAAAACACTGCTCAAGGCTCAGAGCTTAAAAAGTAACTGGAAATCAGAACTAAAAAGTAGATCTAAAAAAAAGTGAGAGCTAAAGGCTAAATTACGAGCAGAATCGCAGTTCTAAATCTAACACAAAGCTTCGATAACGATAAAAACCAAAGAGGTAAGACTCAGATCTAATTTAGGCTTAACCTACTGCAACTGGGAAGCGTGGTCGAGAGGCTTAGTGCGGCTTGAGCTTGGCTTGGCTACCTAGAAGGGGGCTCGAGGTTCGACACCGGACTCGGGCAGAGTTGTGTTTACTGAGCGCCCAAAGGCAGCACGGGAAACTAACTCCTAGATACCCCCTCCCCCCCACCGGTCCACAAATGAGATTGGACCAAAGCGCTCTGAGCATGCTATAAGCATGAAAGTAGCGCTATATAAAAGCTATAATAATAATAACTGGCAGCCCTTGCGTACTTGAAACTAGTAGCATGCTTATCTTCTCGTGTGAAGGAAATGGTTCAAATCCTTTAGCTAGATCATTACACTGATGCCATTGAGACATTGGTGACCCTTTCAAATTCCGCCACTGTGCAATGCTAAGTAAAGATGTCACAGACGTCAAAGTTTATTTTACCTGCACATTCCAAGATCATGAGATATGGTGAATCATTTTTTGTGAAACAGATCGAGAATTTCTGTTCTTATCTTTACGCGACATAGATTTAAAAAACAACAACACTTTATTATTACAGTGGAAAAAAATAAACACATTGGAAATAGGGAAAAAAAAACACCGAAAAGTTTCATTCCGAGATTTGCCTAGGAGTGCAGCCTATCAGCGCGTGAGTGTGTGTGTGTGTCCTCCAGCGCCCCCGCTCGGAATGAGAGATGTTTTGATAAGCAGCTCCCTCAGTGCGAGACCTGGGTCAGAAATGCACAAAAACCAATGTCTCTAAGTGTTTTTCCTCTTTATTCAGTTGCCAACTACCAGGTAAAATTTATACCTATGAATCTTTGATGCTATGCCTCCCAGCTCTGACAAGTTGCTTATTTCAGTTTAATGTCCATCTGCCATTGCCATTTTTTCGCTTTATTTCTAGGTAGGTAAAGCTACATTTTTTATGACCCTATGTAAAATGTGTTTTTTTTTTAAAGTTCGGGTCGTATTTTTTTCCTTCATTTTTTTAAACATTAAGACAAACAATGTAAATTATATGTTTTCCTGGATGTGAGCTTTTTCATTTTTTTTTTTGTTTACAAAACCTCTATCAACTGTGTCTAGCTGGTACACATTGGAAACATGCTTTTCTCCCACTTCCTATTCGTGGATTAAGTTGAAACTCGGCATAATTATGTATTGTCTCTAACACAACATGAATCAATTTAAAAAATCAATTAGCTAATTGTTTAAAAACAAGATTACAAAGAGAGTTTGTGTGATACACAAACTCAGAGGCGGCCCCCGTCGGAGTCGGATCCCTGTCAGATCCGCCTATTCGCAAGATGTTTCAGATGTTCCTTCTAAGTCCCTGGCTCAATTCCTGTGTGCTCCTTTCCTTAAACTATCGAAATATTTCTGAAAGAACAGTAAAGGTTAAATCATATTTTCAAAAGCCTTTAGTGTTTTTTTCTAACCGTGACGGACAGACCAACCAACAGACAAAACGCACAAAATATGCTTGTTTCATTCTAATGGGGGCACTAACCAATTTAAAAAAAAAAATCTGATTTTTTAAAAAATTTAAGAAATTAGTTTAGAATCATATCATTTCCGGGCTTTACGCTAGTACACGAAAGCCGCTGCTAAAAGTTCATTTAAAAAAATGTGCATGATATCTACTCGCCCGAAGCATTTCTTATAGTAACATTTCCTCCCTTACATTTACGTAATTGTTTTAGAATTAGTGTTTTGTTATTAAAAAATCGCTTGCATAATTAATTTTATAAATTAAACGGTTTGCTTTTAGAAAACTAAAAGTAGCCGTTGCACCTAAACTTTTCAAGCCGCATTTAATGGTGAAAAAAATTTTTCGTATCTCTTCTAGTTTCGGCGCCCTGAGTGTGACAGACGGACAGACGGACATTTTGCACAAACCTAATAGCGGCTTTTTTCCCTTACGGGGGCCGCTAAAAAATGAAGAAAAAAATACGACTCGAACTTTAAAATATGTTATGACATGATTAGAGCATAGATTTATTTCGGGAATAATTAAGGGGTAAGTTTTATTTAGTGACGGAAGTGACGAATAGTTAGATTAAAAATAAGAACGCTTTAAGTCGACTCAAAAGACAAGACGTTGATCTTGATTAAGGCTACAGAAAGACAAAGATGGATCCCTTCTTGGTTATTAAATGTTATTTATCGCTGAATCGATCGTCGACTTACTCTATTATTGTTCGGCCTTCGTTGGTGTTTGAGTTGTGACAATTACCTCCTGTACAACACCGCGAATAGGCACGCAACAAAAAACAAATTTTACCTAGGTCGTATTTTAATTAATTTCGCTTAATATTGAAAAACAAAAAACAGTATTGCAGGATATGCCGCCAATGGGCCTCATTCATCAATCGTAAACAAACAACATTTAGCCACGTGATTCTTTATATCTTTTATAACAAGTATTTCATCCATCGTGGCTGTCACGTGATACGTATTTTTCATTGTTTTATCAATATTATGACGTAGTTAAATGTGTTTATTTACGATTGGTGAATGAGGTCCATTTAGAGTTCATCCTCTTATTAAGCCTTTTTTCATAAAGTTTTTTTTTTTTAATATTTCGCTTGTTTCAGAGACTTGAAAATTGGAAGAACAGAAGCGTGTTTGAAAAACTAGTCAGAAACTGTGTCTTTTATCAGTTGTATTGATTGAAGTGATTGTATTGATTGGAGTGATTGTATTGATTGGAGTGATTGTATTGATTGGAGTGATCGATGTACAATAGTTGAAGGTCACTGAAAGTTTGTAAGAGAACAATTTTCAGTGTCAGTTGAGCCGGTCGAAGTTTTCTGGTTTGACATCAGTAAAAATCTGAGCTTTCAATATCAATTTGTGCGCTCTGGACCGTAGTTTGGTAGTCTTGACGGTCTTAGATTCGAGCCCTGCTCGCTTCCATCCCTCGTCTGGATCCTGCTGGAGGTTTGGGCTAGGATCCTGAAATAACACCCGAATCACGTAAAATTTTTTTACAAACGTTAAAAAAAAACTACCCACAGGCTATAATGTCATTGGTCAGTGTTCAGGTCTAATCAAACAATTGGTCTACTTGTCCACAAAAGAGATTGGACCATAAATCTTAGTTATACGACTGAGAATTGCGCTGTATAATAGCAGTTTGTTTTTTAAATAAAGATGAACATAAGCATATACATAGTCTTCAATTATTACTGTGCTGACTACGAAACGAAAATGATTGTTCCTGGGTTGACTTAAATAAGGTTTGTGTTTGAACATCTATGGTAAATATAGTCAATGGAAATCGTAAGTTCTAAATTTCTTAAACATTTTTCACTATAGCTTATTTTTAATTTAATAACTGTTTTACAAACTGCACCATTTTAACATTTGAAGTATCCGATTATGGTATTTCGTGGTAATCAATCATATTCAAATGATGGCTTCGATACTTTTCTTTTTTGAGAATGTGCACCAGCCTCGTTAACCATTATTGCATCTCTGTCGTCTGCTATCCAGTGACTCGCAGGTTTCCATTTAACCTGACCTCATTCCGGGCTCGATTAACTTAGGATCATCACGGAGCCTCTGTTTTTGAAGCTGATTGAGGAGAGAGGAGAATCAAGAGGCTGGCTCGCAGTTATCATCCTCTCAAAAACAAACACCCCGCAGGTAACACCGCGGTTAAAATTGTTCGCGCACCTGTCGGCAAGGGTGAAAGGTGGCTCGATCTTTTTATCTTTATTTCACTCATTTCCCGACTCATGGGGAAAGGGATGATGAATGATGGTTTGAGAATCTTTGGTGTCAGAAGTAGGACAAAAATATTTAAATTTTAAAAATTGGCTTAAATTAGAATAAAGGTGATTACAACTTCACTGCTCATGTATACAACGTAAGTACACACTATTATTTTTTCGAGTACAAAAATACATATTTTAACGCAATGTAATTATTTTGCATCTTGTGTGAGGATCTAGAATACTCTAGATCTATTTAAGACACGGCTTTTATATGTAACTAGTCGACCGGCGGCATACCATACCCCGCTATTTTGCAGGGCAGGCCTTAGGCACTGCAACATATGCGACCGCAGTGGGTCCCGCACTTTCTTTGGACCCGTGCTAATTTTTAGGTGTATAAATTATTAAATTGAACCATTTTATAACATGATATAACAGATTTCCCGCGGCCTCTTGATTTATCAGGAGCCCCTGGATATCTCCTGAAATGTTACGAAAAAGTCCTGGAAATCTCCGGAAATTATTAAAATCGTTTGTAAAGTAAAAGTAAAGTAATTTGTGATATTAATTAAAGTACATCTAAAGTTAAACCAGAGAGTAGTATCTATCTGTGTATTGTCGTTCTAGTTTCAAGAGTCTTACGACACAATATAATCTCTTCCGGCTTCCACTTTTTTAACTTCCCTTCCATTCACTACACAAGTTCATAAGAGAGTTTAATGAAACAAGAATTTGTGCATTGCAATTGTGTGTACTTTATTTTATGTCTATAAATTGTATTTAATCTCTAAGACTGAAGACATGAAGTTACTTCCCTTTACCAGTCTATATTTATTTATGTCTATGCTATTTTGTGAATGAAAATTGTGCGGATTGGAATGCACCATTTTTCATTCACACCGTGCTGCGCCATGGGATCTTCCCATTTACATTTTGTTTGAACTTTACTTGTTGTTTTACCTTTAACTTTGAGGATTATATATATATGGAATGGATAGATGAGAACTTTGCATACAGGGCTGTGACTAGAGGCCAAAATGCATGAGTTCTAATCCCGACTCGAGCAGAGTTCACTTAGCGCCTAAAGAAAGCACGGGAAACCTTCTCCCAGATATCTCCTCCCCTTACTTGTCCACAAAAGAGATTGTATCGTATCACACAGAGTATGCTATAAGCACGAAATTTGCTCTATATAAAACAATAAAAGCAATTAAAAAAAAAAGATTGCAGAATTTTACATTGAGGTCCAGATTTGACTTACAAATGACCTTCATGGGGCCTAGAGTTCGACACAGGATCATGCAGAATAGCAGTTGACACAGACAAAGCCGTTGTATTCTGACTGTATTCTGACTGTATTCTGACTGTATTCTGACTATAGATGTAGAGAGCCTCCTGTAATGGCCTCGCAGCAAACATTGTGTGTTAAGGAATTGGAGGATCAACCGGAAGTGGTGTACTCTTAGACACAGACTTCGTGCTGAGTTTCTTGTAATTTTTTAATGTGCTTCGGACAACTCACAGGGCGTTGCGATCCGACAACTCGTCTGACTTATGTCCGGACATCTCAGAGGACGTTTCGTCTCTTCATCTCCCAGAATATCTAAATCTTTGATATAAGTAGAGGCACGGTGGTTGAATGTTAGACCGAGGGCTTCCGGGTTCGAATCTTGGCGATGTTTAATTTCGGGGTCTTTAGGGTGCCTCTTAGTCCATCCCAGCTCCAGTAGGTATTTGACATTAGTTGGGTAAAAGTAAAGAAGTTTGGCGTTGTGCTGCCCACATGGCACCCTCGTTAACCGTGGGCCACAGAAACAGATGGCGTTGATATCATCTGCCCTATAGATGGTAAGGTCTGAAAGGGGAACTTGACTTTTTCTTGTTTGTAATATGCGCACATGTATTAACCACTTCTTAAAATACATTATAAATTTAAAAATTTTTTAATACCTTTGAGTGAGAAGTACAGGTTACCCATATATTTAAAAAAAAATTGTGACAAGGACATTCAGACATCAACTTAAGTTACGATTTTGACTAATTCAAAAAGTTTAAACCGCATCAAAAGATACAATGAAAAATCCCATATGCGTTGTTTAGTAAAACAGGAAAAAAAAAAAGCTAATGGACAAGTAGTTAAGCGTTCCTACATTCCAGTCCAGAATGATGACTCTGGATGTTATGTGGTCACAGCACTCACCTAACTGAACAATTAAGTATTAAACCTAGCCGGGGAAAATAGTTGCTGGTCGGAAGCTGGCCCGGCAGCTGGCCTGGCAGCTGGCCTGGCAGCTGGCCATGTCACACTTTTAGTCACCGTTGACCTAGAAACAGATTAACTTAACCATCTGACTTTTGAACAGTCAATGATTTTATTTTGGTCACTATGCATCCACTTATTTAATTATATTTTGCCTTACAGATACATATACTGCCTAATATCTAGGAAATCGTTAAATTAAAAACGTTTTCGATAATCCCGTCCTCCCAGAGTCCACCCAGAGTCCACCAAGAGTCAACACATAGTCCACCCAGTGTCCACCTAGAGTCCACCCAGTATCCACCCAGAGTCCACCCAGAGTCCACCCAGAGTCCACACAGAGTCCACCCAGAGTCCACTTAGAGTCCACCAGGGTCCACTTAGAGTCCACCTAGAGTCCACCCAGAGTCCACCTAGAGTCCACCTAGAGTCCACCCAGAGTCAACTTAGAGTCCACCTAGAGTCCACTTAGAGTCCACTTAGAGTCCACCCAGAGTCCACCTAGAGTCCACCTAAAGTCCACTTAGAGTCCACCTAGAGTCCACTTAGAGTCCACCTAGAGTCCACCCAGAGTCCACCCAGAGTCCACCTAGA
>JADKLZ010000003.1:3969114-3982221 GCA_021533235.1 Biomphalaria straminea | reverse complement strand
TGCCATCTTTTAATTAAACAAAACTAGACGTCTGGTTGATGTATTTTTAATTAAACAGAACTAGACATTTGGTTGACATCTTTTAATTAAAAAAACTAGACATTTGGTTGACATCTTTTAATTAAACAAAACTAGACGTCTGGTTGATGTATTTTTAATTAAACAGAACTAGACATTTGGTTGACATCTTTTAATGAAACAAAACTAGACTTTTGGTTGACGACTTTTAATAAAACATGAAAAATGACGTCAATAATTCCAACAAAACTATACTTTTTCTTGACGTCTTAAACAGAACAAGTCCGCTATAAGACGCCTTGCTGATCACAACTATGATATTAGGGGGGGAAAAGTCCATTCTAAACGTCTTGCTCTGGTGCATCAAAGGTCTTTCACACTTAAGAAGTGTCCGACTCAGCACTTTTCCTTTATATTTAATCTAATGGATTTTCTTCTAATCAGGAGAAATCGAAAAAAATAGTCTAGGCCCTAGCGATGCATCATTAGTACAAGTTTGAGAACCATTGGTACACATCAGCTCACTCATACAGCCAAAATAGATCTCACAAATGATACGCGTGGCACACTTTCCGCCTACTAGTGTACTTTTGTAGAGATCTTCAAAAACTCTTTAACGTCATTCAAACCAAATTTCCGTTTTTCCTCTATCGCTTAGTTGGCCGAAATAATGAGTCCTGCAGCGAGGTGCACAAAAAATCTGGCATCATTACATCGGCATCAATTTGTCGTATGCCACCTGTTGAATGCTGGGAAAATAAATACCGTGTTTCTTAAGTTAGAAATTATCACGGAGTAATCACTTAGTTATCAAGAAAAAACTGGAATGATAGTCTAATAATACTGATTTATATGCTCCTATTTTTTTCCCTAAATAAAGGTTGGAACAAAATAGTTTGAGCGATAATCGTGATATCGATATAATTTTAGGGTCATATCAATAACAGCTGTATTTTTTTATACAATAACTAGCCGAATACTACCCGCGACCTGCGGACCTTAGTTGTGGTGATACTGATATAGTGGATTGGATTTAGATGCATGTCAAACATGGCGAATGTTTCCTTGACATTTTTGCCACAAAAATCAAAGTAGAGAATGAAACTAGGTTTATCCATTTAACAGACATTTTCACATCCTCATATAAATGCTGTGAAAACGGGTTTACCCGATTGGTTACACAGTTTCGCTCTTTAATAAAGACAAATAAAGGAATTTTATTTTTTTATTTGAATCTAAGGAACATTTATGTCAAGTTTTGTCAAGATTGGTCAAATGATTCTGATTTTTATGTGGGATACACAATATGCGCCTTACATTCTGCTTTATATATTAAGATAAAAGGGGAATTTAACATTATTAGTGTGTTCTATATATATCCACTTGCGGGGGAAAGAAATAAAAATTATTGCTATCTTTCATTTTCCAAAACAGCTTCTTAACAAAGTCTTTAAAAAAAAATATTCATACAATATCAACATTCCGAAAGTCCACATAAAAAGTGATGCACTCTCATCTGCAATATCATAGATTTATCTCTCCTGAAAAGAGATTGACTCTGTAATGTTATACGAACAGTGAGATTAAATTACATATGAAATTGAAAGAAACTTTTGTTTCGATTTCTTTAAATATAAAGTATGCAATGAAATCACCTAATACAAGGCTAACGTTACACGTTCACCCTCCATAAGTGTCATGAAGATATAGGATGAGTGTTTCGCAGAACAACGCAAACCCATCCACGACCTACATGTTTTTCCGCAACTTGGGCAGACAAAAGCGAGGGACACACATTATTTGAGACCCAAAGAAAAGCTTTTATTGAAGACAGGGATCAGTGTCCAGGTATTTGAGCCCCCCCACCCCCCAGGAGGTTTTAGTTCCCACGAGGGTACGAGTTAGCTACAGGTATTGTAACACGAACTCAGAAAGACAAAAAGAAAAAGGCACATTCCTCGTCCATATGCTAGGACAAATTTGTACAAAAGCTCCTTCTACCCTAGCGCTATTAGAGCATGGAATGGATTGCCTGAGCTAGCCAGGAAAACCAGTGACTTGGCAGATTTAAGTCATTTGATAATATGCATGACTGAATGCATAACGCGTAGGACGTAATCATCTTCTTTTTTGAAGTAACGTCTGTATTGTATAAGATAAGATAAGAAGAAAATATAAAAAAATACAAAGTTTATATTAAGAATAGTTCTATCACTTAGTTTGGATCAGTCATGTTTTTAAATTTGTAATAGATATAGACTACCAATAAAAAAGCATTGATAAAAAATAAAATAACATAAAAATGGGGGGAAAGACTTGACTTCGAACTCATGGCTCAGGCCTTCTTAGGCTTCTCAAGTCAACACGGTAATCACTCTACTAGTGGTCCTATGAACACAGAAGATTGTTATGTCATCTGTTGTTTCTATTGTCTCGTGCTCTTTTTTTTTTTTTTTTGTTGTATTCACTAAGACTCTGACGACGACATATAAAGGGGGACTAATTCAGCTCATACGGTCACATCAGTTAAGTACAGTTTCTTTCCCTTGTTCGAGATACCAAACTATATAATTAATGAGCAATTGGTTATGTTTTGAAATTGATTCTTGTGTTGCCAGTTTGATCAAAGACTTGGTGTTTGAGAAATAATGTGTACAAACTTTTTACCAGGCCGACAGAAAGACAGGTTGAGTTGATGTAGACTTTGTAATATAAAGTAGGGCATGAATTCTTTTTGCCGGACCTCTGGTAACACTATGAAAGTGTAGAAGGTATTTGGTTCATGTCTTAATACAGTACGAACATCACAGTTCGAACACCTCTATTTGGAGATGTCTCAAGGGGCCATTACTCTATTAACTGTACGTGTCAGACGACATTATTCAAATAGATACTAACTGACTACCTCATTACCAAGTGTATTGTGTTCCAGAGCCGACAATAGAAGTAGGTTAGCAGGGGTGACAATCCAGCGTCCAGTAAGTAGGGGTGACAATCCAGCGTCCAGTAAGTAGGGGTGACAATCCAGGGCCCGGAGTCTGGTAGGAGCTATGCACTTAGTGAAAATAAAATGTGCATAGCCGTATTATGTCTGCTGTCAGGAAGTCTGAAGTAGGTTGAGTCTACTCACCGTCCAAACGCGGGCTGTGTATAAAATGCTGAGCTGCTTTAAACAGGGAAACGACAAGGGACATTCCCAGAACATTATTTCAACACGTCTTCAGATAAATAGCTTCTGAAGTTTAGCTCCTGTAGATATGATATGCTTACTTTTGATCTGGGCTCTATGTTACTAATTCCGCGACACAGTAATTAAACAAGGTTACAAAGACAGTTTGTGTGGAAACACAAACTTAAAATCGGCCCCCGAAGTGATCCAGCCAGGCAGGTTTCAATATTTTCAGAAAGAACATCCGAATGAAATTATATCAAAGTGTAATGACAGGTTGGTAAATCTTATGTAGTGCCCTAAGTATCCAGCAGATCAAATGACAGGTGTAGGTGAAAGTTAAGTTAGATGTGAATCTGGACCTACTGATGTAATATAATTGATTTGTTATTTTTTTTTTTTTTTATTCAGTACTGAAGAGATTACATTGCCATTAAAACATTTTTACAGTTTATACAACCGTTCACGTTAAAATTGTTCATAAACTGTCCAAACTTGACCGTCACTGGGATGTTCATCGTCTTTCGTTGTAGTTATTGGGATCCTTTCGGAAGGATCTGGCTATATTTCCTATGGAAGCCCAAAGGTTCCAAGAAATATGAAATGTTTGTTCCGTACTGCTCTTCACACTTTAGAGTTCGTATACACCCTATAAAGTCCTACATCTCACTCGAAATGCATGATCTTAGGAGTGTTGAAGGCCCAAGTCTTTGTTTTCTAGTATAAATTTAGTGGATCTACTTTACTTCGGAGAAGGTTATTGAGGCGTTGTATATAGTTCAAGATTAAATACACTGTTCATTGTAATATACCTGCCGGAGTTCATAAACCATAGAGTCATAGTTGCAGATATAGTAGCATGTTCTTTCCAAAGAGCGAAGAGCCGAAATTGTTTATCGCTTTATGATTGTGTTGATGTGTGTACCAGTTGACAGATCAGGCATTCCGCTCCCCATCCTACAATACTGTTGAGTATTGAAGGTTAATGTGAAGTTGTGAACAGTTCATATTCACATACATTGTTTATTGTAGTATATCCGCTGGAGTTAACTTACTTCTTGCACTAGACCAGTATCTCACACTTTACAATGAAAAGTTGGGCTGATCAACAATGCTCCTGGACGTTGCAATACTCTAACAGTGGACAGTCCGGTACAATTTCTTGATGGTAACTTGTCAACTCAAGGCTGAGGCCCAGTAGCAATCCAGTGAGCTCATGAGGAGATTAGAGTACTACATATAATCTATGATTGGTTATTCTTTACAATTTGTCTGATTTGGCGATAATTTTTTCCCCAATGAAGTCCCGGGACAACTAATCTTCACCAGTTGACACCGAGAGGTCCTGGAGTTCTGTTAGAATCACCACAGACTGAAAAGATAAAAAAATAGTATCTGCGAGTTATTTGTATAAAGCATAGTCCTCAGTACAAATAAAGCTCCACGAGCCTCTCCAACCTTTTATGCAACCCCTCCAATTGGTCAGACTAATACTTTACAAAGTTACAAAATTAATAACAGTAAAATTATAATTTAATACCAAAGATATACTACATCACCATTGATACCAACAGAGACAAAAATGTTACAAGGATTTAGCATATCATCCGATAAAGGATAACTAACCAAGAAAAAAGACAAATACACTCCAATAATTACACCCTAATACATGCATACCCACATATCAAAACTAGATATATCTAAACAATCATCCTAGATACATACGCATCATAATCTTACACATGGATCAAGGGGCTACAAAACAAGTTGTCAAAGACTTCTGAAGGCGCAGTCCAACACATTAAGTTACTACCTAAGAACACATACAAATACATCCAAATATAAGTCCGACAGTTATTTTATGGTAATAATTCCATTGAGACTAATACATTTGCGATTAGAAAACCACTACTGTGGTACTACATACATATATCCCACGAACTGCCTTTCCACATACGCTAAATCATACATAAAACCTGCATGCATATAAAAATAGGCCCCCAAAAATATAAACATTCACCAATACACATATCATCCTTTATATTCCCCCTAGGTTCTCTAGTTCGAAGTCTATAATTTGTCTAAACATAATCTCAAGGCCATCAGGAACGAAGTTTTTTTTATCTATGACAATTTTCAGTCTAGTATTCCAAACAAGTTTCCTATACTCTGCCAAAATAATGAGATTAAAATTCCCAAGTGCCTTATTGCGTAATTTAGGAACCTTATTTAAAAGGATCGCCAGATTCAAATCCACATCCATCCATGATGGATGATTTTCCTATGTTAATTTTCGACCCACTAGCCAGTCCAAAAGCTTTAAACTTGTCAAAAATATTAATGATATCGTCCTCGCTTGATGGGAAAAACGTTGTGTCATCAGCGTAGGCTTTAACCTTAACAAACGGTACTGAGCCAGGAATGTTACTACCCACGATTGTGTTGTCTACTCTAATAGATTCCAGAAGAGGTTCCAAACAAAGCGTATAAAGGAATGGTGACAACGGACACCCCTGGCGTGCTGACCTCGTAAGAGGAAAACTGGAACCAAGGGAGTGGTTTATCAACAATTTGCTTGTTGCTCCCGAGTAACATAGCTTAATAAACCCCAATAAATAAGAACCTATTTTACTCTTGTCCAAAACCTGGAATAGAAAAGAATGGTCGACCCTATCAAAGGCCTTTTCTTGGTCAATGGACAGAAGAGCAGCGTTTAGATTTTTATCTTTACTAAAACATATGAAATCTCTCAGGAAGTGATTCATTTCAAGAATATTATTCTCAGGATTACAGCAGAATTGATCTTGTCCAATCAGCTGCGGAATTAGAGGTTTTAATCTAAGAAAGATCATTTTCATTAACAACTTATAATCAGTATTCAATAAAGAAATGGGTCTATAGTCATTAACAGAGGTATTATTGTCTGATTTTTTTGGTATAAGTGTAATGAAAGCCTCATTAAATTGGGCAGGAAATTGTCCCGACTGTAAAGCATCACTATACATTTGTAAGAGAAGGGGGCCTAGTAATGGAAAAAAGGCCTTATAAAATTCAAATGTTAGTCCATCAGGGCCAGGAGATTTGTTATTTTGTGTTAATTGCAGAGCGGTTTCTAGCTCCTCCAGAGTAAAGGGGCATTCTAAGTGCTCTTGCTCATAATCCGGTAACTGTAAGAACCTATTCTGCATTTCTTTATCCGTAGGTTCGTCGCTATATAATTCTGTGAAATGACGCGTGAACGCTTTGATAATCTCCTCCTTATCATCAGTGAAGTTTCCCTTATTGTCAACTATCTTGTCTATTAGTCTACTCCTTTGAACGTTTTGCTCGATGGATAGGAATATTTTATTGGGCCCCTCATTTACATTATAGTTTTTACAGCGGACTTCAGCTCCCTTATAAATATAGTTGTTTAATCTCTCCAACTCCAGAAGTATGTTGGTTCTAAGTACCTCATCGTACGGCTATAACCGTTGGGTAATATAAATGGGAAAGATAAATGATCCTTATAACATTATTATTTGTCTTAAATTAGGTTCAACGTATATTGCATAGTAAATATACTTTTTTCTCTATATATATGCTAAATGATTGTCTCCCCTTTAAAAGCAATCTGAGTTTAATAAAGAAAACCTCAGAATTTACGCTATTAAATTTTAGCTTATCAACATAGCAATCATTATACCTGTTTACTTTGCCTCTTTTTGGTTTGGTTCCTTATATTACAAATACTTTTAATTTCTATACAAAAGTAATGGTGAAATTAAATGAAATTTATAACATTATTAATTGTTTTTACTTTGGTTTGTTTTATAATGCATACTAATTAGGTTTTTCTCTTTAAAAAACTGCTTGCATAAATGGTTTTAAAAAATTAGATTTTGAGCTTTTAGAAAAAAAAAAAGTAGCCGTTGCATCAGAACTTTGAATGATCTATATTATCGTGATGTCAGAGTTTCATTTTCCCCTTTACTTTCTGAGCACTAAACGGGACGGACAGACAGACAGGCCACACAAAGCTAATATCATGTTTTCCCCTGTAGGGGACCGCTAAAAATGTTATCTTAATTAGTAAAAAGAAAATAGTTAAATTTGAACTTACGACCTATTTTGAACTTTATTTGAAAATTTCTACAATACAAGAACATAAATAACGCAATTCCACAATTCATAAGACGGATTCATTACTGTTTTTAACTCTAAACATTATTAGTCATTTAATCCCCATAAGAAAACTTAGTTTTTACACATAACTTCCCCCCCCAAAAAAAAAAAGGGGGATGGGTGGAAGTATTGTACAATTTGAGAATCACTGTTCTAAAGCTAAATCTTTTAATAGCTAAAGGTTTCCATTAAAATCTGTTTCAGAATCTTGGTAGGTCATAGATGTATACTCTTCACCTAGCCGTTAGTTGTTGTTTTTTTGGACCGTTGGGTACCACGCAAGATCAGTTAACCATCTTTCTCCATTTATCTTTCTGTTTTGTCTTGGATAAAACCTCTCAATGGTAGACCAGTCCATTCTTTTATGTTACCTTCCCATCGCTTTCTCTGTCTGCCTTATTTTCCTGGTACTGTTCCCTGAAGGAAGGTCCTTGCGAGACCGGTGGACTTTTTAATATGGCCATTACAAGATGTATGCCTATATAAGACATACAATATATGTATTCATGGTACAAGGTAGGTGTATTTCAATGAAATATGTTATGTAACTGAGCAGTTCAGCTTATTAAGGCGACTAGGTTGATAGAAATTAAATCATATAGAGAAGACAAACATCTTAAACGTCATTTCCTACAATACATGATTTGGACCAGATTACATTAGAAAAGATCGAAGGGATTCAAAGCTATTGAAAAAAAAACAAAAAAGAAATGAGTACGCCCATGGTAGTCGTAAGATAATAAGCACTTTAAAAAATTTGAATGGATTATGTTCAGTTATTTGGTAATCAAACTAAAAATTAAATTTATTCACGGAGAGAATACGTTTGAAACAACGACCAGACGATCAGATGTGCTCCTTCCGCCATTTTACCCATAAACCAAAGCGAGAAATTCGGATGACATCACCAAATGTGATAACTGCGCATGCTAACGAAAGAAAAGAAAATGTTGCACATAAATTGTTTCCTGGGGAAATCTGTTCATAAATCTTTATGCCCTAAACGAAACATCGTGAATAAATGGGTCCTCTAGAGCTACAGATCTTACACATTTAGACCTGCAGAGAAACACGCAGGCACCTTTACACATATACACATATATTTACATAAAAACATATTTAACCCAAAAAACACATACAAAAAAAAATTTGTTTGCGAAAAAACACACATCTGTACATTTTATACACTAACACACCGGATTAGTTACACACAAAGACATTTAGCTTATAAGCAATAACACATTCACCCATGCTAACGAACAGATATAAACACACTCACATGAGTAGTTATATATAACGTCATGTAAAACCATAAAAATAATGTAGACAACATTAGAGAGTTTATTGTAAGGCGGGAAAACTTTGAATATCTAGCTAGCTTTTGGTCTATGTGGTGTATATAATAGAGCACGTATTGATAAGTTAGGTCTTTTTATAGTATTTTTTCTTTGTACTTTAAAGCACTACAGAATTAAATCTTCTAAACTCTTTCGTTTTTAGATTTTTAAAAATATTTTGATTACCACACTCGTTGGCAACATTGAAATGTAATTATTTGTCCGAAGTTCGAAGCATGCTCCCCCCCCCCCACACTCCCCGCTGCCATTCCATGTTTTCCTGCAGGAGGTCTGGACTAGGAAGTATAAGTTTTCACTTCCGGGGTGTGATCTGCCTAAACATTCCAACCATTGTAAACGACAAGGCTGTCTTTAACTCTTTCTCTCCGTAATTATTTACCACATTCTGATGGAATCAACGTTGACATCTGTCAGTTAGGAGAGAAAGAGTTAATAAATGCTTTTGAAAAGGTTTGGCTAGCACTACATCTAGAAAAGCGAGTTTCTTGTTTCAAATGCTAGGACAAATTTGTAAAAATACTTCTTCTTTCTTATGGCTATTAGAACATGGAATGTGTTACCCGAGTCAGTCAAGAAAACCAACGACATAGTACAGTTTAAGTCATTGATTAACATGCATGAATTGAATGACATAGGACACACATAGGGCGTTATTATCTTCTTTTTTTTTTAAGCAACGTCTGTATTTTTTAAGCTAAGATAAGAGAAAAAAAAATTGAAACCATTTAAACACTAATTAACCATTGAAGTTAGACATCATTACAGTTAAAACAACTTGATGTGAGGACCTGTTGGACCATCAACAAACTTCTTTTTTAAATTATAAGACTAGATACTAAAGAATTCATTTATTCCTGGATAATATAAAGTACTAGTATGTTAATATTACTAAAAATGAAAAAATTCAAACAAAACATTTTGTATTCTGAAACGTAATTTTACTCATAACATATTATCTTTTTTTAGATTAATTAGATTTGCGCCTATAACAGTGAGTTTCTGGCACGGGGTTGGGGAGGGGAGGGAGAGTGGGCTCGTTAGCCTTGGCTGGTTACCCACCTAGGAGAAATACAACTCTGAATTGAAACCTCCGCTGCTTTGAGGTTATTCTCTGGCATGGTAAAGGCTTCCAAAGTCATCCCTGAAGAAAGAAAGAAGAGCCGACAACTCTTTGACAGCTTACAACACTCAAGTGCTACACCCTGGCAGAGACTGTGACGCCGCTGATCCCAAACTGAGTTGGACACATCAGCTGCGTGGAAAAAAAAAAAAAAGAACTGAATATAGCGACATCCTTGCAACCAGGGGCGGTCCTAGCAATTGCGGGGCCCTATGCAAAACTGATTGCGCGGGGCCTAGTCTGTGTGGGAATAAAGATAATAAGTGAAAATTAAGATCATGTATCAGAAAAAGATTCGACTTTTATTCATTCATTCATTCTTTAAAAATTGTGATCAAATGAACTGTACTTTATGAACCTTGTAACCTATAGCATCTTCATGCCAATAACTATAAAAGTAAAGTAACTTCTAATCAACAACCACAAAGAGGAGTGGCTTAACCAATGGGCAACAGGAAACACAGGCAGAGCCATGTACAAAGAAATGAACATGCCTAACAAACTGGACAGTATAAACTTCCTCCCCCGCAAAGAGCAATGTACAATTTTCTAACTAAGAACAGGACATACACCTCATTTAAATTATCATCTCAATAAAATCAATCCCACACAACTCCCACTTTGTAGACACTGCTCCCACCCTTATGAAACTGTAAACCATATCCTGTTTGAATGCCCCCTCCTAAACCACCTTAGGCAGACCCTACTACCACTACAGCCAAACATAACCAACACCCTTTATGGCAGTGCTGAACAACTGAAAAAAACAGCACACTATTTTTCCTTGGAACAGTCTGCAAAAGAGCTGACAGCTCAGCAGCAAAAAGCTGGTTAGAAGAAGAAGAAGAAAGTAACTTCCGATTCAAGTGAAAATTTGACCAATTATTACATTTTATTACATGAAAGCTGACAATGACTTTTTTTTTCTTTTATCGCGCGTAGGATTGGCGTTTTCCGCAATGAATGATACCCACAAATGACAATTGTGTCTATTTTTCAGGAGATTTCAATAAATTTGTAATAAATTCAGGAGATTTCTAGGAACTTTTTCGTATATATTTTGCACTTTAATAATTACACATTGAATTCGCGCAGGGCATATGAAAGCGCATAGGTTGCAGTGGCATACGACCGGTTCTGATTGCCACCACAGCCAATGTCCAGCCATACATCTCATTTTTATGAGATGATCATAAGTCGCTTCAAGACCGAAGCAAGCAACATGAAAGTTTGCGTAGTCTCTGAAACTTGGTATATGATGAAAGCAGTTCCAACTCTTCACTCAAAGAAATGTCATACAACACACATTTCAGATCTTGCGATCCATGGGGTATATGATATTTAAGTCATCTGTCTATGGCCGACGGTTAATGAGCAGAGTGTCATGTGGCCAACACAACGACCAACCGCCTTTAATTTCCCCAACTAAAGTCAGGTACCCATAAGAGTTAGATCGACTCAGGGGTGCCATAAGAATCCCGAAATTCAAAATCAGTCTTCACCGAGATTTGAACCCAGGACCCCAGGTTTGGCAGCAAAGCGCTTAACTACTCAACTCAACCTTGTTCTTTTTTACACCATTAGACACTATTAGACACCATTAGACACCATTAGACAAATGTGACCAACATTCTTAACCTTAAAGCAAAATCAAATGTTCAAAACAGAAAAGTAACAAAAGTATCTGGATAGAAACACCAAGACTACCGGTAACTAAAGAATAAATGTTCATGAAAATCATAGAGTGTTTAAAGGTAAAGTTTTGAGGGGATGAACGTTGTCATTCATTACGTACTTATATCTTTCTACTCTGGGTCGCTGCGACCTGATCTCCACCAAAACTCTGGTTTGTATCCGCTGATGGACTGCGCGTGAGGCAAACGATTTGGGCAGAATTATGGAGGTGTTTAACCCTTAGGCGGGAAATTCCCGGATCGAAAGAGAAATGGGATTAGAGGGGGACGAAAATCACTCTCACGGAATATATTTGGTTAAACAAAAAGTAATTTTCAGTTTAGCTTTCCATTTCCCGCCCCATCTACTCTCTCTCTCTCTCTCTCTCTCTCTCTCTCTTCGTCTTTCTCTTCTCTCTCGCTCTTCTAGTAATGGTGGCACTTCCTGTTTGTTGTCGAAGTTTCCAGCTCAGTAAGAATTGGGTGAAATCAGAAGAAATAATAACCCTGTTTGGGGAACTGCTTTCCTGCGCTCCTCAGCAAGCTCACCGTTGTCCATGGAATCAAGATAGACAACTTTCCAAACTTACACTACCAACAAACGTTGTTATCTCCCTTTCTCTTCCCGCGTTCTGCCAAGAGAAGCATTGTCTATTTGTAATGAACTTCGTGAGATTTCGATGGTACACGGTTCAAGCCAGGCGTGATTTCATCCTTGAAAATGTGGATGTAAAATTTGTTTAAAATGAAATTGATGCATTTATAAAAAATACCCCTGAAACAGAAAAAAAAACTTTATCAAACTAAAATATATTATAAACAAAAACAAAATGTTATTAAATTCTCTGTTGCAACGTGTATCACAAATAACGAAGATTCAATTTTGTTCGTTGTTTAGAATTTAACTTTGAAATCTATCTGGAGCCTACAATTAAAGAAGTTTCCAAATCTACAGTTTTAAATTTGAGTTAATTAGTTTAAAATGGGTAGTTCACTTATAAAATATTATGTCGTGTGTTGTGAAAATAAAAATCAATTTAAAAGTGAATAATTGAACATTTTAAGTACCAAGGTTCTGTATAATTATTATTTAGGTGCCATTTATTTATGATGTCCACAAAGCGGAAATACTGGGACGAAAACGAAAGTAATTCTCTTATTTGAAGCATTACATTCTAAATGACCGCCAGAGGGCGCACTAACACTTCTAGCTTTGCTTTTTTTTTTTTAGCTTTCAGCACTGATTATTCTGACAGGCAATTTAGCATACACGGATTCTTTTTTGTAACCAGCAAACCCTTGGGCACAAATCTGTTGCATCCAATCAACGTAAAACAGACTGGCGTGGACATCTGAGGAAGACCAGTCTGGTCATTTACTACTTAAGAGAGACATTTGTATTATTTGAGATAAAGGCATTTGAGACACACCAGTAGAGGCCTTTGAGTTGGACAGGCAGTTGCGACAGAATAATAGAATCATTAGAAAGAGTAGCAGAGGCATTAGAGAGAAGAGAGTAGCAGAGGCATTACAGAGAGAGAATAAAAGGGATTAGATAGAGTAGCAGAGGCATCAGAGAGAGTAGCAGAGGCATTAGAGAGAGTA